>CM046663.1:81593466-82211800 GCA_025594165.1 Tamias sibiricus
TGGGATTTCATATATATAGGCTCATGTCATCTGGGAATATAGATAGTTTAATTCTTCTTTTTCAGTGAGTATGCCCGCTATTTTTTCTTACCTAATGACTGGTTAGAATTCCAACACAAAGTTGAATAACAGTGGTGAACACAGAGCAGCTTGTCCCATCCTGAACACAGGGAGGAATCTTGCAGTTTTTCAGAGTATGATGTTAACTGTGGTTTTCATAAGTGCCATTGATCGTGTTTAGAAAGTTCTGTTTTATTCCTTGTGGTTTGGTTTTATCATGAAAGTGTGTTGGATTTTTGCCAAATGTCTGCTAGGAAACAGGAAAAGTCACCCCCCCACACACACACATTTTTATTTTCAGTTATTCTAGCCACATGTGTTTTCCTCTCTTTGCTCTATTAATATAATGTATTATATTCACCAGTTTTTCTCTTTTGAACTACCTTTGCTTTCTGGGAATAAATCCCAGTTAGTTATAGAATGTAATCTTTCTAATATGCTATTAAATTTGCAATGCTAATATTTTGTTGAGGATTCTTTTAATCTACATTTATAAGATGTTTTGGTCCATAGATTGCTTTCCTTATTCTTCCTCTAGCTTTGGTATTAGGTAGTGCTGGCCTCTTGGTGTGAGTGAGGGAGTGTTTCCTCATCTTCTGTTTTCAAATGGTTTAAGAAAGATGTTGGGCAATTCTTCTTTAATGTTTGGTAAATTTACCAGGGAAGCCATCTGGACCAGAAGTTTGTTTTTGTTTTTCTTTTTTTTGTTTTGTTTTGTTTTGTTTTGTTTTATTTTGTTTTTGAGGGGATGGTAGATTTTTTTCCCCTGACTCAATCTCTTTATTTGTTACCATCTATCTGTATTTCTTATCACTTCCTGGTTCAGTCTTGTATGTTGTGTCTCTAGGAATTTGTCCACTTCATCAAGGTTATCTAATTTGTTCGCATATGCATGATGTTCCCACAGACTGGTTGTTTAAATCAACAGAAGTTAATTAACTCCTAGTTCAGATGGCTAGAAGTCAGAGATCAAGGTCAGGAGCCCAAAAATCAGAAATCAGGGCATTTTCTTGTGGCTGCTAGGAGGGGAGACAGTTCATGCCTCCCTCCCAGCTTTTCATGGCTGGTTGCCAGGACTCCTGAGTGTCCTTCCTTGAGAGGCATCTCTCCAGCCTCTGCCTCCATCTCACCTCATCTTCTTTGGTGTCTGTATGTGTCCTCATCTAAGGACACTAATTAGATTTTAGTTCCTCAATCAAGTATGGTTTTATCTCAACCCTCATTTTACTTATATCTACTAAGACCCTGTTTTCAAACAAGTTCATATTTGTAGGTTCTGGGTGGGTATGCATTTGGGGAGTATGTTATTATACAACATGTTGTTTATAGTATTTTTATATCATCTTTTTCATATATTTTTTAGTTATAGTTGGACACAATACCTTTATTTTAGATGAGTGCTCTACCACTGAGCCACAACCCCAACCCCTATATCATCATTTTTTAAATCTATGTAAGTTTAGTAGGAATGTCTTCACTTTTATTTCTGATTTTAGTCACTTGTTTATTTTTCTTTTCTTTTTCTTTTGTTAGTCTACCTAGAGGTTTGTCAATTTTGTTAGTCTTTTCAAAGAAACACTTGATGGTTTCATGAAACTTCTCTGTTGTTTCTTTGCTTTTTAAAATTATTATTCATTTACTTCCTTCTGTTAGCTTTTTGTTAACTTTCTTCTCCTTTTTCTTCTTTTCATAAGTTCATTTTAGTTATACATGATATTAGGGTCCATTTTGACATAATCAAACAAGCATTGAATATAGTTTGTACCAATTCAGTTCCCAGTACCAATCTATTCTACTGACCTTTCTTCTATTTATTTACAGCTTTTTAAAAACTAGAGTCTTGTGGATTTACGTAAAGATGAGACTCACTGTGGTATATTCATAGCAAAGTTTCATCAAATTAATTCCACTGTTCTTCCCTTTCCCCATCCCTCCTCCCTCCCCCTCAGACCTCATCCTTTATTCCACTGACCTCTTATTTTCATGGAATAATCCCCCCTCCCCACCACTTTTTCTTTTTCTCCCCCCCCCCCCCACCCCTTCATTTTGGTCTGGCTTCTGCATATTAGAGAAAACATTCAAGCCTTGACTTCCTGGTCCAGCTTATTTCACTTAGCAGGGTAGTCTCCAGTTCCTTCCCCTTCTCTCACCCTACACCCTGCTTGCTTTCTTTTGCTCCTTCCTTAATATACAACATTAGATCAAGGATTCAAGATTTTTCTTCTCCTTCAATGTAGGCATTTATGGCTATATATTTTGGCATGTTGTATTTTCATTTTCACTCATCTAAGTGAATTCTAACTTCCCTAGTGATTTATTCTTCAACCTACTGATTGTACAAGACCATATGGTTGAGTTTTCACATATTTGTGAATTTTATAGTTGTCTTCTGTTATTGATTCCTAGCTTCAATTCCACTGTGGTCAGACAAAATACTTTGATTGCAATGTTTTTAAATTCCTTAAGACGTGAGTTTTAGCAATGCATTCTAAGCTTAAACTTAGCAGTCTCTTTTCTTGATTAAGTGCTCTCCTGGCTACTGTAAGTTTTTAGTATGTTCTGGAATTTGGAAAAGTTGATTCTGTCATCTTTTGTGCTAGCTTAATAATTTCTTAAGTGAAGAAGCCAGTATGCTTGGCCCTCCCTGCCCTTCTATAACTGTGCTATACCTCATCTTCATGCACAGCTTCCTTCAGGAGCCATTCCTGCCAGCCCCTGTGTCCCAGTTCTGAGCCAAGTGTCCTTTCCTGAGTTCCCTTATGCTGCACACCCCAGACCCTTGTATGTAAAAATTTAAATCCCCACAAACTTACTACAAAGCCTGTTTACATGTTGCTGATTGTTAAAGAATTATAATTAAAATTACTTAACATGGAAATTAACTTGAATGCAATTTAATCATACTTGAAGGCTCCAGAAAACCCTTCAGGATCTGATGATAGATATCAAGATCATGAACAGAAATGTCTCATTATTTAATATAACTGTACCTCAGAAAGTGTGGGAGATGGCATCAGCTCCTACTTGAAATCACATTGAGAATTTATTCTAGGTACATAATTCTCTTGCACTGGCTTGTTTATCCTTTGAGAGCCAAAGACAGATGTGTTTATTTGTTTTAGTCATGTGACTCCCATGCAAGGGAGCACTTTCTAGGTGTATGTGCACTGTGTATACATACTGAATTATGACTTTCCTGCGTTTCCTTGATTTTTAGTATTTTAGGAGACAGTCTTATTTTGCCCTGACTAGGAATTGCTAATGTGAGCGCCAGTGCATGAATATTGGTCCAGATACAGAAATCTTTACTATATGAGAAGCCTGAAATGAATTGTTGTTACAAGGCTAAGGATATGCCATGCTTCAAATCCCATTTATAAAACATAAGAATCATTTGCTATAACATTTTGACATACCTGGCTAGCCAGGTAGATAAGCTTTTGTCCTATCTCCCAATATGGCTTTATTGTGCTCTTTCTATATGCCTGGTCGTATTCCAATATGTCAGGCTCTAACCTTCAAAAATAAACAAACAAATAGACAAACAAACAAATAAACTGCATCAGCACAGCCATGAGGTTTTTGAAATAAGAGCTCAGGTATTTTTACGTTCTTTTCTTTTCTTTTCAGTTATTTTTACAAGGTTATCAATTGTACTATCATTGTTAATTATAATATTAAATATAAAATGATCATTTATAAGTGATTGATTATACACAACAGCATCAGAAGTTAAAATAGAACTAAACCCAAGATGTCAGGAATCTCACTCAGAAATCTACACAGGAATCTCACTTAGTTGACTCAGAAACTTTTATTCTCTTTCCAAGAGTGGTATGGGAACATAGTGGCCACTAACTGTTTTTTTTCTTCTAATATTGCACATTCTTGGTAAAGGATTGAGAATGCTAATGGGAAAGTCAGGTGAGAGCCAATAAGTACAAAATAAATCATCATACATGTATGATTTTATGCAAGTATATTTCCCAGTCTACCTCGAATATCTGCGAAGCCACAGCTACGCTTTTCAAATGTAAACAAAAATTTGCAACACCAAGCTAAAAGGATCATTTCAACACATAATTCTTCAAAAGGGATTATTTTCTTTGTTGTTGCTAGAAGAACAAACTTTTTACAGTAAGAAATTTTTTCCTGATGGTTCATTAAATTCACAAATTGTGACTGTATGTGTTTGAGATGTTATTCTCTTACAATTTGTGAGTTTTTAGAACTCATTTATTTTCTGTTGGTTTGCTAAATGTACAGACTTATCTAATATGTCAGACTTTTCAAAATTTTGCATATGGTCTGGGGACCTGCTAGTGAATGATTTGTGATCTGATGTTAATTAGAGCCCATTCAGGGAATGCTGGTAGGCATTATCCAGAGGAAAAAATTCACAATAAGATTCAAACAGATGATATACCTATATGAATGATTAAAATTTTTTAAAAAGCAGTGATCATTCAAATACAAGGAAATAGAAAAAAACTATCTCTCACAGATCTCTGGTAGAAATGTAAACTGATACAGACACTCTAGAAAATTCTTGACAGCTTCTTATAAAACTAAACATTGTACTGATGATATGAACTATCATTTATACTCTTTAGTACTTAATTCTAAAAAAAACGAAGACTTAGGCTCATGCAAAAAAATTGCTCATGAATGTTCATAGCAATTTTATGCCCACTAACAAAATACTAGAAACAATTCAGTTATCTTTCAGTGGGTGAACAGTTTAAAAATCTGGGTATCCAAACAATGAGATACTACTTGGCAATAAAAAAGGGTGCACTATTAATGCATAAAAGAACTTGTGTAGACCTCAGGGCATTATGCCTAGTGAGAAAAAGAAAGCCAAGGTCAAAAGTTTACATGCCAAATTATTCCATTTATATAGCATTCTTGAAATGACAAAATCATAGAGATGAAAAATAGATTGGTGGCTGCCAGGTAACAGGGACAGAGCATGAGATAGAGGTAGCACAGTACTCAGAATGGTTATGTATGTTGGTGGTAGTGACATAAATCTGTTCATGGGATAAAACTGCACAGAACTGTGTGCACACACAAAGGCACACTTTTTTTGAGTGTAAAAGAGTATGATTTATTCACGTGGGAAGAAAAGAAACAGAACTTTTGCAGGGCAAGAGGTGATCTGACAGACGTTGCCACTTGAGTTTGTTAGTCTAGGGATTTATATCACTCTTGAGTCAACACTAGTGGTCCATATTTGTGCTAATCAGGTTTTGGAAATTACCAATGCTATTGGTTAGCCCTGTAATCTTCATTCAGGTCTGCCCCACTTCCATTTTTTTGCTGCTCATTGGGCTGGGCTGCCTGGGGCAATAGGTCAGCATATCGCAGCTCACCTTGTCTCAGGCTTGCACTGACATGCAGTTGCAGCCACTACTAACTCCTACATTCCAGCCTGCCTGGGCTACTACTGTTTCACTGCTGCTTCTCCTGGAACAAGGGCTTGGATTCATTACTAATATTATTCCCATTTTACAGATAAAAATGAGACTGTGGCAAGTTAAGTAGGATGTTTAGGCCATTTGGCTACTAAGTAACAAAGCCAGAATTTTATTTCTTCTCATACATTGTTGGTGGGACTGCAAAATGGTGCAGCCAATATGGAAAGCAGTATGGAGATACCTTGGAAACCTTGGAATGGAACCACCTTATGACCCAGCTATCCCACACCTTGGTCTTTACCCAAAAGACCTGAAAATAGCATACTACAGGGACACAGCCACATCAATGTTTATAGCAGCACAATTCACAATAGCTAAACTGTGGAACCAAGCTAGATGCCCTTCAGTAGATGAATGGATAAAGAAAATGTGGTATATACACACAATGGAATATTACTCAGCAATAAGAGAGAATAAAATCATGGCATTTGCAGCTAAATGGATGGAGTTAGAGAATATAATGCTAAGTGAAGTTAGCCAATCCCAAAAAGTCAAATACCAAATGTTTTCTCTGATATAAGGAGGCCAATTCATGGTCGGGTTGGGATGGGGAGCATAGGTGGATTAGAGGAACACTAGAATGGCCAATGGGGAGGGAGGGGAAGGGAGGGGGCAAAAGGGTGAAGGAAAAAAAAAAAGAAGATGGTAGAATGAGATGGATATCATTACCCTAAGTGCATGTATGAAGTCACGAATGGTGTGAATATACTTTGCATACAACCAGAGATTTGTAAAAAAGTGTTCTATATATGTAATATGAAATGTAATAAAAAAAAATAGCTGTCATTTTAAATGTAATGTTAGATAAATGAAACAATTTTAACCTCAGGTACACTGTTTTATAAAATGAAAACTGTGGGGATCTATGTATTGGTTAGCGGCAATCTAATAAGTTCCTTCAACTTGATATCGTAGTACAGGCAGGTAGGATCTTACTGTTGAAGGAACATGAGACAAAAGATACCCATGACTTTACTATTTCTTTAGCTTCATGTGAGTCTATATTAATTTCAAAATAAAACAATTTTTAAATAGTAGTCATAGTACAATGATAAAACACTATTAAAAATAGAAGTAACCCTTCACATAATTGGTGTTTAAAACAGCCTTCTCCTAAGAAGCCAGCTTCTAAAAGTCTTCAGTTTGAAGTGATAATTTTTAATTTTTAATTCAGGCATGCAGTTGTATAAGCTCAAAAAATGTCTGGTGTGAA
Source organism: Tamias sibiricus (assembly GCA_025594165.1). NCBI lineage: Eukaryota > Metazoa > Chordata > Mammalia > Rodentia > Sciuridae > Tamias > Tamias sibiricus. The sequence continues at coordinate 81,600,220 of CM046663.1, forward strand.
CATGAAAGCTTCGACTCTGCTCCCCTCGCTGTGTTTTCTTCTTCTTCAAATGCCCTTTATTTGATCAACAAGGATGTCATTTCCAAAAGTGCTCAGGGACCCACACTTAACTTCAACAACATTTTTCTCTTAGGTTATTAAGGCTGCTCAATTTTCTCTGTTGGTTGCTACTCCGAGTTGGAGATTCTTCTGAAATGTCAGACTGAGGAAATTGTACTGGTTCCAATATAATTTAAAAAAAAAAAAAAAAAGCTTTGGAATTAATCCAACCAATAGCCTTTGATGGCAAAGTTAAAAAGATGCAGTTGAATACTAAGATGTACAAAACCATTCTTCCTTCCTTCCTTTCTTTCTTTCTTTCTTTCTTTCTTTCTTTCTTTCTTTCTTTTTCTTTCTTGTCTTTGAATGTTGGTATGGCCAAGAGATTGGAAAACATAACAGGTCAATCAAAAAACACTTAATGAGTTGCTAGCTCATAAGCAAAATACCTTACACACTGTGCGTGTTGTGCTGGTTGGTAAAGGTTATAATGATGAACAGGACAGGTAAGGCTGCCCCAGAGATCTCCAGTTTGTACCCCCAGTATTGACAAGTGCTCCAAGTTTCTACTGGGACACTGAGTGAGAAGAAACAAGGTGACATATAATACCAATGGCGAGAAAATAAGAAACCCAGCAGTCAAAGGAGGAGATGGCTTAGTCAGCTGGAGGAAAAACGGGGTGAGTCCCCAGAGACAAGCATATGGAGCAGGTGGGAAATTGCAGGGCTATGGAAAACAAAACTCTGTAAAATAAAATCTTACAAGGAGAGCTTTTAACTATGCCAAATTAGAGAAATGGGTAAGAATTTGAAAGTCTGCACTAATATAATACACTACAATACAGAATTTTTCTTCTGAAGTTTTGTTGATTGCTTAGGATGCATGTGGATCAAAGAAAACTTTTAAACAATTCTGCTCAATTGTGGATAAAATTTGGCATTCTCAATAAAATAGCCAATCTAGAGAAGATGAAATGGTGGCACAAATGTGTCCTCAAAACAAAAGTCACCAGATTCCTCACTTCTATTCTACTTTTTGGTGTATTTATGTTGTTGAAATATTAAGTTTTAGAATTAATGAATATGAAGCCATTCTATAAATACCTTTATAAAGAATGCAAATTTCATTTTACTTCTTTCACTTTAGGTACTTAATATGCTGACTTGCTTTTGTTGATCATGTTGATTATCTCTTATTTAAGTCAATAATAAATTATTAGCCAAGGTAAAAACCAAGCAGATTTACTCTGGGATACATAATAAAATAAATGACCTTGGCATTAAAAACAAGATGTACTAATGGATGAATAGGAGGATGGATAGATTGTGGAAAAAGTAAATGGAAGAAAGGTACATTGTTCAATTTAAGAGTGGGGATGTGAGGGGCTGGGGTTGTGGCTCAGTGGTAGAGAGCTCACCTAGCATGTGCGAGACCCTGGGTTCGATCCTCAGCACCACGTAAAAATAATAAATAAATAAAATAAAGGTATTGTGTCAAACTACAACTAAAAATATATATATTTTTTAAAAAGAGTGGGGATGTGGCTGTTTACTATAAAAGTTTTTCAACTTTTCTGTATATTTGAAAAAAATTTCAAAGAAAACTCAAAAAAAAGGTCTCAAAAGAACAACTAGAAATTTTGGTTCCTAAGTAAATCTATAAAGAAAGCACTTCCTTTTCTGAAATAATGTCCCAAGAATGTTGCCAATGCACAGGGTAAAATTAAGAGAATGTAACAGGCCAGGCACAGTGGCCCATGCCTGTAATCCCAAGGCCTCAAGGAGGCTGAGACAAGAGTTCAAAGCCAGCCTCAGCAAAAGCAAGAAGCCAAGCAACTCAGACTTTGTCTCCAAATAAAATATTAAATAGGGCTGGGGATGTGGCTGAGTGGTCAAGTGCCCCTGAGTTTAATCCCCAGTACCTACCCACCCCCCATAAAAAGAGAGAGAGAATGTAACAGAATCAAAGACGTACAATAAACATCTCCAGGTTCCATTTCTACATGAAGAACAGCATGATGGGAAGTAGCTACTGTAATTAAAAGTGTCCATCCATGTGAAGATACTTCTTACTGTCCCAACATAACATTGTGTTATTCTTTATGTCTGAATGTCTGTTTGTCAGGAGAGTATCTGTGGACCCAGGGTCTATGTGACAAGACCACAACTCTGACAGAGGTCCAAATGATGCAGGTTTAATTCAGCTTTTACTCAGACCTGGAACACAAGTACAGCAACATACAGTTCCTTGACTAAAACGCCAAAATTATATAAAACCAACCAAATAAATATAACAATAATTTTACATTGAGTTATGAAAAAGAGCTTTTTGTGTTGTTTGCTCTTGTTCTACACTGATTTAAACATTCGTTGCCCTTGAAGTCAAATTAGAAATTTTAATGGGATTTTTAAATGTCCTTATTGGTATAGAATCAATTCATTTAGGAGCACAGCGTTCCTGACGCATATAATAGCAGTTTCTTGTTGGTTGATTAGTGACTCTTCTGAATTACTGCAAGGGTTTCTGCTTACATTCAATATGATGTCCATTTTCTACAAATTTTCCAGAAATTCCCAGTTGCAGATGCCTGAAGATGGTGCATTAACAGTTCCAATGCTTCTAAGCAGTCCTGGATCTTAGAAGTCACAGAGAGGTTGATCTTGATCCTTTCAAAAAAGTTATATACAAAGGAAGTATATCTGCCAACCTCCTTTAGAAAGGGTCAAGAAACCAGTTGGAAACTTTTCTAAAGGTGTCACATTAAACTTTAATAATACCCACATTTTTTACAGGGCTTTTAACTTTGCAAATTGCTTTCACATGCATTTTATAATTCCACGTTCTACAGCAGTGGTCAGTGTCTAAGGATTAGGGCTGCATTACAGTGGCATTGATATCAAAATGTTGACAGGGACATTACCAAAAAAATTGATATTACTTTGTTGAACAGAAGTATTTAATGGGAAGTGACTGGCTTCAAGAGCAAGAATTCAAAAGGGTAACTGTTCTTATCATCTCTTTAGTACTGTGCTCAACTCTTTGAGGTTTATCAGAGACATTTTGCCTGTTTTTTTTTTTTTTTTTTTTTTTTTTTTTAAAGGAGAAAATGACTTCCTTTTCCTCCCCTCATCCTTCTCATTTCTGATTTTCTCTTTCTCTGTGATACATTTACAGGTCAGCCCCACCCCTGGGTGCATCCGCGCTCTCATGAAGATGCTGTACTGCCCATACTGTCGAGGCCTGCCAGCCGTGAGACCCTGCAACAACTACTGCCTCAATGTCATGAAAGGCTGCCTGGCGAATCAGGCTGATCTAGACACAGAGTGGAATCTGTTTATAGGTAAGAAACATTTAAACAGACCTGGAAACTGGGATGTGAAAACACCAAGTGTCTGTGATGCCTGATGGGCAGGTCAGAAAGGATGATGACTTGAGACTAAAAACAGCTTTTAGCAAATTATAAACATTGTCTTTTTCCTTCTTTTTCTTTAATCCTGCAAAATAAGACTTTCCTGTGTTTTGCATGGGACAGTCCTGTTCAGTATGCATGAGTCAGCTGTGTTCAATCCCTTCCATGAAGATGAAAGTCCTCTTGTTGAATGTCAGTGAGCTCTTGCATGAAGGGACAAGTTAGAAAAGAATCTTGTGAAAACTCAATTCACAGTACTCTCTTTTATTTCTGTTACCTCAACTTAGTCGGTAATCGTAGAAAACAGCTCTCTTCTGCAATGAAGAGTTTAATACTCTGGCTAAAACATGCAGACTTTCTATCTCATTCTGGGAAAAAGAGAGCTTCAAGCACACAGGCCTTGAAAGACCTTCCAGTCTTGAGAAGGCAGGAGGAGAGGAGGTGGAGGTGCAGAGAAAGGGCTGTGAATCATGGCTCTGTTCTCCAGTTGCAGAAATCAGTCAGGAGGTGGCATTGCCCAGAGATATTTCCCAAATAGCTATCCAAGGATAAAAGGACAAATTTTATAGGCAGGCTTCTCCAAGAAAATACACAGGCCTTGAAAGAGTAAATGTGTTTTCTCCCCCTCTGTCAAATGGCCTTCAAATAAAAGTACATTCAATTGCATTTACTGCAATTACAGAGTGACAAGCAGAGAGGTGAAAATAGCAGTCGCATTCGTCAGCCTCCAAGGACCTTCATCATTGATGCAAACCTCTAAACCAGAAGGCACTAGCAGAGTCTTCTGACATCCAAGATTTGGTAGGACAGGAAAAAGATCTAAGAGGTGTCAGGATCCACAGAAAGCTAAGCTCACTCTGCACAGACCTGCTGAGGCTACAGGCATTCAGCCTTGGCAGTGAAACCCACTGGATAGCTCATTATTTTGCTTAAGAAGGCCAGAGAAAAGGGCTTTAAAGTTTGAGAAAATAGATATTAGTGTGAGTAGATTAAATTGGAAGTCACCTAAGAAAATCTCAGAATCATTTCAGAGCAAATAAGTGAATCGTTGTTCTCTCTCTTTTCAGTGGGGGGACAGAATCTCTATGTATGATTTTAGGTTACTTTATTTGAAAAACAAGTTTTTTTTTTTTTTAAGTTAATCATTAGAGTTCTAACTCAAAATCAACATGATTCTTTGCTAAGATTCTTATCCTTCACTAAAATGTTGGAAGAAGTTATAACTAGAAAATAAGAATAAACTTGACCTGTGATATAAGATTTAGATTAACTTTAGCAAAGACGGGGTACCCAAATAATGAACTAAAAAGGTAATCTAATCAAGAAATCTAGAAAGATTCACATATTTTTAAGCCAGATTAAACCTCATAGCATCTTTTGGAGTCCAATAGATCATTTACTCTTTTTGATTGAGAGTGCCCTAAATCCTAGCATTGTCTTTGGTCAGCCTGAGATTTATTAGTGGAAGTGGGTAAGTGGATTTTGTTACGTAAAGAAGGACATGATGAGGAATGGGAATATTGGCCTTTGAAATTGTAAGAACAACAGTGACTTCTTAATTGCCTTTCTTTCTCTCAGTGCTGATTGGCTATTTTAACATGAAGCAAATCCTTATACTTTTCATAAGCTGGGTTACCTACATGCCAATTGGATGTGAAATTGAATATCTGCAAAAACCATTTGATATAAAAATGTAAACGTGAACCTACCATGTGTTGGTTGTACCTTAATGGAAAGTGGAAGTGGTATTTGGTCCTACATGAATGTATGTCAGATCAGTTCTTCCTCTATTTTTTAAAATTAGTCCTAGAGGTCTCTGAGAAAATTCTTCCAGTTTTCTTTCTCCTGGTTTTGCTATGGCATTGAGAATAAACCACTGACCTAGACTTACAGAGCAGAATATGTTCTTGCTAATACTCATCTGGTTGAAAAGTGTTAGTTCACACATTTATTATACGAATTAGTCAAAAGTGCCAACTCCATTTGTGACACAGATTCCTCCAAGATAGCAGTGTTACAGTGTTCATGAGTGCAGCAGCAAAAATCCCTGAGCAAATTGGTAATCCAATGAAAATTATGTATTATAGCCTCTCTCTTGGTTAGCACCTGCAGCCCATCCTTCCTGGAATTCTGGCATCTTCATCAAACGCTGCTCTCTTGTTGCTGTCAGTTGTATATGCTACATGAACATCCCAGTTCATATATTTTGTGAATTTTTTTCTTTAATTATTATGTGCTCATCTAAAATGTTAACAGTGGCAGACAATCAACTGTCAATAAAAAGAAGAGTTACATTGGAGGAACATCATCATGATCTTTACATTACCAAGAATTGATTGAAAGTGACTAATAGCTATTTGAAATTCAGTTGGTATCTGGATCATGTCAAAAGAAAGACAGTTCACATGTAAGGGGGAATGTCTTCTTTTAATCTTAGGAAAAGAAAATCAGGAGTCTCTCCAGGATGTGTTTCCTAGTGCTCCTTTAGGAGGTTCAACACTGAGCCCTGCATAGGTTCTTGTTAAGTAACTAGTACAGGAAGAAGGAAGAACTTTACTTTTTATATAAGAGCTTTTTTTTCTCCCCCTTAAATTGCTGACAACTTTGAAGAATAGGCTAGTAGACCCATTTTAAAGTACTTAAAAAGCCTCAGCTCACCTCTGGCAGATGGCTTCTCCTGCTTTCTAGTAGCATATGGAATTCCCCAGTACAAAGCACAGCCCAGCTTGTACTTGCAGATGGGTCAAAATGAATGGGTGGGCTGCAGGGCACCCAAGAGCTGGTCAGGACAGGAAGACATAGGAGAGGAGTTGTAGTCTGTTTTCACTATCAGAAACCATCAGTAGGAGAGAAACCTAATTTTGAGGCCTCGACAGCCTCTGCTTGGGCACTTAACACCAGGTGTTTCTGTATAGTCATGCATGACTTTTCCCACCCTAGCTTCTGAATGTTGCCTGAATGTTGCAAAATGGTTTTTCTTGAAAAGTGTTTACATTACATTAAAATTTCCTAGAGGGAAACAGTTTGTGGGAAGAACTCGTTTCAGTCATATCCTGTGGTTATTCTGAGTGTTTGGCATTGAGACCAACACAGCACAGATAAGAATTGTTCTGTTCGACAAGAGGTCCTGCTGCAGATTACACCCAGCTCTTGAACACGAAAGTCAAAGCTGGAATTACATTTATATGGCTATAATAAATCTTGCATGCACTTTAAAATCGAGGATGTGTGGGACAGCCTCCTCCAAACATCTGGTACCTTCTAAGATTTTATAGACTATGGGAACCAGAGGGAGATTTTAAAAAGAGTTTGCTGATATGGGAAGGCAAAGGTTGGTGAGACAAAAGGCAAGGATTCTATTTCATTTCGTACTATTTTTATCAGTGCAATGATATGGGATGCTTCTATGGCAAGTACAAATGTGAGACCTTGAAGTGTTTTAGACTATCTCACTTAGTCAAACCCTAATAATCTCAGTTTATTAACTCAACTCACTCTATTGAGTAAGCTAGACATGCACATTGTTGCCCTTGATTAATTTAAAATTGTTATCCTAATTATAATAGACCATGATAAAGTGGTAGGGAAATAGAAATTCAGGATGCTAGGTGTCTACTCAACATAGGGGTTCAATATAATCACTGATTGGGTCACAACTTTCATAATCTGATCATTTCACCTCTGAGCATTCTTGCATTGGCTCACAGGTAAGCTTATGGGAGACACTTCACATCCAAACATAACAGTAATACAGACTACAACAGTAAATATGATTGTATCAAATTAGCATTGTCAAGCATGAATGATGTCGAATATCCACAGCATATATAGTTATTAGAATATAGCCCACAGACATTCTCAAATTCCCATGACAATTTCAGTCACTCTAGCATGCTCTGTCAGTGGTTCTTAAGATGCTCATTTGTTTTCGTTTTTGACATTTCTGTGATCAAGTCTCACCATCATCGCCACCACTGCCACTGACTTGAACTGATAGATTTGGAGAGTTTATATTATTTCATCAAGAAAATGCCATGTTCTCTGGTCTATAGATTCCCTCCAGTGGGCTGGGAGAGCCAACCACCAGGGAAACTTTTGTCTTCATTCAGGCCTTGGGCTCTCAAAGACAGACAAACCAATGGTATTAAACCTTCTGGGCTTTCTTCTTTTCATATTGCCTCACTGTTAAGTTTTGAGATGTGCAATGTCAGAAAACTCACATGAGAATACAAAATAAATCCCAAGGTGGGTACTATGTCTGTCCAGGCAAGAAATCCTGTGGTGTGAACTGTCTGTTCATTCCTTCCCTCATTCATCAACATTTATCGAGGGCCTGCCCTGGACCTTGCTTTGTTTAAGCATGCTGATAGAGCAAAGGACAGATAAGGCCACTGTTGATAAGAACAGGACTCCCTGGAATAAATGGATACATTTAGACAGAGAAATGGAAGGGACTGACTGTAGAAAGAGGCTGATCTGTTTTACTTTGTAGGTTGACTCTTTTAATGGGAGAATGAGTAATTCAGTAATTTAAAAATCACATATCCTTGTTGTTAATGGACTCAGTGAGAGCGGTGATGGCAGAAACAAATCAGATAATGAGCCTGGTCCTTTCATTGTGACAGCTGCTATCGAGTTGTAAATGAGATCCAGCTGCAAGGAGGCTGTGCTAGGTCAGTCAGCTGACCGGTGTCACGTAATGAATGGCAACTTTGGTGCACAAATGACTTTCTTAGAACCTACAAGGGTTATCTTCAAGGTAATTCATATATTCACTACTTTGTGTTTGGGGAAAATGTGCTTAGAGCTTAGATAAACCTTATTTGAAATTAGAAAATAAACAGTCATTGTTTACAGTTTATATTTATATTTTCTTTTATAAAATGTACAAGACTGTTGCATTTCAGAAAGATATAAAATAAACACAAGGAGTTGCTTCAAGCATTTGTATAAGATATTACTCTTTCGAAGATTTTCTTGATCATGAAATTCTATAATATAAATCTGATGAAATTTTCTACTTACAAAGAATTCTATAGTAAGTATGATATGAATATGACTCTAGATGATACACCCTGAAATCGCATGTTGCAAAAACTTCTAGGCCCTAAGCATAGAACATTATTTCTTTTAGGCCAAAGGAAAAGAAAAGCTCAAGAATTGTCTTTATCAGTCAGCTTTCAAAGCTTCTTCATCTCTGCTTTATGTAATTCAAGAGCCTGTTCAATAACTGAGTCCAGAAACATAGCTCTTAAATTGAGGAACAAAAGACCAAGCAATTATTTTAAAATCTGGTCTCACTGTTAGTGGGAGAACTTGCTTTTGCTCTTGTGCATTCCTAAAAGCACCAAGAAAGATTTAAAACACACACACACACACACACACACACACACACACACACACACACACAGTTTCCAGTTGAAATCTAACGCCACCCAATCCTCTGCTTTTCTTTGATGGTCATTGATTCAATATTTTTCATTTCTCGTGAGCATTTATCATATATTGTGTTCTGTCTGTAATGCTGGCAGAATGAAAAGCTATACTAGCCACTCACTGAAAAGAAAATCTAAAAAAGCTTTTAAAAAAAGAAAATGGTTGGCTGGTACCCAACAGCTTTTCACTGGTTGCATTTGTTATCAATTACCTAAGTTTAGAAAATGGTCTTCTGAACTCTGCATATGTGAAAGTATTTTTATGTGGTACAATAGGGTTAATGCCTTAAGGGTGGCATAATACATGGGGCTCTGCTACAGACACAGCTGGGCATTTCTTAACCTTTGAAGACTTACCAAAGCTGGTCTTGAGGCAACAACTCGAGGATACACAGGACTGCAATTTCTACTCTGAATCAAGCAATTATTTTGGTATGGATCAAAGCAGGCAATGTATATCAAACCCAAAATTATTTGAGGTAATATCATATGTGTGTTTCCTTTACCCCTAATCCCAACTCTTGTCTATCTATCTTTTTCTGGTTCTTTCATACCCAGCTTTTATACAATTTGTCATTGTTCCATTTCCTCTTTAATAATTACTAGCAATTATAATCTACATTTTCACATTGGATACATGAAACCATATAACATCGAGCAAAGACCTGAGATGAGGCATACCTGGTTTTGCAAGTATAACATTCATTAGGTTATGAAATGTTTGCTATATGGTAGGAAGTTCATGGAAGTACCCTTATGCCTTATCAAGCTCTCCAACTTGTGAGAACTCAAAATAGCATTTAGTTTACCAAGAAAAAACAATACATCAAGATGAATGGAGGTGGCTAGAGGACAGCCCTTGGATTTGGAATTTTTCATTTTGAGTTTAATTTATACTTTAGTTTTCATGTTTTATACAAATAGTTTAATTTGATAATTACATAAAAAGTATTTGTTTTTGGTAAATGACATTTGATTTCAGTAACATGTTATCATTCTCACTATTATTCTTTCAAGTTCAAACCATTGCATGAGTGTCTGGCTTTTGGCACATCAAGAGAAAATACTTGATGATTCTTTATAATGGAATTAAATAGATTCCCAAAGGCCCAGAAACCCTGGCAAAAACCTAACACTATAAACATTAGCCCAATGACATTCTTAGCAATTTCAATTTCAGGAGATAAGAGGAACATGTGGTAGAAGAAATTGTGTTGTAGAAACTAAAAAAAAGAAAATAGAAATAGAGCTAAGTAAGTGGATTGTTAAAGAAAACATTAAACCACATAGCTATTCACAAACAGCAAATGTACAACAAATCCCATGGCCATCATAACCACAAAGTCCTTCTTGTGGTGACTAATTTAATAGAAAAAGGGAGGAGGACACCTCTGGAAGCATTTAGATAGTTCTAAAAGTCCTGATTAGCTACTAAAGTGAAAATCCTCATATAAACCCAAATAATGCGTAATTAAATAATACATAAATAAGTAATTGTGTGATATCACAATACTTCATTAAAATATCTCAATTATTCATGTTAGAAGGTGGCATGTGGACTTCTTTTCCCATAAGCATAAGATTTACACGTATTTTTTTTATATTTTCTCTGAAAACTCCTTTAATTCATGATTATCCCAAGAGTAGAGCTGTTCCATGTTTGAGTCATTTTTTTGAAATGAGTTTTCATTTTCCTCAGGCTTGTTTCTTTAGCAATTAGAAAAGATACTTTTTTGGTCTTTATAAAAAGAGACTTATTCTCTTCATCTTGTTGCTTTGTGATTCTTTATTGTGAACAATCCTTCAAGGAACCAGAGGTGAAAACCAAGTTAGAAGAGGAAGCCCAGGGAAGTATTCTGATCTTCAAAGGCATGTTTTCATTTGTTACTCTTAGGGGGAATGGGCATAAATGTCCATGGAAGTAATTTAAACTTTTGAGAACCTTCATGGTGTATGAAGGTTAAAAAATATGGTATCTATGGATACTTCATCAGATTGCCAGGAAACAATTTAAATTAAAACATAGCATGAAATATTCCTTGGCCATCAAATAACATCTTAAATATAAATCTCACATGAAAAATACATCCTCATTTTTTTTCTTTGGATCGATTTGAATAATGTGCTATTCTAAGAATCTCCTCTATTTCATTATAAAGAACTGAAAATTAGAAAGAGCAATGAAAAATAAGTAGTTGAATTTTGAAATCCCCCAAATAGGAATATGTCTGTGTATATATCACATTTGTATTCTTTAAGAGGCAGGAATCTTCTAGAAAGGTAACACTGATAATTAAACATCAAATAAGTCTGTGATTATTCATCACTAAAATCTCAATGTTAGGAACCAGTGGCACATGCCTGTAATGCCAGCACTTGGGAGGCTGAGGCAGGAGGATGGTGAGTTCAAAGCCAGCCTCAGCAATGGTGAGGCACTTAGCAACTCAGTGATACCCTGTCTCTAAATAAAATATAAAACAGGTCTGGGGATGTGGCCCAGTGGTCCAGTGACCCTGAGTTCAATCCCCGGTACAAAAAAAAAAAAAAAAAAAAAAAAAAAATCTCAATGTTAGGGAAATTAAATGACTTAATGAGGCATCTGAGAATCATTGTCAGTGGATGTGAGAGTTGGGGAAGTAACCATGGCCAGAGCTGATGGGGCTTTCAGATGGACCAACTCAGGCAGTGACCCCTGTTCTTTCTCTGCCCTGCACTGATCTTTCCCATAGTTACACACAAGCTTAAAGCGGAAGCAAGACCACTGTTCTCTACAGGTTCATTGGAAAAGTGTTCTCAAAATTCACAGCAGTCACCTGGTGGGGCTGTTGGGAGCTGGGTGCATGTCTTCTGGTTCTGTACAACAAATGCCTTTGATGATTGTTAGATCAGTTCCCTGTTTTTAAAATAGTTTAGTGTTCCAAATTCTTCTGAGCTGAACATAGTCATTCAAATGTGGTCCGTCTTCTAAAGAAGATGGCTATGAGTTACCCTGATGAGAGAACTGAAGCGTCAGGAGACCTAAGCAATTTCCCTGGGAGTAAATTTATGGATACCAATTCATGGTGCACTTTGCTGATGTGGATCAAGAAAAGGTCAATGGGGAGGGAGGGGAAGGGAGGGAACAAGCGGGAAAAAAAAAAGAAGATAGTAGAATGAGATGGATATCAGTATCTTAAACGCATGATTGAAGACATGAATAATATGAATATTCTTTGTATTTAAACAATGTTACATTAAAAGGTACTCTATGTTTGTAATATGAAATGTAATGAATGCTATTGTTATATATACAACACTGAATAAAAAAATTAAAATAAAAAAAAAGAATTGGAGCTGATTGCTGAAACATGGATGTCCCTTTATTTGTCCACCTTGCAGTATTTTCAGCTGAATACTTGCAGCTGAATTTAACATGTTTAGCAAGTATTTGGTAACCCAATTTAACTTGTGCCTAATATTATATTTTTGTTGGTTGAATATCCAGATATGTACTTCCTGAGTTGTCCATGAGAGAATGCTTAAATATGCCTTGCTATCACTTATAACTGTGATATCTGCAGGTATGAAGCTATAGTATGTAAACTATGAAAGTTGTAAGAAACTTTGGTCTCTAGTTCTATGATTCTGAATCCCATTTGTAGAACACTATTTAGATAACACTAACAGCTATTATTTTTTGAACACTTGCTTTATACCAGGCAATATGGTAATTACACTTTTATTCCTTACAAAAATCCATTAAGAAGTCAATATCATGATCTCCATTTTACAGATGGGAAAACTGAATACAGAGAAGCTAAGTGAGTGATCTAAGGTCATATATACCTTGTAAGTTTCAATGCCAGGATATGGCTTCAGAGCATAGGTCTTTAACCACTGCACCAGTTAATTCCTTTATTAAGTGTTTAGAAAGTAACTCTTAGTCTCTGGCTACATGGATTGACTGGGTATACTCTTAGAAATGAGGATTTGATTATTACCATTACTGTTCAGTAGAATTTTCTGTGATAATGGACATGTTCTATGTCTTTGCTGTCTGGAACAGTAGCTATTGGCCACATGTGACTGTTGAGTATTTGAAATAAGTCTAGTGAGACTGAGCAACTGAACTTTTCATTTTATTTCATGTTAATTAATGTGAATTTCATCATGTGTGGCTGTTGAGCACTTAAAATGTGGCTGATATGTCTGAGGTACCAAGTTTTTAATTTGGTTATTTTCTAGTTTTATTGAAGTACAACTGCAAAAAATTGTACTGTTTTAGGTGTGTGATGTAATGATTTGATATGCTTATACATTTTGGAATGATTACCACAGTTGTTAATTTAAATTTCAATCACTATACATAGCTAGTAGCCACACAATTCAAACTCTATAATTACGTGGCATGGCTAAGCATCTGAATATGTTTCATTCTCTTCAAAACATATTTATTTGACGTCTTCTAATGCTATGGACTAGAGTAGGCACACACGTGGTGGACCCAAAAGAAAGCCATATGACCTGGCCTCGAGCCTAAGAAAGAAATTATAATTCTCCAATGAGATGTTCTTTCACGGTGGTATTTGATTAAGTGGAGAAGGCGTAGTTAAGAGCTACAGCCTTTGAGTCACTGCATGGATTTTTAACTCTGACAACACCATTTATAAACTGTATGAATTGAGAAATGTTTAACCTCCATAAATATACTTTTCTTCATCAACAAACATGAAATATAATTCCTATCTCTCAGCATTGTGAGGATTAAACTAAATAATGCATGTAAATCACCAAGGGATAAGGCATGTGCACAGAGGTAGCACTGAGGGCAGAAGTAATGTGGGACCCTGTTGAGTTGAATAACCTGCAAAGGTAGGAAGAGAAGATAGAGATGAAGAACTAAGAAGCAACAAAGTTGACAAGCAGGTTGGAAAACACCACAGCACCAGAAACACACAAACCAAAGAGATAATGAGTTCTAACTGGAAAACCAAGGGAAGATGGTTTAACTAGTAAGAACTGGAGAGAAAAAATGAGAGAGAGGAGCATTGTCACATAGGCTCCTTTTTAGGGAGGCAGGACCTATCCCAGCAGAGGTGGCCATGCCCCTACTCAGGTGAATAAGCACGTGGTGACCCCAGGATGGGAAACAGAACTAGGAAGGTAAGAAATAGCGTGACATGCTCAGGAGTTTGTGACAGACTGGCTAAGCTGAAATGGGCAGACTTGCTGCTACGTCTTCAGAGGTGAGATTTGTCAGGATTGGACAGATTTGTGTTTAAAAGTCAAGCCAAATACTTGACTTTCTTTTATCTCATAGGCCATGACAAGTGACAGGGTTCTTTTATCCAAGGATGACAGAATCTAAGCAGTAATCTGGCAGATGAGTAAAGGATGGATTTGGATGGAAGAGACTAGTGGTAGGAAGATCAGATAGGTCATCAGAGTGTGACATGATAAGAGAAAGGAAGACAGCAATCATGGTAGAGTTGCAAGGAAAAACTTATAGGACTCCATGTCTAGATAGAGGTGACTAAATGTGAAGGCAAAGAAGGAAATACATCAGATATGATGAGATAAGAACCCAAGAGAAAGATGGTGCTGTAAGAAAACAGAAGCTAGTGTGGAGAAGGGTAAAGATGAATTTCTTCAGTCTACTTAGGGCTTGTTAGATTTGAGAAACAGTGGGACCAAAAAATGGAAATGTCCAACTGGATATTGACAATATTAGTGTTCTGTGTCCCTGGAATAGGATCAGGATACCAAGAACAATTGTAGGGTTTCCATGATCCAAAGAGTTCTGTGTACAACTTCCCTAATCAACTGACAGATTGTGCCCAGAGGTCCTTCTCCTGGGCTTACACAGGTGCATGCATTTTTTTTTTCTGGAAAATTTACTATTTTTACCCCTAGATGTTAAACATTTGACAACTTTCTCATTATTACGTACTCCCAGAATGAGCCTATGTCTATACACCACAATCTCTTTAATTAAGTACAGCCAGAATATCAACTGTGCAAATAGGAGGGTGCTTATCATATGATTCAACAGAGACATGCCTGATTGCTTCCCAAAATATATTTTCTCATGCTCAGGAACCCCCTTGATGGTCATATTTATCCTACAAATTGACATTTTATAATTGCAAGCAATCCAAGAGGAAATTTATTTTCTATTGGTTTTGGCTCTTGCAATTCTCAGCGCATGAAATCTAGGATTACTTTGTCCATTTCTGGCCATCACTGAATTCATAATTTCAAGTTGATGCATGAAATCTGTTAATTTTACCCAAAAAACAAAACAAAAATCCCCATAGGCATTGATTTCCTTCAGTGGCAAGAATGTCATGTATCAGAAAGCAGCCCCTGGCTTCACTACATGTCCTGTAGCATGATTGTCCCTAGTTAAAAAAAAAAAAAAAAAAACTAGTAAGGACCAGTGCAATCTCTTCTACTGGTTTCTGGATATTGAGTCCCCTAGCAACAAGAAAAATATACATGATGCAGCTTTTGCAATGTGATATTTGAAGAAACAGTGAGAATTATTTTTAAAAATTTCATATTGCCAGGTTACTGGTTTTAAGAATGCCCTAGAGTATAAATTATTTCTCCAAACCTCTATAGTGACTTTTGTCAAATGCCTTCTGCTTAGCCCATTAAAGGTGAAAACCATGAAATATTATTTGATTTGTAACCCAAGAAAAAGCCCCCAGACCACCTGTCCCTCTTTGGAAAGCTGCCAGAACAAAGTGAGAGGAAAGGTCGGGCCTAGAATAGTAATTTGAGGTTGCAGCATGTGGCTCAGATCAAAGGTGGAGCCTATGGGCTGCCTTCAGTCTTGCAGGCTTTTCATGAGCATTTACATTTATTTTTTCTAACTTATGTGGAAGGTTTTGGGTTTTGAGATCAAAATTTCAAACCATTTAATAGCAACCATGCAGCATTTAAAAATTTATAAGACAATGAATTAATTGTGTTGAATATTTATTACATTTCCATTCAATTTGATTTATAGAAGTTAGTTTCAGGATACATTTAATGTTCATGTTGACTTAGGAGATATTAAAGTCACTTTTCCTAAGTACCTCTGGATTTTTAAAAAATCATTTCCATTCTGCTGTTCCGCATATCAATTCCTATCCACTGGAGTCTGTGATCACTGGGCATCATAAATCAACCTTTAAAATTTAAGATGAGAAAAAATTTAATTTAGAATTACATCTGGGCATTTTTAAGATCCAGAAACTAATAGTTTAGAAATGCAAAATGATAAAGTGTACGACTCATTTGATAAATTGATTCCAACGTGAAAGTCAGATTCTTTAATCTGAAATTTCTTAATCCTGGAGAGAAACAGCCATTTGAGAGCTCAATGGCAGTGCAGAAAACTGTGTGTGGTCCTTCCTCATAAATTTGTATTCACTTATACTGGAAAACCTATTATCTGCCAGGTAATATCACATATGGCTTTATGCTTTAAGAAATAGGAACAAGTCTTAATTAGTATGTCATTTTTGCTTAAAGTGTTTCTCTTTCATTAGAAATCTTAACATCCTCCTGAACATACCCAATTTTTTTTGATGATCATTTTAAAAAGCACTTTTAGCTAAATTCTTCTCTGAATAAAATTCCAAAATAGAGGATTTTTACTTACCAGAGGTTTATTATATTCACATTAAATTTGAAATATAGAGTTTATATCCCAAGGACTATGGTAAGGAAATACCTTTACAAATGGTTATTCTCCAATCTTGATCTGCCTGAAATCAATTATTTTGGGGGGTGGGGGGTAATATTGAACCCAGATACACATAACCATTGAGCCATCCCCAGCCCTTTTTTTATTTTTTATTTTGAGACAGGGTCTCACTAAGTTGCTTAAGGCCTTGCTAAATTGCTCAGGCTGGTCTCAAACTTGCAATCTTCCTGCCTCAGCAGTTTGCTGGGATTACAGGTATGTGCTGCCACACCCAGTAGAAATAAAATTATTTTAAACATATATTTTGAAATAATTTTCAACGTGCATAAATAATACAAAATTCACATTGATCTATCATTCACCTTATCTGAATATTAGTATCACACATACCTAACCACAGTACAACAAATATAACCAGAAAGTGAACATGGACACAGTAGTATTAACTTTACACCTTGCTCTAATATCAGCTGTTTCTCCCCTAATATCCTCTTTGTGTTCCAGGCTCCAATCCAGGAGTCCACATGCATGTAGACGACGACATGTCTTCTTAGTCTCCTCCAACCTGTGACAGCTTCTTACTTTTAAATTTTTTTTTGGTACCGGGGATTGAACTCAGGGGCACTCAACCACTGAGCCAAATCCACAGCCCTATTTTGTATTTTATTCAGAGAAGGATCTCACTGAATTGCTTAGTGCCTTGGTGTTGCTGAGGCTGGCTTTCAACTCGCGATCCTCCTGCCTCAGCCTCCCAAGCCACTGGGATTACAGGTGTTAGCCACTGTGCCAGGCTAGTTTCTCACTTTCCTTAACCTTTCAGACCTTCCATGCTTTATGAGGAGCACAAGTCAGTTATTTTTTAGAATTTGCATTTGTCTGATGTTCCTTAATGTCTGATTTTTTTGTTGTTGTTGTTTGTTTGTTTGTTTGTTTTTTGTTTGTTTTCCACTATAAGAAGTTACTATTTCTTTTCTGGTTTTTGGCGACACATGTTCTGGAAGTGCCATGATTTCAATGTGTCCCCCAGAGCCCATGCAGCTGCATTGGTAGGTGGGCCTCTGAGGAGGTGTTGAGGCCCTGAGGTGAGCCTCACGGATGGATGCATGTCATCATCTTGGCAGTGAGTCTCTCATAAAAACAAGTTCAGCCCCTTCCAGCCCTCTCTTGCTCACTCTTTTGAAAGGTGATGCCTTGACACAGGAAGAAGGCCCTCAGTCCAGATGTGGCCCCTCAGTCTTGGAGTACAAACCTCCAGAGCTATAAGCCAAATAAACTTCTACTCTTCATAAATTAGCCAGTGTAAAACATTCTGTTATAGCAGCTCATGACTGACTAAGACAAGAAGGTACTAGAAGTTCATACCAATATCCTGTTCCTCTTTAACTCTTGCTTCTGTAGCATCCATAGTAGGATCTCATAAGCTATTACTGTAGTGTTTGTGTAATGGTATTTTAACATTTCCCTCTTTTATTCCATGTGTATTAATTGAAATCTGTCCCCAAAAATTAGACCTTATTTTTTGTCAATGGCTTATTTATTCCACTCCTTATTTATATCAGCATAGATTCATGGATATTTATTTTATTCTATGAATATAATCCAAAAATATAATTTTTTATTTTGATGCTCATATTGTCCCATTGTTGTACATTGGGAGCTCATTACAATTAAACCTATATTTTTTTTAAATTTTTTAAAAATATTTTTAGTTGTCAATAGACTTTTATTTTATTTATTTATATGCAGTGCTGAGAATCGAACCCAGGGCCTCACACGTGCTAGACAAGTGTTCTACCACTGAGCCACAACACCAATGCGACCCTATATCTTTTTAATGTGGTCCCTATCATTTGGAGGAGCACTTCCTCATTTTTTGCCATTACAAGCTTTTTCAGGATTTTTTTGTGTTTAGCTTCTTCTCCAAGAAGCCCTAGTTCCTTTTATCAGAAAACTATATAGAAACCAAGGTGTAGGCATTGAACATGCTAATTGCTACCAGTGTCAATGCTGTTAAACCCTCTTTGCAAAGAGGGCTAGGAAATATCTATGTATACCATTTCACACATATTTATTTGTTATGTGTGTATATATGTATTCATGAATTCACACTTATACCAATTCAATACCACAAAGTTTACTGTAGCCTCTGTCTTTCCTTATTTGTAACACTTTTTCAAACAGTCAGAAACTTGACTCTCAGTGATCCATAATATATCAACACATTTGTTCAGTCAAACTGTGTAGGCGAGTTGGAGTTGCTAGTCATTTTCCTAAAAAAAAAAAAAAAAAAATTACTAGCTAGAGTATGGGATTTGTGTAGTTTACTTTGGTTTTAGGATTGTAGTATCAATCAAAATACAATTTTGAAGTTACTTGGGTCAGTTTTTTTCTTCTCCTTCTTTGTTAATGTCTTCATATTGTAATAGAATTAGTTTAGTTTGTTATTATTTACGTTGCATTGTAGATTCTCCTACATCCGGGTTGATGGTAATTATTTCTTTAGTTTGGAGTACTGTGTGAAACATTCCTGTAGTTCTAGGTGTCAAAACTATACAAAACTTATATTTCTACCAGTGTCACTCTCTCCTATCCACACTAACCCAGACCATTTCCTCTTTCTCTCTTTTTTTTTGACTCACCCCTTTCAGCGTGATCAACCTCTTTCATTTCTGGTTTATCCTTCCTATACTTTTACATATATGACCGAATAAATGTTTATTCACTTATATCTCTGTTTTCTTACCAGAATAATACCATCCTATAGTTACTCTTACACTTCACTGTTTTCATTCAATTGTGAAGATCATTCTACATCAATTCATAGAGGTCTTTCTCACACTTTTTACAACTGCCTAGTATTCTTTTGTTGGAGGTACCAAAGATTATCAGCATTGTTTCTAACATGGTGCTATCACAAATAATGCTACAATGGCCAATTTAGTAGATGTATATTTTTGTGTTGTCAGGGGTGTATTTTCAGGGTAGATTCCTAGAAGTGGGATCACTGAGTCAAAAGACAAGTGCGCATGAGGTATTGTTAAATATTACCAAATTTTCCTCTGGAAGGCCTGTGACAATTTGCATGTCATCAGCATTTAAGAATGCTCATTTCCCTATAATCTCATCAACAGAAAGAATTATCAAACTTTTAAATTTCTGCCAGTCCAAAAGATGAGAAATGTGATATCAAATTGTTTTTAATTTTTCATTTTATTCATTTTGATATTTTTAACTGAATAAACTACCAGCTTTTCCCCCCACCCCACTCACCATATCATGTGAATGAATTTTTTTAACATAGAATCCTAAGATAACTCAGAAAACTTCCTAATGGGCTAAATATAAGAGTGAGATGAATGTTAATTTATGAATCTCTTCCTGTTACTGCAGTGAATAAATATGGGCACATTTACTTTTAAATAACTTTTTTTTTTTTTTTTTTTTTTTTTTTTTTTTTTAATGTCAGGAAAGCATTTTCATTGTTTCCTGAGCTCTCATGGTGTGTCTGGACTTCATCACAAATGTTTTCCTGTCAAAGAATTTTGAAAAATAAGTATGAGCATATGAAGAGGACTGTAATTACAGCAATTATGGAAAAGTAATTTACTGATTGTATAAATTGAGCAGATTTCAAATAGAGTAGATAGGCCATAAAAAGCAAGCAGGATGACAAAAATAAATATTTTGGGAGCTAGGAAATTGCCTGTTAAATACACATACCAAATATAAATGTTTATATAATTTAGCTTCTTAGAACTTTAAAACATAATTTTTTAATTAAAAAATCAAATAGATGCTAGGATGACCAAGCGTTTGGCAGTACCATTTTCCCTCCTGTCTTTCTGGTATTATAAAATACTTACCTAATCAACAACAACAAAATGGTGTTTTGTGATAATTGGGTTAAAATAAAGCAAGACAAAATAACCTCAGATTCTCAGATTTATTTCTAAGTTTAGAAATAGCTGGAGACCATTAGGAAATGAACCTACTTTTCTTTTAGACAAACCAAAAATGGATGTATTTTGGTTTTAGACAAACCTAAGATCTGGCCAAATTCAGCCACTTGTGAGTTGTGTTAAAATCTGGATCCTCTAACATTCATGGGTTCTACACGAAAATAGCCATATCCTAAGGTACCACCACCATGCCTATATCTTCACAAGCAAAACTTCCTGTAGGCCCTGTAATTTTCAGAAGAAGATAGCAATAGCATCCGTTAATGATATTAATAACTACAAGTTCTTTTCATGCATTATTTTATTTAATCACCAAAACAGTCCAAAAGTAAGGTACAGTTATTGTCCCTACTTTTTAGAGGAAGATGGTGAGTCTCAGAAAGTTCAGGAAGTGGCACCAGTCAGGGGCATAGCTAAGATATGATGCCAGCTTCATACAATGCAAAGCCTATATTTTCACCTGTAGGCCACCCTCCCCCATAATTCAACCCCAACCAAGAAGACTACCAAAGAAAATAGATCTGCTACCAACCAGAGACCTAGAATAACTGATCTCTGGGTCCCATGCACACTGGTAACTGTGAACTCATTTTGTACTGGTTCTTGATCAAAACTGAGCATTTCTAAAATGTTGCATACAAACCACTTATTCTTTCAACTTGGTTCTAAGATACTTTTCTAAATTTTATCACTAAGGGCTGAGTCACGCTGCTTTGAATATTTGTAGCAGGATTTTTCTAAATTATACCTTAGAGTGTTGCCAGCCACATAAGCTAAGAGCTCTTATAAGAACTCTCTAGTTTGAGCTCACTGTTGCACCAATGTGAGCACGACCTGGCGGAAGTGTTTCACTGTGCAGCACAGGATCCCTTTCAAAAGACTCAGAACCAAATCCTCAAGCAACTAGTTTGACTTAATCCAATGGCAAGTATATTATTGTAAACAATCATTTGTCTGTCATTGCTCTGGTCCCTATACCAGCCAGTGTGGTCTACCTTCATTTATTATAACATGGAATTTTTTTTATTGTTTCTTATCCCTGGAATCATCACATTTTCCACTTTTCTGGGTTTCTCTTTCTTGATGCTCTTCTGTGTTTTTGTTTCTATGTACTTTTTAAGTCCAGTTTTCAGTGAGGTTACATTTAAATAAACCTGCTCTGCATACCCTTCGACAAGTTGCTTACTGTTTCTGAATCTTGTCTCATTAGTTTATAATGTACCTGCATTTCTTGGTTGTCAGGACTGGAAGTAGTGAGTATAAAATGTACAATGCAAGTTTCCAATAAATAGTGACTATGATGACCCACCAATGAGAAATTTGGAGATTGTTCTTCTTAAAAAAAATAATTTTATATATATATGTATATGTGTGTGTGTGTGTGTGTGTGTGTGTGTGTGTGTGTGTGTGTACATGAAAAAAAGTAAAAATCTCTAGAGGTTTTTATGAATTGTGATTAAATTATCATTAATGTATTTGAATAGTATAAGTAATTGTGAAATTCTAATTAAGAGGCCAAGTACTAATTCCTCTTTTATTGAGTACCCAATAGATAGGCCCACCTTAGTTTGACAGTAAATATTTTTTTAATGAATTATTATCCTTGGATGTTAAAGGACAATAAAATGAAAAAATAGCACAAGAATTGCTAAAACCCCCAAATTTTCCGATGATAAATGAACACATAAGAATTACTCAATCAAATACATGGCTCTTCCCAGTGGGCTGAGATGCAGGTAAATGGAATAAAGAGGGAGCTCGGCCTTTATTCCAAGCCAGTTGAACACACTAGACAGAGAATAAATTCATGATCTTACCACCATCACCTCTCTTCTTTCTGTTCAATATTCTTCCACTTTTATTTCCAGGAAGGGACAAGAAATCTATTAAGTCTGTATTTTCTGGTCTCCTTTCATCTACAAAAGCCAAACGAGTGTGGAAAAAGAAAATTATGTAGAAAATATCAACAATCTTAATATTCAGCTATAGCAAATAATATACAGTGGGTTTTAGGAATAATGTGGGTTGAGATATTTCCACTTAAATTTGCAAATGTTGATGGGTGGCACATGCTAGTGCAGTAACTACAAATACTCATTACAGCAAAGAAAACTGTTTTTCAAGGTGTAAATGGTCTTTGCCAAATAGATTTAATCAGTGTTACTTGAAAGGCTTTTTAAATTATCATACCAGATGTCAGTGAATATCAACTCTGCATGATCGTATAACATTTTATTTATTGACATTTCTTCATCGAATTCTCAACAGCTCTAATAACTAACCAAACCTCCAAATTTAAGTGTCTGCCCAAATCACACAGCATCTTACTCCAAATCCATAGTTGGTAGATTATCCCCAAATATATAGTTAAAACATTTTCAAAATAAACATTTATTTCACAGATTTGTTTCAATATGAAGGGAAGTAACACTTTTGAGAAATATTTTAAATTTGTTATCTATCAGAAGCTGGCAATTTTTTTTTTTTTTAAATTAACCTATGATAAAAAAAATTCACAGGAAGAAACAGCAAAGCTCATTTGGTTAGCATCACTGTAGGAAAAGAAGAAAGAACGACAGGACTCTAGAGCTGTGGGCAAAACATGGCAGCTGTTAATGAGGGGGAAAGGAAAAGGCATGGAGCCTTTCATAGCTTCAGGCACAGAAATATGGGAGGGGCCCCTGACAGCAAAACAGGAATTGAGTGCAAGAATGAAGGGTTGTAAGCATAATTTTGCAGTCTTGGAAGGAGCCAGAAGAATGTAATGGTGATGTCAAAAAATGGCAGTTGATTAAGACATGGCATTGATCTTCCCGTAGTCCTAGCTACACAGAAATGAGGAACCAGAATGAATGAAGTTAGTGTTGGGTGACTTGCAAGTCAAAGGGAAGAAAGGAAATCAGTTTAGGAGGAGCGGTGAGTGCCCTGTGCTTTCTCCCTGAGGGATGTTTCTCATCTGTTTTCAAATTAATCCATTAATTTATTAAATCTTTATTAGCCATTTCCTCTATGCAGGGCTCTGGGCCAGGTGCGGTGGGCTGAGGGGAAAAAGGAAGGGAGAAGTTCTACCATCAGGGACCCAGAGCCCAGTAGGGAGTATGTAAACAGGCCAGTTTGGTCTGTCTCAGGAGGAGGTCTAAGTCTGCAGAAAGGAGGGGTATACAGATGACAAAGAGGCTGGCCTCTGCTGCTCCCATTCTGTCCCTTCCAGCCCTGGATGCCATGGTCCTCACGCTGCTCTGGAGTGGTACAGCCTCATTCTGTGTTTGCCTGGACCTGCTTCTGGGGCTTTTTCCCTAGTGTCCTTGTCTCCCCTGAGGCCATGATGCCTATAAAGAAGACATCATCACTGTGTTTTTCATTCCCCAACCCCCACCCAGCGACCCTAGTGAAGTGCTCCCCATATCACCAACAGACTGACTCATAATTTGACCAATAAGTGACCGATTGAAGAGCAGCTTGGGTGGATCCAGGACTTGAATGACAAACTGGGATGAGACACATTATTTGCCGAGAACACCTGGGGTCTGACTGGGCAAATAAGGTGTGCGATCTGAAGAGGAGAATTCTCTTTCCATGCTCAGGCCTCCTCTGTCCCGCCCTTGCTGCTTCCTTCTGTCCCCTGAGGTTTTTTACCCAGAAAACACACCCTCTCAGCACAGCTTCCCCCAGTTACTTGACTTAAAACTGTAGCCATTCTTCCAGCCAATCATTCACATTATGCTCTTCTCCTTGATTTATCCTGGTACATCTTACTTACCTGTTATTTGTTTGTTTAAATATTTGTGGCCCACCTCACCAACTAGGGGCCCTTATCTTGTGTTTCTCTACTCTCAACAATGTTCTCAGCACCAAGTCCCAGCACACAGCAGGTGCTGAATAAATATTTGTTGGGTGAGTTAATGAATTACAGGGTGTTGTTAGCTTCTTCTTTCTCCTCTATATTGTGGATGTAATAACACTCACTCTACCTACCTCACATATGGTTGTGAAAATCAAATGAAATTATATATGTGTGTGAGTTCAAAAGTCTATTGTGCTTCCTGTGAGATCATGCACAGTAGCAGTTTTGTCATCCTTACACATCATTTAGCATCATTATCATTTTTTAATCTCATTGACATTCTAGAAGACTTCTAGGTGTTGTGCTGGCATTGGGCATTGTTCTAGAATATACCATTATCACATCATGAGATTGTCAGTAGACAAATTTAGACAAGTGAGGAGGTAGAGAAGATGTACATCAGTTAGCAGTTGTTCTCAGATGCAGACTGCTGGCACTAGTGACCTCCTGGAGTGCAGGCTTCTACCACGGTCTCCATCTCCTCATCCAGGGGATAAAGGCCAGGGGGATTCCAGGAAAATAGGCTTTATTGTGGTTTAGATAGTAGGTGTCCCCCCAAAGCTCATGTGTGAGACAATGCAGGAAAATTCAGAGGTGAAATGATTGGGTTATGAGAGCATTAACCCAATCAGAGAATTAATCAGTGGTGCAGGTTAACTGAGTGGTAACTGAGGCAGGCAGAGTGTAGCTGGAGTAGAAGGGTGTTATTGTTGTGCCTTTGGGGTATATATTTGGTGAGCTGAGCTCAGTCTCTCTCTTTGCTTTTTGGTGCAACCCCCTAAGCCACTTTCCTCCACCACACTCATCTGCCATGATGTTCTGCCTCACCTTGAGCAAGGAGGAATGGAGTCAGCCTTCTGTGGACCAAGACCTCTAAAACTTAATACATTATCACACTTTGTATGATGGTTCCCATATCCCTGTGCCTGTGAGCTTACTTCTTTGATGCCAGCCAGTGAGAGCCAATTTTCTCTCTGCCCCACAGTGGTACATATAGCCTAGCTAGAGATTTCTAGACATATTCTATTGGTCACAAACTGAAGCAGGCGAATCTAATGTTCCCACTAGATAATCCACCCCAAGCACTTGAGTAGTTTGCCTCATTGCCAGAGGGCAAGAAATATTTACTTCAATCACATACTAAGTTTTGACACAAGCAGGTGGTAGATATATACAGCCTCTCTACATTTAGCCCTGATTTCTCAAAGTTTTCTCAAGGACTTAGAGCTAGGTAATGGAATATTACTAGATTGATTGCTCTGCCTTGATAATTAGAAGGTTTTAATAAGCTGCTTACCCTTGATAAATAGGGTTGCTGAAACCTCCAAGCTTCATATGGACTAATGAGGTTGAAGTGTCATGCTTTCAAATACATTGTAATCTTAACACGATTCTTTATACCTATCCATCATCTGGACTTAGAAAACCCAAGGCAGTCACATCTTACTTTAAGCAGCCAATCCTGAAAACTCTACTTTAAAACATTTATGCGCTTCAGTGGGCCAGCAGGTTGGTTTGCACTGTATGGTGCATATCTGATTTGAAGCTTCACTCATCCACACATAACAAAAGGCACCTAAGACATACACAATTGTTGTTTTTGGGGATTTTTGTCTCTGCAATCAGTCAGTTTGATTTGTGTTTCCC
The DNA here is from genome assembly GCA_025594165.1 of Tamias sibiricus. Lineage (NCBI taxonomy): Eukaryota > Metazoa > Chordata > Mammalia > Rodentia > Sciuridae > Tamias > Tamias sibiricus. The sequence continues at coordinate 81,626,232 of CM046663.1, forward strand.
AAGATGCAGAGTACTTTACACAGGTAAATATCTATTTACAAATTCCCTATTTTGCGATGTTCAAAACATGAATGGATCCTAATAGTATACTTAAAAGAAAACATAAAAACTAATCTTGAAAGAAAGTATGATAATTGTATGAAATTAAGGGACTCTTATTTAGAGGATATAATTGTTACTTTTTTTTTTTAATATAACAATCTTGCACAGATTCTATTCTATATTCAACTCAAATTCAGGGAGATGTTATCTCACCCTTTAGTTTTGCTGCCTAGAATTTTGGGTGCTATAACAATGCAAACAATAGAAACAACTTTCTGTTGATCTTAAGAACTTCTAAAATTATTATTTCTTGTGAAAGATTTCTTCTGAAAAAGAGGATTAATACCATTAATTATATGGAATTAACCATTAATTATGTGGAATTATTCAACAATACTCAATACACATTTAGAGTGCCACTAGCCAGAGTTGTACCATGTAACACAGTCGGAATGAAAACATAAATAAGACATGGGCTCCATTCACAGAGCTCCCAGTCTAGTGGGGAGAAGATGCATAAATAGTTAATTATAGCATCACATTAATTGCACTAAAACCCAGCTATATGTTGAAAATGCTATGGCAAAACAGATTGGAGTAATTAATGTTACCTGATGAGGTCAAAGAAGGCTTTTCAAGGGAGATAATATTTGAACTCTAGCCTAAAATATGAAAGAAGATCGATCAGGGATTCAGACCAGGTCGCACCTCCTAAGCAGAGGGTGCAGGAAGATCAAAGAAGTGGTACAATGGAGATGCTTGGCTTATCTAAAAAAAAGCCCTCACTAGGCCTTGCAGTTCAGAGGTGGGTTGGCAGGTGAGGAGAGATTGGAAAAAAATGCCTCAGGTTATAATTATCAAAAGCTTGGTTAGGGCCAGGTTATGAACTACCTCCCAGAACTCTGCTGTGGAGTTGCAGTCTTTATGCTGTAGAGATTCGAATTCATGCTCTTAGATTGGAAAACCATTAATTATACTTAAAATATATCATACCCTTGCATCTCCTTTAAAACCTCTCTAATGACTTCGGGTATTCTAAATTCCTCTCCTTCAGTGTCTGCACACCATTCAACAATTTAAAGTGTCCTGATTTGTGCAGGGTGTTTCTGTTTGATTTATTTCACTCTTTTCCCCATCATCCTTCTCTAAACCTAATTTTAAGTTTCTTGGGGTCTCATCTGAGCCAGGAAATTAATTATGTGGGTCTTAATCTCAACAAAGCTAAAGTTAGAAACCCCCTTGTTCATGTTCCTCCAATGGAACTTTCCCCTCCTCGCTGCCACTGATTACAGGACTTCATCCTCTGTGAAACAGCATCTCAGTAATGAATTCAACCTGGGCAGCTGTCACATCATCTTCTATTTTCTCCATGCTTGGCTCCTACCAAATAAGCACGTCAGTAAGGTTTTTAGCGGAACTTAAGTTCAGTGACTTCATTTTTGAAGAGAATAACTGTCAAGGATCTTTGATGGAATTACTGCATCTTAACCAAAAAAGCATTACAAACTATGCGGAAGCAAAATATTTTGCCATTCAATATAGTCAGACTCTAAAACTACTTTTAGGAGGTACGTAATAAATAGTATTGTTCACCCCCAGCTGCTGAATTGGAATTCTGGAGAGTCACTGGTAATTGTTTTTAAAAACTCCCCCGAGAGCAATTTTGATAAATAACTGGAGCTGAAATCTCTGAAATACAGTTAGTACTACTTTTGAAATGTAATAAGGATTATAGTCATCACATATTACATAAAATTATATATATATTTCTTTTGGTTAGAAAACCAAAGGTGGTGATTGAAGTTATGGTTTAAAATTTGTAACCTCTTTCTATTGGGTGTTATTTAACAAACTCCCAGGAGATTTTGTGGAAGAAATAGAAGCAGCAACAAACCAGGATGATTTTTAAATCTGACACCATGCCCAGTTAACCCAGAACAATCCCTCATGTCCCAACATAATTACAAATAGCCCCCCTTTCACTTTCAAAAGTGTTCCAGTTTGAGCAATAAATGATGAGATAGCCCTATCCATGCTTGACTCCTGGGGCCATCAGAGCTCATTTTTAGTGTAATTGACATTTGGGGAGACATTGATACACTTCTTCTCCATAAAGACTAGGAGGAAAGAGAAATAAAGTAGCTTTCTCAGTGTTAAATCAGCACCAATCATATCTTATTTCAGAGATTTCTTAGATACTTATATTTAGAAATGCCACCCAGTTTGTTCAGGTATTTTAATACATGGTGTGTGTGTGTGTGTGTGTGTGTGTGTGTGTGTGTGTGTGAAAGAGAGAGAGAGAGAGATACTAGGGATTGAATCCAAGGACATTCTACCACTGAGCTACACCTCCCAGCCCTTCTTTATTTTTTACTTTGAAACAGGGTCTCACTAAGATGCTGAAACCGGTCTGGAACTTGTGACCCTCCTGCCTCAGCCTCTGCAGTCACTGCTTCTGGCTCTTAGTACATGTATTTTTTGAAAGGCATTAAGAAAAACAGATGGTCACCCTTAAAAAATAAATAAATAAAATATTTTTAAAAAAATTTTGAAAATAAAAAAATAACATTAAAAAAATAGTAGTGAGGGGTTCAAAAAAGCAAATTTGGGCAAGGTACATCTTGGTAAAAAAGATGCAAAAATAGATGGACATGAACATCCTGCTTAAAATGAAAAGGAAGAACAGTCCTATAAGTCATCTTTCTTAGTTTGGAATTCTCTGTACACCACCTGGTATTCTGAGTTTTTTTTTTTTTTTTTTTGGTACGGGGGATTGAACTCAGGGGCACTCGACCACTGGGTCACATCCCCAGACCTTTTTTTTTTTTTTTGTATTTTATTTAGAGACAGGGTCTCACTGAGTTGCTAAGTGCCTCGCCATTGCTGAGGCTGGCTTTGAACTCGCGATCCTCCTGCCTCAGCCTCCCAAAGTGCTGGGATTACAGGCATGCGCCACCGCGCCCGGCGTATTCTGAGTTTTGATATGACTTGTTCAGGTTCAAGAGTTGGGGGTGGGGGACCGCTCTGAACAGGGGAGGTAAACCTTACCAGCCCTGGAAAGACATAGCAACCCCCCATCCCCATCACCACTCTTAATTTAATAATTGTCTTTTTTGGTTAATGCATCAGCTTATGTGGTTGCAGATAGGACCAATGTCATGGCACATGGCCAACTGCCTCTCATTAAGCCCAGCCTCTGTGCCAGCAAAGCTGAGAGGTGAACCTGAATGGGTGCAAATTCCTTTAGATCAGTGGAATCCCATGCACAGCTTGTTAAACCACAGAGTGCTGAGCCCCACCCCCAGGGTAGCTGTGTTGTGGGGAATGTGCATTCCTAACAAGTCCCCAAGTGCTGATGCTGCTGATAGGAGGCCATACTTTGATAACCACTGATCCAAATAATCCCACCCTTTGACACCTCTTGGCAGCCAGCCACCAGCCTCCCCAGAGCCTCAGAGTCAGCCTTTCCCTCATTGGAAACCTCAGCAATCATCTTAGCCACCTTCAAACCTGCCTCTTAGATAAGAAAGTTCAGAAGAGCTCATCTAACCCACAAGGGTCACAAAGCCAGTTATGCCATCATTTGTTTGTACTTTATCAGAATGCATTTGCCATCTGGGTTAGGAGACCTGTGGGAAATTCACTGAATCCCTTATATTAATCTGTCAGTGTAAATCACAGAGGAGTGATTTTGATTTAACACAAGTACTTTTTGTGCACTCTGTTTTAGAGACCTGTGAAGTGTTCTGAGTCCCCAACCCAGATTAATGTCTATCCACATACCACATGAATAAGCCTACACAATTCACATTCCAAATGTACAAAACAAATTTTTTAAATGTTGTCACTTGATAAAGGCAAAAGTGAGTCTTCAGAGCCATTTTCACCTCCTACCTAGGTGTCTAGGAAAGTAGCTGCTGAAGAAAGATCGTGAGGGAACTGAGAATTAGCTGGGGTGAAGTCATGAGGGTATGTTTCAAGAAGCATCAGGTTAGCTCACATACAGGGTCTTTTAATTAAAAATGGTCCAAGCAGTTATGCATTTTAAATATATTAGTCACAATCCTACAATTGCAGAAGTGATGAGAATAATATTGCAAATTCCTGCCACTAGCAAAGAAAGGGGAGAAATGAAAATCATCTACAGTAGACTGGGCAAAAATTCAGCTCATCAGAAAGTGAGAGTGAACCACTTTCAAAACTTCAAAAAATCACAAACTTGAATTAAATGTGGTAAAATGAAATACGATATTTTACTTCTTTATAATATCTTCTGACCTTATTTTGACATTAGGCTTTTGGAACCACTGAAAAATAGTTTAGGGTTTAAAGAGGAAATTGTCATTTACTGAATATACTGTAAGTAAACCAAATTAAAGTGTGCACTTTAGCAAAGAAAGACTCTCACTTGAATGCTTAGCAGTAGTTCTATCATATATTCAAATAAATTCTTAAAATCTTGAATTTTGGCTGATTATGCAGTAAGTCCTAACCCAATAGGTTTAACTATATGTAATCATGGATCCCTTTGAGAAGTCAGTGAAAGTCAGGTACACAGACACAGAATTTTGAGGGTTGGTCAGGCTGTCCCCTGGATATTCTGAAACCCATTAATGAATCTCCATTTGAAGATTCTGTCCAGAACTACAAGAGGGGAAACTGACCTTGAAGTTATTGCCATGGCTTCTTTCTGATCACAGCACCAATACCAACCAGGCCTCTGTCTCCACTAAGGCATATCCTCTTGGTTTCCTCATCAATTATAAGGTGGAGAACTGGGCTGGAGAACTCTTTGGTCCCTTCTATTTCTTCAAGTATGTGATTTGTCAGTCATATATAATGAACCCTGAATGCTAGTTCTTTTCTCTTATTTTCTCCTTCTTCCCACAGTTATTTTTGGAGTTTGGGTCCCATATCCCTAATGACCCTTCCTTTATTTATTTTGGGAAAACTTCCTCTCTTTCTATTATTCCCCTATTTTATCACTTTCTTCTCTTTCTCAAAGGTCTTCACTTTTTTGGTTTTTGGTTTGGTTTGGTACTGGGGATTGAACTAAGGAGCATTCAACCACTGAGCCACATTGCCAGCCCTTTTTATATTTTATTTAGAGACAGAGTCTTGTTAAGTTGCTGAGGCTGGCTTTGAACTCACTATCCTCCTGCCTTAGCCTCCTCCCAAGCCGCTGGGATTACAGGTGTGTGCCACTTCATCCTGCTCAAAGGCCTTACTTTAGATATAGGGCATTTACAAGGGAGTGTGGTAAATCCTCTATCCCCCAGAGTTTACAGCGGAACACTCAATCGGGGCAATAATCCCTGGCCTCACATGGCATCAGGAGTTTGCTGCACCTAAAAGAAGTTCAACTATCAAGTTGAGTGAAGAGTCTTTAAACCCACATTGCGTATAGTTTATGCAATTTTTCTGTTATACTATGATATTTTAAAATATCTTAATGTTGTTTCTTAAAAACCAGAAATGCAATTAAGGTGTTGGGAGGAAATAGCTCAATTTACAGAAGAAAAGAGAAATAGTGGTAAAACAAGAAAAGAAGTAACTTTGATGACACCCTGGAGTGAGGATCCACCTTTGAGCAGCCTTATCCTAAGCAGTACTTTTCAAGAATGCTCTGAAGTCTTTTGGAATACCACAGTTACTTGCTTCATTTGCTGGGCTCCTGTACCTGGTTGATACATCTGTTACAGATCTTAACACGTGGTTCACAAGTATTAGTCCTGCCCCTCTTGTCTCTACTAAGCAAGTGTGAATTCCTCCAAATCTCCCCTTTTCACTCATTTAATTCCAAGGACAGGTACCTAAGAGGTACCCTGTAAATATTGCTGGTAATATTGACTATAATAATCCTATAATTACTGCTAGTGAGAAATAAAGAGATAAATAGCATAATAAACTTTCTATGGTGTTCTTGTGTCTGCTGCATCCATTGATAGATCAAAAAGCCTGGGACATATGCATGGCACATGGTATGCTCTTATGAAGTATATGAAAAATATATTAACTCAATTACATTAGAATGAGTATACAGTCCTGTAAAACATATTAGTTAGTTACTCCAGGATTAATAAAAATGAATATATAATTAAGAAATGCAAGCAGATTCAGTATACACACAGAATGTTACTCTGAAAGCACATTAATAAGTAATTGTGATCCTGTGTAGACTGGGCCCTGAAAAGCAATAGTTTGTCCCTCTTAAGTGAATCTCTGAGGATCCCCAGAGGACTGAGAGTTAGAGAATGAAGTCAGTGTCTGAGAATCTGGAAGAAGCATATCAAATTTTAACAATATAATCTCATTAAGATAAACAAATCTCCTATGGTTATTATAATTATTCTCATGAGTAGTAAGATGTAAATTTAATTAGTGAAAAATTCAGTAGAAGTACTAATGATCAGTATTGGAAAAACCATTAGCCCAATGATAATTTCTCCCTTAATACTTAAATTGAATCTTGAGTGGACATGAAGGTAAAACATAAAAAATGTCTCCTAAGTCAGTAATTCTTTGCACTTTCATCCAAAGCCATTATTCTTGATAAGACAGAACGATCAAAAGAGAAATGGGCATCAGCCTGATCTGGAGATCATTAACATTACCTAAAATTTCAGTAATGGAGAAAAGATGTTTAAGGTTATCTCACCAACTGATTGAGATGCATTTTTCTGTCATAACCACTCATATTTACATCCATGATATGGTTCATGGAAACATAGCTATTAGTTTGTCACATGACAGTTTAAAAAAAAATCCCTTTTTCTTTTGCCTTTGGCACTATTCAGAATTTTTGTTTGCCACTTGAAAAATAAAGTTTATTTTACTTACTAAATGGAATTAGAGATTGATTGTGTTCCTTTTGTTAGTTCTATGGTTAAAAGAGAATTCAGGAGAAGAAATAATATGATAGTATGTAGACTTTCAAAAACATTTTTCCAAGTGGGTCCCATTCAAAGATGGAAATGCACAAAATATTAAAATTTTAAAATTTATATGAAAATAATTGCCCAGTGTCCATGGAGACTATGAACATCTCTAAACATTTGAAAATCTCAGTGTTTGCTATTGCAGTACCAAGATTATGTTTTCCCATTTCATTAGTTCATGTAAAATCATGGATAGCATGATATGAAAGAGTTGAGCCAAATAGAAAATGGAATTGTCTTTGGATTTTCTTTAACCATATTTTATTGTTCTTCAATAGCAGAAAATAAAGAAGTTGAATGCTCAAGAAAGAATCTATTTGCTGGGAACCACCGCTGTGAAATATGTGACATAATGATACTGTTTTACGTGTGTGTCATTTACTTTTGGGTTTTTAAATAAGCACTTGAATGTGCAACCTTCAAAAGAAGCAGACTTGCTGAATGAAAGAGAGTTGACAGAAACCAAGTGTTTCTAAGAGAGCACATGGTCTTAATCATGAAAAGGACAGCAGAGATTAAACAGGACAGCTGATAAAAGGCAGAGGATCATTTAGACGTATAGTTTTCAAAAGGAAACATGCTCCATTCAAACCCAGTATAGATTCACGTTGAGAATAAATTAATTTCATAACTACACTCAGATCTGGAACATACCCCAAGAGATTCTGGTCATTACCCCCAAAACCCTGTAAGTGAAGTTTAATTTATATCATAAGCAATTCAAAAGAATGTCTTAGTAGGGAGTTAGGCTGTTCCTTAAATAGCTGGAAAATGAATGTAGACAACTGTTACAGAAAGCTTGTACTTTGGGGAGAAGCAGGAAGTAGGGAGTACCCCCCCAATTTCGTTTGACTCATTTTAGAAAATCAACAATATTACTGAATTATTATATATACTTATTAGATTATCAAGCTTAATTATAGAGTGTTGGCACATAAATATTGATGGTAGGGAAACTGGATAATTCCTAACCCTCTATTTTCCCCATGGTCCAGTGAAGGGACCCAACCTGGTACTAGCATTCATCCAACTTTTGATCAGCTAGGTAAGGACCATTCATTCATCCCACACATAAACTTTAACATTCTTGAACTAACATAAGCTAATCTGGCTTTTAAACAATTATCAGGGCCTTTTGGTAGCTACCAGAGGTTAAATGTTATGGGGGGTTATAAAATGTGTCCCGTTACCCTAGTCCCTAGATGGTTATATACCAAGTTCTGACAAACTACATTTATTAGCAAACAGGAACAAAAACATCACCCTCCTGTTCTTAAAAGTGCCAGTTCTCTGTCCTTTGGAGACAGCAGTGATTTCTTCAGTGAATGGCTCACTCCAGGCCTCCAGAGCAGTACCCTCCTGAAGTAGCTGATCTGGACCTCAGACCAGTGCTGCTGGCCAATGTGCTGCTGGACCCAGTCTCTTCTGATGCTTTGCTCATCCAGGGCCAGAGCGGTTCAGCATCCTCCTAGTCTGAGCTTTCCCTTCACCAGCAGCCAAGTCTCTTACATGGATCTCAACAATGAGATCTGTTGTTCTCTAGAAGCCACCTCTGGATGTTAACACCTGAGTAGGGCACTTCAGATGCTAATGACTGTCCCTAGGTTGTTGATTAAAGATTGATATTTAATCAGATATACAATACAAACTGTGTTGTTCTACAAATAAAATACTAGACAGATGTTCCACCCCTCCTCGGTGCCAGGACCTGAGCTAGGTCCTATGTGTAACTGATGAACAAAATAAGAAAGTAAATACTCAATACATCCTGAAGGGCTGAGCATGCAGCTCAGTGATGATAGCCCTCTCGTAGCATTTGTGAGGTCCTGGATTCTATCCCCAGCATCGAAAATAAGAAAAAGAAAAACATTATATACATACATACATATATATATATGTGTATATATACATACACACATATGTACATACAAATATACATATATACATATATATATATACACATACACATCATATATATACATATACACATTGTGTGTGTGTGTGTGTGTGTGTGTGTGTGTGTGTATACACGGTGTTTGACATAGATAGATAGATACCTAAAGTTTGGATACAAATAATTAAGAGTGGCTGATGATATATTGTTATGAGGAGCTGCTTCAGAAAACACTCCAAGTTCAAACTTAAAACAAATTAGAGAGCTTTATTACCTGACCAGGGTCTGCCACTTGAAGAGACTGAAGCTCTATGGGAGAACAGCAGCCTTTCCTGGCTTTCCTTGGGAATTTAAGAACAAAAACCACAACTTTCTCAGCGTCCTACAAGCAAGCCAATCACAGAAGCTAAACCAGCATATGACGGGTACAGTTAGCAAGCAAACAGATTACAGAAGCTAAAAAAATGTAATGCAACTCAGACAACTGCACCTTGGGTCTGAGCAGGTGTTAGACAACCATCTCCTGGGCTTGAGAAGGTGGTTAGCGGGGGCAAGAATCTACTTCAAAGTCATATAGGTCACCAAGACCACCATCTGTTGGATCGAGAATAATTTATGGGGTACAAAGTATAGAAAAAATAATAGGTTATAAGAAAACAGCTTTCATTTCAGTTTCTCAGAAACAGCTCTTGTAACAGTTTTTTTATAGAAGGCAGCAAAATGGAGTCTTAGGTCTATGACAGTTCTTTCTTTATAATTGTCTTATCTAGCTTATATCTATAATCTATAACTTACTCTCTCACTGATTCTATTGATTAGTTTACACCACAACAATATGAGGCACTAATGGGGTGAACATTGAAGAAAGGGAAAAGGAATTAGTGAAGGCAGACTCACTATTCTCATTGGGTGATGAGTTTTCTTCTTACCCATCTCTGGTAGGTGAAGCCACACATCCAGGAAGTGTGGATTCATACAGGTTAGAATAAAATGCAGACAAGTCCCTAAACGTTTGCTACTCAACCATCTCTTCAGCATTCTTTCAAGTCCATGTTATTATCCAAAGTTTACACTCTAAGTATATTTTTAGAATTTTAAGTACAGATTTAGCCAGCATTACTGACTCAACCCTAGTGTTCTCTTGATTAAAGGTTAAAAAATGGGAAAAAAAGAGGATTTATATTTTGTTTACAGAATTTTGTTGTTGTTGTTTTTGTTTTAAGACAAAATCTCTTACTCAGCTAAACTTTGAAGGCAAAACTCAGGATTGGGCATTATGTGGTGTTCACTTACAAATACACTTGCAGCCAGGAAGATGTTTTTCTCTTTTCTTTTGTCTTTTTGTAATCAGATACTGTTGTTCAGAAAAAATAACAATTGCTGGTTGTAGATTAATCTGTATTGTTTCCAAGCTTGTCTATCTCTCAGAGGAGTGTCCACATGGAAGGAAACATGTTTCCCCTCACCTTTCCTTTTTGCTTCTCCCATCATCTTCTGATACTCACCCTCCTCCTGTTCCTCATCCCCATTGCCTTAGTTGAAGCTCTGAAGTGCGGGTACAGACATAGAGGAGGAGATGTTTTGAGGGTAGGAATGGGTGTAAAGCCATGATTGTGTGTGTGCTCCAGTTTCTCCTTAATTTCTTTCTTATTATATTTGGGCTGCTTTAACAAAAAAGACTCATTCTGGGTAGCTTACAAATAACAGAAATTTATCTCTCACAGTTTTGGAGGCTGTGAGGTCCAAGATCACGGTGTTGGCAGATTTGGTGTCTGGTAAGGGCCACTTCCTGGGTCAGAGATGGCTGTCATTTTGCCATGACATGGCATAAGGTGGATAAAGCTCTCTCTGGGGTCTCTCTTTTATTTTTATAAACATTTTTTTAGTTGTAGATGAACGCAAGTATCTTTACTTATTTTTATGTGGTGCTGAGGATCAAACCCAGTGCCTCATACATGCAAGGCAAGTGCTTTACCACTGAGCCACAGCTACAGCTTCTCTGGGGTCTCTTTTATAAAGACCAAACCCTATTCATGACCTAATTACTTCCCAAAGTACTCCAGCTTCCAATATCATAACATTGGAGATTATGTTTCAATAGATAAATTTGGGAAGGCATAAACTTAGTCTGCAACAACCTCCTTCTCTATTCCCAACTGCTAAAGAAGATCTGGTATCCTTCAGGGCCAAAAGGATACTTGTTCACACAACCCTGGGTACTGTTGGTTATCTTACCACTTCTTCTCACATAACATCTCTTCCTTCTGGATGTGAAACATGAACAGAGAAGAACAGTGGGGAACTACTATTGAAAAATTCAGAAATATGGAGGTCGAGAGAAAACCCTTACTTTTCCCAAGAAGAAGAGTCAAAACAGTGGGTTTTTTTTACCTGATTAAAATGTACCTCTTTTGAACTGTATCCTGAGCTCCCAACAATCCCTTCTACCTTGGTCCACAGTTTCGTTTTTTGCACAGTACAGATCACCTTCCAACAGTCTGCATTATTTGCTTATTCCTCTTTCTGGGTGTTTATTAGCTCTTATCCTTGCTAAAACATAAACTTTGTGAGGGGAAGAAGCTTTACTATGTTTCCTGGTATCTCCCAAGTGCCTAAAACGGGGCCTGGCACCTCAGAAGCGCTCAGGCAGAAGTGAATTGAATTGCAGAGAATGTCTTCATTTGTCTGATTGACTATCTTAATTGCTCATTTCATTTTACTTTAAGCTATTTAAGACTCGAAAATTTGTAGTAATCTTTAAGTAAACACTGTGTCCTAAAAAGATGATAAAATCTGTATTTTAATAGTAGGTGGTTAACACCACAAACATCCCTGTATGTTTGATCTACCCTGTAGAACTCAAGAGTCAACAAGAAAGATGCAAAAACGAATCCCAGGTTGCCATCTAAAGACCATCTTTCATAAGTAAGGCCTGATAGGTCATCACTCAGCCAGCTCTAATCCTGCAAAACGGTGAAGCCTAATAGATAGGAATAATAATGTAGGCATGTGTCCTCACGGGAGTATGTTCATAATGTACAAACTTTTTTAATTTGGCAAACTTTCTGATTAAAATGTGTAGTTTCCTTTTGCAAAGAACTGTTGAAAGCAATTGTACATGGCAACACTTACTGAGTATTTTTTTCATCTTGTAAAAGGATAATTTGCTAAACTTGATTAAAAGTCAGACATTGAAGTAGATCTATCTGAGATTGTTGCATATACCATTGAACGACTTTAATCAAATTCAGCATTATTATCTTTTTATTTGCTTTTACTCTGCCTGCAGGTACAATAAAGTGAAAATATGTAAGCAATGGAGCATATTTATAATACTAGTCAGAGTGCCAGGTGGGTTGTAAAATAAATGTAATTGTTTTCAAAGATTGAACCAGATTAGCATGGATTAACACATTCATTTTGAAATCCATGGCATGAAGTATTCTAAACATGCCTTCAAACAGCCCTTGTTACTCTGTTTATATCCCATCTTAGTACTACGAAATCACTGTCCCCATAAAACAGGGAGCATTTAAACTCTGTTCATTTTCATATGAAAGAAATACAATTTATTAAACAAGACAAGAAAGCAGTTGTCTGCCATATTGAAGGCCAGATTTGCAATGATTTGCACCCTGGCTTTCAGCAGATGAACAACAGTGACAGACATGGAAGCCAGAATTGTGGCTGCAATAAATATTCATAACTGCTCCTGCCCAAGGAGCAAAGGGAGGGCATCTGCGTTAGCAGCACATGGTTAGCCGAGGATGAATCAGGGTGAAACTGTCCACCACACCGATCACAGAAGCCCTGAGCAATGCAGTGCTGAAATCCCTCATGGAAGACGAGCTCTGTGCTACGAGGTGATTCTGCACTCTTTCAGATATGCCCTGCTGATGCCATTATCCCTCCTCTCTGACCTTAAAATAAACCTACTTGAGAAAGTATGTTGTCAGTGTGTGACATCCAGCAGGGAAGAGTGAGCCCTAGAGGAAAAAATGGTTTCTGATGCACTTCAGGACCCAAGGCCTAACTATGAGGCACCTACCCAATTTTAAAAGAAATCAGTCTTCAGAGAATTATACTCAGTGAAGCTAAAAGAAATAAAAGTGTATTGCAAAGTCTCTGAACAGTGCTTGGTGCTGGCAGATCTTGATCCTTTTTATTGTAGTAGTAAGTATTTCATTTTACATCGAAAGAGACTTAATTCATTTATGTATTTAATGCAGGATTCTTGTGTAATAAAACAGTTTAGGGGACTGGGGTTGTGGCTCAGCGGTAGAGCACTCACCTAGCACATGAGCGGCCCAGGTACCATCCTCAGCACCACATAAAAATAAACACATTGTGTACAACTAAAGCAAATAAATAAACATTTAAAAAAAAAAAAAAAAAAAACAGTGTAGGGTCATTTGTTCAAGAAATGTCCATCAGATCACCTGAACAACTGGTGAATCTTCTAAACTAATTATATTGCCTTTTTGTTTTGTTTTGTTTTCACTACTAGGTGTCTTTTGTTTCATAGCTACCCTATAGCTATTGACTAATATCTAAATAATTTACTGGGGTAAATACTAAAATTTCATAAAAATTAGAACAATGCATTAGGATATTTTTCTCTGGCGCTTAGTCAGTCATGGACATGTGAGAGATTGAACCAGCTGGTATCAAGCTGTTTGTTTTAAGTGATGTACTGTACGATTAGTCCTGCAAATTCTCCCCCTTCCACATCTGCAAAGTCAACTAACTTCTAATCAAAAATATCCTAAGAAAAGAATGCATCTGTACTGTTCATGTACAGATTTTTTCTTGTCATGGTCCCCTAAGCGATATGGTTTAACAATTATTTACATAGCATTTACATTCTGTTAGGTATAATAAGTAATCTAGGAATAATGTAGAGTATGTGATAGAGTGTGTAGCTTAGACGCAAATACTACATCTAAGGATGTCTATAAGGAACCTGAGCATCATGGATTTTGGTATCCACCGAGGTCCTGAAACTAATCCTTGGTAGATATGGAGGGCTGACTGTAACTGATTGCTCCCATGATAAATTCTTAGAAAGCATTAATTCTTAGACATTGCACTGACTCTTGCAGCTTCCCAGACAATTGTGAGAGAGTTCCTCAAGAATGAAGCAATTTCTCCCTGCCCAGCTGCCTTGAGAAACTCGTATGTTCAGCAAATGTAAAACATGTTTGACTCATTCCTGAGGAAGTAGATTCTGCAGTGCTAGGCTTTATTTGGGAATCCCTTTGTGATCCCAATGGAAAATTCTTCAACAAAAGATTTGGATGTTCTTGCAAAGCAGGGTCATAGTGTTGGACTCTGCAATTGTGCCTTACTGTGGTAGAGAAGGCTAGAGAGTGGAAACAACAGATTCTATTGCCCGAGACTACCAAAGTAGCAATTTTGTTATCTGAATGCAAAAATGTTATTGCCAGGGCAAATTGCCTAGTTCATGCTTTGTTTTGTACTTATTTTCTTTTCCTTTGTCTACATTGAGTTTTCTAAAAGTATTGTATTAAACATTGGAGAGGACCATGAAGTAACAACTTCAAAAACAGAGAAAACAATCATTTACATAGCATTTCATCAGTTTGTCCCCTTTCAAAGGCTATGCCTTCACAGCTCATCTTTTCATGCCTAGAAAACTGATACATAAGGAAAACATGTTATTCAGTGCTGCAAGTAAAGAGTACTATCTCTAAAATTGCTTTCTTCAGACTCCTTAAACATAGGACTAAAAAATATGGATGAAAGAAATTTTGTATTTCAGCAATATGTTTAGATGCAGTTTGTTTATATCATCATCTAGTTTGCCTCTAATTCTTTCAAGAAAAGATGTTTCTACCAATTTCTTTGGAGGTTTTATATTTGGAAGCATTTTCTAAACAGACTTAATATCCACAGCAGGGAGCCCAGTACACATATGCTGCATAAGATGTTTTAGTCAATGACAGACCACCTATACAATGTACAAGTAGTCTCCTAAGATTGTATTGCCCAGAGATGCCCTAGACATCTCAGTTTATGTAAGCATGCTCTTTGACATTCGCACAATGATAGAATCACCTAATGACTCATTATCAGAATGAGTCACTAGGTGGTGCATGACTGTATGTTACTTGAATAATGTTATAAAATATATACCTTCACCATTGTCTCCTTCAGGAGAGTAAGTTGTCCAGTTAGTGTGTAGATGGGTCAAGACACTGTGTCTTCATCTAGCTTGGACTCTTGCCCTTTTAACACAGCCAGAAACTTCAGCAATTCTGGATCGTGTTTATCTCATATGTAAGTGAGGTGGTAGTACTAAATTTTCTCCAAGATGTTTCCAGAGCTCCAGATGGCTTCACATTTCATCTATCTCAAACATACTTACCTTGATTAAT
Source organism: Tamias sibiricus (assembly GCA_025594165.1). Lineage (NCBI taxonomy): Eukaryota > Metazoa > Chordata > Mammalia > Rodentia > Sciuridae > Tamias > Tamias sibiricus. Next base: position 81,641,504 of record CM046663.1, read on the forward strand.
GGGTTAACAAAGTTATGAACTTAGCTTTCTCATTTAATCTTCATTTACCTCTATCTGTAGAACTTCATTCCATTCCCATCCCAACACACTTGAGAAAGGCAAAGACCTTCCACAGGGGACACCAGCTCCCTAGTTCCTCAGGGGGTGTGGCCTGGGGACTGGCCCAGGGAAGAGTCATTGGATGGAGAAAAACCTGTATTGAATAAATCCCTCAGTTCATCTGTTCTTAAAGAATCATCGAAGCATGTTGTAACAGGGAATCCTATCCTTGTGCAGATGATGAGGATTAGTCTTAAATTTCTAAGGTGCCTCCACTCAAGTTCATTTCAAGGCCATTTAAAAGAAAATTTCTCATCCTAGGGCCTGCTTCACTGGAACCTCCCAATACAGTCATTTTTTTTCCCCTTATATTGTTCAGATTCCCACTTAGCACTGGATTAAAACACCCAAATCTGGGGGTTAAATTCAAGCCCATTTACTTATACATCTTACAAGCAGTACCTGACTCCTGCCTAAATCCCTGTCACTAGTCAAGTTGCATATTATGTTCAAATAGATAATGCTATGATTTATCAGTCAGCCCCTACCCCTGCCAGGTATTCCTGGAATATTTTAAAATGTTCTCATTCTGCTAAATATGTTGAATTAATCTTAACAATAAAGCATTGTTTACTCTTCATTCAGCCTGTGATATTTAAGCATCATTCTGAGGATTCACAGAAAAGGAATCAGAGAATTTTAGCCTTTTCACAAACACCTAAGTCAGTGTGGATTAAATGATGCTGATCTTTAGAAAAACTTTTGATCTTTGTGCCCATTTTTTTTTTGTGATGTGTCACCTCTATTGTAAGCCCCCATGTGGCTTTGAAATGATACACTAATAAAGTACATGGCATGTGGGTTTGCTTACCCATTAATCTTCCTCTGCCAATTTTCAATAAAAAAAGGATTAATTGTTAGCCAAGTTTTACAGTCAAGAAATCAAGACAGGGTGATCAGCCCCAGGCTATTAGGTCAGAGTGAAATGGAGTTGTTTATTTATTTATTTATTCTTAAAGAACTCGAGGTTCTCAGGGTCAGTCCTAAGAAGAGAGCATGCTGGAGAACCCTGAGATGACACCCATGGTCAGGGTTGGCTGACCAAACCAATCACTGAGGAATTAGGTAGCTGGATGGGAAGTCTGATGTGGTTTACTTGTACTAGGCTTGAAGAAATGCTCCAGGGTCCTTATTACACATGACAAAAATAATGCAGTTAAATGCATTTCCTACAACTGACAGCACTAAATGGTGTTGTAACTGTGGTGTTCTCTTATTTTCTAACAATACTGTACAAGCTTCTTAACATTTATACAAATAATCATGTACCACATAACTATGTTTTAGTCAATAACAGACCTCAAATATGACATTGGTTCCAAAAGTGAATAAAGCTGAAAAATTCCTATTGCCTAGTGATGACATAGCCATCCTAATGTCACAGCACAAGGTATTGCTTACATGGTGGTGGTGATGCTTGTGTAGATGCACCCACTCTGCTGTCAGTCATGTAAAAGTATAGCAGATACAATGATGTACACAGTACATAATACTTGATAATGACAACCACTATGTTACTGATTGATATATTTACTATTACTATTATAGTTTCAGAGTGTACTCCTACTAATTATGAAAAAATAAAGTGCTGGAAAACAACATGCCATGTGGTGTAGTTTAAATGAGTATCCCCCAAAGGCCTACATGTTAAAGTCTTAACACGAAGCCTGTAGTGATATTGAGATATTGTGGAACCTTTAGGAAGGGAGAATGAGTGAGGGTGTGGCCACAGAGAGGACTGTGGCATGCCTATGTCTTCCTCCTCACTCTTTCATTCCCACCATGACATAAACGTTCCTCCTCTACCATATGCCCTTCTCCTGCCATTATGTACTATGCCACCACACACCCAAAGCAACAAGACAAATTGGTTGTGGTCTGAAATCTCCAAAACCTTAAGCCAAAGCAAACCTTTCCTCTTTTTAAGCTGAGTATCTTGGGTATTTGTTACAGTGACAGAACGATGACAAACATACTGTGTTACTCCAGCAGCCTCAAACATCTCATGTATACTGAATCTCTTAATTGCTAATGTTTACCAGACCTGTGAACAAATAACCTAACCATCCCACTCTATACAACTGAAGTGGTGATGCACAACGTATCTGAGATCTTATTAGTTTATTCATTCAGAATCTTGTGGATGCCTACTATAGGACAGGCACTGTTAGAAATGAGACTAAGCTAGGCTCAGCATCCTTTGCTCTTTTTAGACATCCTGAATTACCCCCTAAAATAACATTTACATCTCTGAATCAGCAAAGGGTTAAACAAAGCTGACTATTTGAGATATTATATTAGATTTTTAGAAACATAGTTTCTTGTTATTTCTTAACCTTTGTTATTTGCTCTTAATCTTATTCCCTACCCACGATCAAGTCTGGTTTCTCCAATGGTGCTCAGTGGATTAGAATAGACAGTATAAATTAATTTTGTGAATAAAATTTTATGAGCCACTATATCAAATACTTCAGTAAAATCAAGATATATCATTATACCCATTGCAGATATTCATGGTCTAATCTTGTAATTATATTTTTTTAAATTGAATCTGTACAGCCTTATTATCCAATTATTCACCCCATGCTGTTCATAGGTACATAAATGTTTATAGCTGTGTTCCTTAATGTTGGTTCATTGTATTTACTAGAAAGGATAATGTCAGAGGTAATTTCTATGATCATTCTACTTTCTCTGTTGTAAATGTATAACTTGTTGATACTTCTTACGGTGTTCTGTTATTTCTTGAGATAAGAAAAATAATAGAATAATAACACATATTCATTTCCATCAGGTACATAAGTTTTGGTACTAATAAGCAATCATTTTAGGGAAAAGTACATTAGGCATTCAAATGCCAATAAAAGGAACATTCTTAAGTGTAACTTCATCTAAAGACAATTATGTCCCCCCTGGGTCAGTTCTTTAAGCTCTAAGGAGATTGTGAGACTAGAGCAGAAGCCTGAGGTGCACTTAGTCAGTCAACTTGTAAAACTTCTTGAGTATCTACCTATGCCTGGCACTGTAGACTCAGAACCCAGAGTGGGCATGGCAGGTCCTTTCTACAAGGAACTCAGTTTTAATTGACTACTGACCACTTTTGCTTTATAATATAGATATAAAAACTGAGCATTTGAATATAAGTACTAATTCCTTTTCTAGAAAAGCTACTTGGGACAGATGCTTGATACCTTGAAGGCTATTCCAGCTGGCATTTGTAGGGATTCAACTAGATATTTTAAGGTTTTCAGTGAATATGTTTTGGGTCATCTTAGTGATCACTGGTAACATGAATTTCACTGGTTTTCTTCACTTTTAAAATATTTTGAACCATTAGTGTAAATGAAGGCATAAACACTTTTAGGTAATAAATTAGGCTACTAGACTTTTCTTTGTGACTGATGAGAATTATACAGAATTGACAAATTTCTCTTAATTGAAAAGTACTTCCTAATCAAATTCTTAAGATATCAGGGACTGATCTAGATATGGGATGAATGTGGAATGTCTAATAATAGATTATGTTCCAATTTGGAGCTCAGAGATGATTATTCATAAATCATAAAATTTAGGGTTGGAAGTTCAGCTGCTTCATTTGACTATCAAGGGAAAGGAGATCTTTAGGAACAAAGGTATTATCCTAAGATGTGTGAAAGAACTGAAATTGGAACCCCATCTCCCACTCCACCTTGGATACTCTTCTTCTTATACCTCATCTGCCACCAAGATTGGGAGGATCATGAAACACAGATGTACCTGCACACACATGCACACATGTTTGTATGTGTTATCTGTATTTCCTTATAATCATTTTTAAAAGAAGCAGATAATCTACCATGGCTGAAGAATGCAAGTGGTGACATTCTTCACCAGTAGATATAAAAAAATTCCACCTTCATGGCCAAAACGAACAGGATGGAAATAAGGAACACACAACTTTCTGACAAGAGTTCATACACCATACACGGACACATCAGGAGCAAAACTGACTGAACTTCACTTCAGTCTCACCAGTTTTTCATGGAAGAATGATCTGCACTTATGTGCTCCCCAGTGGTATGCTTCATGAACAATTTTAAAAGATGTACATTAATAAACAAAGTTTATGAAGATGTAATTAGTTTAAAAAATTTTCAAAGATGTAATTAGTTTTTAAAGCTCCAAATGCAGAGAACTCAAATAATGCAGAGAACTCAAATAATATGGTCTTTGTAATTTGTCCTTTTTTTTCCCCTCCTAGAAATAAAAAAGATTCTACCATATGAAGAGTGTGATAACAAATATATTAATTGTAACTAATAATTTAAAAGAATAATTGTCACTCTTTTTCAATGGGAAAGGGCCAGGGAACTATGTTGTTTAAGATACTTTTGGAACATTTAAATATATTTTTGGCAGAAAGAGTAGAAAGGAGAAACTATGAGATAACCCGTGTTGAAAATTTAAGGTCTGTCATTAGAGGACTTGGATTTGCTCCGTGAAATCACTGCAAGAATACATACTTTGGTTCAACATGAGGAGCAATTTTCACCTCCTTTCTGAATCTTCACACCCTACACAGAGGTGTGGCTGCCACTGGGACAGGATCCCTGATCCTGAAGGTTTTGAACAGAGTTTGCAACCTTCTCTGAATGATTCTGCAGTGATTGAACTGGAGGACCTGTAGTCCCTTCCCAAGGAGTCTAGAATTTGGCTAAAACATTATGCAGTATTTATGCCAGTGAGAGTACAAAGGAAATCCACAAACAGATGGTGTTTGATTTTATTGATCCGGTAGCCAGACTATGGATGCCTGGAGTTCTGTGCTGAAAAGGATCCTGAGGTCACCTCCAGGCTCAGTATTAGTGAGCAATGGAATTAGTTAATGGTGACTGACAGAGGAATAAAAGAAAGATGTCATTCGGGTGCACTGCCTGGCATGTGCCATCTTGACCTTAAAAAAACAATCTGTCTTTTTTCCATTTTCTATCATTTGATTATTCATTATATTCCTTTGTTCTTCATGGGCTAAGCATATTTGGTTAACTCAGTTTTGAAATTTCCATGATGAATAGTCTTTCATGTAGAGGGTTTTTAAAATTAACTGAAAATTATACATTTATAACTTAGAATAAAGCATGTGGCATATGTTATAGTCCCTTTTAGGGTGACTTATGATTTGATTAAAGATTATAATGAACAATCAGAGGATTTAACTAATAGAAAATTTTATCCAAATTGGCCATTTAAATTATTAAAAATCTATCTGGCTTCGTGTTTTGGGAAGCTTTGTGTCTGACTTCCACATGCCCTTTGTTCTTTCTTAAAGTTTGCCTGGCTTAAAGGAAATTATTCAATACAGAGCTCAATTACAAATGTGCTTTGACAATCAGGAGGCTGTATCTATGGTTTTATCTGTACCCTCAACAGAGGTGATAAAGAAGTTCCATGGTCTGGAATATAAATTCATACATCTACAAAACAGTAGTAGTGTCTTTCCTTAGTTTAAACTTCAGAAAAGACAAAATTTCCAAGTTCTTCTGGCTGAGAAAAACAACAATACTTATAGGAGTTCTTTTTCCTAAGTAGATCTCCTTGTCTTAAAAATAATATAGTGAAGTACATGTGAATTTTTATACTGTATAGTCACAACAACAGAAAATTTAAAGGTAGTATTGGCTACCAGTAGTGTGCTTTCTGCCAAATATGCAAGTGTTTCAGGACACCCCAAATCTAATGACTTTGAGAAAATTCTGGAGTTTGATTTTTTATCCAGATGAACTTTCCTAAATGATTTTTACAGATATTTCACACAGTTAAGCATTTCTTCAACATCAAGTATGATTAATATCTTTTTCTTCCATTTCTCCTTCTAACTAAATTCATTTTTGACCATATTCTCTAATGAAATTTTTTCCTCTGGAGACGTTGTGCAGATAAGGTAATATATATAACAGAACCTAAAAATGGAAGAGGAGTTATTGATTAGAGTTCTAATGAAAATTCCTATCTAATTATATAACTGATAGCTTGCATGTATCTACTTTTAACATTTGATATATAACCTGTACATAGTTCTCTTAAAGTAATTATTTAGTGAAGGTGGGAAACCATAGCATGGACATCCTAAAACATACCCTGTCTTACTTAAAGTTCTTCCTACTTCCCATGGATGCCATGATACTTGCTAAGTACAAGAGTGGGACAATGACTACTGCAAAGGCATCCGTTCCTGTCCTCAAAATGTTTGCATGCAATCCCCAGAGGGGAGATGGACAAGTCTAGAGCAGTTATAGGACAGTGTGATGTGTGTTTAATGAAAATTGGAGTCCCAAGGAACGAGGATGGTCTCAGGGAAATGGCTCTCAGGTGAAAGCAGAAGGACAGGCATATGAGCCAGATGCAGGGTGGGTGAGCTCAGGAGAGTGGAAGGCACATGAGAGAAAAAAGCAACAAGTTAAAAGAATACTGAGCCCCATCCAAGAAATTGCATATGTAAGACAAAGGGTATGCCCATGTTGGAAAGTGGAAGAGAGGCACATCTGCACCCAATTATTTTCCAACTCACACATGAATTTCCCAGACAGCCCTCTTCCTCCTCGACTTCTTCAATGAATAACAAAAACGGGAGCACAGCCCTGCCCTAGAATAAGTAGTTCAACAATAACTAAACCAAAGCAGTTGTTTGATTCTGATCCAGGAATACCATTGTCATTGCTCTCTCCTAAACTATTTGCAGATGAAAGTACAGCTCATGAAATGTGCAAGGTTCTTTACATGAGATTCTTCAGAAAAAAAAAAAAAAAAATCATTCTTTTGATCCCATCTCACCATCTACTTAAAATACTTTCAAGATTTTGCTATTACAGAACTCAGCACAAAAATGGAACTACCAGAATGACAGCAAGAGTATAAAACTTTTTTAAGGAATGCTGGATGTATTTTTATTTGCCTGTACTTAGCTCTAAGAGTAGTAGAGGGCCTAAGCATAAACTATTTGCTATGTAACATCCTCTCTCCACATTCCCCCACTCATGACTCTCTGGACAGCAGGAAGAAAGTCTTTCCAACAAGGGACTTGGGTTACAGATAGTAGTCATTTGGGATGAAGGTGTTGGATTCCATGGACACTCTGCCCATGACACCTATTATACCGGTCCAAATATCTGATGGTTTTCTGCATCTTTGCCATGATCTTTTTCTCCTGAACCATGAAGATGCCAGAAAACCCTCTAGGATAAGCTTTATGAATAATCGTAAATTTTTCTCTAGAGTTTTGTTCCACCATTTGTTCCAGAAATTTATGATGTATAAATAATGATATATGAAAATAAGAGGTCACGGTCAATCATCCAAACTGTACTAGTTCCTATCTCTTTGCACTGGAAAATGGAATTATTTGCAAATATAAGTACAGTAATGTCACTTAAAATGATGGTGAATGTGTGAGTTAAATTTTAATCAAGATCTGTGGATTTGGTAGAGTTTTTGTTTTTTTAGGAGTCAATATGCACTAGAGAATTATATATTAGCAGTGCATGTTTTCCTACAAGTACAAATCTCTCAGTTCAACAGTAAATGTGGAGCATAAAACATCCTTTATTTGACAAACACCTTCAATAGCCCTGTGCATTTTTGCAAGATAACAATCATCATGTGCAAGTACAGATTAAATAATTCATATCCAATAACAGTAAAAAATATTACTTTTTAAGATATGGGGAAATTAGTATGTCTTGTCTCCAAGAGCATATGTGGTGTAATACTTTCAGAAGAATATTATATACAATATAAGTGAGGCTATGTTTTAAGCAGTCTAATGACAATTTAAAAATGATTTTCAATCGATTTCAAAAATCATGTTGGATTTAAACTACTCAAAGCCATTTTGTTAATTTACACTTCCAGTTAATCCCTCCCCTTCAAGATCTCTCTACTTGACATCTTGTCAATTGAATTTTGCACTTGTATAACTAGCAAATGTGATTTTCATACCCATGACCTTAGAAAGATCACCAGTAGTTGTTCTTTGATACATGATGTTGAAGATGGAAACATACCAGATAATTATTCAAAATGCACCTGACCTTCAGTATAGTGACATTAGATGCCTCCCTACTTCTTTGAAAGTAATTAGGTAGGGGCTCTTATTGGAATTTTTTGGCAAAATGATTACATTTCTGCCTCACTTAGGAAGATGACCCATATAACCATATATGAAACAAATATATGGATATAGATATATCATTCTCACCATAATCTGTGTAGGTTCTCCTAAGTTAAAAGTTTATTATTTCCCAGTGAAATCCAGTGTAATATATAAATCAACTTAAGGAAAAATGGAAATTTTAGCATCTCTCTAAAATTGAGGTAGTTATTTAACATTTAAAAACTGTCCAGGTGAGAAATAAAAAGACTGGTCTACGGCTGGAGTTGTAGTTCAGTGGTGGAGCACTTACCTTGCATGTGTGAGGCACTGGGTTCCATCCTCAGCACCACGTAAAAGATAAATAAATAAAAGTATTGTGTTCATCTACAACTAAAAAAAAAATTTAAATAAAAAAAAAGTTTTAAGACTGGTCTGTCAGACATTTTTACTCCTAGACCTTAAATTCTTTAGACACAGTACTTACAGTGTTATAAATTTATAAAATCTTCTAAATTATAACACATGGGAAAGTATTTTTGCATTTGTCATATAGTAGCTCTACAGTATCTACTGTGTTGATGGCATGTGGAGACATAATCACTTCAAGAAAACATAATTAGACTCTTCATACTCTTGCCGTGTGTGTGTATGTACACACATGCTTTATTGAGATATAGTTGATATACAAAATTACATATGTTTATTGCATACAATTTAATAAGTTTATGTTTAGGCATGTGCCCAAAATATCACAACATCATATCCATTATCTCCAACAATGTCCTGTGTCCATTTGTTTTTTGTTGGGTATTTGTTTTTCTGTTTTAGCTTTGTTTTATTTTTGTTTGCACTAAGAATGTCTAACATGAGATTTACTTGCTGAACAGATTATTTTAGGGCACCATACCATACTGTATAGGCACTTTGTTGAATAACAAGTCTCCAGAATTTATTCATCTTGCAGAACTAAAACCTTATGCTTTTTGAGGAGCAGCTCAATTCCATCTTCCCCTACCTTCTGGAAACCACCATTCTATATATCCTCTTCGGTAAGTTTGACTATTTTATTTACCTCATATAAGTGGAACAAGGCAGTATCTGTCCTGTGACTGACTTATTTCACTTAGCATATCTTCCAGGTTCATCTGTGTCATTGTATATGACAGAATTTTCTTTTTCTTAAGGTTGAACAATATCCCATTGAATATACCACATTTTCTCTCTCTCCATTCATCTGTCCATGTACATTGGGGTTCTTCCCATATCTTGATTATTGTAAATTTTGCTTCAGTGAGCATGATAGTGCAGATATCTCTTTGAGATCCTGATTTCATTTCAAAATTGGGATTGCCGAATTATACTACAATTCTATTTTAAGTTTTTGAGGAAACTTCATGCAGTTTTCCATGAGGACTTACCCACCAACAGAGTACAAGGGTTCCAATTTCACGTCTTCTCCTAAACTTATCTTTTTTTTTTTTTATTCAGGGTTGTTGTATATATAACAGTAGCATGCTTTATAATTCATAAAAACACATAAAGAGCAACTTTTTACATATCACTGTTAGTATACAAAGTATAATCATATCTTTCATGTCTTCAAACATGCATTTAGGGTAATGATAACCCTCTCATTCTACCATCTTTTTTCCCCTCCTCTCTTTATACTTCCTTGCTCCCTCCCTTACCCTCCCTCCCCATTGACATTTCTGGTGTTCCTCTAATCTTCCTGTGCTCCCCAACCCAACCCCACTGTGAATCAGCTTCCTTATATCAGAGAAAACATTCAACATTTGGATTTTTGAGATTGGCTAACTTCATTTAGCATTATATTCTCCAACTTCATCCATTTACCTGTGAATGCCATTATTTTATTCTCTTTTATTGCTGAGTAAAATTCCATTGTGTATATATACCACATTTTCTTTATCCACTCATCTACTGAGGGGCATCTAGGTTGGTTTCACAATCTAGCTATTGCGGATTGTGCTGCTATAAACATCGATATGGCTGTGTCCATGTAGTATGCTGTTTCTAAGTCCTTTGGGAATAAGCCCAGTAGAGGGATGACTGGGTCATATGCTGGTTCCATTCCCAGTTTTCCAAGGAATCTCCATACTGCTTTCCATAATGGCTGCACCATTTTGCAGTCCCACCAGCAATGTATGAGTGTGCCTATTTCCCCACATCCTCTCCAACATTTATTGTTGTTTGTGTTCTTAATAGCTGCCATTCTGACTGGAGTGAAATGAAATCTTAGAGTAGTTTTAATTTGCATTTCTTTAATTGCCAGAGATTTTGAACACTTTTTCATGTATTTGTTGGTTGATTGTATATCTTCTTCTGAGAAGTGTCTGTTCAGTCCCTTGGCCCATTTAGTGATTGGGCTATTTGTTTTTTCGGTGTTAAGATTTTTAAGTTCTTTATATATTCTAGAGATTAGTGCTCTATCTGATGTGCGTGTGGTAAAAATTTGTTCGCAATTAGTAGGCACTCTACTCACCTCACTGATTGTTTCTTTTGCTGAGAAGAAACTTTTTAGTTTGAATATATCCCATTTATTGATTCTTGATATTAATTCTTGGAGTTTTATCAAGGAAGTTGGGGCCTGATCTGACATGTTGAAGATTAGAGCTTACTTTTTCTTCTGTTAGGCATAGTTTCTCTGGTCTAATTCCTAGGTCCTTGATCCACTTCGAGTTGAGTTTTGTACATGGTGAGAGATAGAGGTTCAGTTTCATTTTGTTGCATATGGACTTCCAGTTATCCCAGCACAATTTGTTGAAGAGGCTATCTTTTCTCCAATGTATGTTCTTGGCACCTTTATCTAATATAAGATAGCTGTAGGTGTAGGTGTTAGTCTCTGTGTCCTCTATTCTGTACCATTGGTCTACAGATCTATTTTGGTGCCAGTACCATTCTGGTTTTGTTACTATTGCTCTATAGTATAGTTTAAAGTCTGGTATTGTGATGCCCCCTGCTTCACTCTTCTTGCTAAGGATTGCTTTAGCTATTCTGGGTCTCTTATTTTTCCAGATGAATTTCATGACTGCTTTTTCTATTTCTATAAGGAAAGTCATTGGGATTTTGATTGGAATTGCGTTGAAACTATATAATGCTTTTGGTAATATAGTCATTTTGACAATATTGATTCTGCCTATCCAAGAACAAGGTAGATCTTTCCATCTTCTAAGGTCTTCCTTAATTTCTTTCTTTAGTGTTCTGTAGTTTTCGTTATAGAGATCTTTCATGTCTTGCGTTAACTTGATTCCCAAGTATTTTACTTTTCTTGATGCTATTGTAAATGGGGTAGTCTTCATCATTTCCCTTTCAAAGGATTTGTCACTGATGTACAAAAATGCCTTTGACTTATCTTTAAAAAAAATAATGATTGTTCTGGCAAGTGTGAGGCTCACTGTGGTTTTGATTTATAATCCTCTGATGATTTATGATTTGAGCACCATTTTATACACCTATTGTCCATTTGTACGTCTTCTTTTGAAAAAAGTTTAAGTCCTTTGCCTATTTTTATTTCAGGCTATTTCTCTTTTTACTATTGAATGGTGGGAGTTCCATGTATATGGTTGATATTAACCCCTTATTATGTAAAAGTTTTGCAAATATTTTCTCCCATTCTGTAGACTGTCTCTCCACTTTGTTGTTTTCTTGACTGTGGAGAACCTTTATAGTTTGATATAGTCTCACTTGTCTATTTTTTTGCCCTTTTTTGCCTGTGTTTTTGGTTTGATATCCATACCGATATAAATAAACTTTCCCTCTGTATTTTCTTCCAGTTGTTTTATATTTTCAGGTCACATGTTTAAGTCTCATTTATTATGGATTGACATGTATGTGTGGTGTAACATAGAGTCCAATTTTATTATTTTCCATGTGGATATGTAGTGTTCCCAACATCATTTGTTGAAGAGATGATCCTTTCCATATTGTGTTTTTTGTTACTTTTATCAAGATCATTTAATATATGTGTGTGGATTTATTTCTAGATGCTATATTTTCTTCCATTGACCTAAATATATTTCTCTATTCCAATACCATATGTTGATTTAATTACTGTAGCTTTGTAATATATTTTTAAATCAAGAAGTATGAGGCCTCCAATTATTTTTCCCTCAAGATAGCTTTAGCTTTTCTGGATCTTTTGTGGTTCCCTATGAATTTTAGGATATTTTCTATTTCTATAAATGATGCCATTAGGCTAATTATAACATTGAATCTGTAGACCACTTTGAGTACTATGGAAATTTTTAACAATATTTTCTGTCAATGAACATGGATACCTTACTATTTATTCATGTCTTTATATTTTTCATCAATATTGTGTGTTTTCCATGTATAAGTCTTTCACCTCCTTGGTTAAGTGTTATGCCTAAATATTTATTCTTTCTGATGCTATGATAATAAGCAGGTTTACTTCTTCATTTCCTTTCAGAGAGTTTATTGTCAGTGTATGAAAACCAAACTGACTTTTGTTTGTTGATTTTGTATCCAGCATTTTTACTAAATCTGTTTTTTAGTTTTAACAGGGTTTTTTCAAATGGAGTCTTTAGGGTTTTCTATAAATAAAATCTTGTTATTTCCAAGCAATGACAGTTTACTTTATTCATGTCTGAATTAGATGTCTTTTATTTTTTGTTTCTACCTAATCACACTGGTAGGACTTCCGGTATTATGTTGAAGAAAAGTGATGAGACTGAGAATCCTTGCCTTGCTCCCAGTCTTAGAAGGAAAGCTCTCTGCTTTTTTACCACAGAGTATTGATATTAGCTATAGAATTGTCATATATGACCTTTATTATATTGAGATACATTCCTTCTGTACCCAGTTTATTGAGTATTTTCATAACGAAAGGATATTGAATTTGTCAGAGGCCTTTTCTGTATCTATTGAAATAACTACATGCTTTTAACCCTTCATTTTTTTACAGTTGTATATCACATTTATCTCTTGGTATATGTTAAACCTCCTCACATCCCATGGATGCATTCAACCTGATCATGGTATAGAACCCTTTTAAATTGCTGTTAAATGTGGAATTTGTTTAGGTTTTTGCATCTGTGTTCATCAGGGGTCTAATGGAACATTTCACCTGAAATCAGCAGAATATCTATTCTTCTTCAGCACACACAGAACATTCTCCAGAATGGGTTACATGTTAGACTACAAAATAATTCTTCACAAACTTGAGAAGATTAAAATCATATCATGTATTTTTCTAAACATGGGGAATAACAGTAGAAACCAATATCTGGAGTTAAATTGAAAAATTCACAAATATGTGGAAATCATATGATGCATTCCTGAACAACCAGTGGGTCAATTAAGAAATAAAAAAGGAGGGGCTAGGGTTGTGGCTCAGTGGTAGAGCGCTTGCCTAGCATGTGTGAGGAGGCCCTGGGTTCGATCCTCAGCACCACATTAAAATAAATAAATAAATAAAACAAAGGTATTATGTCCAACTACAACTAAAAAATAAATATTAAAAAATTAAATAAAAAAGGAAGGAAATCTGAAAATATCTGGAAACAAGTAAAAATAAGAGCTCAACACAGAAAAACTTATGGAATACATCAAAATAAGTCTGAAGAGGAAACTTTGTAGTAATATATGCCTACATTAAGAAAGAAAAAAGATCTCAAACAAACAACCTAACTTTACAACTCAAAGAACTAGAAAAAGAACAAAAACTCCCCAAAATTAGCAGAAGGAAGGAAACAATAAAGATTAGCGTGGAATTAAATGAAATGGAGACCAGAAAAGTTATGAAAGATATCAACAAAACCAAGAATTAGCTTTTTGAAAACTAAAATTGACAAACTTAGAAATTTTAGATTGAAAAGGGAAAAAAGAGAATACCCAAATAAATAAAATTTGTAGTGAAAGAGGAGACATTACAACTGGTGCCACAATAATAGCAAGGATTGTGAGTCTATTATGAATTAACTAATGACAAGTTGGGTGTCCTGGAAGAAATGGATAAAGTCCTGGACACATAAAACCCACCAAGGGTGACTCATGAAGAAACAGAAAATGTGAACAGACCAATAACAGGTAAGGAGATTGAATCAGTAATCAAAGACTTCTCAGTGAAGAAAAGCACAGGACAAGAGGGTCTCACTGGTGGCGAATTCTAACAAGTATGCAAGGGGGAATTTATGCCAACCCTTCTCAAACTGTTTCAAAAAATGGAAGAAGATGGAACCTTTCCAAACTCATTTTATGGACTAGCATTACCCCAATACCAAAGCCAGACAAAGACACTCCAAGAAAGAGCATATGTCTAAGTATAGTTTTAAAACATATAAATTTTTCCCAGGAACATTTTGTCTTAAGTCTGCATGAGGTAGAGGAGCCAATTAAATTTTGTGATCCTTTCTTTCCATTTCATTGTAAACATGGTAATATTTTAGCTATTTCTAACAAGACAATGTGAAATAAATGTAAAGGCAGGGAAATGCTGTTATTTAGCAGTAGTAATAGATCCACACTGGAGGTGTTTTTCATGCCTACAAATGTTTGCAGAGTCATTGTGATCTTTGCAGATGATGTATTGGAGCTTATTGAGGACAGTTATTTCACCCATGGTGAATGAACTTAATGCAAAAACGTTTCTGCAAGATGTTTTACACTTTAATATTTCTAACTAATAGGACATTTCAAGTGTGTTTGCTACAGTTGTACATATGTGTATTCCTGAATTCCTCCTGACAATAAACACTCAAAAATTTTAAGTAACATAGGCACTACTTCTACAGAGTTCCAAAACCCTGGTGAGGTTTATCTCTGTTAACTACTTTTCACATCATTGTGCAATTATTTATTTGCACATATTGTCCTCCATTAGACTTTATAGCTCTCTGGGTGACTTTTTAACTCCCTGGGTGATAGGGTCAAGAATTATTCATCTTTGGGGCTGGGGATGTAGCTCAGCAGTAGCACTTGCCTAGCATGTGCAAGGCCTTGGCTTGGGTTCAATCCCCAGCACTACCAAAAAAAAAAAAAAAAAAAAGAAGCCAAAATTATTCATCTTTACTTCCCCAATTCATTTCACATTGTCTGACCATAAGAATGCCACAGCAAATGATTGCTAAATTACACAGCTAACACATTGAGTGTCTAGATTATTGAAAGAATATAATATTCTGGTGTATTTTCTTATTTTAACAAGCCATTTAAAAATGCTATAAATGATACCATTTGTTCTAGCATTTTCCTTTTTTCTGAGACAATATAATTCAAATATTTACAAGAATCCCAGAGAGCTTTTATTTCTCACAGAACAAAAAAAAACAGATGCCCATCATTTGAAATTTATCCACTAAGAATTTAATTTCAAATAATCAATTCCCCAACTGGTGAAACTTCTTAAGAAAAGACAGTCTAGCTTAGTGTGTGGAAAATTAGGACCTGTGAATCTGGATTCCTGGACCAAGGTATCTATTTACTTTGTGACTTCATCTATTCTTGAGATTTAAATGCTGAGAATTTGAAAAAAAAAAAAAAAAAACAACACTAATAAGCAGTTTCAATTATGCTTGGAAAAATGAACTGTGTTGTAAGACCAAATAAACCAGAGTATTTTACTCCAATCTGTTGAAAAATCATTCAAAAGCACTATGATTATTTGTCATTACCTTAGATAAACAATATTGGTAAGCCCCAGTGATAATAGAATGATAATTAGTTTAATAATTTTTTCTATGGGTGTATTAATTTGCCTTAGGTGCTGTAACAAACTACTATTGTCTGAGTAGTTTCAACAACAAACAATTATTTTCTCACAGGATGGAGGCTAGAAAGTTCAAGATTTGGGAGCCAGACAGTTTGGTTATTGGTGATGGCCCTCTTCCCTTTTTGCTGATGACCACTATATTGCTGTGTCCTCAAAAAGCAGAGAGAGAAATTTCTCTCTTTCTTTTCTTACAAAGACATTACTCCCACCATGAACTCATCTAACCCTAAATGTTTCTCAAAGGCCCCATCTCCAATGCTATCACATCAGAGGTTAGTGATGCTTCAACATGAATTGGATGGGACAAAAATCAGCCCATAGCAAAGGGGAAGCATTCCACTATGCTTTTTTCTTCAGCTCATCCATTCCATGGAAGTTCTTATGGAGTCTTTTGATGAGCCTCATTGATAGTAGCTAACAATTTAATTAAATGCCCAGATGGTGATGATACCTAATGGAAGAGAGAGGTGAGTGTGGCAGGGATTCTGGGAAGGCGCTGGGCACATTACTGCAGAGTAATAGCAGTAGCACCCAGGTATTGCTGTTACTGTTGACTGACTCAATGATTAATTAATCCAAATATTTAAAAAAATCTTTAACATTATGCTTGTATTAATCAACTATCATTCATTCATTTTCAGATTGTTTTATTATGATGATCAAAAATATTTCTAGTACTACTACTACTGATATAAATATTTACTTGTGAATGATCCTTAATCATTCTTTCTTCCAAATTGAAGAATTAATTACTGGAACAGACCTCAGAAATAATCTCGTCCATTATTTTCCCACTGGTTTTTCATAAAAACTTAAATTCCCATATTTGATATCTCTCTTTAAACTCAAAGGGTTATAGTAACAATGGGTATGTTAACTTGGTAAGACAAAACATCCATAAAACACTGCTATTGAAAATACAAGATACAGCATTGGAGAGAAAAAATTAAATGGGAAATTGAGTATCAGGAGAGGTCGGAATTAGGTAGCAATTTTTGCAAGCAGTCATTATGGAACTTAAATCTAAGTCCAAGCACTAAGTAATGTCTTAGTATGCATAAATTAAACCCATGGCTCCCCAGTTACATTGTACTGACCCTACCATTTGGATCTTCTTCCCAACCATCCCATTTCTGTACCCTCCTTTGCTTTCCTTTTTAAAATCTTTTACAACAAAACATGAGAATTTCCTATCCTTATTCTCCTATAACCAACATGTCTCTGTGTCCTCATTTTTTTTTTTTTATTCCCCAATTCTTCTGCCTCTACCCAAAATCAGAATTATCACTTTATACCTGGGTTCCTACCACCACCTCTTCGCTTGATCTCCTTCTACTTCCCACAAACTTTAATGTTACAGGTGAGCAATATCCTTATGGTACCTGTGAGTCCCCCTTAAAAATGGTGTGGCCTAGGAAAGACCTTATCTTTTCTAAATTTCACCATTTCTTCATGTAATAATACTTCAGGCATTAAAGGATTCCAGGAAAGAAGTTCCATCAGCCCCCTTCCCAGGTCTAGCACACAATTGTGATCAGTTCACTGTCCTTTCTTCTTTTCCCTCTTCCTCTTCTTCTCTCATGCTTTCTATCCTCAATCCATGTCATTTGTGAATTATTTTCCATTATCTTACATTCTCCTGTAGGATGTATGTTCTCCATGAAACTGTCCCCAGATACTCAGCCAGCCCTGCAACCTTCCATCCATGGGCCCCTATGTAAATCTCACTTCCTGCAATTTAACATCAATTATTATCTAATAATCCCATGCATGCTAGGCTGGGCTTTCCAGCCATGTGGATAAACATTGGGTCCTATATTCCCTTTAGAACCCAGCATAGTGTAAAATGTAGAGGAATTGGCCATGGCATGTCTGATTCATGGATTAACTCAGAATCTGTCAAAGATTTTTATTTACATCTTTGCTAGGATGTCATTTGCCTAGAATGGCTTCTCTGTTCATTCCATCTAAAATAGCCTTTCTACCACACTGTGCCCTACCTGCTCAAAATCTGCTTTATAGCAGTCATCTTTACTCAGCAGTATGTTGTTTAATAGTTGACTGTTTACCATCTGTTCCATTCCCATGAAAATGCAAGTTCCATTAGGTCAGGAACTTTGCTTTTATCACTGCTTTAGCGCTGGAGACAGGAAGAATACCTGGAACTTGATAGATATTAAATAAGTGTTGAAAGAATGAGTGAATCTGTTTAGGCTCTAGATGTCTAAATGGCCATGAAGAACTGTGATTTTTTTCCCCCAAAAACATTTGGCTTTATTTCACTTAACATGATAGCCTCCAGTTCCATCCATTTACTGGCAAATACCATAATTTTATTCTTTTTATGGCTGAGCAATAGTCCATTGTGTATATGTACCACATTTTCTTTATCTGTTCATCTGTTGAAGGGCACCTAGGTTGGTTCCATAGCTTAGCTATTGTGAATTGAGCTGCAATAAACATTGATGGGACTGTGTCATTACAGTTTGCTGATTTTGAGTTTTTTTGAGTATATGCCAAGGAATGAGATAATTGTGTCAAATGGTGAAGAACTGTGATTTTAACTTAAGTCCTAGTCCAAGCCAACATGTGTGGGTTTTCTATATCATTAAAATTAATGAAAGGGAGGGAGGGGAAGGGAGGTAGAATGAGGTGGACATGGAAAGATGGTGGAATGAGATGGATGTCATTACCCTAGGTACATGTATGAAGAAACAAATGGTGTGACTCTACTTTATGTACAACCAGAGAAATCATTTGTGTACTATGAATCGAAATGCATTCTGCTATCATGTATAACAAATTAGAACAAATAAATAAATAAATTAGTTTTAAAAAATTAATAAAAGACCAGGATGAATAAACACTTATATTGGACAATTTTAGCAGGAAGACAGGGAGTCCCCCATTAGAAGATAGCCTTTAATGTGTGACTGAGTCTTGTCCTCTTACTTTTCCAATAAAACATAAGACCCGAATATGAATGTCTCTCTACAAATCTCTGTCCACCGACTTCAAGGTAAATGGCACAGAGCTATATAATGCTTGTCTAAAAGGAGAATTTAACAAGGGGAGGAGGAGTGGAGAATAGTTTAAGACACTTTATAGGAATGAAAATGGCTTTCCCATCCATCACCAACGACACAAACCCTCCTACTGCCATGGCATGGCTGCAGTCCTCTTGTTCCCCCAAGTAGCTCAGGTTTATAAAGAGTGCTTCTTAGCAAAATTGTTTTATGTCAGTGTTTAGTTATCATTATTAATGAAAATACTTGTAGCACTTTGTGAAATGTTCTGTGGACATTTTTATTAACTGTACATAAATCCAGAGAACCTGTGCTGTTATTGCTGCCTCTTCCTTCAGAGAATTGTGTTCAGTGCCAAAAACTGAGTCATAATTAGAAAACCTGCTGAATCCAGATTCTTTCTCTCTGGACTTCTCCCTTGCTACACAGAGCATTTCAGTTCTTTGCACACTAAATTACCTTTATTATATCAAACCTATCTGAGAAAAAAAGAAACTAAGATATGAAAAGTTTCACTTAGCTGTGATTCATGATTGAAATTCACATGGTCCATTATTTGCAAGAATATGAATTCATATCCCCAGGTCAACAATTATAAAAGTTGGTTATATGCAAATGAATTCAAATGTCAGTTAAATATTTCATATTAGAGTAACCACTATTTGTGATGAAGAAACTAAATGCTCTTAGAACTTCTGTGAGTAACATGTGGCAGTTTAGCTTGCTGGGTTATTTGTTTGTTTTGCATGCCCTGAGTTGAAAGGGAGTTGATCAATCTTTTTGTCCAGACCTTGGGAATATTATTATCTCATCTAAGTCTGATAAAGTTAAAGTCTAAAGCATTTAATTGACTTGCCCAAGACCACAAAGCTTATTTGGTAGCAGAAGAAAAGCCAGAACTTAAGTACAGTGCTTTTTACTCAATGTGGAGTCACTTGAAGATGCCGTGTTTGAATTTGGTGTTGGATGATAGGTGTCATGGCAAAAGGTACCAAATATGGAAACCTGGGAGCAAGATGAGAGACAGTGAGGAGGATGGTTAGGCTACTGGTGAAGTGAAAGTTTATGTCAAGGATAAAAATAGAAAGACATAAAGCCAAAAATCCATGATAAAGTTCTTATCTAGTAAGCAATGATACAATTCCAGAGTAAAAGTCAGTTTGCTTCCTTCGGTTTTGTTTTGACTTTTGAGCAGGGAATACTATAAGCAAAACAGTGATGTGGATGACCAAACTAGAATGGCAGGTTCTTGTTGGTCAGGACAAAGTATATCAGGAAGCCTGGAGATGGGTAAGGAAGCCAACTACAGGGGCCTTATTATGAAACAAGGGCCCACGTACCAACAATGTACCTCATGTCTCAGTGACCTCATATTTTTCAAACCACTCAAACACATCACAGACCTGTGAAGAGGGTACAGGTCACAACAGCTACTGTACAAGATATAAGAAGCCAGTCCTAGAGATAACAGGAAGCTTGCTTTCACTGCTCATGTGGACTAGTTGACCTTCACTTTCACCTGAAAATCCAGGGTCCTTTCTTTCCAGTATATGGCTTACACTGAGGAGCTGGGCCTGTAGCTCAGTGGCAGAGCACTTGCCTAGCATGTGTAAGGCACTGGGTTCATCCTCAGCACCACATAAAAATAAACACATAAAATAAATGCAGTCTGTCCATGTACAACTACAATAAAGAAAATTTAACAATATATATACACCGAGTTTTCATTGGTTATCTGTCTCTTAGACTTTTTAATTTCTATAACATAGACAACTTACTCCCTAATCTTTAAAGAATGATTTTTTCCTAGTGAATTACTGAAGAAGATATTATCCCTGGTGTTCTATAAAGACTGAATATTCATTTCCCCTTCTTTTTTCTTTTCTTTTGCCTTTTTGATTTTTGTTTCTTTCTAAGTTCGAGATCAAATAGAACTTTTTCTGCTTGTGTGACTTTTTAGACTGGCCTTATCCATTTAATCTAGCTACTTACCCACATATTTTGTTGAAACAAACTTTAGGAAGGAGGATTAAAGAAAGATTCTTGAGCTATCCACAATTAATACCACTTGTGAATCACTTATTTTCTAGAGCACTGTGTTAGAGTAGGTGACAGACGGGGTGGTGTACAAGAGGAACCAGCTTTCCTCTCCCAGACACAGGTCAAAATGAGATCCCATGGATGGAATGCAATACTGGTCTGAGCCTTTTATTGCACACATTGGTTATATCACCACAAGTATTCTTGAAAGGTGGGTTATATTTAAATTAATTTTCTTCATGATTAAAAAAGTCTGTAAAAATGGTCATTGCTACCTATGAAAACATGGGTCCTAAAAAGAGGCAGGTTGGGCTCTGTAGCTCACTCTATAATCCCAGCAGCTCAGAAGGTTGAAGCAGGAGGATCACAAGTTCAAAGCCAGCCTCAGCAACTTAGTGAGGCCCTAAGCAACTCAGCAAGACCCTGTCTCTAAATAAAATACAAAATAGGGCTGGGGATGAAGCTCAGTAGTCGAGTGTCCCTGAGTCCAATCCCAGGTACAAAAAAAAAAAAAAAAAAGAAAAATTATAGGCAGAAGCTAGATACAGCAGTACACACCTGTAATACCAGGTACTTGGGAGACTGATGCAGAAGGATCAAAAGTTTGAGGCCAGCCTGGGAAACTTAGGGAAACCTTGTCTCAAAATAAAAATTAAGTAAAGGGCTAGGGATATGGCTCAGTGAAAGAGCATGGTTCAATCTGAGATACTGTAAAAAGAATAAATTAGAGGATAAAGGGGATGACTTAGTGAACAGAGCACTGGAGACCAAGAGCAGAGGTCTCAGTCCCTGTTCTCTACCTGCCTCTGCACATCCTCAGTGATCTTGGTCTCTGCTGCCTCAAGCTGAAGATGACAGGAACCTCCAGCTTCTATCATAAGGGGATGATTGACTGTAAATCAAATTAACTCTGTGTCTTAACACTAATTGTATAAAAGGCAACAACATCACTAGAAAATGAAGGCCTCCATTTTAGCAATCTTTAAAGAAAAAAATTTCTCAGGATACAAAGAAAGTGAAGGAATCTATCTGGGAGTGATTTTTAATAAGAAGCAATTTTTCTAGTGAACAATTCTGATTAAAAGTAAAGACATGTGTCTTTATTTGACAGACCATCCTAGTGGCTGTTCAAAAGTAAAACTGGTAATTGCCTGGCCTTCAAAACTGGTGACTTGTCAGGAAACCTAATGTTATGTGAAGCACTGTGGGAAATTGGAGAAACCACGACCTTTAATAATTAGCTAACTAGAGGTGAAATTCTGGTAGGAACAACTTGCAATGGTGCCTTTATAGGATGTTGTGAGGAAAGCTCTGATCCCACCTTCATACGTGGATCCTGAACTAAAGTAGGGTGCTTGAAGGTGTTCATTCATGTTCCCTTTTGGGAATGGGCAGATCTAAGAAATTCTGCTTTCATTCTTGCAGATATGCCAGAAATCAGGGTGGAGGCCTGCAAGTCATTGTAAGTGTCAAAGCTTATGTGTGCTGGGAAACAGACCAGAGCCATGACATGTAAAACAAGGCCAGCGTGATTAAGTCACCTCTGGTGTATAAAATACAAGCCAGGCCTCAGAAACAGAAGCAAATTAGAACCAAGAAATCCAGCCAAGGTAAAGTGGAGAACAGAAGCAAGACCAAGACGATTCAGATATCATTGCTTGATTAACTACTTTAAACAAGGGAACACAAACTAATGTTTCATAAGAATCCAACATATGGTGGGCACTGTTCCTTCATCTACGTTGCCTCAGGTGTGGACAGAGTCCTAACAGGTTGTTGATAATGATAATGACAGCTCAGGAGAGATTTAGTAACCTGCCAAAGTTACTTAGTTAATAAACCACAAATCAGATCTTTATGACTTTAGAGCTAATTGTTCTTCAATACCTGGTTCCCCTCACTGGGGAAAAAAGAATGAATAAGAAAGGTTCTACTGGGGCTGTGATTGTGGCTTAGCGGTAGAGCGCTCACCTAGCACGCGCGCGGCCTGGGTTCGATCCCCAGCACCACATAAAAATAAACGCATGGTGTACAACTAAAGCAAATAAATAAATATTAAAAAAAGAAGAAAGGTTCTACATTTCTGGATTGAATTCTATAACAACTTCGTAGTTTCCTCTGAGCTTAGCTTGCTTTGGAATCTACCATTACATTGAAACTTGGCTCTTAGGGGCCTGAAAACCTGGTGAGGTCTCCTGAACCCCTAGCAGCAATCATTCCTTTGTGGACCTGGGTACCGGCCTGCTCAACTCCCCTGTGCATGGTATATTGGTCTGTATTCTTTTCTGGCTTTTAAATCTTTTAAACCCATTGCCAGGAGCAGTTTGCTAATGCTGACAGGCCTTCTGGATGAGGTGCAGATTCTGATTGTGAACTCTTCTTGGAGGACCTTTGTGGTGCTCATTAAGTCTAGCTTCATGAAAATTAAGAATTAGAACATAAAAGCCTCGTAGGAACTTAATCCTGCGCTTCTTCTAGGTGCAATAGTTCAGTGTGAGCTAGGACTTTATGTAATACAAGTATCTCGAGTAAGAGCCAGATGTGTGCTAAATGCATAAGAGGAAAATTATAAGAACTTAAGGAATTATAATAATTTTGTCATCCTTGCACAAACTTTGCATCAATACATTAAGTTGTAAGGAATTTCAGAGGAACCTTTAAAAAGAAAAGAAGGAAATTTAACTTTACTGGCTTGTATGACATCTTCTCTCCATAGGTAGATGAAAATCAAACCAAATTCAATTGAGATTTATTATTATCATGTTAAACTGCCAGATAAAATTGTATGTGTTTATTGTGTAGAATATGATATTTTGAAGTGTACATACATGTGGAATGACTATCTGTCTAATTAACATTCACCTTACTTCACATACACGTTACCTTATCATTTTTGCTGTGAGAATCCTTGACATTCACTCTCAGAATTTTTCAAGAATATGATATATTCTTATTAATTATACACACCACGTAGCACAGTAAATGTCTTGAACTTATTCCTTCTATCTTTTGACTAGCATCCTTCCAACCATCCCAACTACACAACCCTTGGTAACCACCATTCTACTTTCCCCTTCTATATGATCAACATTTAGTGTTACACACTTAAGTGAAATCATGTAGTATTTGTCCTTCTGTGATTGGCTTGTTTCACTTAACATGATGTTTCTCAGGTTCATCCATCTTGTCACAAATGAAAGGATTTCTTTTCTGTGACTGAGTAGTACTTCATTGTGTGTAGATATACACATTCTTTATCAACTCATAACTTTCATAGACGCTTAAGTCATTCTACTTACTTGGTATTGTGAATAATGCCACCATGAACATGGGATTGCCATATTCCTTCAACATTCTGATTTTATTTCCTTTAGATATATATCCAGTCATGAGATTGGTGGATTATATTCTAGTTCTATGTTTAAAATTTTGAGGAAGCTCCATACTGTTTTCATAACAGCTATATTAATCTATATTCCCACCAACCATGTACAAAGTTATCTTTTTCTCCATGTACTAATACTTTTACCTTTTTTTTTTCTTTTTGTAAACAACAATCTAATAGGTGTGAGATGATTTCTTATTGTGGTTTTGGTTTCTATTTCCCTAACAATTAGTGATATGAGTATTTTTTTCACATACATGGTGGCAATTTGTATGTCTTCTTTTGAGATATGTCTAGCCTGGACCTTCCCAATTTTTAAATTAGATTGTTTGTATTCTTCATATGGAGTCACTTTAGTTTCTTCTATATTTTGGATATTAACCCCTTATCATAAGTCTAGTTTGCAAATATCTTTCCCATATATGGCTGTCTCTTTGCCTTGTCAATTGTTTTCTTTACTGTGCAGAAGTTTTTCAGTTTGATGTAATACAATTTGTCTACTTTTGCTTAGAATTTATTATTGAGTGACATTATTGATGCTGTCCTCTTGGAATTTCAATATGGCTTTAGCGTTTAACAGAGTACAACAGAATGTTGGAAACTAAAATTTGATCCAGGAATCTCTATTTATTGACTTCACAAAACTGCTTGATGTTGTCTGGTCTGTGGCTTGTTTAGATATTAAACATTTTAACTGCTTTGGGAGGGTCACTGATATCCTAAATTTCTCTATCTGACATATACTTGGTTTTGTCAGAATTGATGAGATTTTTCTGGCATATTTTTTCTTGCTAGAAAAGTAAAGAACTGCAAGCATAATAGGTTCAGGCTTAATCGGTTTTATGTAGCCATGCTTGAGTACCTAATAAAGGACCTGGAAGTTGGCACCAGGAAGCTTCTCTGAGAAACTCTTCCAATTCGATTGATTTAGAACATGATTAAAAGTCCTTTGTACAGTAAATCTGGAGTTGCTGTATGCTAATGCCTGTGCTCTTAAAGCCCATGGGTAAGAAGATGAGAAAACGATCGTTGAGCCCGATGCAGACTCTGCACTGACCAGGAGGATAAACCTCAGAGATGGATTAGGTCACAGCCCCTTCCAAAGGAAACCCTAAATCCAGCCAAAGACTTTCAGTGACAGTGCAGCAGAAACTGAGGTCTGTGAATTTGGCCACAGTGGTTTCACATCATCCATTGGCTGTCTCATTCATAGCCCTAGGAAGTCAGATGGATCCTTTAAGAGGCTGGCGTCCAGGGGTCCTGCCACCATGGCTTCTAGTTCCAGATCAGGGGCTCCTCAGAGACACCTGAACAGATTTTATCTAACACAGGTATTTTCACATCATGGTCTTCTTAAGCGTAGAAACACTACACACCACTGCAGTTCTCTGTTTGGTGCCATATTAGGAACAAAAAGCACAGAAATGTCAGAAACATGGTGTGAGGAGGACTCTCGTTCACAGTGTGAGAGCTGAAACAGGAAGCCCAGCTCCACCGTGTTCGTGTTCAGCCTCACTAGGGATGTGTCCACCAGGTGACTCAGAGTATTCGCCTCTCTACACACATGCATGTCCCTGAAAGGCTGCTTTTACTGCCTCCAGGGTTCAAGTCCACAAAAGTGATATGCAAACTCACAAATATGGAATCTGAAAATAATGAGGATTAACTATGTTAAAAAAAAAATCAGAGGGTACAGTTTACACATACACCAGGGCCAACCACCCATAACTACATAAGGAAAACTTAACTCATCCCAGTGTCCTATAAACCCTACTTCTTTTTTTTTTAATTTGAAGTTATTGTATATGACAGTAGAATGCATTACAAATCGTAATACACATATACAGCACATTTTTACATATCTCTGGTTGCATACAAAATATATTCATACCATTCGTGTCTTCATACATGTACTTAGGATAATGTTATCCATCTCATTCTACCATCTTTTTTTTTTTGTTTGTTTTCATTTTCCTTTATGCCCACTTACCCCCCCTTTCCCTCCCTCCCCATTGACCTTTCTAGTGTTCCTCTAATCCTCCTATGCTTCCCATTCCAACCCCACTGTGAATCAGCTTCTTTATATCAGAGAAAACATTCAGCATTTGGATTTTTGAGATTGCCTAACTTCACTTCGCATTATATTCTCCAATTTCATCCATTTATCTGTGAATGCCATCATTGTATTCTCTTTTATTGCTGAGTAATACTCCATTGTGTATATATACCACATTTTCTTTATCCATTCATCTACTGAGGGGCATCTAGGTTGGTTCTACAACCTAGCTATTGTGAATTGTGCTGCTATAAACATTGATATGGCTGCGTCGCTATAGTAGCTGTTTTTAAGTCTTTTGGGAATAGACGCAGTAGTGGGATGGCTGGGTCATAAGGTGGCTCCATTCCCAGTTTTCCAAGGAATCTTCATACTGCTTTCCATAATGGCTGTACCATTTTGCAGTCCCACCAGCAATGTTGATATATTACAAGCTATCAAAGAAGGTCACAATACTTCCTCTTTGATGTTCTAGAACAGCTGAGGGAAGGCTTCTGTCCACTCTGAATTTTAGGTCTCCTGGTTCTATAATGTTCTTTTGTATGCACAATACATTTCTATAATTTTTTAACTTAATCTGATTTAATTTTAGACATTTAAACAATAATTCTTTGTGTAATATTCTTTTCTGCTCTCCAAAATGGATATTACTATTCTGATTTCTGTGTTATAGAAAAGGAAATGGAAGTTCGAGTGAGTGAAGAAACTGATCAAGGTCACACAGTAAGCAGAAGATCCAAGATTAAGACCTTAGCTGTCTGACTGTGTAACCAATTTATCACACAACCGTTTATCACCCCTTACCCACAAATATATTATAATGTTTGAAATTATCAAAACATGTAGCCTCAGATCTGGAAGAGTAGGATAGTTTCTGGTTTTAAAGGGCCTCAATATTGAAAGTGATTGCTGATCTGTGTTTCTGTGGTAGATTCTCAGAACTTGGAAGGCTTCATATCCACTCACAAATGTCAGTGGGTACTCATGTGATTCTGTCATTTCATCAAGATGTGCCTCTTTGCAATGTAGCTAGAAATCATTTTTTGCAATGTTGTGAAGACTTAAAAAGAGGTCAAATATAGAAAGTCATCATAGATAATTTTTTTTTTTCAGTTTCGGTTCGGTGTGATTTGGAGGGAATTCTCTATTGATGTAGCCATTTATAAAAATAGTGAAAGTGAAAAAGAAAAACTCAGCCTAGGAAAGTCCCTGTAGCAACCCTTGGGTTTTTACCATTTCTGTGTCAAGTTATAAATATGTACCTTAGAATTTGAGTTTTCTTCAGCTGAAACAAAAAAATTAAGAAAACCTGAAGTATTCTGGTATTGTTGATATCCCTGGTCTTAATAGTTTTATCTACTTGGTATCCATGGGCAATGCTAGCTTGTTTACACTTTTGTAAGTTAATCAATAGAGCCCTTCAAAACTATGGGAAAGATATTATTCTCTTTTTTAAAGTTAGTCCTTGCCTTGTGATTTTTAAAAAATTTTATTAGTGCATTATAGCTATACATAATAGTGGGGTTCATTTTGACATAATCATACATTTATGGAATATAAATTACTAGAAGACATTGGCAAATTTGTAGACATGTGTGACTAACCCAGAGTGAACCATGAGGCTATAGAAAACCTAAACAGACAATATCAAACAATGAGATTGAAGCAGCAAAATTAAAAGACTTCCAACGAAGCTCAAAAACAGATGGATTCAGTTGTGCTATCCCCAACTTTTAAATAACTAATGCCAATTTTCCTCAAATTATTTCATGAAATAGAAAGGGAGGGAACACTTCAAAATTCATTTTGTAAAACCAGTATCACCGTGATACCAAAACAAGAAAGACAAAGACATAGCAAAGAAAAAAAAAAAACTACAGACCTAATGAACATAGACAAAAAATAATCCTAAAATATTAGCAAACCATGTTCAAAATCACATTAATAAGATAGTACACTGTGATCACATGGATTTCATCCCAAGGATGCAAAGTTGGTTCAACATACACAAATCAATAAATGCTATTAACCACATAAACACAAATAAGGGCAAGAATCACCTGATCTTGTGCAATAGAAGCATAAAAAAGCCTTTGATAAAATCCACCTCCAAAATGCTAAAGAAACTAGGGATAGAAAGAATTTGTCTCAACATTATAGAGGATGTAGATGACAAACCCAAAGCCAATATCATACTGAATGGAAAAAAAAAATGAAAGCATTGCCTCTAAAATCAGGAATAAAATAAGGATGTCTATTCATACCTACTACTCCTATTCAATATAGTTCTTGGAACTCTACACAGGGCATTCAGGTCAGAGAAGGAAATTAAGGGGATACAAATAGGAAAAGAAGAAGTCAAATTATCTATTTGTTTATGGCATGATCCTATATCTAGATGACCCAAAAAGCTCTACCAGAAGTCTTCTAGAGCTGATAAATTCAGCAAAGTAGCAGGGTACAAGATCAACATTCATCTGGGTGTGGTGGTGCACACCTGTAATCCCAGTGGCTCAGGAGACTGAGGCTGGAGGATGTTAAGTTCAAAGCTAGCCTCAGCAAAAGCAAGGCTTTAAGCAACTCAGTGAGACCCTGTCTCTAAATACAAAATAGAACTGGGGATATGGTTTAGTGGCCAAGCACTCCTGAATTCAATCACGTTACCAAAAACAAAAAAGATCAACATTCATAAATCTTCATAAATCAATAGTTTTCCTGTTCTCCAATAATGAGTTGGCTGAGAAAGAAATCAGGAAAACTATCCCAATCATCATAATAACCTAAAAACAAAATAATAACAACAACAAAACAAAAAAACTTAGGAATAAATCTAACCAAGGAGGTGAAAGATCTCTACAATGAAAGCTATAGAATATTGAAGAAGACATTAGAGATAGAAAGATATTCTTTTGATTCACCTTTCAGTAACAAAACAGGCAGATAATCTGTGGTGTTTGCAGGGAACCACACAAAAAGTGTTCATATCAGAAATACAATCAGATATAGCCAGCTGAAGTCAGCAAGCAATTAATTTTGCTACTTACACCTCCAGAGTCAGTGATCCATGAACTGGTATTCACTAGATAGTTATTTAAATCTAATCTTTGAAAGTTGGTTCAGTCCTTATTCATTAAAATATGAAAGATGATGATGACCAGGAGATACTGGTGTCTGGGATCATCAGTTTCAGTTTCACCTTGGGTTATTGAATCACAAAAATGAAAAGAGAATGCAAGAGTCAGAACTCCTTTTAATTCTCTTCCTTACTATAATCACTGGAAAAAAAAAAACCCACAAAATCAAACACCAGATTTTGTGTGTGTGTGTGTGCGCGCGCGCACATGCGCGTGCACTTTAAAGTCAGCTTGAGCATATTTTCTTTATGCATGTATTGATTTTCCTGCTTTATTAAAGTATAATTGACAAAATTCTACATATCTATACCATATACAATGCAACATGATGTTTTGAGATACTGTACACACACAATTAAGCTAATTGACATATCTGTCACCTTACATAGTTCCCTTTGTTGTGCACACACACATGTGCATGTAGTAAGAACCTTTAAGGTATGCCATCTTAGCAGATTCCAAGTACACAACATAATAGTATTGACTGCAGTCACCCTGCTGTACATTACTTTTCCAGAACTTATTCATCCTGCATAACTGCAACTTTGTACCCTTTGACCAGCATCTCCCCATATCCTCTACCCCATGCCAGATACCATTATATTCTCTGATTTTTAGCTTGACTTTTTAAAATTCTGCAAGTACATGAGATCATTCCTCATTTGTCTTTCTGTGGCTGATTCATTCCATTTTACTTACTTCAGGTCCATCCACGTTGTGCCAGATGATAGGAGCATTGTCTGCATTAATGGTGAATAGTCTATGGTATGCATATACCACATTTTCTTAACCAATGGACACTTAGGTTGATTATTAGTTATTGGGACTAAAGCTATAATGGATTATTAAAGAGATGGTCTTTTTCCCCGTGGTGTGTTCTTGGCACCTTGGTTAAAGAAATATTTACCAGAAATATGTGGATTTATTTCTTAGCTTTTTATTTAGTTCCATTGGTCTATGCTCTGTTTTGTTTGTTTTTGTTGTTTTGTTTTTTGCCAGTACCAAGCTGTTTTGATTAATATGGCTTAGTAGTATAGTTCACCTTTCACATCTGTGGATTCTATATGCAATGCCTGAAACAACCACAGACTACTGAATATATTTGGGAAAATTTACATCTTTATTAAATATGTTCATAATTTTTTCATATCATTATTCTCTAAACAGTACAATATAGCTACTATTTCCTTAGCTCTTATATTCATTATTATAAGTAACCTAGAAGCCAGGTACCATGGCACAAGCCTGTAATCCCAGCTACTCGGGAGGCTGAAGCAAGAGGATCATAAGTCTGAGGCCATCCTGGGCAACTTAGACCATCTCTAAGTAAAGGAGAATGAGGATGTAACTTAATGGAAGAATGATGCCAACATACATGAGGCTCTGGGTTCAATCCCAGGACCACACACACACACACACACACAAGTAGCCTCGAAATGACTTAAAGTATACAGTAGGATAAGCATATATTATATGCCAATGCTATACTATTTTGTATGAGGGACTTGAGCATCCTTCAATTTTGATATCTACAAAGTCTTGGAACCAATCGTGGATACTAAAGGACAACTGTGTATTTTGAAATCTGATGTTGTATTGTTGTGCTTTGTTCTTCTTGCTTCAGCTAATGACTGTAGCTATTCAGGATCTTTTGCAGTTTCATATGAATTTTAGAATCATTTCTTTCTATTTCTGTGAAAACTGCCCTTGGGATATTGATAGGGATTGCATTGACTCTACAAATTGCTTTGAGTAATAAACATTTCAACATATCTTTTAGGATATATTTCTAATTCCAAGTAATTCTAAAGAACAGACAGTTACTAGAGGAATCGGGAGTTGTTTGAATTTATCATGCATGCAGTGGCTGAATGGCAGAAGTGGTCATCTGAGACCAACTAGTTGAGATCAGCACATCTAATCCGAGGGAGAATTCACTGAGTATTCCATGAACATGCAAGGGTCCTATGAAGTTTAAGTTGACGCCAACACAGGAAAAATGCCAGACAGTTGTCCTCAAGATCTAAATGTATTCAATTAAAAATACAGTAGTTCAATTAAGTTTGAAAGAGAGCCCTAGCAAGTCTGAAAATACCTAAGGATCATGAATGCAGCAACAAGACTGTACCTTCCCCCCATTGTGTGTGTGTTTAGTTTGGTGCCAAGTTTATATCAGGGTGTCAGTCAACTATACAACGACATAGCCCCAGAACTTCAGGATGTCACTGCTGTTATTTCTGAAAAGTGAAACAACTGAAGTCTTTCTTCCCACTTGCAGACTTCACAGGGTAATTAGCAGGGCAGAGACAGGACGACAATACTGCTAGGTAAACAACTGACAGGTCTCCAAGAGTTTGAAAACTTCCCTGGTCGGGTATTGTGAAACAAAAAAGTGTTTACAGGGCTGGGAGCCAGAGCAGGTATGTTTGTGCAGAATGTTCTGGCATCTCTTGGCTTTTCCTATTAGCCTAGCAGTTCCACAAAGCTTTTTAAATATAAAAGAAAAGCAATATACATAAAACCCAAAGGTGGTTTGGTTCAAACCAGGAAGCCATGAGAAGAAAAGGCAGACTCAATTTCCCAGTGGTAATTCCATTTCCCATTGCCTGTTATCAGGAATGTCTCCTTCCATCACATCCACATTGGCTTGCAAATATCAATACTGCCATATAAAGCAGAACTAAAATTTAAAGCCCCTTTTTGATTAGCTCAGCTTTATGACTGTGTTTCTATTATGATGTTAGTTTTAAAGAAATTGGGAACCTAGGAGTTGGTAGGATAATCAGTACTCCAGGTCACTCTCATGTAGGTTACTATTCCCTTTATTTTATCATCAGTTAATTATTTTCTTTATTTGCTTTCTAGTGCAATCATTTTATGAATTATAGAATACTTATTGTGTAAAGCTGTTAGATGTAGCAAATTGAAACATGGGTCACACAAATATAAATTTCAGATAAATAAGTGCTTTTTTTTAAACACAAGTATGTCCTAAGTATTGCAATACTAAAAAACATTTGTTGGACATCTGAAATTCAGATTTACCTGGGCATCTTGTATTTTCTCTGGCAACCTACACATAGGAAAAGAGCCACTGTAGGAGATAAGAGGGATACGAGTAAATATTAGATTTGAGCACCATCTTGAAAGAAACGTATTTACACATTAAGGTGATAAGTAGTCAGCAGAGCTGAATTCCGTAAGATATATTGTAAAGCCAATGGGTTAAAAAGACTCAGGGAGCTGCACGGAGAGGGAATGTGCAAAAAGCAGTAAGTTTTTCAATTTTGCTAACATGATAGCTAAGAAAGAGTAGAAGAAAGTAAGAGTGAGGCTGAGCATCATATCAAGCTAATGGATTTATACTTAATTCTGTAGATCATTGTTATCTGATATAAAAGTAATGGGAGCCACCAATACAAGTCACAGATAATAATTTTAAATTTTCTAGTAGCTACAGTTAGAAATGTAAAAAATATTACATGAAATTAATTTTAAAATATATTTTTACTCCATGTATTCAAAATTATCATATCAACATGTAATCAATATAAAAATTAATACTGAGAGTTTTATTTCTTTTAATTATAAATGTTCAAACTCTGGTATACCAATACTTTCAGGGCATTTTAATCTAGACCAACTGCATTTCAAGTGAATAGTAGTGACATGAAGCTAGTGGCTGACTTGTTGGATGTCATGGCTCTGGAAAAGAAGGATTCACTCATAGTTTGCTAGCAAAGGACCCATAAGGTCAAGTGTGGTTTCGGATTACCCATATTATTACATGAAATAGATGCAGGGGGAGAGGCTAGGAAGGAGAGAATATTTTATTGGCTATTCCAATAGTTCATTAAACTTAAAGAGAACCCAACCTGTGACAGTAAATAAAACAGGGAATAAGAAAAGTACATATATATATATATACATATATATATGATGTCTGCCAATATGTATTATTTATACACATTATTTTACTCTTA
The DNA here is from genome assembly GCA_025594165.1 of Tamias sibiricus. NCBI lineage: Eukaryota > Metazoa > Chordata > Mammalia > Rodentia > Sciuridae > Tamias > Tamias sibiricus. The sequence goes on from CM046663.1 coordinate 81,675,105, forward strand.
GGCCAATGTGAACAGAAATAGGTAACAAAGGACACAGTTTCTCAGATGTCACCTAGCATGCCATCAAATAGAAACCAACACACAGCCAGCCGTCAAAAGATGCTCAGAATCCATAAATAAGCATTCAGGGGAAAAAAGTGAAAAGTTTGCAGTAAAGGGTTCTTCCTAGAATTTGCACCCCCACTCCCATCCCAGCTTCTAGAGCTAAACTCATAAATATATATATATATTGTGTGTGGTACCAGCTTCCTTTATTTTTTTTTTATTTATAGTAGTATGTATTACAGTTCATACTATACATATAGAGCATCTTTTTACACAAAACAGTTTGTATACAAAGTATATTCGCAGCATTCAAGTCTTCAATCATGCATTTAGAATAATGATATCCATCTTATTTAACCACTTTTTCCCCCTTCTCCCCTTGCTCCCTCCCTTCCCCTCCCTTCCCTTTGACCATTATAGTGTTCCTCTAATCCTCCTATGTACCCCGACCCAACAATACTGTGACCTGGCTTCCTTATATCAGAGGAAACATTCGGTATTTGGATTTTTGAGATTGACTGATTTCACTTATATATTTTTAATAGAACAGAAATATCTTAAACTTGGTTTGGTACTGACAACTTAAAATACAGAATTCTATTTCATTGGAATTTGTAAACTAAGAAAAAAATTCTATGAGTTTTAAAGGAGCAGAGAAGAAACTGCATCACTGAACCTGCCATGGAATCAGAAATTTAAATGTGTCTCAGGACCCATTTTTTTCACTAGAGAAATATTTTTATGTGAGTTGGTGGGGAAATCTAGCTACAATGCTTCATACACATACCTTTTAATGAATAGGTCCTGTCCTTATCCAGGCTCCTGTGTATAAATATATTTGAGAGGAATTTTATTGTTTCAGAGCCTTTCCCATTCATTATCACATAAGATTTTTTCCCCCAATAACTCCTGTGACATAGCACTGTTGCCTGCATTTTTTCAGATGAGAACAGTGAGACTGTGAGAGACATAACTTGTCCTAAATCATGGAGCTCATAGTTCAGGTCAGAAATAAAAACCTCATGCATTTGCTACCCAGTCTTAATACTTTGCCAGTACACCATAACAGGAAAGAGAAGATGTTCAATAAATTGGGAATTAGCTATGTCTTTAGTAGCACGTAAATTAAATATCCATTGCACTTGGGGATAGACGCTAAACATCCTGGAGCAGATGTTATATGTTATGTAAAGGTTATATATCAAGATGGACAAGTGTGTGCATGCAGAGGGAAAACTGAAGGAAAAGAACAGATTTTCCTTAAAATTTGGCTGTTAACAGCAGTGAGTGTATTCTATCTCATGACAATAGCATTATATAATGATAATATTTATTGTCCCTAGTAAAATGTTAAAGAATGAGAACAAAACATCAGAGAATTTTTCAAAGATGGCACTATTTTAAACTGAAAAGACCTTAAGGTTAACATCTATTGAATTTTCTGTTAATGATAATAATTTAACATATTTTATATTTTGTGTTGTTAAACATTTCTATCTAAAGCATTTTAGATTCCATATGAATGGGACAGCATAAAGCCATAAGCTCAGAGAAATTAATTCCTACAGTGATGTATTTGATAAATATATTTTGAAAATGTGTTATACATTTAGCATATTTTGTTATTAATGTTTTGCATAAAAGAAATGTCAGATAAGTTAATGTATATAAAATCAGTTTGAAAACTATAAAACAATATGCATTTAATGATGCTATTAAAATGAGGCTAGTTGTCATTTGGTGGGTTTAGAGATTCACATTTGTAAGATGAAAAAATTCTGGAGTTTTGTTTTATAACAATGTGAATATAATTAACACTATTGAACTGTTCATTTTAAAATAGTTAAGATGATAACTTGTATGTGTTTTTTATCACAATAAAAATAAATTAGGTAGCATAGGATAGCTGGGGAATAGATTTCAGAGATGCAGTTATAAATCATGTAATTGACAGGTTACCAATTGTCCTTTCCCCCAGTGGCCATCCCATTTGTACTACATTCCCTTGCTCTCTCCTTCCACGGGCATTTTAATTTGGGACAATTATATCTCACAGACTCATGAACTGCTGCAACCTTTCTATTTGTAGTCCTTAAAAATACTAAAGGGAAAACGGAGTTACCACTATGTAAATAGAAAACCACACCAGGAAATTGTTCTCATTCAAAAGCCCTGCTAATATATGCAAGTAAAAGCACTGACACAGGTTTTCAGACTGTTTGAAACATGTACATGCAACTAATGAAGATCAGACATGGCATCCATTAAGAAATTTAAAATGAACGGAGAATTTACATTGTCATTTAATCCTATTTTTGCTTCCTTTCATGGAATACTTATTTTACAGATATAGTTACATGATGTCAGGTAATTGAAAACAGACTGAAAAAGAGTCAGCTGTATCATCCTCCCAGCATTTGTTTCAGAAACAAATCATTTATTAATTGCTATTTGACCCATGTAGAACCACCCTGAATGTATTTGTTACTTTCTTTAGCCAAACAATCTAGAGAGTTGTAAAAGAATATATGCAGAAGAAGAAGTAATGTAAGTCATTAGGTACATAGATCCTTCAATACCAACAAATTTTGGAAATATTTGTCAAATATCAATACTGTGCCTTTTTTAAAGAAATCAAACAGAGCTCCTATAAGATGGAATGCAGACAAGAGAGTGAAAGTCATCCAGTCTGTTAGGCATCTTTTTTCTCCGTTTAACTGGACCATTTCACCATACCTGAACTTCACAATGTTCTGTTTTAATTTGGTGGACTAATTCTTTCTTTAGTGTATGTTGGCAAGCCTGAGGAGTTTTTAAATGATTTTCTAAGTAAAAAACACAGAAGAATTCAACTTTAGTATTCACTAGTCTGATTTCCTAAGAGGCAGGTTTTCCATCTTGCTGAAGTATCCTTATGCACATTATTTGACTAAATGAGAAAGCAAAATATTTGACAGGACAATAAGAGTGATTTTTTTTTTATTTCTTGACATTTTACATTCATTTGGTAATAAATCTGCAAATTTCTACTTAATATAGTCAGTATGCATATCATGTAGGACTACGCCCATAGAAATAAATTTATATACCCATGATTCTGAGAGCAGTCTGAAGCCCTTAGCAGTCTACATGAATGCATGATGACTGCAGTAAAATATATTTATCCCACAAGTGAGGAGAGAATTGATTACTCTAGAGAGCTAAAGCCATAACTAATTCACAGAGACTCTTTCTTATGATGAAGATAAATATTCTGTGTCATTCTGACCCATAAAATACACTGTTTTTACAACAGACTCATTGTAATAATTCATCTTAAATGTCTTATGGACATATTTTCCTATGATTTCCAAATAGGAATCATTTGGCATTCTTATTTTGAAAATAAGTTGGGGAATTAAAAATAATACATAGTGTGAAGTAGCATTGTTATGTTTGCTTCAGAAATAGATATATAATTTTGTATATGATATGTAAACATTCCCTTCTTGATACTTACCAAGGATATATTATTTGTGCACATTTGTGGGTGTTTTTGTATTTTGTGGCTCACCCGGGGAGAAACTGAGGCTGCACGTAGGTGACTCTGTTTGTAAATGAACAAATGTCAATAAGCTAAGGAGTGTGGCTTTTTAAAAATCCAGATAGAAGTTATTTCTTGTTTCTCCATATACACTGCATTACCATAGCTGTGTCAATTTAAAACTGGCTTCATATCAAAAGGTAAAAACATATGCTTAGCTCCATAATTTCCTAACAGTTTTTAAACCTATTTATAAAGTTTGGCATTTTTGACTCTTTTATAATTAGTGGATGGAAAATCAAAGATACAATAGAGGATCTTGGAATAGAGTGCTTGTGAAAGCATTTTAATAAACCATGTTTATTTTGGTTAATGTAGAATTATCTGATAGTTTAGAACATATTTAAGTGTCTTTTGGATTGTGTTTAATGTTGGCAAAATGGAAATATGGATAGAAATATGAACTAAAATGCATGAGTGAGAAAAGTTGAGGGCTGATCTCTTTTTAAACTTAAAAATTTCACAGATTCTTTAGCATGGATTAGTCAAATGACTTACAGACATATCCTTGGTATGAAGTTCCATATTTACAGATAAATACAATCAGACTCAAATCAAGTTGCTCAAAGTCACACAAATAATTCAACATAAAGAGAGAAATAAAGTTAAGCAAATAGGGTTTTTATCCTTGTTTATTTGAATGGAATGGGGTGAGGAAGAGAAAAACTGAAGTGACTATATAAAATTTTGGGATATTTAGAATTTCTTAAAATTTAAATGTTTAATATATTACTCCAACATGAGAGGCATTTCATTTTCCTTCTAAATGATCCAAGATTGATATGAAGTCTAAAAATGTAAAGCAAAGGACTGGAGAGATAGGCCTTGGGTTCTACATAGTTAGACTTGGGGTCACTCACAAAGCCTGGTTTTTTAATAACATCAGCCCACATGTCACTGGTCCCTAAATTAGAACAACCATAGCTCCACCTTTGGAGTTCAGTGTTTTGATGGTCAAATTCAGCCTAGTACTTCTTAGGATCTGAAATTATTGAAATAGTCACTTACTTTAGTCCAACTGTTCATGGATAAGGCCTGGTTAAAAAATTAATGACTCCATCTTTCCCTGAACTGTAGGTGATAGAATTTAGCCTGGATGAGTTATTTACCTTTCTGTTACTATAAAAAATTCCTTCAATGATCAATAGACAAAAAAAAAAAGATTTACTTTGGCTCTGTTTTGGGGGTTTCAGTCATAATCGATTGCCCCTGTCATTTTGGCCTGTGGTGAGGCAGCACATCATGGCAGGGAGCATACAACCCACTCACTTCATGACCAGAAAGTGACAGAGAGTAGAAGGAAGGAGTCAGGTCTCACAGCTCCCTTCAAGGGCACATCCCCCATAACCTAAAGACTTCCCACAAGTCTCTACCTCGTAAAGGCTCTACCACCTCCCAGTAGCACCTGACTGGGGAGCTAGGCTATAACTTGTGGGCCTTTGGGGGTACTTCAGATCCAAACTATAGCACTTTGTGAATTCTTTAATCCTTTTTTTTTTAATGACCATTGATATGCATCCTTTTTCTGTTTATAGCAATAATGTTAATAGTCATAATTTCTTTCAGAAACCTGCCAACCACTTATAGTACTTGGAAGTACTTCTCTATAGAGCACAGGTGTTATTCTCATCATAGCAGTGTAACAGCATAAAAGATGGAATATTGAGGTATTGCATTCAGTAGGTGGAAAGATTTGCAGGAGATCATTCATTTATGAAGCCTCTGCAAAACACTGGACACTGTGTTAGGCCAGGAGGTTAACACTAAAGCCAAGATCTGATTTCTAGCCCAGTGCTCTGGGTCTCACTTCTCTCAGTCCTTCTCTTCCTTCTTGCTTTCCTTTCTCTATACCCACAAGGCATTGCAGCTTCCCCTGGGGCCTATTTACCAGCCAACCCTCTCACACTATGCATTATTGCTCTCAGTTCAAGGGCAGCAGATCTTGTGACATCCCTGTGGGAGAATCTAATAAGCTCAGGTGAGGGGCAGATTGACATTTGAATTAACAGTAGATGCTGTGCACCATTGAAGGCACCAGAATGTTCCAAGTGATCAGCAGAATCCTTTCAGTCCCACTGGCCTAAAAGGGGACGCTCCTGAAATATCACCACCTGATCTGATGTCCATGGGGTCTGCTCACCCAAAGCCTCATCTTTAATCCATCTGAAGTATAGCACCTGCATTGTACATGATTTTGTCTCAGAATAAAGCAGTTCAATGCATTCTTTTGGACATATAGAACTCCAACATATTAAAGAAATAATAAAAGGAGAAATAGCTCACAAATGCTTTAGATATTCTCTTTATATGAACAGTCTCATATGAATAGATAATTTTATTCACCAATATCAGCTGTGTTTGGATAATGCAGGAAAAAATTGCTTTCTCAATTTTTGACTGATGATTAATGTATCTGTGAGTAAAAAAGCAATAATAGAAGGTGAGGCCTGGATTCTTCCCTGTAAGCTATCTCTAAAATGTAAATGTTTGTCGATTAAATGCATCTCAGTAGCCAATATTAACACACTTGGGAGCAACAACAACAAAAAATCACACAAGCAAATATTTATCATTATAAGTCATATGCCTGTACTCTGAATGTACAATAAAAAAAAGTTTATGGAAGGGCTCAAATACTGTTTAACTTTATCACGCATAGAGCTATGGGTTATTTTTCTTCATTTATTAATGCAAAAACATTGATTTTAAAAAATGAGATGTAATGAAATGGTGAGTTATTTGTAAAAAGTATTTCAAATATGCTTTTAAAATTACTCTTAAAATACATGAAAATTGTACATAATCATTATGCTATTATGCCATTATGTAATAGGTAATTATACCAGAGTCTCCATACTATGCAGTACATGAACTAGAAATAGGGAGTGAAAATGTGTCCTGGTGCTTCCCTCTTCTGCCTCTTTTCAGTCATTTGAAGTCATTTTAAGTTATGATTCTTTAGTAAATGTCTAGTAAGCAGACAGAACTCCAAAGCTGGGTTTCAGTAGGAAGAATATATGTTATAGACCAAAGTGTCCAGTGAGTTCGTTTAACCTGTGTTCAACCTGTCAATCCCCTACTCTAGTAATCATCCCTTGGTGACTGGCCCTCTGTCATGGTGTCACTGGTGAGGTCTCTACCCAAGGCTTCTCTTCCAATGCAACTCAGTCTTCCCCTCGTCCTTCCATGTCCTGTCACCAACATGGGCCTATGTCCTGAGTAAAAACTAAGTCTTGTTAAGATGCAAGCCTTGTACATTATAAGAAGAGAAGAAAAGTGTATTTTGTTTTGAGCATCAAGGGAAATTGAACCTATTTATACACTGAGAAAAAGGAGGCAGAGGAGAGAGGGATTAAAAATCTGAGTCACAGAAGAGCAATGGGTATTATTTCCTTATAACAATAAGGAAAGTTAAGGTTAAGAATACAGAAAGAAGGGAGGGACATAATGTGTTAGAGGTGAGGGTAAAGGTAGGCAGAGGCAAGTGAAGGAGATTTTATGATGCAGAGATGCTGAAGAAGTTCACAAAAGATGTCCTTTCACAGTGAAGTCAAAAGTACAAGTGACCAAGATTCAGAGGGAAGTTTGGGGACTGGAAGACAAATTTATAGCCATCCACCTGGAAGATGGGTAAGGAATAGGTCCAAGATGAGGGAAGGTATTTGGAAACACTGTTCAAAACTCAGCTAGTGGGGCTGGGGTTGTGGCTCAGCGGTAGAGTGCTCGCCTAGCACGTGAGCAGCCCGGGTTCGATCCTCAGCACCACATAAAACTGAAGGCATAAAGGCATTGTGTACAACTAAAACAAACAAATAAATATTAAAAAAAAAAAAAACTCAGCTAGTACTGAAAAGAAAGAAGAGTGAATTCAACCATGGCATTAAAGGAGCTGCTCTGGAAATGCTTAGTTGAACAAAGAAAAGCAGAAGGAACACAGGCATTATGCTGTAATAAGGGTGTGGACTACAAGAGATCCCTAAGCAGGGTGAGGCTGAAAGGGGGGCCATGTTTAGGGCTGGGTCAGGGAGACCTGTGCCACAGGGAGGGGGCTGAACAAAGAGGGTGAGTAGGGGATGAGGATCTGAAAACATCAGGGAGACCAAATAGCTGGTCCACACGTGGTGATCAAGGTTGTGATCAAAAGGACAATTCCAGGTAACAAGGAGAACAAAACTGGTCCCCTGTGGGCAGCCCTCTGCTATAAAGAGGAATGAAGGACACCAGAGAGAAGAAAGTTCTATTCAGCACCCCATCCCCAGAGTCTCTGTCCCTCAGGGTTAAAAACTCTCCCCGATATCAGGGAGCTATGGGGAAAATATTTGGTGGATTATTCCTTAATTGCTGGCCAGCTTTGATCATGTTCTTCTGACTCCACACCTCTGATTGAACATTCTAGCCAGGATCTATTTTTGTCCCTATTCCATACCAAATAAGTAACCTCAGGCAAGGTATTCCACTAACCTTCTTGTTTTCTCATCTGCAAATTGGGAACAAGGAGTTCTCCCTTTCAAGACTGTTTGGAGGACAGTTTATATACAACTATAAAATGCACCATATTTTTAATAATTTAAAATGTCATATCTTTCTATTTACCTCTGGATGTTAGGAAGTCTCACTGGTTATCAACATTCGCCTGCCTGACTTAACACCTGCTGTTGTACAACTAGCAAGACCTGCTATTCTGCCTGCATTTCATTTTTCAAATAAGATCATTTTTCTTGTCCCTTTCTTTAAACGACAGTATTTTTCCTGTGGACATCAGAGGTAAAAGCTCTACTTACTCTTAGGGAAATTGCTTAACTATGAGTACTTCTGTTTTCTCTTTACTCAATCTTGCAGGATCTTTGGAATGACAGGTGATAACTTGGATAAAGTGCCCAACATTGTGTCTGCCATGTGGTATCCAGCAGATGGGAACTTCGAGGGCATTGATTTTAAAAGCATGATAGAAATCCCACATTCATCCCCAAACCTCATTTCACCAAGCATAACTTTACTATTATGAGTCTTAACAACTTACCATTTGGCGTTATTATCATTGAAGCTAATAATAAACTGATTTATCTTGTGGTTCTTGTTATATTGTAAACTTCTTAAGACAGAAACTAGGTTTAAATTCTGAAATAGATTTTGAGTGTCCAATTTAAAGACAATATACATGTTATAAATACTTACCCTAAGTCTAGTGTGACAGATAGCATTATACCTCCTAGACATTAGCAAGAAGAAAAATATCTTTTTAATTTATTTGTCTGATTGAGCAAGCAAAAAAAAAAATCTGCTATTTCTGGAAATGTGTTCTGTAATTCAATTATAGGCATTCTTTCAAATGTGGTCAGTCCCTACAAATTATAACTCTTGTGTATTATGGATTAAAAATGGTCATAATTCCAATAGAAGAATTATCATCTTAAAGCCAAGAGTCAGCTTAGCATATTTATATAGCTCGCATTTACTTCTGCTGAAATAATTGAATTTGTAACAATTATAAGGCAGCCCAGATGTCTTTAGTGATGAGTATTGATTTTTACACTGCAGAAGCTTTCCCTCATTAAAAATACAGTGTTTTAGTCATTGTGGCTCCATCAACAGACCTCAGTGTCATTGTTACAGTAATCATGTGTTGATGGATATGTTGGGATCTCTTCAAAGCTTCAGCTGTAACATAATGATTTGCAAAGCTTTCAAAAGTTAATTATCGTGTGTGTCACAGACAAAAACAAAAGGTCTCTTCAAGCCAGTCTAAAAGAAAACTAGAGTAAAAGACAAGGGTCACCTTGGGCAGAGCACTTGCAGAAGTCTTGTTGGCTTGTTTCCCTCTGTGATCCAGAGACCAGAGGGGTAGGAACATGGAAAAATCATTCAGACATTTAGAGAAGCAGAGATCTGGGTACTTGTGGAATAATTTTCAGAAAGCAGTGTAAGAGGAGCTTCAGAAGCAGGTAGAATGATGTGTTAGTGGCAAGCACAGGATTCCCAAGCCTGGGTCAGACACACAGCTTGAGAAAGGTTGATCTGGCTAGTACAGTGAGTGGTGTAGGGAGCCAGGAATGTGTGAGTTGGAAAGAAGGGGGGAGAATGAAATCTTGAGGCAGACAGAACACTAGAAATGTTATGCAATTAGCCTAGAACATACTAATAAAATAAAGGAGTGATCATTTGTGATAGAATGGAAAAGAGTAAGAAAATGATTGGAGGGGACTTTGAACCTACAGATGACTGTATTTAGGGAATGATCAAAGGTACAGCAGGAAAGGAACTGGAATCAAAGATGACATTCGGACTTGAAGGTGGAGTGATCTTTAAATCACTAATGGAATTAGTTAAATAAAAGACAAATATCATTTTACTAATAGGTTATAAGAGATTTAGACTTGTAGAATTAAAACTAGAAGATATAATATTGTCTGTCTGCAGAAAAAGCAAACAAGTGCTCATTCGAGAGTTAGGCTATGTATTACTCTATAGCACACTTCTCTTTGTAAAAATATATGGGGAATTTTGTTGGATTGTTTTGTTTATTTTTTATTTATTTATTTATTTTGGTGCCAGGTATTGAACTCAGGGGCACTCAACCATTGGGCCACATCCCCAGCCCTTATTTGTGTTTTATTAGAGACAGTGTCTCACTGAGTTGCTAAGTGCTGAGGCTGCCTTTGAACTACTCTAGATCCTCCTGCCTCAGTCTCCCAAGTGCTGGGATTACAGGTGTGTGCCACAGCACCTGGCTTGTTTTGTTTATTTTTAACCATGAAATTACTGGATCATAGGATATGGGAATTTCCAATTTTATTTGATATTGTCAGCTTGCTTTCTAAAGTAGTTCTACAAATTTAAATCTAAACCTCCCTCAACTGTTTACAGTTTTTCTTCTTCCAGTGTGGCTTATTTGTCAAAATTTTAAACAGTTGGCTGGCAGCATCTCTCTTTAATTAAAGTTAACCTAATTTTTTTTTTATAAAAGTGAACATCTTTTAATAGGTTTAATAGCATTTTGGAGTTCCTATTCTCTAAATGCTTTGTTCATATTCTTTACCCATTTTTTCTATTTGTTTCCCTTTTTGGCCTTGTAGGTGTTCTTTGTATAGCTTCACACATGTTCCTCTGTTTCTAAAATATACATGTGATTATATTGCCCAAAATTCTGTTTATTCATGGAATTTTTTCTGCAAAACTCACCTAATATGTCATTCTTTCTGTGAATCATTCTCAGATTTCCCATGTGAAACCATCAGCCTTTCCTTTCTTCTTTCTCATGTGCTTTGGACTCTTTAATATAGAATCATCATTAAATGGCACCTCTGAGAATTCATTTTATTTTTTATTTACATAATAATGTCTAGATTGTAAATTCCTTTATGGCTCTCTCTATCTTCATGTTTGCAGAAGCTGACCCAGGATACCGGACCTACCAGGTATTCTGTAATTGCTTTTCTGTTTGAATCCCCTTTGATCAATTAATACCACTTTTACATTTTCTGAGGGATTTTTTCACCCTTTTAAGCCCTAGACTGTCTCAATCATATTCCCCTACGAAGTCAGGCTTCATATAAGAACTACATGTATAGCAGTGTTTCAAGCTAATCAATACACTGTTTCCTGTACTTTTCCCAAGAAAAATAAACATTGCAAAGACAGTAATTTTTAACTCATGCTTCTTAAATCCCTTATTATTAAAATATAAACATCATATTCATTAGACATTTATTGTGTGCAGAAAGAACTAAAGTGTTGATTATAAACTTTGTTATTTCAGTGTTTTCTAAATGGAGGGGATTAAAAGAACTTTGACAAATAACTCCAAAGTAATTTAATCAGTTTGTATTTAAGAAGTGTTGGAGATCCAAATATATGCCTACAGGGTTACCGGCTCATAAAATATACAGTTATTTCAATTGGTAAAGTACAGTTCTTCAAACCCCTAGCAAACCATGGCTCTCTCAACATGCACGAGGGTGACCTGACTCACTGGCAGGCTCCCCTGAATGTGGTGGTGAGGCTGATCCTTGGAATTTCCACACGCTCACTTTGACCAGATGCAGATGCTCAAATAGCCGCTGCCAGACTGATTCACTTTGAACTCCCTAAAGCTTATGTTACACACTCTGGCTCCAAGTCCTCTCTCTCTAGCATCATCTTAATACCTAAAGGGCAGTGACAGACTGGAAAATTGCATACTCTTTTCTTTTAGAACTTACCCCCAATCTTTCTTTTCTTTGCTATATATATCTTCTGGTGTTATTTTTCTATTAAGCATTGGTGCTGTCTTAAGTATGACTGGCACATCTTTTATGTGTCTCCACAGCATCATGGATGATACCTTTTGTGGTTGACAGTCTTCTTATTAAAAATGTCAGTCTCTTTTCCTATCTGTAGATGCAGATCACTGCAAGAATGGACTTTTCTTTTTCAGCTAAGCTACTGCTACCTAATTTACATTGATGATAGCACATGCAAAAATTGACTTTTAACGCTCTGCTGGCTCTTCCTGGCTGTGGTGATTGGAGTCCAACATGTTACTCACACTCACACAAGATTTGATTAGATACTTAATTCTCTTTGGCAACTCTTTGAGCCTTTCACAACGTGTTTTTTTTTTTTTTTTTTTTTTTTTTTTTTTTAATTTTAAGAAAGGTGCTCTTTTCATATAACTTCATTAAGAACATTTGCTCAGGCCCTGGAATACAGAAAGGAATCTCAAGTCGCATTCAAAGAACACCATTCCAGCAAAGCAGGTCACTTCTCTAATTGCACCCTAAGATCTTCATAAATTCCATGTGTCAGACTTTTCAGCCATAAAATATTACCCATTATCAATGTTCTGTGTGTAAAAAGCACAAGTGGGAACTCTACAATTCACATGTGTGAGCTACTGAGTCTTAAGTTTTTATTTTTAAGTGGATCACCAGGAGAAAAAACATTGAGTCATACCCTCAGTTCCTAGCTCATTATTGTAATCCATTCTTGCAAGACTTATTTAATTTCCTTCTTTTTACCTTGCATTCCCATGACCCACCCACCCCTTCCCACTCTAATGGTTTGATGTGTTTCCTTAAATATGCATGCACCTGGTACAACGGGCAGTGCTCTGGAGTCCCATGTTTTCAAGGATAGTGAGCTTTCCAGTGCCAATAATCTTGTTCACTATAACTTGAACTCAAGGAAATGTAAACTGTGGCAAATGCATACAAGAAGTAAATGATGGATCCATAGGATCACATAAAAAAATGTTCAAACCCAGTCCGCTGGGAAGTGATTTCATGTTTATGAGACATTTAGACTCTCTTGGGTGGCATTATTGAACAGCGACTATGACCTAGGCACCAAACTAACACTTTTATTTTAGCTTGACAAAAGTTGTCCAAAGTGGCATTATTAATCCCTACTTTATGAATGAAAATCTGAATCTAAGAGAAGTAAAGTGACCAGCCAAAGGTGCACAGCTAGCTTTTGGTTCTGTACTTAAAAGCAATTCTACAGACTTTTTCCTGTAAACAGCAAGGCTCAGAACTGTGGAATTCCAAGGACACACATGATGTCTTAAAGAGATCAGAGATTTCATCAAGACAGGAGTATATGGCTCAAGTGTTGAAAAGCAGATCAAATTTGGACAGGCTTAAAAGAAAAGTACCCATTAAAAGCAAAGATGGGGTGTTTTCAAGGACAGGAGGCAGTCCTCCTTCAGATGGGTTGCAGAGTTGGTCATTAGAAAATAGGAAAGGAGCTGGTCTACTTCAGACACTAAGGCAGGAGGATTGCAAGTTCCAGGCTACCTCGGGCAAGTTAGCCAGACTGTCTCAAAAGAAAAAAAGGATGTAGCTCAGTGGTACAGCACCCCTGGGTTTAGTCCCCACTTCTGCAAAACAAACAAACAACAAAACAAAGTTGGAGAGGTCGGCTGGATCCAAATCATTAAATACTATGAAAAGTTTGATTTTGCCTAAAAGAATACAGAATTTAACCTTTTGGCAGGTTGGGATAGGGTCAGGACTGGGGCCAAATTTTTCCCTTGGGTGTATGTTTACAATATTAAGCTATGACGTTCAAAGACTAACCAGCCATGTTACCATTAAATCATATTCCCATTATTCTTTCTGCTAAAATCGTCTGTACCTCATTTGAAAAAGGTTAAGACCAAGGATCAAAAGGATCAAAAAAGTTTGATATCTTGTTGGGCACCAAGGTGGGTGCTCTCCAAATATTATCTCAACTAATCCTTACAGCAATCCTAAAGGGTAGTGCATTTTTTCTCCATTTTACAAATTTAGAAAATGAGGCTTAGAAAAGTTAGGTCACTAACACAGAGTCACAAAACTAGTAAGTAACCAAGAACCATGAGAATGAATTTGTGCCTAGTTCTCAATCATGGAACTCTACTCTCACCTCTAAGTAACTGCTTAAATGTGTGGTGAGAGCCAACTAGATTAAACTCAAGGCAGTGTTGGGAATATTTATCTGATTTCAACTGAGAAAATAGAAAGCAGACAAGTGCTCTCTAAGGAAGCCAGGCCATAGGTTTAGAGAATGAAATCATCACTCTGAAGGATGTACTTCATCCTCTCCAAGTACTTAGGCAGATAGGGCCGTACATTTTGATAGAGTCATGTGGCTGCACATGGCCTCCAGGGGGCCATTTAGCTATCTCCTTTTTGCACCTGAAGGTTTTTTAAAGATTTGAAATACAATGGTAATGAGGTTTATGTCAGAGGGAAGGGGGTCAAAGCTTTAATATTATGTGGGTTCAACTGGTAGGAGGGAGATGGTCCCAGATGAATTTTTGAAGCAAAGGGAAAATAAATCTCTTCCAATGAAGGGGCTGCCTCTTCTTTCATTCATTTAACATCATTTCTCTGCCTCGGAACCAATCTTTCCTTTTTTGTATTAATTGAGAACAGACTCGTACACTCTTCCTTGGGCCCTGGCCCAACTAGGCACAGGGAGAATTTGGTAGTCTGTAATCTTGGTAGAAGAGATTTGGAGGTATCAATTACTTGTACACTGATGGCTTGTAGAAGCCTGTTTTTTTTTTTTTTTTTTTTTTTTTATTAGAAAATAGGAAAGGAGCTGGTCTACTTCAGACACTAAGGCAGGAGGATTGCAAGTTCCAGGCTACCTCGGGCAAGTTAGCCAGACTGTCTCAAAAGAAAAAAAGGATGTAGCTCAGTGGTACAGCACCCCTGGGTTTAGTCCCCACTTCTGCAAAACAAACAAACAACAAAACAAAGTCGGAGAGGTCGGCTGGATCCAAATCATTAAATACTATGAAAAGTTTGATTTTGCCTAAAAGAATACAGAATTTAACCTTTTGGCAGGTTGGGATAGGGTCAGGACTGGGGCCAAATTTTTCCCTTGGGTGTATGTTTACAATATTAAGCTATGACGTTCAAAGACTAACCAGCCATGTTACCATTAAATCATATTCCCATTATTCTTTCTGCTAAAATCGTCTGTACCTCATTTGAAAAAGGTTAAGACCAAGGATCAAAAGGATCAAAAAAGTTTGATATCTTGTTGGGCACCAAGGTGGGTGCTCTCCAAATATTATCTCAACTAATCCTTACAGCAATCCTAAAGGGTAGTGCATTTTTTCTCCATTTTACAAATTTAGAAAATGAGGCTTAGAAAAGTTAGGTCACTAACACAGAGTCACAAAACTAGTAAGTAACCAAGAACCATGAGAATGAATTTGTGCCTAGTTCTCAATCATGGAACTCTACTCTCACCTCTAAGTAACTGCTTAAATGTGTGGTGAGAGCCAACTAGATTAAACTCAAGGCAGTGTTGGGAATATTTATCTGATTTCAACTGAGAAAATAGAAAGCAGACAAGTGCTCTCTAAGGAAGCCAGGCCATAGGTTTAGAGAATGAAATCATCACTCTGAAGGATGTACTTCATCCTCTCCAAGTACTTAGGCAGATAGGGCCGTACATTTTGATAGAGTCATGTGGCTGCACATGGCCTCCAGGGGGCCATTTAGCTATCTCCTTTTTGCACCTGAAGGTTTTTTAAAGATTTGAAATACAATGGTAATGAGGTTTATGTCAGAGGGAAGGGGGTCAAAGCTTTAATATTATGTGGGTTCAACTGGTAGGAGGGAGATGGTCCCAGATGAATTTTTGAAGCAAAGGGAAAATAAATCTCTTCCAATGAAGGGGCTGCCTCTTCTTTCATTCATTTAACATCATTTCTCTGCCTCGGAACCAATCTTTCCTTTTTTGTATTAATTGAGAACAGACTCGTACACTCTTCCTTGGGCCCTGGCCCAACTAGGCACAGGGAGAATTTGGTAGTCTGTAATCTTGGTAGAAGAGATTTGGAGGTATCAATTACTTGTACACTGATGGCTTGTAGAAGCCTGTTTTTTTTTTTTTTTTTTTTTTTTTTTTTCCCCTGGAGGAGAAATTACTGGTAGCTGTTCCCAGCCCAGATCTACAAGTGTCTCTATGAGACACTTGATAAAGAATATTTATACTCCTTCCATTTTCTTAAACTGTAAACATTAAGACATTCAGCTTTATACTGTATATGTACTCCTGTTTATAATAACATTCCAGTAAATAAAAACTTTTTTTCAATTCACTAAAAGAGCTTGATACAGAAACCCTAAGGCAATTATTTTCACTTACTTAATTATTTAATTTGATGTGTCAAGATATCTTAATGAGGGACCCATATTTGCCCCTCACCTATTTCATAGAAATAGAGTAAGAACTCAATGTTTAGAAACCCCTAATTTTCTGAGATTAATGTAAAAGTTCAGGGTAATTATTATGAAGTATAAAACAATATTAAGTGCTTTAGTAATTTATAAATTGAACATTTCAGTAAATTATGTTTTCTGAGCAGAAAAAAAGAAGTATTTACATGAATAGTTAATAGTTATTGAATGCTGGATATTTTACATAACCTTAACTCACCTAATCTGCAGAAGCCTATTAATACGTGATAAAATGTGAGTTATGCTGGATATGAGGATACAGTGATGAGCAGGTCAGTCACAAGCTCCAAAATCATGAAGCTTAAGAACCTGAGAAAACTAAACAAGTCCTGAAGGTAACATGTAAAAGTGCACAGAGGATTGGGAGGAGACAGGGGACTCATAGGCCAACATCTCAGTCTGAGCCCCCAAGCACAGGTCGACTCAAAGTCCAAATGCATTAGGAGGTGGGCAGATTTTACGGTTAATAAATATATGGGCATATACGGCTGCCTCCAAAACTGGTGTTTTATTTGCTATCGCATCCTACATCCTAAGGATAACTGATACACTTCCAACAAAGGGGCTGCCTCTTATTTCATTCACTTAACCTCATTTCTCTGCCTCTGAATCAATCTTTCCTCTTTTGTACTAATTGAGAACAGACTCATACACTCTACCACACATTTAAGCAGTTATTTAGAGGTGAGAGTAGAGTTCCATGGTTGAGAACTAGGCACAAATGGATTTTGATGATTCTTGGTTATTTACTAGTTTTGTGACTCTGTGTTAGTGACTTTTCTTTTTTCTTCTTTTCTTTTTTTTTGGTACAGGGGATTGAACTCAGGGGCACTGGACCACTGGGCCACATCCCCAGCCCTTTTTTGTATTTTTTATTTAGAGACAGGGTCTCACTGAGTTGCTAAGTGCCTCACCATTGCTCAGGCTGGCTTTGAACACGAAATCCTCTTGCCTCAGCCTTCCAAGTGCTGAAATTAAAAGCATGCGCCATCACATCTGGCTAGTGACTTAACTTTTCTAAGCCTCATTTCCAAAATCCATAAAATGGGGAAAAATACACTACCCTTTAGGATTGCTGTAAGAGGTAGTTCCTTGAATATATCTCTCCAGACTAAGAATTTAAACAAGTAGACCTTGAATAAGCAGATACCTGCTTATGTTTTACTCTACAGCACTGAATGAACTTATGGTCTTTGCCATTTTCACGTTCCTAGACCATGACTCCATCATTGCCGCTGCCTTGAAGATGGTGGCAATTAAAGGGAGTGATGGTTTTCAAACAGCCATTGTTCTAACATGCTGCTTCCCAGATTAAGCAAGCATGTTAACATCAACGTTTTTCGTCAACCTTCAAGGCACTGGTATAACGAGTTCCTCTTTTTTATTATTATTATTTTAATGAAAATGAGACATAACAGGTTTTTTTTTTTTTTTTTTTTTTTTTAAGAGAATTCTATGTTCCTGAGGCCCATGAGATTACTTTGGCTTCAGAGTATTTTCAATTAGCCTTGCAGTGCACTAAGGAACAGCTACATTAATATCTTATTAATTCCATAACAGTCATTGTTCCTTACTTGGTATCCGACATAGCTGCACGAGCATTCTACCTAATAAAGCTGCTTTCTTCCCCAAATGATTTGTAATCTGAAGGAAAATGAGTCATTATGCACTCCACCTCGCCGACTCTGCTCTTAGCGCTAGGCACACAGTGTGTCTTGATCATAGAAACCCCAGGCTTAATTATAATTCCAAAGGCATTGTATTCTGAATAATGACTCTATGTCATTAACAAGTGGAAATCCCAGGCAATTGTTTGAGTAGGTCAATAATAGCAAGGGCGAATGCCATAGCCCACTTCTATTATTGCTGGATAAAAATGCCACCTGGAAGTTGGCTTCTGCCATTGGTCTTGATTATCATTTACAATTTAGGGCTTAGAATACAATTTCCTCAATCACATGTGTTCGTGAAGAATCACGGGGACAAGAAGCAGAAGCCACCAAGGCAAATCAAGTCATCGTAATTCATTGATGAACTCAAAACACTTTCCCATGTATTCACTCAGTCCTAGGCTCAGTGTTAGGCCCTGCAGACTAGGAGATAGTAGTCAATAAAGAAAGGAAGGAACATGTGAACTGCAGCAGGTATACCTGGGACTTCATGGCCACCTCTCAGCTCTACCTACAAAGTGCCCCTCCAGGTCACCTTCCCATTTTATTACTGTTACTCATTGAGTACAAAGAAATAGCAAAAATATATCTTTTTTTTTTTTTTTTTCATGGACAAAGACAATTCCTAAGTATTACTGATGTGGAAGTTATCAGGGTAGGGATGAAATAGATGTGGACAATTAATTTCTGAAGGGTATCTTTTATAATTTGAGAAAGTTGAAAACTCTCCATGATTTTTTTAAAGTGAAGATTGGAATGTTTTTAATGTTTCTGTCTTAACCTGTCCAAAATGATTCCTAAAATCCACATGATAGGAGGATATTAATGCATAAATGCCTATAATGAGATCATTAAAATTATTGAGCATAGGAGGAAATAAGTAGAAAAATGGGAATGGCCAAAAGTCTTAAGATCCCAACATAGACATGCTCACTCCTGCTCTTCAAATCATTGTCTGTGGGCACCTTTCTCCTCATTTTCTATCTGTACTTCTTCATTGTTTTTTTGTTGTTGTTTGTTTGTTTGTCTTGATTTTATCTCATTTTTCATCTCATTCAGGAACACTCACATTTTATTTTTTAACCAAAGTTCTCACTTCCTTTTGGAATTTATTCTTCCCTCTTTAGCGACAGTCCCCTTTCTTGATTTCCTTCCAGTGATGAGCAGCTTCCTTGACTCTAAGGTAGGGAGTGCATCAGATTCAGGCTTCCCTATGTGTCCTCACAGAAAAAGAAACCTATTATATACAAAGAAATGCTTTCAACTGCTTCAGAGAATGTCTCTGGGCATAATCTGCTTCCTGATTAAAGATCCAGTAATAAGTGTCCATCAGCATCACAGCCAAAATATTAATCTAGATATGCAGATTCCTAGTCCTTGTATATTTATGTATGTGTGTATTAACTTTGAAATTGTAATATATGAATATTCTGTGTGCATAAAGTCAGAGTCCTTGTTAAAGTCCTCATTCATTCATTTATTTGATGATATTATTGAGCATCTACTGTATGCTGACACTGTTCCAGGTCCTGATGCAATGAATAGAAAGAAACCTGACCTCTGTTGGAGTTTTTGGTCTGGTAGGAAGAATAGTAAAAAGTAAAGGATTCAGTAGGCCAGATGGTGGTAAGCACTACGAAGGAAGATAAAGTAAAGAGGAAGCCTGGAGAGGCAAAGGATGGAGTAGAGGAAGTTTGCTCTTTTAAATGGCATGGTCAGGGGTTTGAGCCAACACTGAACGAGGTGAAGGAATGAAGCCAGAAGCCATCAGAGAGAAAGTGCAGTATAGGCAGAAGAAACAGCAGGTGCAAAGACGCCAAGGCAGGACTGCTACAGGAGGAAGTAGTCTCTGAAATTTTGCAACTTTACGGAGGGCTATGTGGAAGAGCACCATTTACACACAAAACAGTAGGACCAGTGTCCCCACTAAAGTTGTACAGTGAATGGGTCCTTGCAAGAACACAGGTGTGGCTAGAGCAGAGAGAAGGAGGAGAAAGGGGTGGAAGGTGAAATCTGAAGTGACAAAAGATCAAGGAGCCAGATCTGAGAGGGCTTCCTAGGATTGCAGCTAAGGGCTTTCCTGGCTTACTCAGTGGTGTCCTGGTAAAGGTTTAACAACCAGCTCTTGCAGGGAGCATGGGGGAAGAGGGATTTGCTTTATTTGTAGCTTTTACCAATTGCTGTAATGGAAATAGTCTCACCAGGGCTTAGTGAAGGCATATCATTGCTGAATGTGGATTTGGAAAGAGAAATGCAGCAGCCCCACCTTAAATAGTATTTCCAACACACAAGACAAATAGCTGCAGGAGCATAGATAGTAGTAAATTATAATAAAATAATTGGAAAGTGGTGAATTTTTAAGTATTGGTTGCCTTTCGTTTTAAATGTAATCTATATAATGACACTTTATGTAATTTAATTTTTAAGCAGGACTGTGTTTAATCAGTTCGCAAAATTTCTCAAAATTTGTCAGCTCCCTTGAACTGGTATGAGCTGGCTCCCACACACCATTTGTTTTCCTGCGTGAAGGTTTATAAGCAGTGGAGATTTGGATTTTAAGAGGATCACTATGTTCTGCTGAGAACAGGTGGTAGGTGATCAGAGGCAGAAACAGGGAGACCAGCTGGGAGGTTTTGCAAGGGCTCTTAGGGCTCAGCATAGAGCGTTTGAAGGATCCCTGCACCTGGCTCTGGCTTCCCTCCCATGTCCTTTCAGAACACTACAGGAAGAGCTGGTCTGAGTCACACACTGCGATTCCTCTATCCTAAGTTGCCAGGTTGCTTCTCAGGAAATGTCTTCTGAAATCAGGATGAAATTGAGATGCCTCTCAGAACTGACTGTGTACATCTAATGTAGACTGTTTCCTTTCACCTAAGAAAGCTGGCATGAAATCAATGTGGGCCCAGCAATGGATAGCATTTTACAACTGAGAAAATATTCTATTTCCATCTACGAACCATAGAATTGACTGTAGTGAAGTATTATGTCCCACAATTGAATAAAACCGGTAAAGGTTTTGGAATAGAATTATACACTTATTGAGTAAAGCCTAAAGAAAGTGAGAATGTTTTGATAGGAGAGGCAAACACTGGGGTGTGGGGAGCCGGTCATAGAAACCATGGAATCAGGTGTTCAGGGAAGTCATGAGCCCTATTCTGATTAAAAAGACAAGTGTCTAGGGATGCAACTTAAGGAGTCTGCCTCCCGTGCCCACCAGCATGCACAGACATATATTCCCACTTCTTCAGTTTTTTGGTTTTTGGGGGGTATTTTTGTTTTTTATAACGTTATCTCCAGATGATCTCTGTTAAATTGTCTAAAAATGACCCAGGAGGCATGGCACACACAGAGGCATCATTAAAAAGATAAAGGGGACCGCGTCGCACACAGGAAAATGTTAATGGAGAGTCAGTGTCAGGTGCAGATCTAGTGCGCAGTTTCAGAGCTGACTAGCTCGGAACTTCTTTTAAATGGTCCCTTTGACTTCAGCCACGAGCTCTCTTTCCATTGCCGATATTACTCATCCTCCTTGCCGAGTTCATCCAGTGGCCCTGGAGGCTGATGGCATTTGCTTGGCATAGAAACACAAAGTCCTCCTTTACTTCTTTCTCTCCAGCCAGGGATAATTGCATTTGGATATTATTCTATCACACTTTGCAGTTTTTATAATGTCACATCCAAATCTCAGTTTATTGAATAACTCGAGAAACAAAAGTCATTCAATGAAAATATTTTTCAAGCCATAATTATCCCTTAGAAAGAGAAGTTTCATTTTTCTAACTGGTTAAAAAAATAATAATAATGTAACATGAACATAATAGACATTGGATGATTGAAAATTAGGACGTAGAGCCAAGCTCAATGATACATTATCTGGTAAACACTATCAATTTAGAGGAAAGCAGAAGGCAGACAAAATTCAGGCAAAGGGATCTTTATGTGTACCAGTATTTTTTCTTAGTCATCCAGTGATTTATTTTAGGATATCATCAATTTTTCTCTTCATTTTCTTAAAATAGAACCACAAGCCACCCCTGTGTGATGTGTATGCACTCCAGTTTAACCAAGCACTGGTCCAGTTGAGTGGTCTTCACCTGAGGAGCAATAGCCAGGGTCTCTGGGTTCAGCATAAGATTGCAATTGGACAAAAAGAGTCCTGCTGCTACAATTAGCAATTTTAAAATCACCAATCTAGCATGGAAGTCACCCCCAAAATACTGTCTGGTTGACCCAGTGCTTACAGGGGGAGAAATTATCTGAAAAATCGTTCTTGCAGAATTAATATATGATTATCAATGAAAAATATTTTTCTATTTCCAAGAAGTGTAAAAATGAAAGTCACAATTTCAAATTATCAGCAGAACATGGCTGGTGATTTTTGAGATGGTTGTGTGCTGTGTTTTTTGTCAGCCACGTTGGAAGCTTTTATGGTTCCAGCCTCCATTTTACTGATCAGGAAAAAGAGACAGTCACACTGCTATGCATGGATCTAAAGTCATGTCCAAACTGACTGTACCATGTTTCAAACTCTGGGAACTTCTGACATTTACTCAAGTGTTTTAAAGTGTGTATTATAAATAACTGTCTCCCAGAGGTTTGTTAGGTTTGGCTTTGCCCAAAGTTAGTAATTAGGTTGGATGGCCAGTTTGACAACTCTAGTAAGTTGGCCAACTTTCCTATTTGATCTGGGACTCCTTATGGGGAAGTTTGGCGTGAGAGAGGAAGAGATGAGAAATAGATGAAACCACTCTACAGGATTAAACCTGAAATGTTATTTAGTGGAAAAAGTGTTCCTAGGCTAAACCCAAGTTCTTTCATTCACTACTCCACACACGTCGTAAATCAGCCAGGAGAGAGCTATTTCCATATTTTTAAATTGCTGCAAAAATCTTTGCAACTTCCTCATTTTGCAGATAAAACTTCAACATTATGTGAAGCAGGGTATGTTGAATTTTAATACTGCAGAAATCACACTTACTTTGTGGATTTTTGATGCTCTTCTAACATACAACCATAACCTAATTTGTTGGCAGAATGTTTACTTCTATATTTGTCTAATACTAAAATACTTCTCAGCTACTGTCTTAGCTACTCATAAAACTAAAGAAAGGATTCATGGTTGCCTTTGAATAATGTATCCATCCTTGCTAATATCTTACCTAAAACAATTCAAAACTGGTTTAAAAAGGCATTTTTTTTTTTTTTTTTTTTTTTTGCAGGGGGAGACATTTCATACTCTTAGCTATTCTAATATAGGATATATAAACTGATATCAAAATGAATCTTTTAAAAATATTGAAAACTGGAAAAAACTCATAAGCACAATTAGTAGATATTTATGAATCACTACTTGAAAAAAATCACAAAAATGTGTCTTGAAAATATCTAAAATATTTTGAAGATATATGAGTTATAAAATCCTAATATAAAGTCAGAGCTCTAAGGTATATGACCATTTAAAAATTTTTAATTACAATAAAAATTTAAAAACTAAGCACTTTGTTAAAACATAAACACTTCCAGAGATGCTTCAATTTTAATCATGTTAATACATATTTTAAGCTCCTGTGAGGAAATATAAATATCAAACATACTTAGTTATTGGATACATAAGCTTAATTTATATACCTTGTGCTTTAAAAGTCATCTCTTGTTACATAAAGCGTATTACATGTAGCTCTATTCCTGGTCTTGGTTACTAGGATAAAGTGATATAAAGATCAACATAAAATAATGTTCTATTTATCATTTTTTAGAAACTGAGACATAAAAGCTCAAAAAAAATCATACCTATCTCTGAGCTCTTAAACAGTTTCTTGAGTATGTATGCATATGTGGTTATGTTTGAGAGAAAGAGGAGGATGGTGAGAAGGAGGAATTATTTGTTATACTTCATGTTGTGATTTATTGGATGTTGATCTTGAGAAAACAAGATTACATTTCAAAGGTCAGTCATAGTCATAAAAACAAAGATTCTGCCTGTTTGATACTAATGAGCCCTGTTTATCCAGTGGGTGAAGTCAGACAAATATTAGATTAAATCTAGATCACAGAGTGTTCTTGTTAGCCACAGAAGCCTCTCTGGGTACAGACATGCTAATATTAAATAGAACACTGCTCCAAAATGTTTTCCCTGAATTACTGAGGTAAATAAGACACACTATCAAAATGGGGAGGAGGAATCATTAACAAAATTAATTTTAATTTTGTTAAAGCGCAATTAGGAGAGTCTATTGCCTTTCAAAATGAGACTTTATAATCCCCTAACATAGTTCACTGAAAAACATGTAGAGCCCTTAGAACTGCCATTTTCAAGTCCATGGGTTTATTTAGGTATTCACTAAGCAATTTCATTTCTAGAATATTCCTCTTGATCTACATCCCATTTACTTACATGCCACTCAAGTTGTTCTCATTTTTCCACTTCCTGCTTTCTCCTTTCAGTTTCGTAAATAGTGTACATCTTGGTCATTGAGCTCATTCATGTATTCAAAACATGTTTCTGAAAAGGCCCTTATGCACCAGGCACCGTGATTGGCAGGATACAAAGAAAATCAATCAAGTCGTGAGTCCCACCTTCAAGGGGCACACAGTGTAAAACTCAAAGAAAGAAGGGACGAGTCTACATGGATAGATCCAAGTGGTATCATGATCCTGAAGAAAAGTATTTTCTAGAAAAAGAGGGGTGAAGGGCACACAGGGGGGATGGTGAGACATAAACATTGGCATGCCACCAGAGGTAGTGAGAGGGGAGGCAGGCAGGAAAGTCACATCAGGAACAGCCCTTTAGCACACACCCAAGAATTTCAACCTTATTCCACAGGGAACTGAGAGTCCCAGGAAGGTTTACACAGGCTGAACAGTTCAGCCCATGGCTGTGTGGCAGAGACTAAAGGCCAGAGCACAGACTGGACTTTGCTTACAGCCCATTCTTGGGTGGCTATGCCTGTGGAAAGAGCAGTAGCCACAAAGATGGGTGCAAGAGACAATAACAATGTCACAGAAGTAGGATCAACAGGCCTTGGAGACCTGTTGAACACTTAGTATAATCAAGATGTAAATGTCATATTTTGGTTCCACTGACTAGGTAGAGAGTGGTGCCATTCATTAAGACAGGTCTTGGCAGGAGAGGCAAAGACATACAACTTGAGATACAGGTTTGAGGTGACTGGAAAAGCTACTTTTGAGGGAAGGCATCCATAGGATGGTGAAAACAAGACTCATATAAACCTCCCCACAGGAAAAAGTCACACTCATACATTGCTAGTGGGACTGCAAATTGGTGCAGCCAATATGGAAAGCAGTATGGAGATTCCTTGGAAACAGGATATGGAACCACCATTTTACCCAGCTATCCCACACACTTGGTCTATACCCCAAAGACTTAAAAACAGCATATTACAGGGACACAGCCACATCAGTGTTTATAGCAGCACAATTCACCATAGCTAAACTGTGGAGCCAACCTAGATGCTCTTTAGTAGATGAATGGATAAAGAAAATGTGGTATATACACACAATGGAATATTACTCAGTAATAAAAGAAAATAAAATCATGGCATTTGCAGATAAATGGATGGAGTTGGAGAATATAATGCTAAGTGAAATTAGCCAATCCCAAAAAAAACAAATACCAAATGTTTTCTCTGATATAATGATGCTGATTCATAGTGGGGTTAGGAGGGGGGGCATGGGAGGATTAGATGAACTCTAGATAGGGCAAAGGGGTGGGAGGGGAAGGGGCATGGGGGTAAAAAAAGATGGTGGAATAAGATGGATATCATTACCTTAAGTACATGTATGAAGACACAAATGGTGTGAATATACTTTATATACAACCAAAGATATGAAAAATTGTGCCCCATATGTGTAATATGAATTGTTGTGCATTCTGCTGTCATATATAACAAATTAGAATAAAAACTTTTTTAAAACCTCCCCACAATCTGAACAGGCCTGTTCCTTTACCAGTGGTGACATTTCTCCATATAAATTGACCTTGAGTGTAGAATAAAGAAGCAGAATGCACAGATGTTATTATTAAGTTCCTGATGTTAAAAAAAAATGCATTATTTTTTGAACAAGAATTGAATGTGCCCTCTTATGTATAAGAAAGATCCAGGAATTTATAATATAAGTGATAGGTTTGGTTTGGTAGGTGCATCTTATCACTGCTTTTTAATTCTTTCCTTTTTTTTTTTTTTTCTACTTCATTAAATTCTTTTGTACATGGAGAAAAATATAAGAAATTGTCCTTCGAAATCTGAAAACACTTGAGAGATGTAATTTGAGCAACATTTGGAATAGGGCTAGATGATACATCAGCCTGTCCCTCCTGGGTGGTTTATTCCCAGAATTTCCAGGGCTGTGAAGATGATCTTGAAGATAAGGTTATTTGGCCTTCAGTAGCTTTCAAAAAAGGAATTGTTCAAAATGAATAACTGTTTTTTAAAAGTCTTTTTCCCTAAGAGCAATAGTATTTGGTGATAAATTGAATGCTTCTCACTGAATTGAACATATCATGATCTAGATAGAAACCTCAGCCTGAAAAAAATAAATAAATAAAACATGGCAACTTTCATAGTATCACAAGATGAGCTCTTTCTGACACTTAAAGCATCTGGATTCTAGAGAAGAAATCTCTGTTAAGGCAGGTTCTTTCTTTTGAGATACAAATGATATGTTTTATATATGACATGTCACAAAATATACCTGTTTAGCTCGTACATTGCTATATTGGTTCATATAGAATAGAAATTTATAGAACCATCTGTTGCAAAGAAAAAAGCAATATGCACATATAGTTATAGTACAGATTCAGTTTTTTGTGAAAGTCAGTGTATTTGCTTATGGGAGATGCATGTTGATGCATCTCAGCTCTGCTCTAATATTTGAGACAAAGGGGAAAATATAGAAAACACATAGGAGAGATTAATAATTTGTGAATGGTTCTAGCAGGGTTTTAATATTTTTTTGGCTTTTTTGTGTATTTTTTGCTTTTTTTTTTTTTTTTTTTTTTTTTTTTTTTTTTTTTTAATTAGACAAATTACCTGGACAAGTGCTGGTAAAATGTCCCCTTAACAACCTAGTTGTGCCGGGTGTGGTGGCACATGCCTGTAATCCCAGCACTTGGGAGGCTGAGGCAGGAGGATCACGAGTTCAAAGCCAGCCTCAGCAATGGCGAGGTACTTAGCAACTCAGTGATACCCTGTCTCTAATAAAATACAAAAAGAGCTGGGGATGTGGCCCAGTAGTTGAGTGCCCCTGAGTTGAATCCCCGGTACCAAAAAAAAAAAAAAAAAAAAAAAAAAAAAAAACCAGCCAACCTAGTTGTGCCTCTAGTGTTCTTTCTGGCCATTTGATAAAAATATAAAGTTAATAGTCTTTGGAAGAAGAAAAGTTGTATCCTACTATTGTTCTATTACATGTTGTTGTAGTAAAGCTAGGCAATTGGAAGTGCCAGAATGTGGAATGAGAAGTCTAAAATTTTGACATGACCAGTTTTTGAAGTGAAGGCAGAACCCTGGATCCTGAAAGTGAGGAGGAGATTTTATAGAATACATTTTATATATTATGTATTTTATATACTTATATATAATATATATTACATTTATATTTATAAATACGCACACACACACACACACACACTTTGCAGGTAATAAAATGGTTTCAGTTGTGTACTCTCTTTGTATAATCTCACCGGCAAGGTGTGAAGAATAAAACCTCTGATAACGCTGATATTTTTATTCTGAGACTAAAAGATCCCTACTGAGTTCACACCAGCCCAGCCTTTCCACTGCTTTTCCAAAACTTCTAAATTCAGAATTATTAGCTCAGCATTTTCATTAATGAAGAGAAGCCCTTTCTTAGAAAAAAATATTCTTATTTTATTTTCAAATTATCTTGCTCAAAGCTGTGTGGCAGTTGAAAATCTTTTATTATTGTTTTTCTCAATAATCTCAGAATTATTTCACTGAGGGAAAAGGGAAGCTTAAACAAAGGAGCATTTTTATGGAGTTCCCCAGTCCCCTTGATTTGGGGAATGTAAATTCTCATCATGTCTTGATTGTGGACTGGTGAATAAAGGAAACCCCAAGGGATATGGAGAGTTAGGACTGCGCCCAAAGTGTTAAAAAATACATTCATCATTAAACCAAGTAGCCAGAAATGCACAAAACTCTGGTAATTCTGAACAGCCCAGTGATACTCATTTGGGTTATTATTATTTTCTTTTCTTTTTTTTTTTACTTTTAACTTTTCCGATAATTCTATTCTCTGCTCATATAATAGGCATTTGATCCCCATGTGTTGACTTAATGAATGAAGAACTTTTATTTAATTGTATAGCCAAATAGTTGAAGTCCAGTGTCTTCTCTTGGTTCTTTCTGAAATCTGCTCTTAAGGAAATGCTGCCTTTTATCCCTCTTGTTAATTGTTATGATCTTGTTCTTAAAATAATTGTAAAAATTTCAAGTTTCTCTTCTGTCCTTCACCTCAGCCTCCTGATCATAGATATCCTTAATATCAAATGTCTCAAATTTCTTTAAAATATTTTGATATTTAGAAATTTTTTTTTCAGCATTCCTGAATATCATTCCGGAAAGTTGGTTTAAACCATTATTACTGAAAAATTAAGAAAAAAATATAGAGGTGAAAGAGGACAAGGAGTAAAATCCCAAAGCATGCACTGTTGGTTGACATATGGTTTAGGAACATTTATTTGTGTAGTTAAACCATGTCAAATAGAAGGCAATGATCACTATGAAAACCCAGGGCGCAGAGATCGGGGCATATATAGGAGGCAGGGCACAGAGAGGGCTCATAGCCAGTAGAAAATGTCCTGCATCTTAAGTCTGAAGGCCAACATAATCTATTATTTTATATGCTTTTATTACATATGATGTATATAATAGGAAGCATGTATAATAAAGACAAATGTCAATAATGTTATGTATACATATATATCCATATAAAGGAATATAAATTATTTATGGGTTAAAAAAATGGTTCAACGACAAAAAAAAAAAAATCAGGAAGGGGTCATGATAAAAACCACAATGAGGCCAGGGCTACACAAATGAAGCAACACCAATATCTATCTAGATGCTGAGGTAGATCTCACATGTGTACTTACCTAGCAGGCCTTTTTCAAAAAAGCAAATATAATGGTGGCTTTTAGTGATCGTCCACCAGGAAGAAGATCAACTTTCCATTTTTTCCAAAGAGCTAGGTTCTTCTAAAATTAATTTCTTCTTCATGTCCTGAGCATTTAATGTCACCTTCTCATCAGTTAATAGAAAAAGGGATAAAAATTGCATCCAATATCATTGCCTGTTTCCTCTATGTCCTCCATAGTTTTTCAGGATCTACGTGTTTGCCTATTGTTAACATAAGAAGTTGGCTGAGTTAATTTCTCTCTTGAGGTAAAAGCCAAACTTCAAAATATTAAATCTATATTTTTCTAAAGAAAGTTTTGTTCTAACATTATTTGCCTTCAGTCAACCATTAACTAGGGAGTCAATATCTCTTTACAGTATGTCACAGAAATGTTAATGGTCATAAATACCAAAAGTCAACATCTGTGACATTGTATCTCTCTTTTTTTTTTTTTTTGGTACTGGGGTTTGGACAGAGGGGCATTCAACCACTCAGCCACATTCCCAGTCCCCCTTTTTATATTTGATATAGAGATAGAGTCCGGCTGAGTTGCTTAGGGTCTCCATAAGTTGCTGAGGTTGGCTTTGAACTTGCTATCCTCCTGCCTCAGCCTCCCTAAGCTGCTGGGATTACCAGAGAGTACCCATTTTTTATCCTGAAAATTATATTACTTTTTGAGGAACATGCATTTACTAGTCATTTCTCAGTATTAGTATAATTTTGTTTTTCTTACCCTAAAGCTAGGATAGGATCTGACAAATGAACAGAGAACATGAAACCTAGGAAGTCTAAAGGGTGATTGCCTAAAACCCCATTTTCTTCATTCTTGGGGCTGCTTCCAATCCATGAAAGGGGACTTAGCATTGATGCACATGGTACTATGAAGGGGTACCTTTCATAAAAGTACATGGTAGGCATTCTAGAGCCTAGCTAGATTCCTGTTAACATATCTGGACCAGTCCTGGGCATCTGCAGTTACAAGTTGGAAGACAACGTCCTGCAAAAATGTCTCTTCGCTCGTAAAAGTAGGGAGAACACCATGTATTGCCATTCAGATGGCCCAGATGAGAAGTTCATGTTACTCATTCAGAAAACTGATGCCATGTTTTATTCATGTTTATGATGAGATAGGGGAATATTTTTTCTAGCTCCTGTGTATTCCTATTTGGATTGAAGGCATATCAAGCTCTCTAGAAGGGCCAATTTAGGAATATGGGGGTGCTTCATAAACCAAGGTGTGGAGAAGGGAGCTAGGCTGCTCTGTTGACAGGTTGGGACAGTCCGGTTGTGATTATTTTTGCCTCCCTGGTGGGGATGGAAATCAGCTTCAGGTGGGAATGCATCCTTTTTGATTCCCTCCTTTCTCAACCTTATTAATCACTACTTCATCATCCAATAATAGATTTGTCTTCCTTTGGCTTCTAAAATTAATCGATTCATTTTGAAAGAAACTCCTTAGACTATTTGTAGTAATAATTTTATGTATTTATTTTTATTATTTTATTTTTATTTATGACAATATCTTGTATTCTTTAAAAAAAAAAAAAAAAAGCAATGATAGTGGGTAGTAGGTGTTCTGACCCCAAAGCTGATAACTCTGAGAAGTAATACCTTTGTTAATTAGCTAGATTTAACAATTTCACAATGTACAGATATTTCAAAATAAAAGAGTATTTAAGTACCTTAGACTTTTAATGAAAATTTAGGAAGAATTCATTTTATCAGTGACACAATTACTCATCATCTCCTGGATGGATCATTAACTGAGTTAGATTATTGATCAGTTAAGTAGATGATTTTCTTAATTCTTCTGTAGAGAGCTAAACAAATAATGATCATTTTGCAAGGTGATGGGTTGTAGTTGTGTAGTTCTTACATATAGCACAATAGACCACTGCATCTGTCAGGATAAACTAGTTTTGCTATAGTAATAGACAACTCTGATATCTCAGTGCCATGAAACAAGATTCTTTTCCTTTTTCAGGCTACATGCCTATTGTGTATCAGGAAGGGACTCTGTACCTTGTGTCCTCACTCTGGTTCCAAGATGATATCACAGTTGCTATCTAAAGTCTTAGCAGTCCCTCTGACTGAGGGAAAGACAGAGCTCTGGCTGGTCTTGAATAGGCAATTAAATGTTCTGTCCTGGAAGTGACAGGACGTCACAGCTTGCTGCCCAGGACAATTTACTTGGCCTCTGCCTCCCACAAGGGAACCAGAAATTGCAATCACCATGTGACCAGAAATGATAGAACTGGAAAGGCCTGGCAAACACATATGCCCCTCCAAATCATTGCTGAAAATTGCCATTGCCTCCCATATTGACATATGGTTATCTGTGTCTACAACATCGGTGACTACTACAATCATTTTGGGGGGAATTCAATCCTCTTTTATAATTACTTTTTTCCACACTTGTGTTATCAAATCATAAACGATTACCTTCATTGCTTTTCTCTGAAACTCTCCTTAACTTGTACAGAACTCACTTTGTTTCAGAAAGAATGTAAAGGTTTAGACTACAGTTTCTCTTTTATTTTTTAATTTTTTATCTTTTTTGGATAAATTGAACCTAAGGGTGCTTAACCACTGAGTCCCATCTCTGGGCCCTTTTTTTTTTTTTGAGACAGAATCTCTCTATGTTGCTGAGGGCCTCCTCTCTATGTTGATGAGTCTGGCTTTGGACTTGCAATCCTCCTGCCTCAGCCTCCCAAGCTGCTGGGAGCGCCGCTCTCTTCTAAATTTTAAGTTTTCATGATGGCGTTGTGGAGTTACTAAACTGTGACATTTATACTATTCAGTTATGCTGTTATTTATTAGGTGCCTTTAGCACATTTGAAAGACTGTCTATAATTGCACAGTATTCAGAACTCCCACCATTAAATTGAAATAATGAGGAATCCCAATATTATCTTCAATTTCAAATTGAATGGAAGTGATAATGAATGAACCATAGGCTCTGCAGGACAACTGCTTTCTTTCTGAAAGATTCCTTTTATTGCCTCTGCTCTCCTCTGTAGAGAGGGACCTGATTCCCAGAGCCTCCTGTCCTTTAGCTTCTATGTCCCTTTGATCCATCAGAGGTACTCATAGAAGACTGGAGCCCCCTCCTCCGCCCCCACCCCCCACCCCCACCCAAGAGAGAGCAATCAGAGTATTTCTTCCCCCTCAGCCTGCCTCCTGTGTTGTCACCACTAGCAACAGCATCTGCACCTCCCTGCTGGTTCTGTCTCCCACCAGGGATTCTGCTTCTTAGAGATTCTTTTTTTAAAAAAAATAATTAATTAATTTAATTTAATTTGTTATACATGCTTTTAGAGTGCAATTCCTTTCATATTACATATAAAGAGCACAGTTTTCCAAGTCATTGGTTTTACACAAAGTATTTTCATACCATTTGAGTTTTTATACATGCACTTAGTATATTGATGTCAAACTCCTTCTGCCATTGTTTCTATCCCCTTGCCCCTTTCCCTTCCCCCCACCTTTTTCTATTTAACATTCTTAAAGATTCTTGGAGTAACATCTCCTCCGATTGTTGCTCCAGCCCTAGCAGAGTTAGTACATTCCTTGGCTAATGTCCAGACCATTGTCCAGTCTCCTGTTTGACTTCTCAGCTCCTATGTCACCTGTATAACCATTTCCCCCCTACCCCCCCCCCCCCCGTATTAAATACCTTCTGTTTGAAAACTACTCTGACTCTAGAGTGGTTTCTGGTTTCCTGGCTAGACCCTGACTAATGGAAGGAATGGTCTATGACAAAACTGAAAGGTTCTTGTCTTTTCAGGGCTATGCTGATTCTAAGAGACACTTTGTAAAATAAACGAGGTCAGTAGGATAAATAGAAAGCATACCAGACCAAGGAGAGAAAATTGTAAATATTAGTTTCACTTCTGATTCTTTCTAGTTGGGTGATTCCAAGCAAGTACTTCACTTCCTGTATTTCTTTTTCTTTCTTTCATTTCTTCAATAAGGGATTTGTGCTGCTACCTGTAACAACATGAATGAATTTCAAACACATCATGCTCAGCAAAGAAAGCCAGACATGGAAAAAGGGCATGTAGTCAAGTTTTTTTTTTTTTTTTTTTTGGTTTTTTTTTTAATATTTATTTATTTGTTTTAGTTGTACACAATGACTTTATTTTTAGGTCGTGCTAAAGATCAAACCCGGGCTGCGCACGTGCTAGGCAAGCGCTCTGCCGCTAAGCCACAACCTCAGCCCCTCAAATTTTGTTTTGTTTTGTTTTGTTTTCATGACATTCTTGTAGATGAAGTTAATCTACAATAATCAGAATAGTGGTTGGTTGGTGGGGAAGGGAGATGGAGTAGAAACAAAAAATCTCTCCAGGGAGATGATAGTCAATTGGAGTGTTATTTACATGGGTGTACATATTTGTCAACACTCACCAAACAGCACACTCAAGATACGTACATTTCACTGTATATAATTACATTGCAAAATGGAAAAAGGAAAGGGCGCACTGGGAAAGATAATGAATTATTCATTTAATTGATTAAACAAAGGGTTGGATTATGTGTATTAAGATTTCTTTTAGCTCCAAAATCCAATTCTTCTCTATTGAAGAAGTTAGCTGAAATAAAGGAGAAAGAAGAGGGAGAGAGAAAATGGAAATAGGCTAAAAACGTTCCAAAGTTATATTACAAATATAAACTTTAAAACTCTTGTTAGAGTTAATGCTTGCTTATTAAGAGAGCAGGCTGTAAAAGCCAATTGCATGGATCTGAATGTGAGTTCCACGAGGGATTAGCTCTGCGAATTTGAGCACATAACTTATGCCCCTATTCCTGAGTTTCAACATATATATTATAGAGATAATAATAATATGTAACCTAGTGGGTCATGGTAAGGATCAGATAACAATGTATTTATAATTTTTAGCATTATGTCGGCCACATAGTAAAGGCTCCATAAGCATTGACTGTGATGACAGTGATAGCAATGGACTCTTTCACGTATGCAATTAGGAAATTTCTATACATGCATTAGCAAATCCAAGTGTTTGAATCTATCACTTCCTCACACAACCATGACCCTGTGCATACCATTTTGCAGATTTTGGAAATCTGTTATATACCTTTTATCCATGTTCACATATAAGGTCTGTTTGGTGATAAGTATATATTCATAGCTTAGATGGAACATGATATATTTATCTGCTTTTTTGTTGATTAATATGTAGGATCTGTTGGGTTTCTTACTTACTATATGTTATACTGAAATGGTTATCCTTTTGTGCAGTATTTGAAGGACTTAAAGGTTTTTTTTTTTTTCTTTTCTGTAAATAGAAAATAGTTTTAGCCATTTCACTTACAGTGAATGTTTTATTTCAGTGCTAACCCTGCCTACTAGTACTCCCAGCTTTTTTACTTCATGTTAGATTCCTAAGTCAGTCAAGTAGTTGATGGAATCAAAAGAAACAGTCATTACCTTCTGGACTCTCATGTATCCACAGGGAAGCAAAAGGAAAGGAATCACAATTCTGAAAGAAATGTACAATAGTAACACAAATGTCATACCACCAAGTTGGAGCAGGAAATGTACTTAATGTGCTTTGCAAATGGAAAAGGAAAAAAAAGGGCCTCAGTAGGCATTTTGAGTATAGGACTTTTGAGGAGAAAGCAGAACAGGAATACATTTTCCAAAATTTAATTTGGAAATTAAAATAGGAAAACTTTCTGAAAATATGATTTAGTTCACACAAATATGAAAGCAAGTCACACCCAGTTAGCACATCCTAAAAAAATCTGAAGAATATGAGGACTTCTGAAGGGTTTCGCTTTCTTCAGGGGAAAAAAAAAAAAAAAAAAAAAGACCATGAAGTCATTCTGCTTCATTAAGAAACCTCATGGGAATAGAGAGAAGTCTTAATAAGCACGTAGCTACTCTGCCATTGAGCAGTAAATACTAAGCATTACTTCATAGGAATGAGTAAGTATAACACCTTCGCCGGCTGTTTTTATAACATATGGACTGTTAAGTGCTTGAGAAATAATTTGTTTGTTTTTGCAGCTCATAGTTTAACGTAATGAAGCACTACTGAGTTGAATAACTAGACAAGAAACTCCTTAGTTATGGGGAATTATATTCTGAATTAATGAATTGCAAATTGTAAGCCAATCCAACTCCCATAAATATTATGAGGAAAGAAGTAGCAGTCCTACCTACACAAATTTTCAAGGCAAAATTATTCTATGACGAGAAAAAGATTTAGAGCATAATTAAGGTTCCTAAAATATAAGTACTTAAGAAGAAACTTACCATATGTTTAAAATTACCCGAGACTGCATTTATGATCTGTGATAAGTATATATTTTCTGGAATGCAGAAAACCTCTTTAAAGGTTTTCTGTTTTATTTTTATGGCATTATTGTATAGTTCACCTCTAGCAATTCATAATAGGCTCTAAAAATTCAAAAAAAAATAAAATAAAGATTTTTTATTCTGTGCCTGTGATAGCTTTTTCACATTATATAGAAACACTAACTCATTGGTGAAAATACAAATAGCTTAAAATAACAGATTTAGTAAACCACGTTCTAGGAACATTTTGTTAACACACAGCTCTATAATACAAAATGCACTTTTATTCAGATTTGAATGTCAATTAATATGGGAAATGATGGTCCTGGAATTGTCTTTCATTTCTGTGTACATAAGGTCATTAAGAAAAAATCTGTAATCTTAATGGATTATTTTTTAGTATATGAATTAAAAATCTGAAAAATAAACACAACACTAAATAGGAGGAAGACCCTAAATCTAGAATCAGAAGCCTTGAAATCCAACATAACTTCACTTCATAATAATTGTAGAACCACGGGCACATTATGAGCATTAAAAAAAAAAAAAAAAAAAAAATCGGGCCAATGGGTCAGAGTAGCTAATGCAAGTGAAATGTTTTAAATGCTGTTCACAGGATTAAAAGAAAAGTGTCATAAATTTTTTTAAAAAAAAAAAATAAAGGACTTCATAGTCAAACAGTCTAGGAAATCTTAGACTAACATGTACAGGAAATAGAAAGAGAGAAAGATTTCTCAGAGACTTCATTAAAAAAAGGAACAGAGCCTGCCTATGATCTCACTTGACCTTTGAATTCTCCCTGCCTCCATTTTTAATGAAACATCTGGAGAACACTGTTGGACAAAGGTAATTCCAGAGCACAGGAGGGAGGCTGTGGTAGCTTTGTGTTGGGTGTTAAAGTGCTGGGTACAGAAGACTCCGTGGGGCTGAGCTGCTATAGTCACTGGCACTTGTAACTTTTAGAGGGTGTCCCAGGTGAGTGTTCTCCATTTACATCCTGTGACGGTATGTAGTGAGTTCAGTATAGGACTAGTTCCCTAAAAATATTTCCCATACATGATGATCTCTATAGGGTTAAAATGAAGACCTAAAATAATGCACAGGTTTACCTCAAATTTTGCCTTTGTACTTTAAATATACACGTCTTAGAAATTCTCATTAGGGCTCTCCTGTCCCGGTGGTGTTCTGGTCTCATGGAATATTTTATGGGAGGCACTGTGGTCTCGTGGAAGAAAGGTATTTTCTCTACCTGGCATTTGTTTTTTTTTGTTTTTATTTTTTTTTATAAAGGAAAGAGCTGAGGAGACCCCAAGATCTTTTCCGTGCCTAAAACTCTGGATGGGGTCATAGCCCAACACCCCCTTCCCAGCTCTCCTGGGTCTCTCTTGACACTTGGAATTGACTCCACCTCCTTTGTCTAAATCATCCATTAAACTCTAGAATCTGTCTCCTGAAATGTGTATGAAAGGTGCAGTGTTATTAGATGTGCCATGTCATCTCTCTCCTAGGTGTTGATTCACCTCTCAGATTAGAACACTATCATTGTGTCAAAGGCTAAAACAGAAGAAACTATTAGTACCCACCATCCCCATCATCAGGACCCTACCCACAGATTTATTTCCTAAAGTAGAAAGACCATTTCTAAGTGTTGGTTCTAGAATTCAAAAAGCATGGCAGGCAGTGTCAATTAAAGAATAATTGCAACTAAAATAGCCACAAGGAGGGTGATGGGAAGGGTGGGTATGATCAAGGTTCATTGTATGCATTGTGAAAAATGTTGCAAGCCCATTATTTAGTAAAATTAATATGTACTAATAATTATAATTTAAAGAATCATGAAGTTCCAGATATGACAACATCATGCTTTGAGTATTTTTTCAGATTTTGATGTTCCCAAAATGGGCATTATAAAATGTAATGTCAACTTTAGGGAAAAAAAAAAGATAATAATTTCTGTAATGTTATTTCTATGCATTAGTCATTCATTTAAAAACATAATTATTGAGGGGCTAGGGTTGTAACTCATTAGTAGAGTGTTTGCCCAGCATGTGCAAGGCCCTGAGTTCAAACCCTAGTGCCTCAAAAAAAAAAAAAAAAAAAAAAAAAAAAAGAAAGAAAGAAAGAAAGAAAGGAAGAAAATATAGTTATTATTGAGTCCTTACCATATGTCAGGATCTAGACTAAGAAAAAGATGGAAATGAGAATTAGGTAATGACTATATGATTCTGTCTTGATCTCCATATGTATAAGCCAGTTAATATATGCCCAGTCTACAGATACCAACCAGAAACAAAATAAATAATAATAAAAGTGTTTTAAAGATACCTGACCCTAAATAAAATTTTAGCTTTAAAAAAAATATATGGTGAAATAACATTTTAGAAAGCACAGCCAAAAATAGTAATGTAAGCAAACAAACAAACAAACAAACAAAAAAAACAACTTCACACCTAAAAAAATAAAAGGCCAAATCAGAACAAACAGGAAATGCAGTCCTTTTATATTCCACAAGATATCTTGGCAGAAAGTTTTAAACCAAGACCTCTATTGCCCTTTGTAAAACAAAAATCAAAACAGGGAATATAAATGAGGGCTTATATAAATTAAGCTTTCCAAACAGGATTTCATAATCCGGGGCTTCCCTCTTGCACCTGTGAGCATGTGTCTTCTTTGCCATGAATACAATTTGGAGCCAAAGGAGGGTGGGAAAGTGAATTTAGTGTACTTATAAAGAACAAAACATCACTTTTTTTCTCTGCCTCTCCACTGAATGTTAAACTCATTAAAAGAACAAGAAGCATTTCATGGATTACTGATAACAGAACTTCTGTCATAGGCAGGAGCCATATAAATGGAGCCATTGTGTACATTAACGAATGTGAGATATTCATCCTCAGATCAGATCCGCCTCCTGCCAAAGACAGGTAGACATAATGAATACACAAAAGCAGCCTTTTTTCTTCCAGGGAGCCACACTAAAAAACAAGTTATTAAGACATTAATCATCAACTGAAAACAGCATTCCAGAAGAAAACAGCAAAATCAACATAAATATGCATATCGCTGAGATGCTTTGCAAAGTTCAGCACCCTCTTCAATGAGGTTAAAAGCTAGTATTTCTAAAACTAATCTCTGACTTCTTTCATTTTCATAAAAACCGTGACCAATTGGAAATGGTTGAATTGATTTCATTTTCTTACCTTGGAATGTTGAATTACTCAATTTAATTAAAAATTGTGAACCGCTAGCATCTTAGAGCCTGGCATCCTAACCACTTCATCCCATGAATGAGGAAGTGAGGCCTTAAAAAAAAACTAATTAATAAAAGTGCTGGAAGAGAAAGGCTCTAAGTTTAGCATTTCCTTCACACTAGGTTGTTCTGTCTCCACCCACATAGAGCCTAAGGGCCACATTTCCACAGTTTGGCAATTATCTTAAAATTTAGATCTCCCAGAAGAATGTGTCCCCTTCATGCTGAATGCCTCAGTTTTGCCTGTTAAAGTATTTTATTTATTCTTTAGAACCCATTATGCTCATAAACATGCCTATTAGTTTTACAAATTACCACATTACTCATAAATGAGTTGTCCTCCTAATATAGCACATAACTTATTGTTGCATTTTATTGGACCATTTATAATAAAATTATGGAAAGTGTTAAATAACCCTTAGAGAAAAAAAAAAACGTATTCATCATCTTGGCAAAGACCTAAGTATTACATTTTCTTCTCAGGTCTTTGTAGGGAATTTATATTCAGAATGTTATACTATTTCTCAAAGAGGACTCCTTAGTTTCTCTTTGGGGCCATTCCTCCTGTCTTCTTTGCCAGGTTTCTTGTAAAAGTCTATGGCACTTCTTATTTATCTGTCTGTAGAAAAAATGATGTATTCTTTCCAAGTCACATGAGATCTGTTTAATTTGTTATTTTTAGCAATTAAGGTTCAGCGAAAAAGCCTGAAATCACCTCTTCTCCTTTCACACACTCCTAACAGAAACACTGGCACTCATGCATGTTACCTTCAAAATAGCAGTTGCCTCCTGTAAACTCTAACAGTGTTCTCCTTGGAAATAAGAAATGTGTAGCCACAGCCCTAAGCTCCCTTTGAGATTCACTAATGTCGTCACATGTATCTAGCTGAAACCAAGGATGACTTCATCACAGGATGCCTGCAGAATTCTTCTCTTTCTTAACATTCACAGGCATGGAGAGTTTCTTACAGGCTTCCAGAAGCTATATTATAGATGAGCCTCATCTCATGAAAATCAGTGTGTGGGGGGAAAAAAAAAAAGTTCAGGCACACTGAGTTAATTATATCTGAGATTTGACTTACACATTAGATGATTAAATATGTGCATTTGAAAGCGTCCCTGAAGGTAGTCTAGTTACTTTAAATAATTGTCCAGGGCCTTTTGGCTGAAGTGACTTTCCTCCACATAGCTTGGTTTTGTTATCTTAATTTTTCAATGTCTTGATTTTGTGATTTCTTCATGCCCTGCCTTCAATTTAATTGAGTAAGCATTTGTTGAGAGTACAATGTGTAGAAAACTGCTAAAACCTGCAGTGACAGGGAAAGTTGAAAAGGTGTGGCCCACCTACTCTCCAGAGGTTGTCTCTGTGGTGCTGGAGACACAAGCTCACAGGCTATTACATCAGCCATTACATCAGAAACTCCAGTCCAGACACAGATTACCATTACTTGTGTTTGTTATAATCAGAATTTATCAAAGAAGGTGCTATATTAGCAAGAATGGATAGGCTGAGAAAAATAAGCCTGTGCTTGCAGAATAATAAGGAAACCAGACAAATACCTTATTTCTAATATGGAATTTTAACCAGGGATGCTACAGATACACAGGATGTGAGACTGGAACCTCTGGAAGGGTTGATTGCTGAGTTAAGTCCTGAAAAATTACAAGAAAAGTTAAGCAGTTTTCAGGTAGAAGAGTATATGGAAAAATAAAATTTAAAAATTATTTAGGAAATGAATATAAGATCACCAAATAAGACCATTTAAAAAAAAAGTAAGTACTGTCACTGTTTTCAAGAGACAGCATTCTGCTGTCCTTTCTAACAACTTAGAATAAAAAATAAATTAATTAAAAAGAAAAAGAACAGTGCTTTAACTTGAATACATTTAACCTTTTTTTTTTTTTTTTTTTTTTTTTTTTTTAACTACACACCACTGGGGATCTTTGTCCTGTGTAGCCTAGCCCTAATTCCAAGGCTGACTACTGTGAGCCACTGAGTTGGAAAGTGGAGTCTTTGGGGGACTTCAAGCAGTTCCCAGAGAGGAGAGTTCAAGAGAGTGGTGAAAAGACCCAGACTGGATGGTGTACCCCAACCAGATAGGGAGGACCTTGAATGCTGTGCTAAGGAATTTGTTCTTTTTAAGTTAAAATAAAGTAGGCAGTGACTGAAGAAATTTTACAAGGAAATGCACCACAGGGTTGTATTTCAGAATAATCATGGGGAAAATTAGAAAAAAGCCAACTCTATAGCTAAGGACTAAAAGGAGGAGGGAAGAGGAGGACAGCAGACTGAAGGTGAGGAAACTACAGTGACCATATTGGGCCAGTGAAAATAATAGGTAGCATAGACATTTGAGGGGCCTGAGGTCACATTAACAAGACGCCACAATTGATTTAATTTGAAAGAAAAGAGAAAGGGGGAAGTGTTTTTCAAAACCCTGAATTTCTGACATTAGCCACAGAAT
Source organism: Tamias sibiricus (assembly GCA_025594165.1). Lineage (NCBI taxonomy): Eukaryota > Metazoa > Chordata > Mammalia > Rodentia > Sciuridae > Tamias > Tamias sibiricus. The sequence goes on from CM046663.1 coordinate 81,716,316, forward strand.
TGATGGGTGAAAATATCTCAGTTCACACCGGATTAGTTGAAGAAGGGCAAGAGGGAGTTAAGAGCATTTGATTTTAGATGTGTTACACTTGACATGTGTGGGTCATGTAGGAGATGCTATCTAGCAATTGAAGACATGACTCTGGGTTTGGGGAAAAGATCTTGGCTACAGAAAGAATTCAGAAGTCAGTAGAGATGTGATCATAGAAGGAATGGATAAACTATGTTGATGGAATGGTCAAAGTCCTGTCCAGCTGGGACAGTGAGTAGAGGTCAGGAGGTTCATAACAATTGCTCTAAAAGCAGAGTGCAGGGGAATATGAGATATGAAAGACTCAAAAAGACAGGATACAAGCTGAGCCTTCAATAGTGGGATCTGGAACAACTAAAAGGAAGAAAAACTTTACAGGCCAAGACAAGGGGAAAATGTACTTTTTAAAAAGTTTTCACCCAAAAACAGTGATTCTGGAAGACTTAATGTACAGACTGGGAAAAGAGGAGAGGTGGAAGAACCATACCAGATTTCTGATGTAGTAGGTTTTGGACGGACTAGAAATTGCATTACTAACAAGTTCCTAAGTTATAATGATGATCTTGGACCACTATGAAAAATACTTCTCATTTAAAAATAAAAATAAGCAAACAAAATCCTACTTTCCACATTAAGAGGTGTTCTCTACGCCTATTTGAGTGGTGCTTGCTATGTGTGTAGATTTTTTCCCATTTATATAGACTTTAATAACCACCTCACAACCCTCCCTTCCGCAGATTGCTGATGGAGGGTTTATGTCTCCAAGAGCCTCCAGTCCTGTAATTATTCCTGTTTTCTTTATACTTATAGCGCTTCCTAAATTCTACCTCACAATGTTCCTGGAAAAACCATGGGCTTTGACCTGGGTGTGATGGTTTGCTTTGTTCTCTGACACTTTCGAGCACTTTCTTCATCTTTTCAGTCACAATTTCATGTAATCAGCCTTGTGCACAGTTTGTTCTGAGATAATAAAGCTCCTCTGCCATTTTTCTGCCCATTTGTCTCATGCAGTGAGATTTTACTATGAGTTAAAAAGTACTTGAGTTACCACTTCATTTTCTGGAAGGACTGAGAACACGCACCAGGAGTGACACACTCGGGCACCAGCTGTACCAACAGTGACAGTGAGGACAAGGCTGGCCACAGTTCTGGTGTACTAACCTCCAAACAGTTGCCCAACAGTGTATGGCGTTAGTGGGTATGGAGATGAAAGACAACATTCCTTGTTTTTAAATAGATCTCAGTCTAGAATAACAGCCAGAAAAAAAACAGATAACCATTATGTACTGTGCTGAGGAATGTGATTATGGCATGAGAACGGATAGGAGGAGAGCCTGATACTTTTAGGGACAGGGTGAGGTCTGGGCAGACACTTACCAGGCAATGGCATTGGAGCTGACTTTTGAAGATACAGTATGAGTTGAAAGGCAAAAACAAACATAGGGGCGTCCACAAGTTAAAAAGCATGATGCAGTGGGGAGGCTGCATATAGTTCAAAATGGCTGGGGAGAGTGAAGGAGAGATCAGCCTGGAGAAGCACAAATAGACTTAAGGGTCAGATCATGAAGGACAAGCAAGACCGATGGATTGGGGAAGGCTGAATCTACTTTGTAACCTGAATCCTATGCAGTCTACAAAACAATTCAGAAGGGAGCTATAAAGAATACACAGGCAGAGCTGCAGTATTCTGCTGTATTCATATCTAGTTTCTCCTTCCTAAGAATTGGGGGACCTGAACCAAATGGAGCTAAATAAATACCTCCACATGCCAGGTCTTTGGTTCCCTCTTTCCTGTGTCATCTTGGTGTCCCATCATCTGCCAAGTATCTTGAGGATCAGATACCAATCTTTACCTCAGACTTTTCTTTATTATGGTAGCTGAAATGGATCCCACAGAGGCTGGCCATCAGAGAGTACTACACCTGTTTGCAATTGCTCAAACATCAAGCTTTAACCATGGTATTTCCTGTGCTGTGGCTACTTCCCTTTCCCATTTGATACTTTGCCCTTTCCTGTGCCCTTTCCCATTTGATAATGAAGAAAGCTGGGTAACGCTGATACATGTTGAGGATTTTTTCTCCTCTGCTCATTTCTGTGTAAAGTGCCCATGTTAACTAGCAAGGATTCTGCCTGTTTCCTCAGTTGTGTCTGCCACTCCACCAGCCATAGCTTCCTGGGGCTGCACTATGTAACAATGATATTTTCTGATTCTTCTAACATTGACAAAAAATAAATGTTACTGATTTTTTTCCATAAACATGTTTTTTTTATTATTTCACCTTTTCTATAACCCCAGAATAATATAAAAGAGGATTTTGATTCAACATACCATCATCAAAAAATGGTTTTTCTTAAATTATGTCATTCAGGTATATATTTTTCTTCCCCTTTTATCAAACTTTCTTTGAATTCTAATAATCTATTATACCTTATAGTATCTTGCTTTAAGGAAATAAAGAAATAAAAGACAGGATCAGAACCAAGTACTGCAGGATGCTTTCAGGAAGACTGATTTGAATGGTATTTACATAACACAAGATGTAGTACTACAGCAGAGATCACTGTTCCTCTGTATTCTTTAGTATGTTTTGTTACTACAATTCACATTTAGGTTTTTTAAAAAAAAATTATTGGTGCATTATAATTATACACACTAGTCAGATTCACTGTGATATATTCACACATGCATTTAACACACTTTAGTCAATTTCATTCCTCAGTACCTCCCTTTCCCTCCCTTCCTCCTTCCCCTAACCCTCTTCCTCTGCTTTACTGTTTTCCATTCTATTTTCACAAGATCCCTTTTTCCATCTAGCTTCCTTACATGAGATATAGCATACCCAAACTTGACTTTGAGTCTGGCTTATTTTCTCCAGTCTTGATATTCTCTAATTTCATCCATTTTCCTGCAAATGAAATAATTTCATTCTTTTCTATGACTGAGTAAAATTCCATGTGTTTATATATACCCACACTTTCTTTATCCATCTCTTTCTTTCTTTCTTTTTTTCTTTTCTTTTTTTTTTTTTTTTTTTTTTTTTTTTTGGGTACCAGGGATTGAGCCCAGGGGTGCTTAGCCACTGAGCCCCATCCCCTCATATCTGTGCCTGTGTCAAGGATCAGATGACTGTATCCCTGTGGGTTTGTGTCTGCATCTTCTATTCTGTTCTTTGGTCTACTTGTCTGCTTTCATGCCAGTACCATTCTGGTTTTGTTACTGTAGGCTGTATTATAATCTGGAATTGGAATTTGTGATGCCTCCAGTATTGCTATTTTTGTTCAGCATTTTTTGTCTATTCCTTTATTCTTCCATATAAATTTTAGGACTGTTTTTTTCTAGTGCTGTGTTACAAGTCCATTATAGGCTCACTAGTGTGCCCAGACTGACTCACAACATAGACACCCAACCATCCAGTATAAAGTAAAGCTCAAATGGCTGTTTGGACTTGGGTCTCAAAAGGCAAGTATACCCATAACACAAGGGGTAGGGTAGGGGAGTACAATACACAAAATACACAGGTAAACTGCAGGCACTTCTAGCAGCCCACTCAGGAAGTCCGAAGAGTCTTTGTAAGCTTCCCCACTTTCACTAACTGCTGGAGGGTGCAGAAACTTTCCCCTGCTCCAGCTCAGCTCACCATATATAAGTTTATGTTCTGCTTATGATTGCAAAGTTATTAGACAGCAGCACCTATTTTTTTAATATTTTTATTTATTTGCTTTTAGTTGTACACAATGAGTTTTATTCAATGCAGTGGTGCTGAGGATCCAACCCGGGTCGCCCACGTGCTAGGCAAGCGCTCTACCGCTGAGCCACAATCCCAGCCCCAGCAGCACCTATTTAACTAAGAAAATTTCCTTTGGCTCCTTGGAAGGGAGGTTCCCCTCCCCCATGAGCCACCACACACCCCAGGCTGCTGCAGTACCTGAGAAACCAGTATTTCTGGTTTTACCTGGTTACAGCTCTCTGAGTCGCCCACCTGCAGTTTCCCACATCCCGCCCCCCATCCTACCACAGAACTGTTGTTTTAATTCAATCTTGGGAACTGGTATGATATTGTGGGTTCCTCTGATTCATCATTTTCCTCATTCCTAACATTTAGTTTTAATTGAAATTAGTAAATGTGAATTCTCTTACAATACACTAGTTTCTGTTTGTCCCTAGAGACCTGGATAAACAAAACTGCACATACAGTGTTTAAGCTATGTTTAGAATTGGAACCAGTAGTAAATTGTTACTAAAATAATAATTATGAAGCTCTTATTTATCTTCCATTTGTGGTGTGCTAGGGAGTATTCTAAACAGGAAATAAAATAGGAACTCTTGATTCAGCTCAGTGAATGAAGAGAAAAAACAGAATTGTCTTCCTAGTGTATTGCTCATTTTGGTACAGGTCTTTCGCTGCAGTTGGAGAGGTCCCATTACAAAACTATTTTACTCTCAGCTTCCCTCCTCTGTTGGTATTACTGCTTTGAAGAAAGCTTATAATTTTCTCCTACATGTAATTCTGTATTTCTGCATTCTCCTCAAATCTTATGGAATATCTATTGAGTACATTATCTTTCCAAGTTGAGTGTTCTAGAAACTGTTGTTATTTAGAGAGAGAGTTTAGAATCATTACAAATCCCATGTGAAGACATATTTGAAAGAATACACACATGCACACACATATTTGACCATTGAGGGTTTAAAAGAATATATATATATATATATTCATATATATATATATATACACATACACAACACACAGAGAACACACTATAATACCTATACCACATTATAATTACCATATTCTATTACATGAATTTTTGTGACTAAACATCAAATTTTGACTGGAACAAGATTATATTATAATGCTTGGAAACCAGGAACCACATTTTGTTCAACACTGTATCTTCCTAATAATCTACACAGAGTATGTAATATGGAATCAATAAATTCTTGTGGAACTGTCTCCTTTACTACATCACCAGACAATAAATATATGCTTTTCACACTTATGATCAGTGCAGCACATTTTAACTAATTAGGGGGGGGAAATATGCCTTTTTAATGGCTCCCTCAGTAGCAAAAGTCCAAAATTTTAGTATAAAGAAGAAATGAGCATCAGACATTTTTGTGTTTTGCAAAGAATAGATACATACTCTTGCAACAATTTATTTTCCCAAATGGTATCATAAAAGAGTTTCTGCTTTTTAAAATCTATATCATAGCCCTAGGATGATCCCTTCCTCCTCTACATCCTCCTTGCTCCTCGCTCACATGGATGGCTACTTCATCCTTTAAAGGACAGATTAAGTTTAAAATATTTACCTAATATGTTTAAAGACTTCAGTCAGATAAGTACAAATATGTATATTTTTCTTCATTTTTTCCTTATAATTCACCCAGATTTTCATAATCCAGGGCCTTTCTGTTGCATATTACAAATGGTATCAGTATTTGGTACTAAATGTGTTCTTGCTTGTGATCAAAAGAACATTCTCTTCATTGATGGATAGCTTTTCATGAAAAAAGGACATAAAACAACAAATGTAATTAAATAAAATGTCTGGGTTGTTCATTTTCAAGATTCCGCGAGAGCTGTTCTCTTTGTAGTACTTTGTAAGGAGTTTTGCTAAATTATTTTTCATTGGACTTTTTTATTACTAGCAAAGCAAGAAATACTATTACCTGAGAGAATCATTCATGGGCTTTATTTCAGTTTTAATTAAGACTTATACTAAGGTTTTGACAGACACTATTTCTATACAGTCAGTATTATCATTTCAAAGTATTTGGTATTTAGAATCTAGATTTTTTAAAGTAAGAGTCAAAACTTGTATTAAATTTCTTGTCACTTTTTAGAATCATGATGTGCTTTTCAGATAGCCTGAGTGTTAACTTTTTATTATAAAATCAGAAAATTCATGAAGGTGCCATTCATGTGTTTTCCATCCCAGCCCTAGAGAATGAGGGCATAAAGCTATAGCCATTTAAAGTGAGCATAAAGGCTCATTTGATGTGGACATCACTGATTGATTGTCAAATGTGATTTCAACATACCATAAATTTATAGGCACTTGTTTTTGTTTGAGCTGAGGCAAAGCTGTTAAAAGTTTGATTTTGTCCTGATGGTGAAAATCAAAAAGACATTTCAAGAAAGAAATAAGATTGCATTATCATTAAAAATGCATACAGCCTTTGCTGCACACTTTTTTAATAGAGCTGTTGCCCTATTTGCACATATGTAAGAAAAAAGATGCGGAGAATCATAGCAGCTGAAGGAAGAGAACAACAGTATCAGTTCCCCAGCAGCAAACAAGTATCTGCAACCAGACAAGATAGCATATAGACAGCATCTGTAACATCAGCATTAAAATGAGTCCATATTTTATTTATTTTTTCTTGATAGGTGCAGGCTGGGTTAACATCTGTGGATAGTCTGTGTCAGCTCTATCCGTTCATGCAACTCAGATATTTTCCTCTCAGGTTCTCTTAACATGCACACACAGTCACACTAGGCTAAAGTTACCTAGGACTATTGCAACATGGCACATCTGTTTCTAAGACTAGTACTACCAAACTTGTCTGTTTAGTTCTTAGCACTTTTTCTATAGCAAAAGTTCATTCTAACAATTTTGGATGCCTTGGAGTTTACGGGAAATTATGTGGAGTATGAAATATTGACTAGAGAGTAAGTTTCTTGGGAGTCCTATATTTTATTTGCTCTTATTTACTTCCTAGAACAATACCTAACACATAGTAAATGCTCAACAAATTTATTAAATGACTGAATGGATAAATGGATGGATGGATGAATGGATAAAATACATTGGAACTCCAATTTGACCACTTAACTCTCTCTAGAGTGCCTTTTACAAAATAGATGCTCATTGTTGAGAGTTACTATCATTTTTATATTATTATACTATTTTTGCTTAATTGAAGCTTGTCAATTTAGAATTGGATTACATCCTCATCAAATATGTCTTTTCCAATGGACAGATGATAAAGCATCCATTTGATTTTGCCTTTGAATAAATAGGAATGTCAGCAGTCACATATAACTACTGAAATATTTTGATTTGGGAATTAAAGACCAGAGAGATTCATTGATTTGCCTAAAATCTCTTTCACATGGTTACATGAAAAGTATACTCTTTGTACACTTGAGAAGCTAGAGCCTAATGATTCTACTCTAGGTAACTCATTCATTTGCTCAGCAAACTCTTAAGACTCATTTTCAAACATCTGTGGACGTTTCCTAGTATGGGGGAATTCAAAGATGGCTGAGCCCTATTCTCTAGGGGTATCAATTAAAGGAGACCTGCTTATAGATAAGCAAATATACAACTCTAAAGAAGGGAACCTGTACTTGGTAAATGTAGAAACAAAGGGCTGAATGCCTATGGACACAAGGAATGAAGCAACTCACCACCTCACAATCACATCACATTTGGCTGGCTTGGTCTTTGATCCTTGAAGGTAGAGTCCCCCTGTTGCCCACCTGTGTATTCTGAACACTCAGCAGGGTGCCTGGCACATTGGAAACATGCAATAAATGCTGTTTTGAATTGACTTAGGCCCATCAACCAGTATATTAAAAATAGAAAATAAAGGGAAAAACACCAGCTGTGTGACTTCTTCTAGACACAGCAGTAATTTACTATCTAGGACAGTCTCACCAATCAAACATTTATCTCCAGTCCTTGAGAGAATAATTTACCTTCAACAATTATTATTAATACCTTTTACCAACATGGGGCTATAGCAAAATTGAACTTATGAAAAATGCCTGTCTTTTTCATCCTTGGAATAATTACACCTTTCAAAAAACTCTATTTTGAGGGTTTCCAGATGATGGTGTTTTTCAAATCTCAGGTTGCAAAAGCTGAATCTTTTTATCAATAATGTGCAAGATAGAGACATGTCCAAGGTTACTGAAACAGGGCCATAAATCAACACCTTGATGATATGTCTCACAAGATTAAAAATAAAGAGACAGAGATCATATAAGACTTTGCAGATGGAAAGTCCCATAGGTTCTTGTACATTTAAAATGATACAAAAAGGCAATTGCATAGAAATAGAGTAATTATATCCCTGACGAAGTCAAAAAGCATTTAGATAATTTGAGGATAAATGAGTATTGATAATTATTATAAATTACATTTTGGCAAAGTATGTTCATATTTTCATTTGTCTAATATGTATTTCCTAGTATATTTTCCACTATTAATTCGAAAACAATAAACTACTTCAAATCAATGGTAATGTTTTTTCATTCATCCTTGAAATCTGCTTCAAATGTTCATTTCATTCCCATTAAATGCACGTTATTTCCATAGATATACTAAAATCAGTGTATGTTTTGAAAGTGAATACTACTGCACTTTTAATACACAAAATGACAAGTGCCAGATGACACTGACTTAAATAAATTAAAAATTGAAAGAAGTTAAACAATTTGCAGGTAGAAAAAAATTTTCCTCCTATTTTCTTCTTAAATCCTTTTTCTCCTTCTGATTCTGGCTTCTCCAGCACAACTCTCCATATTTTCATACTTCTTAATCCTTATTTTAATAATTCTTACATTCTTCTTTCCACATAAGAAGTGTCACCTTAGCTACGTCTCTGTTAGACACATACTTTACTTGTTACACAAGTACTCCCAACTTGCTTGATAACTTCAGCTCAGTGTCATCATTAAAAGGTGATGGACTTATAGCCTGTGTCAAACCTCAGAACTATTATTATTCACCAGCTGAGTTATCCTGGGCAAGTTGTTTTAATGCTCTAAAACATAGTTTTCTCCTAATAAAATGGAAATTATAGGATTATTTTGAGCATTCAATGAGGTGATACACATCCTGTGCTTCCTGCAATTTCAATAAATATAAACTATTGTTAATGTCAATCATACCTATTGATAGGCAATGATCACTCCTTCCAATTTGACATAGAGTATAGCACTCTGAACTGACATTGGACCAAGAATCAAATAACCTACCTTGGGGCCCCTAGCTCTGTGACCCTGGGCAAATCATTTATTTCAGAACTTCCATTAGCTCATCTCTAAACTGAGGCAAAGAAAAGATAACTTGAAAGTTCTAGATGCAGAATTCTGTGTTCTGAAAGGATTTCATTCTCCACATTTTAACTTATAACATTCTAGATAGATCACTGGAATTGTATCCATTTATCATAAAAATCATCTAAGATATAAGAGAAAAAAGTAAACCCATGAAACCTGATCATGTGGTCAGAGCCAAAAAGAATCCAATTTGATATAAAGTCATTTTACTCAAGTGTTCTGTGGCAGGGATTCTGCTGAGGTAGGAAATTTGAACAGAGCACCTTGAGACCAATGTCACAGAAAATATTCCTGCAAATAATTAATGGCGTGTGTATATATATTGCCAGCCACCCTGCTGGAGCCCAGCAATCTCTCAGAGCAGATTAGTGGTCCTTACCTAGGTGCCCGACCATTTCAATACATACTTTTCTCAATGATCATTATCCTGAAATAAATCCAAATTAAATTTTATGAACCAGGATTGAAATTATGTGTCTTCAGTATTGAGCTTTCTAATAGCAGTTATTTTTATTGAAGTATTAAAGCAATTGGCTTGAGTCATCTCGAAGACACTGCCTTCATATTTTAAATATGGTCAGGAGACTGTCAGCACATATTACCATGAATTGGAGATATTTGCTTATTAAATGATTTTTACCAGGGAGGGGGAAAAAAGCCATTACAAGAAACATCTTGTTTATGAGGGTGTCCTGGAGATAGCAAAGGAAAGCAACATATTACTATGAATTATAGAAATAAAATAAGCTGATTCAGCTAATAGAGTCAATAAAAATATAAGACACTATTTGCAAGTCAAAGACAGCTGCAATGTAATTTAACTGAGAAACAAGTTTTTATTGTAGGATGTAAACATTAGTCCAAAATACTTACTTGAACTATGGGAACTGATGAGTGGTATTTCAACACTGTAGTTTAGGCGCCCACACTCCAGGACACAAAGTTATTTTCTTTGCTCTGCTCCTACAGAGAAAAAAAAAAAAAACAAAAAAAAACAAAAAAACAGATTGTTAAGGATGTTTTCAGTGAGAAGGACGGAGGAGAAGTTAAGAGAATAGGTGTGGGTTTTGGGTAGGGTCTTTTTTTTTTTTTTTTTTTTTTTTTTTTTTTTTTTTTACTTATTCATCATGCACAGTATAGTATCTTTTTACATACAACTGCTTGTATACAAAGTATATAAGTACCATTCAGATCTTCAATCATGCATTTAGGATAATGATATCCATCTCATTCAACCACCAATTTTTTTCCAACCCCCCCCTTACTCCCTCCCTCCCCTCCCTTAATCTCGCAGAGTGTCAATGTAACATGGAGACAATATATCTCAGGCTTGTTGTGGAGGGGAAAAAAATAGGCAGCTAAGTAGTATTTACATGAAGTCTAACTCAATGAAGTTACTGAGCAAATGGAAGAGTGACACTCTGCCACCATTCAGTGTCCTTAAAAATCCTAAAAGGACTAGAATTAGGCTTATAGAGTGTAGAATTTATAAAGCGTACTCCCCTTTTCTTGGTCAATTTTAACATATCTGATTTCTCACAGTACTTTGTAAGTTTTGATGGCAGCAGAGATAGTGTGGTAACTCTCTGAGATCTCCCCCAACTCCATGAAGTGGGCAGCATGGGGCCTCAAAGCATTCCTGTGCATGAATGAAAGAAAACACAAATGAATTAAAAAGGACAAAAAAAAGTCTCACGATGGAAGTAGTCTGTATGAAGCAGATATCTAGGAATGCCAGGACAGGAGGCCTGTTTGCCCCAGGAAGGGTATTTTTGGCACTAGGAGAAGTCTTACTAATGGCAACAAAGGAAGACTGGTCCAGGGTATTCTTTCAGTGTGACTCTGTCCACATGTCCCCTTGTCATGCCCCTAGAGACTAACTTAGGAATGACAGCATGAAGTCTACAGTCAAACCTTGAGCAGCACTGAACTTCCCTTTATAAGTTGGAAGGCAAGGAGCTTGCTGAGCAGCAGGGCCCACAGTGAGGATCAGAATGCAGTGAAGAAGTCTTTATTTTGGGCGCCATCATGTTGCCTTCGAAGGGGACCATGTGCTTTGAAGTCTGAGCCCCAATTCCCATTCAGAATCTTGGAGAAAAATAGGAAGTCCTTAGATTTTGGAGGTAGAGGTTGTTTGTTTGTTTTGATCTACAGAGGAGAAATAACAGAGGGTCAGCATGTCACTGCTGGCCTAACCAGCAGGAGTGATGGCAGAAGTGACAGCTCCCTCCCTGAAATCCTTGTACTTTGTTCCATTTCATATGTTCTCCCTCCTCTTTGAATTCCCCCCTGGTGTCTTCAATCCACACAAGGTTGAATCACCAAGGCTGGAATGGTGTCTTAAGCATCTTTCTAAATGCAACATCACCCAAAATGTTGACCTGTACCCAGTCGTCTCTCAAAAATCAGAAATCACATAGATTGTGGAATTCCAAACACCCTGGATCCTAAGCCATCTTCCCAGTCCTCCCAAATCAATCCTCTTCAGTGCTCTTCATCCCAGAAAACAGTGCTATCCACCCCCTATGTGGCTCAAGTATGAAAGGTAGACACATCATTCAGGTGCCCTCATCCCTCAGTCCATAAATCCTGCCAGTCCCTTCAGTCAATCAAGTTCCCTCAGCATCTCTGGAATTGGCCCACTTAATTCAGATCTGCCACTTGGCAAATGCACCCACCCTCATTCCCTGCCTGTATTATTACAGCATCCTCCTGACTGGTCTCCTTGCTCCTCCTCATCCCTACAGCCCCCTCTTCAGTTTGCTGACCGTGTGATCATTGGCTGTCTCAAAGCTTACCAACACACTTTCTTTAGTTCCCCGTGAAATCTGAACTGTTCAGCATGTCCCCCTCTTGTTCTGGCTCTTGCTAGTCTTTCCAGTTTTATTCCTCACCTCAACCTCCCCTCCTCCCCAGCTGTATTGAGGTATATTTAGTTCCTTAAGTGCAGTATGTTTTTCCCAGTTGGGGGTCTTCTGTCCTCTGGACCTAGGATATTTTCCCCATCTTCTCTCTGTTCTCTTTTTCTTCTTCTTTTTCTCCCTTCTAGGAAGCATTCTTTAACATCCCCACTCCGAAGAAGGCTGGTTTAGCTGCTGCTCCTAAGACTATGCAGCTTGGATCAGGAATCCTTCATCCCCTCAAAGAAGGAATTATATAACCTGAGACCCAAAGAAGGAGTAGGAGTAACTAAAGCAGGTGGAGAAAGAGAGATCAGTGGATACATAACAAAAAAAAAAAAAAAAAAAAAAATACACACACACACGAAATGAGTGAACAAATGAATGAATGAAGACAGCTTTGACAAGAAACACCTGTAATGCATGTCACTAAGTCCCCACTGTTCTATTGGTTGCAGCTCACTCTAGAGGCATAAGGTAATCTCTACAAATATAAATCTTTCCTAAATTTTCTCCCTTTCCAGGAAGCTCTGAACATTTTGAAATATGTTCGTAGGATAGCTCATTTCATAATATAAAGAACTGAACTGAAGTTACCTTACCTTATAGATGGAGCCACTTTATTATAGACAAGCCAGACATCAAGATAAGGGACATTTCCTTGAAATGTGAGGTAGAGAAAGGTAGAAATCAGAGCTCACTGTGGTCTAGTGCTGACTCTTTTACACCTAGAAAATCTTGGTGAAAATGAAATATATCAAGAAACAAGTACATTTAAGGAAGGAAGGCAACAGAATCTGATATATAGATATATACACTGGAAAAGAAGTGTAACATGCTGAACAACAGAGAAATGTTAAACCCTTTTATGTCTGTCCCCCTTGATGCTCCGTTGAACATTATCTTGTTACGTTTCCCAAATCTCATGCCTTCACTCACAAGTGTGTAGAATGTTCTATAAGCTGTTGTCGTGAAAGGCCCTCATGAGCCAGAAAGCTTCTGCAACACAATAACTATCAATGGTTCTTTGAGTATGATAGATAGTATTCTCTTCAGTGTTTAAAAAGGCAAAATGTAAAGAAGGGGCCACTAAACACCAAATCTTGGGAAGATGTGATTGTTGTGTCTGTTGAGAGCCCCCTAATGGCACACAGATGTCTTTACCCCAGTCAGACTACAGTAGCTTGGTGACAATTCCAGAGCCTTCCTTGCAAAGGGCAACCCTAGACAGCCTGAGTCACAAAATAATGGCTGTAGGGTTAGGTAATTTAGAGTTAGGTGTATGCATTACGAGTATGCACTTGAAGAAAAAAATGCCTGTTATCCTTAGCGCAGAATAAGTGACATCCAATCCAGTGCAAAGAATAATACAGAGAGAATCAGTTGTATGACATGATTTGCTTGCTGTAGACATTCTCTTTCTCCTCTATCTTCTTTCATTTTTCCTTTCCCCTTTTATGGACTCTCTTTTCCTCCATGCAGTGGAGGAGGATAAGCAGAGGGACTTGTTTTGAATTCTGAAACCAGAGTGACCCGAGGCTGGAGAGTTGGCCCAATGAATCCTAATATTGCACGTAGCAGGGCTCCCCAGCAGCCCCAGAAGTAGCAGAGTTGATGAGTTTCAGGAGCACTTCCAACACCCCTGAGCTTTAGGCAGAATTACAATGTCAATCAAGTTTATTCCCTTCCCAGCCTCCTTTTCTTTACCCAGGGATCGATGAGCTTTAGCTAGATGTCTGAAGTTCCCAACTTACTACATACAGAAAGTGGATTGGATTTGGAGACACGTAGGCGTGAGTTTGAACCCAGGCCAGTCAATCATTGCTTGGGTGATCTTGGGAAATTCACTTAAATTTGCTGCTTATCAGTCTCCCAGACTATAAATAAAAAGTCATTCATTCATTTATCAAGCAAATAGTTTTGAAGACTTAGTGCCTGCCAGGTATGGTGTTAAAGTTGGATTATTAATGATTAAAAAGAATGACATCTACCCCAAGGTAGGTGGAAATGGTAAATACATAAAATACAATAGGAAAAGCATGGCTGAGATGAAATTAAATGAGATAAAATATATGGAACATCCAATACATTGCTGTTTTATGGTTATTACCTAAGAAATATTGCTATATTCTCAAACCTGTTTTTTTTTTTTTTTTTTCAAAATGATTCTATTCCCCATGTAGAAATTGAAATTTCCATCCCTTCAATGCTGTGACTTTCATTAAGGTTATTAATCTGATTATCTAATTAAAGAACAGAAATTCACCCTAAGGGGAATTTATGCTCCCATAAAAAACTATTTTTAAACTGGGGCTTTTAGTGCTTTAATTCCAAATAAGGCAACCATTAATCATAAGCACCTACTATGTCATAAGTAATATGAAAGATATAATCCTAACCTTCAGGAGCATTGAAATTTATATGGTTTGTGGAAGTAATGTGTCAACCTATTAGCCACTAAACAGCTAAATTTGAAGAGAAATAAAAGTTTTAAATGATTGACATTAGAAGAGATTTTTTACAAGACCCTATGTAATTGCAAATGAATTAGATGTTGCACAACCATTAGTGGAATAAGAGTTTGGAGAAAAGAGAAATTATTTTATTCGTGGAAAATACAAGAGAGGCATCATGGAGCTTAATGAATGCTGCCTCCTGAGCAACCCTCCCAGTGCAGCTCACCCCCATTTCCCTCCATAAATACCCTGGCACAGCTCCTTATGGGAGCCAAGTCCCATTCCCCAGTTCTCTCCTCACTACTTAGTAAGTACATCCTTAGCTTAGTCAAGCAAAGGTCCTCACTGTTATCAATGAGGGCAAGTATTTCATAGACCAAAGCTAAGCTCAGTCTCAGAAAACCAGTAAGTTATGAATCTGTGAATTTGAGGAGAGTCTTGCACATAAATACAAGGTATAAGTAGCAACTCTTTGTGAGTCACATTAGCATAATAAGACTTATTTGATTTTTTCTGCAACTCTGGAAATGCGAAAAGGTTCAAAAGTGTGACTTTTCCAAGACCGCCCACACGGTAGCCAGTGTATGTGAGGTCGACCCCAATCTGGTGTCCTGTCTACCACTTAAAAAACTGTCATGCAGTAGAAAAATTGCTATACTGCTTTTTAGAAATTGAAGGTCACAAAAGGAACCATATGTAATGGTACAAGAATTTAATGTGGACTAGATCATTGCTACTCAAAGTGTGGGCCACAGACCAGCAGCATTGGTATTGCCTAATGGAGCTGGTAAAAATGCAAAAGAAAAAAAATGGCCCCACCCAGAATTCCTATATCTGCAATTACATTTTAACAAGCTCCCCAGGTGAATCTTACATACATTAATTCTGAGACACACTAGTTTAGGTAGTTTCCGTGTCTCTAAGTTGGATACAACATAACTCACAGAATTGTGCAAATGAATTAATTTATAAGAAATCACATTTTGTATGGAAGGCAATACATAAAAATAAGACTTCATAATATAATGGTTATTATTGTCATTTATATTAACCTAACCATTCATACCAATGTTGCTGTCCAGGTGAGTAAATAACACAAATCACAGGAGTTTTCAGGAATTTGAAGGTAACCAAACTAGATTTCGTTCAGGTATAGTATTTATCCTAGCCAAGATAACACATTTATATTAAGGTGCCAATTTAGCAAATACTCACAATGCCAATTGTATCTTAGCTAATTATAGAAGGATTCTTCTAAAATTCTTACTGTTTTTTTATAGCTAATCTGCTCTCTAGGATTATCTTAAAGAAAACTGTTTCTAGGCCAGTAAGAAACATAAATTATCAAACATTGTAACCCATTATGCTTTTTAAAACTGTCTCATGTTCGTTTTTTCCCCTTCACATTTATATAGCAAAAGGTTTACATCTTAAAGATCTAAAACACAAAGAATGAGGACGTTAGCAAGAAGCAGCAAGGAGCCCAAAGCCTGGTGTTCTGACTCCTCATCCTGAGTCCTGCTCTCTCCCCAGTAGGGCTAAATGCTTTGCTGACGTGCACCATGGCTACAACTGAAGTTGAGAGTGCATGGGCTTGGGATCAAGGCCTTGGTTGAAGTCCCAGCTCTCCTCATTTAACTCTTAAACCCTCATATATATTATCTGCCCTTCCTATGAGTTTCACAATCTGAAAAATGGGTACCAGAAACAATGGTACTAAAAGGATACAGAGGGGAACTTTAACTCTGCTTTTTAAAGATATTCTGTAGATGCCTTGGTTTGTTTCTAGCACCAAACTCATTTTCCCATTCTTTTGAGGTATTTACCCTCTGTGCCCTCTGTAATTTGATTCAATAAGCTCTAGGTAGATATTAAAAATGGTTCCCCTGGCAGTTCTTATTATTTTTTCCCTGTGTTTTCCCCTCTCAGCCTCCCTTGTGGCCCTTCTGCCCCTTTCTGTCCTTTGAGGTCTTTGCACTGGTCCTTCAGTCTGGTTCCTTGGATGTCCCCCTCTAACTTCTGCCTTCTAACTACTGAGAATTCCCACTCTGCCTCTGCAGTTCAAGTCTCTCTTCCTGGGTGTCACTCCCGTGTTTCCACCTAGCTACTGATCCCCCAAGGTCATCCCAAAACATGTCCACAACTGAACTCACTCTTTCATCTCACAATCTCACAACCCTGATCCTCCCCTGCTTTATCCCTTATCTCTAGTTCCTTATTAATGGCCTCCAATCTTCCTAATGCCCCAACTCACAAATTTAATTATCCTCTGGGTTCTTTTCTGCTTCATCTCCTCAACACTGTTGAGCATGACAAGCTATAGATTCTAAAGTATCAACATCTCCAATTGCTCTCTATACCTTTCCACCACCTTCATTTAAGCCTTCAGTAGTCTTGCAAATGTTACAGCTCCTTTTTCTGCCTGCAGCCTCACCTTCCTCTAGAACTTCAGAGAACCTAAAACTAAACTTCATGCTTTATCATTTGATAAATGATCCCCCCAGACCCAAAGAGTTTGATTCAGTGCAGGCTGTGGGGAGGATCTGCCTTTAACCCACACCCTCCTAAGACACCAGCAGGTCAGACCAGAAGTCTTGTCTAATCCATTCTCTACTGTGAGACTCTTCTGATAAACATATCTGATGGTGCCACCTCTCCACTTTACACTCTTCAGTGACTCCACTTCACATTTCAGATGAAGACATGGATGCTCACCTGCAGTCTGCTGCCTCCTTTAGTCTTTGTGCTCTGCCACTTCCAACCCTACATGCAATTGCAAGAGTGTCACTCATAAAGCAACCAGAGGAGAGGACAGAAGGCAGCGGGGAGGAACTCGTATTTATTGAGAATGTTGCTTGACATTAGCTCATTTGATCCCCCAGGTGCTTTTATTAGCAGTTAGAAGATGAGAATGAATGGAAGCCAAAGGATGGGAGTAGCATGTCCAGGCTACATGGGCAGTGTCAGAGCTGGGACCAAACCCAACACAGTCAACATCAAGGCTTCTTTAACATTTCCATATTTCTGCTATAAGACATACTTGAGAAAAATGGGAGATGTCAAACTATGTTATTCCATTTGTGGCCAAACGAAACAGGGTAACCTTAAGCAAGACAGGGAGAAACCTGGCAAGTTCTTATGTTGCTGTGGACAGCTAAAAAACCAAAGGACAGGTCAGGGGAGCAATGGTCACAGTGTAATGATACTTTTTGAGCAGATCCTTCAGGAAGATCATGAATGTCAGAGAACAAGTTATAGATTTAAATATGAATGTGGATTTGAATATGGCTATAGGTAGAGGTAAATATATAGCTACAGACCCTGCCAATGCCACATAGGTGATCCATCAGGTACGCTTTCAGAGTCAGCAAGAACCCAGCCCCATCCAGGCCCAGAATAAGATGGTGCTGATGGTCACACCTCAGTGGCAAGAATGCAGGATCTCAGTTGCTGCAGTCTTCCACTTGGTTAGGCTGCTCAAGTCAGATTTGCTCCAGGACAAATTAGTACAGGGCTAAGTGTCATCCAGGGTAATTTGACTGAAGCAGTAAGTGTGCCTATTTATATTCAGACCCATGCCCAGCAGCTCCCAGGGGTGTGATAAAGTGTTGCTTTTCAAATGGACATAAAATATACATAGTTCTCATATAAGCTTCTGCACATTTTCTTGATGCCTATCACTGCTTATTGATAGCCATGGGTCTAAGTAATTAGGAGGGTGCTGGGGAAAGAAACTGTTAACATTTCACATCCTCAGATTAGTGAGGTTCTTTCCAGACCTTAACTAAATCAGTCTAAGTTAATTCTGCACTGCCTACTATGTGCAAGGAACAGTGTTAGAAGCTATGTGACAGGCGTGGATAAGAGCTGGTCAGAAAGGCTGAGAAGTGTAGTAGTTAAATGAGAGGAGAGAGAGAGAGAGAGAGAGAGAGAGAGAGAGAGAGAGAGAAAGAAAGAGAAAGAGATCGATCAATCCTGGCTGGCACCAGATTCCTGGATTTGCATCTCATTTCCATCCTTTCTAGACTTGTGGCTTTGGGAAAGTTTGTTATCTCCCTGGTCTGAGCCTCCCATCTATAGATGTCTGTGAGATGGGGACATGTCTGTCCTTCAAAGGGCTGTTTAAAGAATTAATTAACTTATCATCTATAAAACTGTTATAATTCCAATCTCAAGGCTTTTATTGTCTAATGAGAAAGACAAGCTGAAAGGAAGGTAAAAATGAGTCATTGCCTTGGAAACCTAGAGAAGAAAGAGAACACCTCCAACTGAGAGCTGAATTAGAGGACACTTGATGAAGGGGCCAGAAGCCCAGGTGGGCTTGAGAAGATCAAGGTTAGGAGTGGACACAGTCATGGGAGGGGTCTCTGGGTACAGAGAATGGGAAATAGAGGCCCAGGGTATATTCTCATGATGGCGGGCAGTAGACAACAGCTGGGGCATAGAGGTATCAAGGAAACCAGGAAACAACTAAAGCTAGGAAATCAAGCCAGAGTCTCACTGTGGAACACCCCAGGCATCCTTAGCAATGGGAAGCCATTGAAGGACTTTTAGGAAGAGACTGCTCTGACTAACTGTCACTCAGGAAGATCACTCTAATAGCAATGACACTGTAAGTTGAAGGAATGAAAACTGGAAGGTAGGAAGACCGGAAGCAGTAGGTATCACATCAGCCAGGTGAGACACAATTCATCTACTGTAACTAGTATGGCAACTGTTAGAATAGCAGAGAGGTGAAGAAATTGCAAAACATTGAAAGTAGAAGAGGAGGAAAGTGGGGTCTAGGGTAACTGACAGCACAAGATGGGGATGCTGGGAAGACAAGAATCATCATGGACTAAGAAAAAGATGCAGTATTCATAATATAAGAAGTGTAGCCCCTCCAGGCACAGAGGCACACGCCTGAAATCCCAGCAGCTTGGGAGGCTGAGGCAGGAGGATTTTGAGTTCAAAGCCAACCTCAGCAAAAAGCAAGGCATTCAGCAACTCAGTGAAATTCTGTCTCTAAATAAAATACAAAATAGTTCTGGGGATATGGCTCAGTGGTCAAGGGCCCCTGAGTTCAATCCCTGGCATACATACCACCCCCCCCCCCCAAAAAAAAGAAGGGAAGTCTCTTCTTACCCTCTTAGCTGGCAATGCTGAGTTTTCTACCAAAATCTTAAAGTCAGAAAGACAGTTGGCTAATGGTCAATAAACTCAGTTTGGTATGAGATATTAGGGCTTGCTTAAGAGTTTGCCTTATGGCATTTAAGAAATGATATACAACATCTCCATAGAATATGTATCCCATAATAACAAAATTATCAAGAGCCTTTTCTGTGCTACAAATGAGAGATACTAGCTATGAATTGATGTTCAAAAAAATCTTAATAAATTGCTTCAAATGCTACTAGGAAGGATATTTCTGGAGTGTCAATTAGACACAATTATAGTTTGAGTTGAATAATTACCCTTTCTTGTACATATTTTGATGATACGGTTTTGAAAAAACAGACTAATTCGCAAAGAAAAAGATGATAGCTCACATGCCATTAACTCCTTTAAAGAGAATACAATCATAAATGAAATGCCTAATTTAAAAGCAATTTAGAAAAACAGTCCCAAGGATAAGCATTTAAAATCTAGCCTAACTTTCAACAAACAGAGGGTAAAGACAGATGGAGGCAAGGAGAATGAGTAGCAAGGGGAAAAGAGAAACAGGGTGTTATATAGCAAGGGATTGGTAGGCAAATCGATTTGAAGGAGAATAGGGAGAAAAAAAGTAAGAGAGTGAATTTAAATTCCATGAATGGTAAAATTTTAATAATACACAATCACTCTTTTTCTCTGCATATGCATATTTCTGCAAAATGTCTTTCAGTCTCATTCTTCTTGTTTCCACCACCAGTTTCTCATCACTTTGGTCCTGAATTACAGATGCTCCTTAGCAAGTTCCCTAACCACTATCCCCAGTCTTGACCCACATGGTCCCCTGTTCTGTGCCATGTGGTCACATTCATCTTTACAAAACACTGCTCTTTGTAATTCACTTCTACGTTCCCACTTTTGGGGTCTCCTTTCTGCCCTAGTCTAAACTGAGTCAAGCGCTTATAATCATTTAAAACCTGGCCCTTCACACCTCAACCATGGGCGGCAGATGAGACATAAGTAAAGGTCACTCATGCAGTCCAGCAGGTCTAGGTTCACACTTCAGTGCATCCGTTTGCTAGAATGATCCTGGGCATCTCTGTCAACTTGGAAAACAAGGACAATTCCAAGACTTATTGCAGAGTAGCTTTTCTTGCATTCACCATCATCCCCAACATAATTTCTCTCGACTGTACCAAGCAGATGTTCCCCAGCTGGGCACCACAGCCCTTGCTCACTCCCACCTGTAGGCAGGTACTAATGCTTATCAATGGGGAGCCATTGAAGGACTTTGAGGAAAAGACTGCTCTGCCCAGCTGTCACTAGGAAGATCACTCTAATAGCAATGACACAGTAAATTGGAAAAATGAAAACTGGAAAGTGGGATGGCAGGAAGTAGTAGCCAGGTGAGACATAACTGAGCTGTTAAAACTAGTATGGAAATAGTTAAAATATCAGAGGGTCGCAGAACACAATCATAAATGTATCATGGGAGACATCTATACAGACACACAGCTGTGCAGAGATAACAAAGAGTAACAGAACGCGAGAGTCTGTGTTTGGGAGTCTGATGGATTGGCATAGGGATTCCACATTAGCTTTTACTGGCTATGTGACAGGGCACATCATTCCTTCTGAGCCTCAGTTTCCTCGCTCATTTCAGTGGAATGTGCAAGAAAGGCTGTGTGTATGTGTCAGGCTGGTATTTATTTATTCATCTGATACAAGGTTAGTGCCCCCTAAATGGTCTCTAGTGTTAATTAAAAAGTGAGTAATAATATGTTCTGGGTCCTCTGAGATGCCTTCTTGAGACGTTGCTTCCTGTAGTGATGTGTCCATAATGGACATACCTTCCTGTAAACCCTTAAAAATGTGTAGACCTCTCTTTAGATGAAATCTTCACATCCACTCCAAGCCTTCTGGTCTGGAGTCTTTACATACTAAACATATCTCTTCTTCCTTTTGAATATATATATATATATATATATATATATATATATATATGTATGTATATATACACACACACACAGTACATACTAACACACACACACACACACACACAAACACACATACACATATGATTCAAAATTATAGCAACCTGGAAGCAAAGCTAAATTTATATATATATATATATGTTGGTTTAGAAATATTTTATTTTGGAAAATTGTTATAATGAAAGATACCTACCCAGATGATAGTCAATTGGCATTCTTTACTTTTCAGACTTCAATTTTCCCTATTCTAGAACAGGACTCCAGGAAATGATAAGGATTAACTTCACCAAGCCAATGCCCCACTAAGGCTTCACCCTGAACATTATGCCCTTTGGGGTTTTGACAGTTGCACATGATTGATTCAGATGTTAGTTTAAGGTGTTTGCCTCAGTGAATTATGTTTTATTAAATGTTAATATTCCCACCTTGACCACACATACATTTTGTAAGCTTCTGTGCATAAGGTCCTATGCTTCTCTTCTTTCAAACCATGACACAAGAACAGAGAGAAAAATCTAATAAACAAAGCAGATGCATACAGAACCATGTATTCATCTGTTTATTCTTTCCTCAAAGACAAAGTGTTTAAAGTGTCTTTTTACCTTTAAGCTAATTTCTGATCCTTGTGGTACAATTCACTGATAGATGTAGATTGACATGTGCCATTGATGTTGGTATACATAGTCGGATTTTTTCACTTTCATTGTTTACAGTTAGGGGTTCTAAAGTACTGTGGCCATTTACATGTTTTATTGGCATGTCGACATCTAATTTTCATAAGGTTTGGGATTGTCAGTAAATGCCATCTACCTTCCTGAGCACCTGTGTACCAGAGCTCATCAGATTCATCATTTAGTTCAGCCATCTGGAGATGGACTGTGATGGAGGCATAAAGCAGGCAAGAAGACATATAGATTTGGCTGCTCATCAGAGAACAGAAGTATTATCTAGAGGTAGTGCATAGGACTTGCATGTCAGCCACAATGCTAAGATGTTTTGGTTAGAAAACCCACTTCAAACTAGTTTTATTCATGTAGGAAATGAGATGTCAAGATGAGAAATAAGGTGCAGGTGAAGCTTGATTCAGTAGCTCAGCAATCTCACACCGTCTCCATGAGTCATTCTCTCTCTCTCTCTCCAAGACTGGCCATTCTTGTGGTTGCAAGATGGCTACCAGAGTAAGAGATAACTGCCTCCTTGTTCGTGTCCAGCTGCAGAATCCTGTTAAATTGCTTCCTGAGAATCCCTCAGCTGCTTTACTAGGATCCCTCAGCAAATGTTTCTTTACATCTTTTTATCTCAGAATGGGATGGTGTGCAGACCTATGATGTGCTGGGTGGCCTGGATAGCATGTTGGATAGCTCACACCAGTCTGGGACCACGCCCTGGAGCCTAGAGAATCAGTCTCACCTGAACTTCTCAGCCCAGAAGTCTGGGGTACTGTATTGTTAATGAATGAAAGGATGGAGTGGAGAAGAGATGGTCACCATCTTTAGTTTCTCTTTAAGCATCTCCTTTGATATGAGAGAATTAATGAATTTAGGAGTTTGGGTCAAAATTTTCTTCTTCTACATGTGTTATTCTCTGTTTCTTATTTCTTCTACATGTTCATTTAGACATCTGGATATTCAGCACATGTATGTTGAGATTTTTAAGTTGCCCAGGAAATAGTTCACTTTATGGATAAAGTTAGTTAATCCAGCACTAAAACCACATACATGTATTTACTTTTCTTTAATAGCAGCCTGAGCATGGACAGTAAGGGAGGGTTACACATGAAGGTACAGAGACCAAAGTCATTTAAAAGGGAGCTTCTTTCACCCATAATTATTTCTTTCAGGATAGAAATGACACCACAAGGTTTATTACTTGAGTGAGAATTTTTCAAAACCTTTATTTTTCTTCCAAGTAAGAAATTAATTTCAGATGATAAGAATCATCCTTTCCACCATGTATTTGTGACTTAACTAAGGCTACTACATACCAAATAAATTGCCAAGGTTTATGAAAACTATCAGTGGCCTTTAAAAAAAATTTTGTTAACCTTTTGTTATGGGCCATTTCAGTCATATATAAAACTAGAGAGAGAACAGTATATAATGGATTCCCATTTTCTTATTATCCTGATTGGAAAATCATCTGCATATGGCCAGACTCATTTCATCTCTATGCCCCTACTTCAGCTTCAACCTTCCCCTACCCCAGCCATGAAGGATTATTTTCAAGCAAATTTTATACATCATATCATTTTCCTCCTTGACATGCATATATGTATCTCCAGGAAATGCCGTACTTCCTTAAAAAATCTGAAATTCAATCATCATATATAAAAAAAGTTTGTTTCATAATCCCTTAGATAGAATCTAATCCACAGTGTTCACATTTTATGAGAGCTATTTTTTAAAATAGTTTTATTCTCTTCACTTGACTCGATAATCTACTTGGAAGAGACGAGAATTACATTCACGAAAGGATTTAAGAAGTTATAATACAATCATGTATTAGATTGTATGGTACCAAAGCCACTGCTCTGCAAGGTCGGAGAAGAGCGGGCTGGTTCAAGAGCTTGTTGGGAAAAACTCAGGAACAGAGTGCATCTTGACAAGAGTGCTGGAAAGTGTGGCAGAATCTGCATTTTCCTAAAACTGGGGCAGGATTCAGGACAGTCAAGTACAGTATAGATGACTAGATGAAAATGAGCATAAGAATGCAGTATATGGAGAGTAGAGGGGAGTGAGCTGATTGAGTGGAGAGCAATTATGTCCTTCAATTTGCAGAGAATGCATTAGAATTTACCCAAAAGATGCTGCATAAAATGTAGAGAAGCAAGGAAGAAAAATAATGTATTTTCAAGATGTTAGGTGACAGGCCACATGGTTGGAAACTCAGCTTTATCGCACATCAGCAATGTGTCCTTGGACAAATAGCTTAATGACTCTGAAAACTCATTGATCTTATCTGTAAATTGTGTTATTAATTGCTGCTCTTATGTCACAGGGGACTTCTCACAATCAATTGGGATAATGTCTTTAGTTTTGTGTTATTCGCAAAGCACATTTCCAATAATAAGCTACTTGATATTGGGATAACACTTGATAGTTTGCAAATTTCTTCCAGATTCATCATCTTGTTTTTCTCTGGATTCAGGAAATTATATCTTATTGTCTTAATTTCTAAATGGAAAAATTCAGTCTCCATTGTGATTTGCCACTGTCACATACAAGTTGTAATTGGAAGCTCTTGTTATTGTTATTCTTGTGTGGTTTTTCAAAAGTCGAGAGTAAGCAAGATACAGATATATTTCTCTGGATAGCATTTAAGACTTTCAACAGTGTGAAGTGTAACAAGCAGTGAAGAGCCTATGTGAAAGTCCTCTCTAGTTAAATTCCCAGGTGTAGGGTTTCAAATGGCTGTTAATGCAAAATAAATCCCCCAGTTCTCATACTAAGATTTCTTTCTGGGATAAAAAATTGGGACCATTTCTCACTGATAGACAAGGTAGTACAGATAGAACTTATAAGGAATCTCATCATTACTATCATCTCTCACTCTATTGTCTATGTACAGAGCCAAATTCCTCAATATGAAAAATGCAGATAAATGTAATGAGAACTGAATTTAAAAAAACAAATAAATTAGGGTTTCTGGGAATATAATGAGTGGAACTTATCAGTTTTATTATACATGGTGACATTTCATAATGTCTATTTTAATGTAAATAGGAATCAGAGTTTAAATAAACTATCATCATTGTCATTCTGTTTTTCCAGGACTCTCTTTTGGTCTTGCTAGGTATGTTATTGTGCTACAAAGTTAGCATTCATCACTATTTTTCACAAAACTAAACCCCAACCATTTGCATTCTAACAATAATTTCATTATCAAAATTATATATTCAATGAGAATAATATGATCGAATTGCAGGAAGATAATAGCTACTGGCTCGATCAAATTATCTTTTATTCTCATTTTTCTTCCACATAACATAATTGACTTCCTGATAGTAAATTTACAAATATATGTTTTATGTATATGAATACATTTTTATATACTGAGGAACTTTCAGGAAGAAAATGTCTCACATATCCCTCAGCGTGAGCTTTAAAAGGTAGGATATGTTAAATTTTTCCTACTAATTGATTCTTAGCTACATTGCACCTTATGACCTATGCAAGCAAAATTGATGTAAATGTGACACCTGCCTGTCGATAATGGGATCCCTGCCTGACTCATGGCACTGGATAATGGAGCAGCCCTTGGTTATAGTCTTCCCATGTCGAACTTCGTGATTTCACACTTCATAATGCAAGAGTATTACTTTAAAATGCATTAAACTTCTAAAGATAGCAAATAGCCTTTTGGATAATGCATTTTAAATAGACTCTGAATTCAGAATTTTTAAAAACGTTCATTTTGTAGGACATCATAATAGCCTCTATAACATATTGCATCCTGTTGATAAGTCCTGCTTTTGCTTCCTGGGTTTTGACTTCTTCTCCAAAAGATAACTGCCTGCGGTTGCAGACCCTGTGTATGTTGTCATCTGAGCCTGGCTTCCGCTCTCAATAATAGGCCTGTATGTCATCCTTTTTCATTTTTAGAAGACATCTCACTGTCGGTAGCACTGATTGGGTATTGTTTAATATGGAGGTCTTATAAATAGCTTTCCTAGCTAAAAATTGAACATAGCGATTTTAAATCACCCCTCTCCATACACTCTAGCTATCTGTTTTGTAATCTTCTTTATTAGAGAAGATGACAGCATATTCTGACATAAATCATCACTCATATTAATACAATACATACTTTAATCTCCATAGAAGCATTAAGCTGTAGTACACTCGTGTCAAAGACGCTGACATCTAAAGGACAGATAGCACATATTTGAAACCTAAAAACACTTTGTTTTAAAGTTTCATTAAGGATGTATTTGGCCCCAAAGCATTAATATTCTGTAACCAAGTTTAAGAACTTAATTGTAAATTATCTACAATGATTAAAGTTATTTTGGTAAAGTTGATCTTTCAGTTTCAAGTGCTAAATGGAATAAAATGAGCATGGGCTTAGTAGATTAATAAATTAAATAATTATAATTTGGAAATTACTATCTACTTCTTGGTAAAATCAAGATTTCATCTCTTTATCAAGAATATTATAAAATTATAGTCTTTTTCCAATTTATGGATCAGACAGCCAGATTTAAAATGATGCATAATTAATTACATTATGGAAGTTTGAAATCTTTCCAAATTTGACTTATTTAATTTCTGACAACTTATGGCCCAAAGTATTCTATAATAAAGAATGGGGACATTCTGAAAATTCGCCTTGTTGCTTGTAAGAGAAAAACTACATGAATAGTCATAGCATTGGTGTTAGGGAGTCAAATGGGGAGGGGGCAAGGGCACCAATGGGGGAGAGAAAACAAAAGAGTCAGTATTGATAAGTTAAGCCCCCTCCATGAAAGTTCTCATTTCACTCTAGCTAAATGGTTAAGTAAAGGTGAATAGGAGATTGTTTTATTTTTCCTCTGTACCACGTTATGCTTATATGGTCATCTGAGAAATTATGAAGACCACATTTCAACTTATGAGAACTAAATGTAAGCACTTTTAAATAATGTCTTCATTTGTCAAGCTATACTGTGGTGTGAAGAGTGAGGAACTGAAAAAAAGAGAGTGGGGGGAAGGGGAATGAGGGGACTGACCCAGACCAATGTGGAGGCAGGGAAAGTGCACCAGGCAGAGGGAACAGCAGGTGTAAAACCACAGGAGTAAGAAGCCTGGACAGTTTGAGGATCTGCAAGTACATCCAGCTTGCTAAGCACAACTGCAGGTGTGAGGATGGAGGACATTGGCAGCTGCAGAGGAGTGCTGCGTCCTGTGTCCTGTGATGGGAAGACAGCTATTCAGGAAAATGAGAAAGGAAGTGACGTAACTTAGTAGCCGTTCCAGTCATTTACAGGGCATCTTTTATTTTACTGTCAATTTTCTCTCTCTTACACTACTTTTTACTTATTCTCACTAATATTATAGTTTAAAAAATAAAGTGCTTATAGTTAGCTGTACTGTGTTTGCATATAAATTGTCTGCAAACCCTATCCACATAGCAACTTGCAAGGTAGACGTTATGATCACTGGTTTTCATATTGCTGGTCAGGGTGGTTAAGTGATTTGTCTAAGACAACTCAGCTAGTAAATGCAGAGCCACAGCTTGCACTTGGATCCCTATGGCTGCAACCCCTGCCCTCTTCACACTAGGTGACGTTACTTGTGCATTTTATATGTGCTTATGTGCCCCTTCTCTGTCCCAGACATGGGGTGGGGGCACATTGTACTCTGCTGTTGTGGAGATTGCATTTCACTGTCTCTAGGTCGTCATGCTCCCGTGCGGATTTGCTAACTATTAAAGAAAGAAAAAAGACAGCTGAAGGCGAACAGTCTGGGGGCAAGGTGCTAAGAGCAAGGAATGGGTAGGAGCCCAGAAGTGAAACAAATTGCATTTCCCAAATAGCATTTTTACTACTGCCAAGTCGTGATAAGTTCTCGGCACATTTTGGACATAACTGAAAAGTAAATCTTTTTGGACCAGAGCCACCTTATCAATTTCATGAGCACCAGGCATTTTTGCCTTGATGGACTGACTACCTTCTTTCATTAAAAACTTTCCATTAAAGAAAAGAAAAAAAAATAGTATATGTTATAACTGTATTAGAATAAAGATGGATGTGATCCAGGTGGAATTCATTATCATATGTCAGTTATCATGACATTTGTTTCTTTATTCTTATTTTAAAAGATTAAACTTGAAACACAGAGTGGGTCCTGGGTGCTGCAGGCAGGTCATCCTGCTGAGGCCTGGAGTATTAGCCACCTCTGTAAGTAAAGGATGTAGAAAGGTGTCACCCTCCTCGAATTTGAGCAGACTCCTGTGACACCAACTTCATGTGAGGTTCAGGCAGTTGGGAGCTGTGCTAGGAAGGCCAACTTTAATGCAGTCATTACACGATGGAGTTATGGTTTTGTCTTGAATAAAGATTTAACCAAGTTTAACTTTTTGAGAAATGTAGCACAGGATAGGAGGCAACTTTAGTAATCTGACTTTTATTAAAAAAAAAAAAAAAAAAAAAAAAAGCAACCACCTACAATAGGTGACTACCTCTGTTGATGCTGTCCTAGTGATTTTCCACATCTCCATTATGCAAGAAAATTTCCACAAATGCAATACCTCAACTTCTGCAAATGGATGCAGGATGAGATCACAAGTCAAATCTGGGCATAAGAGAGCCTTAAATACTTTAAAATACTCTGCACCTCCAAAATACTGTCACTTTAAACTTATACTAATCCACCTGGTATTTAGAATATCTGAAAGATGTACAAGAGATGGGAAGACAAAACTAAATGCCTTGAATATTAGAAGTGGGGAGGTTAGCCTTTTGGTATAAAAAGCATGGTTTTTGTGACTCTAGTAAGTACTTAACACTAGGGCTAAAAAATATACAGTACTGGATATAAACAGATATGAAGAGGACAAAGACATGATAGACTCTTCTGCATCAAAGTATGAAGGAAAATTAGAAATGGTTGGCACAAAAGAAAGGCAACCCTCATGTGCTCTGGGCAATGAGCCACTGGGAGAGCCATCAGTTGGGTTGGGAGTCCTGGTCACTCTTTCCGGAGACCCAGACAGAAAGTTGCAGACAGAGCATGTGGTTAGAGCACCTTCTATGCTGAGCCCCCTTTGATGTTGTTA
Source organism: Tamias sibiricus (assembly GCA_025594165.1). NCBI lineage: Eukaryota > Metazoa > Chordata > Mammalia > Rodentia > Sciuridae > Tamias > Tamias sibiricus. The sequence continues at coordinate 81,745,658 of CM046663.1, forward strand.
GAGATTCCTGATGAGCATCTTCCTGGATTCTCACTTCCACAGAAAATGAAAAACTGCACTTTTGCTTCAGAGCAGAGGGAAATTGGATAAGGAGTAAAGACTCGGAGCTGGGCAGGCAGGATCTCTGGGGATGAACTTTCATAGTCACTGCTCCAAGTTTTTTCGTGGCACAGAGTTGATTAAAAGAGCTTTCCTTTGGCCCTGCTGTGATTGGAGGGAAGAAAAGGAAATGCTAATTTCTGGAAACCAGGGTAGGTCTCTGCCCCCCCCCCCCAAAGAATGAGAAATAATGAGTGTTCTGAAAGAAAATGTAGATGGGCACAAGATCCTCAACCAGAACACAGAAAAGCACAAACAATGGCAGCAGCAATATTGAAATCTTACCCTCTCTTTCTGATGCCAAGGAGGAGCAGACAAAAATCAACGTATATGTTCCTTGGATGAAAATCAAACCCTCAATACTTGATGGCTTTCACCGTTAATTTCATTGAAATGGCCCCATGCTAACAGGCGTTCTGAATTTATTCGTTCCGGTAACTCAGCCTCCAAAGGGTGCCAGAGGGACCAAGCTGGTGGGGCTGAGTGATGGGCTTGTGCACTGGCTGCTGCAGGCTGCCCGGCAGTGTCAGACCCAAGTGGCAGCCATGTGCTGGCCATTGGGGAGAGATTCTGATTGTGACTGATACTGAGAGAGTGATTAAATCTGTTTGGAAAGTTAGCCAGAAGACAGAGAAATTGAAAAGGGAATGTAGTTCATTCCTTTCAGAAACTTGACCTTTCCCCCTAAGTATTAACTCTTTGCTCTTCGTCAAATGCTGACTGCATTTTCATGTTTTCTGATAAAATATCCAAATTTGAGACTGGTATAAAATGCCAGTTTAAGAACTACTAAAATGTTTGCAAATTCTGTAAAGCAATGAAGCCATGAGAGTTATCAGGAAATTGAATTTGCTTAGGTACACTATAATAACTCTCCTGTGAGGACATTTGCACCCGTCGTGTTTAATTTGGAACATCTATGAAGATCCTGAGAGCAGTTGGTTAGGAAGGGTGGGACTCGTACTTTCTAAGGGCTTATGTTACCAATTCTGTGTCTGCAGCTCAAAAAATAAATCCAAAAGATCCTTAATGTTTAGAGGCTCCATTTCTTTAAGAAATTGGCCTTTGCCTGTTTTGTGTAGTCCTCTGTGAAAATGGGTGTGCCATTTTAATTTAGCTGAATGTTCTTTCATTGTCTCTGTTTCTTTTCTCCTGAGTATGGTTAGATTGGAGGAAGCCAAAGTGTACCACTCCTCAGCCTCTCTGGTTGTGTAGAAAGGCCATTCACCTCCCGGGGTGCCTAATGGTACTGATTCTACTACTGATGGTCTAGATAAATCAATAAGATTGATTTCCTCAGGCCTGCAGCAAACTCACCCATAACACACCAGACCAACAAAAACAGAGCCAGGACAACATAGATTTCAGACCTACTTTTTATATTATGTTTTTGTCATTTGTTTGACCCATGTTTTCTGAATATTCTCAAAGGAAACCTGAGGAGACTCTCAGGGAATAAAGAACTCTGTCACTCTGCGTATGAGAACACCTGGGGATGGTAAGGTGCCCAAGTGAAGCAGCTTATTAAGTGTTTCAGTAAGAGTAAGAGAACTCATTTGTCACACTGCATGACATTCAAAAGAACAAATGCTTCCTAGATTAAAATGCTAAGGAAGGGAACTCTGGGGAGAATGGAAAATTCCAGAGTACATTCATGATAGGGGATGCCTGATTTGTAGAAAAGGATTTTGCTAGGGGGTAAAACTGAGAAATTTGTCTTTCTGTGCATTTTAGTCATTAGCAGCCCAAGTTCCTTGAGGCCCTAGTTTATCATCTCCGATTTTCTAACATCTTTTGTGACATGTAGCACAGAGCAGGTGCTCCAAACATTTTTGTGGAGCTACAGATTGGTACGAAAAGCACCTCCTCATGCATCCGTGTTCCCCTCCTTGATCCTAAAGTGACAGAAGGCAGCATCCTCCACATCACCTTGACCTGCAAAAACCACAAAACTACAAAGTCCTGTTGTGGAAGCTCCATATATAAAGTGTCCCAGCTGTGCAGGAGGAAAGCCCACAAATGGTTTTGTCGAGTCAGGAAAATGAGGAGTTGATGGGCATTCTTGAGTTGGTTTCAGAAAGCTGGGTCATTTCGGTGAAAAGTTTGGAGAGACAGGGAGCCACTGCTTCTGTGGCCTCTGTAAAAACATGCACCTAGTGACAGGGGCAGCAAATAGCTCTCAATCACAAAGGATAAAGGTTCTTAAAAAAGGTCTTTGTTAGATTGTAGTGTTGTGTAATCATTGAAATCAAACCTAAATGAGGAAGATAGTCACCAGAAGACAGATGGAAGAATGAGATATAACTGAAATCTTCTTCCTAAATAAAGAGGAGCATCTCATAGATTTTGTTTGCTGAGAAGTAAGATGATTAGGAGGTTGCTTCAGTAGGATACACTGATCAATTTTACCAGTGGTCATAGTCTCTATATCACTAAATTCCTCTAGCTCTGAAATACAATTAATAATTTTTGTTTTCATAGTAATGTTTAAAAATCATGAGAAAATAATAATTGCAAAATCATTTCAGATACTTTCTTTAGGCCAGGAGCCAATGGATTTTGTTCACCTGTCAAATTCTGCCCACTGCTTGTTTGGGTAAGTAAAGTTTTTCTGAAGCACAGCCAAGCTTATTCATTCAGGATTGTCTGTGGCTGTTTTCATACTTCAACCACAGAGCTGAGTAGTTGTGACAGAGACATGTGGCCCGCAAAACTAGAAATATTACTATCTGGGTCATTAGGTAAGTTTTACCACTCCTGCTCTAAGGAAAACTAATCTTAGTTTTAGAAGCTGAACAAATTGACCTATGTACACTCTTACATAAATGACCAAATGGCCTGCATTTCTAAGCCTCTTAACATATATGCCTACAGAGCTCTTAATCAAGTTATGAAACAGAATGTCCAGGTAAAAAGGCTTGGCTAGAGTGCATCTAAAGATCTAACCACCACCAGTGACTCTTCCTGAACAATGATCTGACAGAGGCTATCAATTCATGCAAATCTATTAGGGGCAGATAATGGTTACTGAGCAGTGGTTGCAAACGACCTGAACCTTGTAAGAGGGTAAGTTATCAATAGCCAACAAGGAGATTGCATCTGTGTCTCAAAAGAGCTACTTTGACCCCATTCCGTGCTGGTCAATCCACAATTGGAAGACCAATCCATGTTTTGCCCCCATGTTTTCAAGAGATCAAAGACAGGTAAAGGTCATGGAGAAGAAAGTGACCACATATGGGTAGAGATTTGAAACCATGCCATATAAGGAATGATACAAGAAATTGCTGTTTTATGGGGTGGGGTGGGGTGGCTGGTGAAGACCTAGGGCTGCATGCAAGCTGCATTCAGATATTTGAGTAGGTTACATTCTCTGTAGCTCTCTGGTTAATTGGGACCCAGGAAAAGGAATGTTCATGATTAGAGTGTGTTAAGATGGAGCTGGTGGTCTCAGGAGGACATGGGAATGCTGTGGAGACCATTCAAGTATCAGTGAGGTAGTTGGATTGATGATTTCAAGGAGTCCTTCAAACCTTAAAATATTTGATTCCGTGAGAAAGACAATCTCTAGACTTCTTCACAAATGTGTTCTGAGCTGCTTCACTCCAAGTCATGGTGGTGTAAAGGAACAGTAGTGATTCTATAGTTCTAGAAACTTAAACTGAAGGTTTCGGTGAGTGCCAGGGCTTGCCAGCCTCAGCAGGGCTCCCCATCTCAAGCAGGGATTCTGAGAACCTCATTAGCATTCATCATTCCTTTTCTATCTGAACTGAGATTTTAAAAGAGAAAAAAGCACAGGTTTTGATTCCACAACTGAACATCCTGCTTCTTATGCAAAGTCCGTGGCAAGGTAAGGGAACCATGGAGAGCCCTATCCTTTCTGTTGTTCCGTCTTCTGTCTGTAACAAACATTTAGCAATTTTCCAATTATGGCAGCAATGTTATGAGGATCAGTGGGAACATAATTGCAAAGTGCTCAGGAATACTTTAAAGGAAGAATCCTTAATCTTTCATTATCATCTTGATTACCAACCACTGCAATAACTTATTCCATTGATATCCTCTTATTGCTTTTCATTTATGCTAATAGAAAAGGCTATAGTTACATATGATTTTAGTTCTCTGGAAATAAATGACAAGAAATGAATAAATCATGTACCGCTGTAAGTTTGCAGGCAGGGCACAGGATTACTAAATTATGCACTGTATAAAAGAGGGAGCTGGAAAGAAATCAATCTTTGGCTAAGCTTGAGTGATCCATACAATACAATTCTACCGTATGGGTTAGGGACCCTCTGTGCAAGAGCTCTCATAACCTAGTTAGGCTGGTAATTAGGACACAGGGACAACCAAAAGGGGAAAAAATAAGAATGTTGAACAGCAGCCAAGCGAATTTTAGAATAATGAAGAAATATCAAATAAGGTAAATCAATGGAGTGAGAGGACACAAAGGGGAAATGAAAAACATTCAAAGATAAATTAATATAGGCCCAAGGGTTATGCAAGCAATTTACTATAAATATACCAGGAAAAAAGAGACAGATGTAGGTGAATGAGGAAGTATAAAATTGGTACTATAGTGTTATAAGAAATGGCATAAAAAATAGTGTGACAGAATGAAAGGTCTGTGAAGAAGACAAAAAAGCATTTAAGGAAAAATACAGACATTCTATTGTAGGTAATGTGCTTTTTAGCAAAGTTTTTATTATGTTCTTGTGCACAATATTATCCTCATAATTTCTACAAGAAGTAAATTTGGCTAGCCTCATTTTCAATTATGAAAACTGAGCTTTCAGCTTCTCCAAAAGTCACAGAAAAAATCAAGTTTTTAACCTTTAAACCACGTACACAGAGTTTCAGCCAGTCTGCCCATTTAAGAGTCAGCTGATTCATGATTTCATTAATTTTTTAATTGACCTATAAAAAAGTAAAGTGCACTAATCCTGTGTGTACAGCTCAGTTAACTTTTATGTGAGGGGATGTTCCTAGAGCTACCACTAAGACGAAGACAGAATGTTTCCAGGGCTCCTGAAGGCTCTCTTGTGCCTTTCTTAGTGTGCATCACTCAAATATAACTGTGCCATCAATTCATTCTGCCTATTCTGAAATTTCTTATACAGGAAACTACCATATGCACTGTTTTGAATCTGGCTTCTTTCATTCAGCATAATGTTTATGAAATCCACCCCACGTTCTTACCTATGCCAGTAGTCTCATCTTAGACTACTATAGAGGGTTGGCCAAGTAGTAAATATTTTGGTCTTTGCAGGTCATATGGTCTCTGTGGCAGCTATTCAACTCTGCCTTTATAGCACAAAAGCAGCCTTAGACACTGGCCAAGTATGGCCCTCAGTGTGGCCACAGGATCACAACAAATGTTATTTACCAGGACTTCACCTAAAGGCCATTTTGGTGTGATGGTTTAGATGTGGTATCCCCCAAAAGCTCACATATGAGACAATGCAAGAAGTTTTGGAGGAGAAATGATTGGACTATAGCATTAATCTAATCATTGATTAATCCCCTGATTGGGATTAACTGAGTGGTAACTGAAGTGGTAGGGTGTGGCTGCAGGAAATAGGAATTGGGGCATGGCAAGGGTAGTGTCTCTCTCTCTCTCTCTCGGCTTCCTGATCACCATGTGAGCTGCTTCCCTCTGCTACACACTTCCACCATGATGTTCTGCCTCACTTCAAGCCCTGAGAAATGGATCTGATCTTCTGTGGACTAAGACCTCTGAACTGTGAGCCCTCTAATAAACTTTACCTCCTCTGCCATTGTTCTGGTTGGGTCCTTTAGTCACAACAATGAAAAAGCTGACTAAGACACTTGGCCAACTCCTACTGTATGGTATTCTCTTGTGTGAAGATGCCACTATTTACTTAACTATTCTATTCTTGATGAACATTGGATTGTTTCTAGTCTGTTGGTGAAAACATGCACACATTTTTCTTGCATGTGTATCTAGGGGAGTAAGTACCAGGTCATAGAGTTGGTGTTACAATGAGCTTTAATAAACACTGTCAGTTTTCCAAAGTTGTCATGCCAATTTAGACTCCCACTAGCAGTGGGCAAGTTCCAGATGTCCCAGTCCTTGCCAACACTTGGTATAGCTGGTCTTTCTAATTTTAATTATTATGATGAATGATTAGCAGTTTTGATTTGTATTCCCTTGGGCAACAATGATCTTGAGTACATTTAAAAAAATATTTATTGCCAATTCGGATACACCCTTTTATGATCAGTTCCCCTGGCCAGTATTTTTGATTTGCAGAGGTTCTTTATACAGCTTAGGTACAAATCCTTTGGATATATTGTAAATTTCTTCTCCCAGTCAAGATTTAATTCTTTTAGGGTAGGGAGGTACCAGGGATTGAACTCTGGAGTACTCAACCACTGAGCCACATCCCCAGCCCTATTTTGTATTTTATTTAGAGACAGGGTCTCACTGAGTTGCATAGGATCTCCCTATTGTTAAGGCTGGCCTTGAACTTGTGATCCTCCTGCCTCAGCCTCCCAAGCCACTAGGATTGCATGTGTGCACCACTGCACCTGGCGGGATTTAATTCTTTTGGTAAGATAATCAGTTGATATATCATGCTCTTCCCCCGCCCTTCAATAAGTCCCTTGAAATCAGCCTGAGTGGGTGGTAGAATTAATCAGGAAATGAGAGGAACACTCAGGAGTCCTGGACCCTGTGGAGAAGAAAGATGGGTACTGTTTTAGGACTTTCTCCCCCGCCACCATAATGGTCTTCTGCACCTCCTGAGGGAAGCAGAACACCAGGCTCAGGGGACCAGAATTAACCCAGGGAGGAAGGAAAAGGAGACCCCAAAATGTCGTAGAGCCAGTATTTGAAACTATGTCCCCAAAGCAGACCCTCTCATAACTCGTCCATCATTACAGTGGAGAAACTGATGACTTTCATATTGCTATTTTTAGCCTTCTTTTGAAAAAGCAGCTAATATGCCAGGATCCTGGTTTTGTAACACCCGGCAGATACCATGAAACAAGTTGAGAACATTATTGGGAATTCTATATTCTGTGCTACACTTTTTCTCTTTAGCTATGCATTCTCCTTCTATTAAATTATTGCCAAGCCAAGGTGATTTATTAAGATGAGAAGCAGACATTGCTAAAACAGGAAGAAAAGCAAAAAAGAAATAAATGTTTCCTCAGAACCCACAAAGGAGAACAGATGTCAGCAGAAGCAGATGTATGCTTCTCCGGGGTGAAAGAAAGAATACTTAATGCAATCAGGATCCCGGTAACATAAGTAACCCAGAAAGTAGAACATCTAAAACTTTGCAGAGCTCTCTCTCGTGATGTTATGCATCCATAAGAGTTACTCAGAGCAGCACAAACAACCAGTGACAAATGCACTAAAACTATTTTTTAAAAGAGAGAAAAATGGAAATGGACTGACTAGCAAATGCAAGCTTGTATTTCGCCTATTTTTAGAATTAGGAACCCATGCAGAAGATTTGCCTTCAGGAAGGAGTTATCCATTCTGTACCCTATTTAACTCAATCAGCTAAATGTCCAGTGTCTGCTTGTGACCCTCATGTGGCACGATGACTGATTCCTTCCTTTCCCAGTTTCAGAACATAGGGAATGCGATGCAAATCATCTTGGTACACATTGTGAGAAAGTGACCGAGTGACATATCACATGGTTTCTTTCTAAACCATCACCTTAGGAGAATCACCTTAAAAAAATATAAAACTTTTATGTGCCACTGTGAAGATTAAGAATGTTTGTAGCAAATATCACTTTTAAATGCATGGTACATGAGTTACACTCCTTTAAAAATGTACACTGAGACAAATTTCCAACAGTTTTGAAATAATATTTAACAAAGAACTAGAGTTTGTTAACAAAAATCAAAATAATGCTAAACATGACTAGTGTGGGGGGAAAAAAGCCAAAGATGCTAATTGTCACCAATCAAATTAGCAGACTTCTGAAATAAATAATAGACACAGTGGTCTGATAGGGATAAATAGGCACAATGAAATATTTTTTTGGTCTATATGTCATATAAGGCTTTTAGAAAGCAGCAAGAACTATTAACAAAATTTGGGTTTCATTAAGGTCATTTTAACTCTTCAATCTAATCTCCAGAAATAATCATATCAATTAACATAAATTTTAAATGAGTCATGATTTCTAATAGTAAAAATAACAATAATCAACCACATAACCAAGTATAAAGACTTCTTAAATAATTTTTCTCTTCCTCCAAATAAATATTTGTTTTTCATTTAAAAAAATTTTTTTTCTCTCTGCCCCAAATTTTGCTATGTTCCTTCTAGATACCTACCTCCTGGTCTCCTAATTAGTTTGAAACTCTCTGAAGGCATGTTCCATTCTCTTTCTGTGGTCTTCAAGTATTTTATCTTGTCTTCCCAAATGGTATAAACTATGGTAAACCCCTTGATTGAGAAGTGAGGTCACTATGTAAATTGTATGCAAACCATGAAAAATAATTGATACACAGTGATTTTAACAATATTTTTAAATGCCTCTGCATAAAGAGACTAAAAGGAAGTTCACTAGAGTATCCCCAATTATTGTATTTCCCTCATGGGACAGAGGGTTTTGTTTTTCTTTCTTCTTTGAATATTCAAAACTTCCACATTTCTTTCAAAAGGACGCACTTTTTCCATCATAAAAATGCAAATCATTGAAGTAATTGCTCTCTTTTTCAAAAGGCCACTAAACCCACAAGCTCTTTTTTTAAGATAAAAATGGTTTTTGGTTTCCTTCCCAACATCTCTGAACAGCAGTTCTCAGTGCTCCACTATTTATATTCATTTTCTTGTTCCCTTGCAGCCAAGCCTGACGCTGGTTTGTGCAGCCAGCAGAGAGGTGGGAGCAGATGGGATGAGGAATCTTAAATGGTTGGATGGAATGAGTTCTCCTGCCTTTCTAGGAGGTACAGCCACACAGTACATCCACTGAGCAATCTTCACATAGCAGAATGCTTGGCCTGAACTCCATCCTCCTTCTCTTGGCCACTGAGTCCCCCCACTTCTCATTCTTGAAGCCTATGGCAAGACACATCTGCTGCTCCGATTTTATCTCATTTTTGTATGAAAACTTTAAACCTGGCTCTGATCACCTCATTTCCATGGGAACCCCTTTCTTAGTAGAGGGTCTTCATCACACATATAGGTCATTTCCAATATCTTACCCTCCTGTGTCTCTTTGGTTTTGAGCTCAGAGAAGTGCTAAAGCCCACCAAAGTTCTATCATTGACATCCTCCTGAGGGGATCCTTCCTCGGGGCCTGGACTCTGTGTGTGTGTGTGTGTGTGTGTGTGTGTGTGTGTGCGCGCGCGCGCGCGCACACACCACCTCCCATACTCTGGAAGTGCTGCTCACTAGCTCTTTCATATCTCCTTACTCCATACCCATGGTCCTCTCTTACATCTTCTGTTGCCATTTATTTGGGGAGAGCCTTCTAGAAAAGTGTAATCTGAAAGAGCACAGGCTTAGCCAGAGTCACAGAGGTCCTAAGCAGGAGGAGTGAAAACTCACTCTGCTTTCTGACTCTCAGAGGTTCCTGATTACCTGCTCTGTTTTTTTTCCATGATTCTCCATCACTGTTAGTATATGTATCATTTTTGTTGATTTATTTTTAATTCAGTTCATGTTTTCCCTGGGATGTGCTAATCTCTGAAAGACCTCCAGAGGTTTTTTAAAAAAGCCAATAAAAGTGATATGAACTCTAATTACATCCCATTCATTGAAAATAAATGGAAAGATAATTTAACTGCTGTTCACAATCTCTTTGATAGGTTTCCTCTAAAAGTGACTATTTCTGTAGTTAGCTGAGAAAGCACAACAGGAGGAAAATTTTTGCTTTTGACTAAAACTCTCCCTGGAGAATAATGTCACTAGGAAATTCCTTCTCCTCTCTCTCTCTGTCTTTTCATTACCTTCTAACCAGGCTGCTACTTTCGGGGTAAAACATCTGCAGAAAAATGGAAGGTGTGATCAGAAAATAAAATTATTTCATTCAACAGATATTTTACGAGAACCTATCGTGCTGTTACTGAGATTCAAAGAACACTAATGCCTGATCCCTAGGTGTTTACCTTCCCAACAAGAAAGGCAGGCCTGTAAACTGTATAGTGCTGTAGAGTGCTTAAGGGCCTTGCTGAGCAGGAGGTGGTAGAGGCACAGGAGGTAGGATAGAAGGCTGCAGGAAGAAGATGCCTGTATGAAGGCTGCAGAAGGAGGCTGGGCACAAGGTGGGACGTAAGGCTGCAGGAGCTTCGTTGCAAAGGATACCATCTAGAAGACAAGGGGGAGCCATGGAGGGCTCTCCACAGATGAATCTCCTGACCAGCCCTGCAAACTGTTCCTGGGTTCATCTAGTGCCAAATTGTATGTGAACACAGGCTTCTCAAGACATATGTCCTTTGGTTTGAGGCTTCACCACATGTTGGATCATGCTCTTCTGAACTGATAAAGAGGTTGCTTAGTGGTGTCCATTTATATTTGATACCCTGCTTTGAATGCAGCAATTTGATCAACTGAATGCAGGCTTTGAAGCCACAATAAATGTATTTGGTGCTTAAGTAGATAATGAAAATAGTAGGAAAAATCAATGAATGAAACCACTGTTTGGAGGCATCCTCGTTATATTAAAATGTAAGACGTGTGGAGTGAGCTGCAGGCAGGGGAGTGACTGTTCACAAACGAGATAATGTGATAAATGGCTTTCTTCTCCCCTAGCAATCAACATTTATTTATCCTTAGCAATTTTGTTAATTTTCTACCAGGCATACATTTCTCCTTCAAAATAGAAAAATCTACTGGAAATGAAGTTGATCAATGGGCAATTCTGAGTTGTTTTTTTTTAAGTTAAAAAGTCTACAGTTTAGTAGATGTAAGTCAGTAAGGTAGAAAACACACATCTTCATTCTAATGTATGTAGCATCTGATTCCAAATAACAGGCTTTCTGCATGTGTGTGTATGTTGAGGTGTCTGTATATGAGACAGCAAGTGAGCCCAGGATGCTTTTCTGAATTAGAGCAGTAGTTCTCAGTTTATCAAGCATCAGAATCACCGGTAGGGCTTATTAAAGCCCAGCTTGCTGAGCTCATCCTAGTTTGTGCTTTGGCAGGTCTGAGCTGGGACCTGAGATATGGCATTTCTAGTCAGTTTCTGGGAGATGTCAGTGAGGCTCATGTGGGAAGTGCATCATGCGAGCCACTGTTTTAGAAATTTCTCTTACACCAGGTGGCCACAGTGCTCTTGCTGTCATGCAGAGGAAGAGACCCAAAACCTGGATCATTAAATTCATCACTCACTGGGGGCCCTGGTGAATATAATGTCTTGTTATTAGGTGTAGATTTTGTTTAGTTTTCATGAAAAATTTTTAAAAAATGTAGATCTAGGAAGGATTGAAATAGTATCCAACTTACCCTATTGTCTGCAGGAAAGACAGTGAAGCCCCAGCATATAATTGACTTTATGAAGGTCACATAGATGCTTCCTGGGGACTCCAGGAACAAAATACATGTGTCTCTGAGCAACCAGACCATACCATCTTTGCACTGTGCTACCTGGTTTTTGCAACTCTAATTCCAGAGTCATTTAAAAATTAATTAGTTAGAATTTAGGGTACCTGATAAAAGTGAGACAATAGTTGGAGTGCATCTGCCAGCCACATTTTTAACTCTGTGGGGAAGGAAAACTGCCTACCTCCAGCTGCCATTTATTGAGTACCTACTAAGTGCCTGCTGCTGGACCTTACACGCATTGGTGCCATTTAATCTCTGACTAGCTCAGCATTGGTAATATGGGCCTCATTTTTTTGATGTGGAAACAGTCTCAGAGAGGTTGCATGGCTTACTCCAAATCATGAAGCTAGGAAGAGGCATGCTGAGGACAAGTATAAATTGGGAAATGATTGAGCCAGGCATTGGAGACCCAGAAGTCAGCCACCTGTCTCCCCAAAGGGAACTGAGAAAGGGATATGCATATGCTAGATAAGGCAGCAGGCTCCACTCCTGATACAGAGATACAAGAGAGGAACTTGGCCACAGGAATTGGGTTGCAAGTCAGAGACTGATCTACAGAAAGACCAGCTTGGTGATCAGTGCACTGACTGTGGTCCCAGAGCTGGCCTGTTTTCCTGGAGCAGGTTGGAGCAGCAGGAAGGGGTCAGGTAGCTCCAGGTGTTGGCACTACAGGATGGCTGCAGGCATCTATCTGGTCCGTGAGTTTTGCAAGGTATAGAGCTGAACTTTGGTGCCTGTATAAAAAGAACATTTTATGTTCTGTTTTAAAATTGAAGATGATTACACCATTATGTGTTTCCTGAGAAGAAGTTGGGTAAAAACTGTGATTTGGTTATTCCAAAGCACTTTGGATAGGAAATAAGCTTTGCTTATACCTACCTTATTATTCTGCCCATAAATTTTAATCAGTAATAAGGATTGCCAGAATTTTCTTAATAAAAATCATGAAAGTGAAATATAAGAACCCATTCTTTTCATTTATGTTCTTTGGTTTTATCTTATGATTTTGGAGCTCATCATTGCTCATTGGTTATTTTAAGGTGCATTTGTTAAAATAATTTTACACTTAAATTTGGCTCTTTCTGAACAGAAACCACTCTTTGAAATCTGAAACTTTTGTCTACTGATGTTTGTATACTCTTGTCACCTGTTCAGTACTTACCAATGTAGGGTAAACCCTCATCTTGTTGTTCAACAATGAGAGAATGGAAGTTGAAGAATTTATTTTAAAAGGTTTTTTAATAGGGATTTTTTTAAAAAACGTGTGTACCCAAACCTTCCCAGAAGAAAACTGGAAAGAGGTAAAGTATAGTCTAGCTCACAAATATAAGTATAGAAATACACTGTACACTCAGTTAGCTTTTAATCTGAGGTCATTTTACTAAGACAGGCGTCTACCAGTCAGAGTTCAGTGTGTGATTTTTCTTGCACAAACAAAAACAATGACTACAATTTCTGTCTGCCTTTGGCTTTTCTCTCTCTCTCTTATTTTTCTTTTTTAGTTTAATTTTGGTTTTGACACATAGTGATTGTACCAAGTGAAATGAGAACTTAAAGGTTTGTACAACAATAAAAGCACAGAACCCTTCTAAGTTTTATCCTTCTGGCTTCCCCCACCCTCTGCCAATTTTGTGTCATTATTTTAAACTTACCAATATTTTTCAGCAATTCTCTGTGACTCTGTCTTTCCAAAGTATTGAATCCTCTCTCTTTCTAAAGTGATGTTTGGGGTCACTCTACATTACACATAACATAACCAAGTTCAGAGTCAAATGCAACTGATTCTTTGCAAGCATGAGACTCAACACTCAGTTGTTGATGTCAATGGGGCACTAAAGGCTAGCCTCAAGTGGTCGAGGTGATATGGATATTCTCATAGATACTTTCAAGAAAAAAATGGAGAGAGTTGGTTAATCTGATAAGTTGGTTATATTTATGAATGTAGAGCTGTTTTTATGGAGTTCTATCTTTGGTAAAACATAATTTAGTAGGAAAAAAAAATGTGTTCTCCTTTCTGAGTGAGTTTTGGAAAAGCCAAGCTACTATTAGAATTATACCAGATACTACCCTCTACCTACACCCAAAGTGTGGGCCAGACTCCTGCTAGAAAATGGACAGATGGCTACCTCTCTAGAATATTGGACTTATTCATATAAAAAATAAGAATTGGATCTTCACAAGAAACCACCCTCCCCTTTCCTATGTGACTCAGTCTTATTCTGAATAGGCAGATTGTTTGAGGGAAAATTCCAGATTCTCAGTATTTGCATTGGATCTTGGCAGGCGCCTTGATAAGCCTGGTCTTGGAATAGCAGCTTAGGAGCATCCAGTAACCTAACTCCATTTATTTCAGAATAGAATGGAGAAGAGGCAAAGTCAGGAAGAAAGTTTCTAGTCTCTCTGCTTCAAGCAATGTAAGTACCCTCCTTTGAAATGAAACTTGAGGCAGGATGAACACTTACAAGAAACTGAAACAGGTGTGTTTGAGGCCATGAATCAGCCTCAATACTAGAATTCTAAATTTGGAATTCTGCTACCAAGTTCGATGGGCCTCACTCCTTATAAATCAAGTTGATCAAAGCAGAAATTACCGATTCAAATTTGTGGTAGAGCTAAGAAAATGAAAACGAAGTGATGATCAGTCAGAAGGGAGGTGGCCACATAACTCAACTACTTTTTTCAGCATGAAGTATGTATGAATCATACTGGTACCTCAACTAAAAAGATGCTCCTTTAAAATCATGTCACTTATTTACAGAAGTTTTGCTTTAAGAAGTAGAGCACCTTATCCATCACCTCCAATTTTTTAGATTAATTCAAAACTAAGAATTGTTCTTAATATGAATTTTTTAAAAATATTTTTTAGTAGAAGATGGACACAATACCTTTATTTAATTTATGTGGTGCTGAGGATTGATGAACCCAGGGCCTCACACATGCAAGATTAGTGCTCTACTGCTGAGCTATAGCCCCAGCCCCCTTAATATGAATTTATGTCTTCAACAAATACTTATTGAACACCTACTTCTGATCAAGCATTATCCTGGGTGCTAGTTACAATAGTGAACACAGCAGGCAAAGCCTTTATCATGGAACTTTGGGTCTACAGGGAAAGAAAACACAAAAGTAAGAAAACTTTATGGAAATACATAGACCTCTTATGTATGTCTGTATAATCAGCTATAACATTCATTATGATATATATATATATATATATATATATATATATATATATATATATACATATATATATATAGTTTTCAGAGAAAAACATGGTTAACCTATTTGTGCCTTACCTTGTAATACAGAATAAGAATCCCGTCCATGAGGAATTCCTGGGCCCAGCCTTGACCGGGGTCTATGCCATTTAATGGGGCACATTACCACTGCTGAGCTAAGTAATTGCTAGATCCACACTGGAGAGGAAGCCCCAGACTGTGTGAGTAGAGAAGGGATGTACCAGCTAACAGGGTGAGAAATAAATGCAAATTAATTCTCCACCCTCCTGGCAGCCACTGCTCCCATTTTCTTGTCCTCCTTCATCCCCCTGCCAGTTCTCAGAGAAAAGAACAAATATTACAAATGATGTTCACTTCATGTCACAGTGACCTAGAAAGGAGAATGTGCAGTAAGGCGTGGCGGTTCACTAATGATGCTGAGCCCGAAAGCCAGGCAGTGACAAAGAGGACAGCAATGTAATTGAGAGCCACTTTGAAAACCCCAGCACTTTCCTCTTCAGCACCTCTTCCCGGGAGCCTGGGACCCTGGGGTTGCCTGAAGCGTGACCAAAGGCATGGGCCCTTTCCACATGGCCACTGCCTTCATATCAGGGAATAGAGGGTTTCATCACAAGAAAAGGCTGTCTCAGCGGAATCCATTAGCCCAGCATGCCTCAGAGAGTTCTGTGGTGTGAGTGGTCACTTCTTGGGACCAAAGTTTTGATTAAAAACAAAGCAAAACCATTTCAGGTACAAAGAAGCCAGCCTGCGATCTCCAACATTTCTACTCAGGTGAGCAGGAAGAAGGGAACACGGTGGGAGGCTGCACTGTCCCACCCAGAACCATTTGTGAAGTTAAGGAGCATCTGTCTGTCCCTCATCCTGCAGCTCCTCTGAGGATTAGCTGCTCACTGCTGTCCCCTTCCTGAGGGGATGTTGTACATGGGGAAGGACTTGTGCCTCTCACCATTCCAGAGCTAGAGATGGACACAGGGTCAAAATCCTGTGCCAACCTGATCTTCGTTTTGGACCAATTCTGTGCTCCATAGCATCCCCCAAGCCATGAAGCCCAAACTGGTCCTCACTGAGACATCAACCCCTGCTGAGCAGTTCATCCGTGCCCTGCTCCTTCCTGAACAGGGTCTCAGGAACCTGTTTTAGGGCAGACACTCCCTGCATTACCACCTACTGTCCAGCCAGGGCCTCTGCTAAGCACTCTACCTACCTACGTGGCTCATTTCATTCTGACTTGTTACCAGAGCCCCTTTATTGAAGGATATGAGGCTCTCTCATAGAGACCAAAGAGTTTTCCTCAAAGTCTTCCAAATCTAGTCACTGGTAAATTGGGTCTGTCTGACTCCAAATGCATGTTTATTCTCTCTCTCTCTCTCTCTCTCTCTCTCTCTCTCTCTCTCTCTCTCTCTCTCAGCATATAGTTGCTTTATTCTCTTCCACTGGAAAGAAAAACAGTTTACCAATGTATAATAAGCACCCCCAAAGTTCTCTCCTCCACCCTTGCTATTAGAAGGGTCCTAAAGTTTTTCGGCAAATGTCTCACTTCACAAGCTAGAAGCTCAGTCCTGTGGCTTCATCAAGAGACTTTATCCCTAAAAACCTGGTAGTATCCAAGACACTTTGCTTACATCAGGAAGCCAGGTGGTGGTGTCTTCTTCACTATTCTTTTCTGCTGTGTGTAGGTAGTTTAATTGTGCTGAGCAGAATCTCTTTCTCTCTTGTGCACTGAATCAGCTGGGAGTAAGAGGAAGAGAAGGAGATATGAGCTCATCAGGAGCAGAGGCTCCCTCAGCTGTTGGCTAAGGCAGGAGGGAGGCTGTTCCTGTGTGCTTCCACCTGCCCCTCAAGCCTGACAGCTCATAGTGTTAGGTGAGGGCTCCCCACCCTGACCTCTTACCTTCCCTGACACCATTTATCATTTTACTCAGCATCATGAAGATCATGAGGTGGCTAGAATTTGGGGATAAAGGAAACAAAGTAGCATATTGTTTTAGTCAGCTTTTTTGCTGCTGTGACCAAAAGACCCAAGAAGAACAATTTTAGAGGAGAAAAAGTTTATCTGGGGCTCACAGTTCAGAGATCTCAGTCCATACAAGGCTGGCTCCATTCCTTGGGGTTTGAGATGAGGCAGAACATCATGGCAGAAGGGTGTGGTAGAGGAAAGGAAAGCAGCTCAGGACATGATGATCAGGAAGCAGAGAGAGAGAGAGAGAGAGCTCTGCTCAACAAAGACAAAATATAAGCCCAGGCATGCCCCCAGGGACCCACTTGCCTACAATTATAACTCAGTAAATCCCTGTCAGAGGATTAATATACTGATTAGATCAAGGCTCTCATAACCCAATTATTTCACCTCTAAACCTTCTTGCATTATCTCACACATGAACTTTTGAGGGACACTTCATATCTAAACCATAACATAGATTTTGGATATGAGTAAGATAGCAAGAGATAACAGTCTGAACATATACCTCTCTAACAATGTCAAGGAAAGAGTAAATTTTCTGGATAAATAAAAAATGGCAAAAGTATCCAAACTTACAAAAGTGCATATCATTGTATGGAAATTTTTCTATGATGTAATATGCCTTTCCATTAATTATATGCAAAAGTAAATTTTACTTTTTCCTGGGGAGAGAATGTCAACATTGTGATGATCTCATATGAGTTGTCTTTTGAAACTCCAATGGCCTGCCTCCTCAGGGCTGCTTAGGCATATGCTCTAATGCACACCAACAGCCCAGTGTGCATTTCAGTTGACATGGGGGGAATACTCTCTCACTCTCTCTGCTTAACTGCTTGGTCATTCGGTTATCATGTGGTAGGATTCCTCTAGTTTAATAGTGCCACAACCAACAGGATAAATAAGCTGGCTGGGTAGTTTTTAGTTCTGCCCACAGTGGGAAGCCACAACTCAGTCTTGACTTGCAGAACTGTCCCTGTGCTTGGAAGTTGACCAAACCGGTGCCTGCCTTACTTTAAACCATTACTTATGCACATGATTCCATTTAACATTCATTCTCTCCCCAGTCTCAACCCCTCTTAGAGCCCTTCAAAGATGCCCTTAAGGGACTGTTGTCTTGAAAATGCCAATGTCATTAAGAATGCCAGTGTCATTAAAACAGCCTTTTTGTCTGTTGTCATAGACAAACAGGCTAAGGAATTGCTGCAGATTAAGAAAGACTGAGGACTCTTGGCAATGAAATACAATATATGATCCTAGACTGGGCCTGGTGCTAAAGAAAATGCCCCAAAGTGTATGACTGGGTTAATTGCAAAGTTAGAATACAGTCAGTAGGATAAGAGTATTGCATCTATATTAAATTTACTAAGGTTAATGATTGCACTCTGGTTATGTAAGGGGCACCTTATTCCTAGAAAATACACACTTAGGTAATAACGAATAAAAGGCCACAATGTGTGAAACTTATTCTCAAATAGTGTATTACATATATTAGCATATAGATTTTAACATATGGATATTCTTTTATGTATGTTTTCAAAAGTTATTTTCAAACAGTGTGAAAGGAACATATTGATATAAAAGTATTAATGTATATGCAGCCTCTCTCGCTTACAGAGAAAATTGCTAAAACAAATGTTAAGACTAAGTGATTCTGGATAAAGGGTGTACACTGTTCTTTGTATCATTGTTGCAACTTTTCTGTTAGTTTTTAATTATTCCCCAAAGACACAAACAAGCAAGCTTCCCTTAAGATGCAGCTATAAAGTAAAAAGATTTGATTTTATGTGTGGCACATAAGAAGCCATCTCATTATTTGTACATACACACGGTATTGCCTTCATATTGATAGACATGAGCATTCTACAAGAAATGAGTTGATGCCGGAAATGGGAAAACTAGGTGAGGATTGCTCGTTTTGAGGCTAAATATAAACTTCCTTGGTATCTCATGAGCACCTTCAACATGGCCTTGCTAAGTGGGGCTCAGGGAATACTGGCTTTACGTGACCTGGGTTGGGTTTCAGTTGGAGGCATTAGCAAGGTGCAGAATAAGTGGGGACCCAAGAAGATCTTCAGAGAAGATCTGAGATGGCATATTCATACTGCAGGGTTTCAGCAGAGTGAACAGTAGTTTTTAAAATGGCCTCTTTTTCCTATATGTCATCATTTGGATAGAACTTAGATTAAAGCAGACAACAAGAAACACCTTAAGTTGCAGAAAGGGGAAAAAAAAAAGAAACAGAAGCAAAGTTAAAGGAAGCAAAGAAATGGAAACTCATCTTTCCATTTATACAAATTCAGTCTTCCCAGCTCCAGCCTTTCCCGTCTCTATTAATGACCAGGGCAGTAGAGCTCCCTACAGGAGCGCCTTCTCAGAGTTGGAGATGTTGAATTAAGTCTCCAAGGAGAACTGGTAAAGGTAACAAATAGAGTGACCACGGAAGGCATTTGGGAACCAAATCCAGATAATAGGAAAAGCATGCTCATATGAACTCAGTTTCTTTGTATACAGAATAGAACCTTGTGTGCTGGATCCATATGAAAAATATCCTCCTCTGATTTGATTGGGAAGACACCTAATTAGCACCAAAATCACATCTATCCTCCTATTCCATTTATCCATCACAATTCACAAGTTTACAGTTTTTATTTAAAAAAAAAAAAAAAAAAAAACTTTGTAGGACGATGCCTCATCGATAACCGAGTCATTTATTTTACATAGCATTTTTTCTCCCAGCATGCTACAAGATTTTATGTAGAGGTTGCTTAAATGCACTGCTGAAATGCAGCCACCTCTGGGGGAAACAAAAATGTGTTAACAGATAAATGGCCCCCACAACATGCTAGTTAATCTTTGGGGCAAATAACGGAACAATCTGTAAAGTATGGAAGGATTTTGAGGAGTGGAACTTCCCTCTCCCGGCTGGCATTTTGCCACAAGGTGAGGATAATGCCTCTCTCTGGTCTTCCTGAAAGCGCCATGGGACCCATAATGGCCCCAAGCGTCTGGCTCCTCGTTTTTATTTGTCATCGGAAAGATGTAATGCCAAGAGTACAGCTGGGGTCTGGGTTTAGTGCTAGCTCCAGGGAAAGGGTACCACATAGTCAATCACTTCCCACATAAGCCAGATTTCCCCATAAAGATTAGTCATGGTGCCAGTAAAATATGGGCCTGTGTTTCCTGGCCTGTGAGGAGCTCAAGACAAGCAGGCTAAATGTCTGCTTTGATGTTGAGATATGTGTGGGTGTGGCGGTGTGTGTGTGTGTCCATTGCACAAGAAGAGCCTGCCTTAACCGTTTTGGGGTCCCATAGGCCTGGACAACAAAGAGAGCTACACTGGCAACTGGACTGGCCACTTCAGCTGCGCCCACTCTGGGGGACTCAGTTTTCATTATAGGAGTTAAAGTTGAATATGAGTCCAAATTTGGGGATCCGGATCCATAGAAGAGACATTTGAGGAAGTAAGCTTCAGGATAGGACAGCACATTGCTGAGTGCCATGTTTCCACACACATGCCAGGTTCATATGTTGACCAAGGGAACTTGTGGAATCCAGAAATAAAACCCTAATTCTTGGGATTATGATGGCTTGGTCATCAGATCAATGGGAAAACATCCTGAGGAACATATTTGACCTTGTGAGAGTCTTCCTGTGGAGGGGGGCATGTTCTTCCACTTACCTATTTTATTCAACTCCAAAATCATCATGAGTTCGTCTATTCTTTGTTACAATTAGAAAAGAAACCACAATTCGAAGGGTTTGTTAGCAGCTCTGCCACTGTTTTCTAATAGTTTGTGTAGTTTCTAATGACCCGAGTGCCACACAGGAGGCCTTTGTAATGGAGCTGTGTCACCGCAGGAACTGTGCAAAGTGAGTGTTACTTAATCACAGTCACCAAAGATGAAAAATGTAGTATTTCTTAAGGAAGCGGGTGAGGCTGTAATTTTAAAATGCCACTAATGTAATGTGGAGCAGGAGGAGGCTTCCATTTCTGGCCTCTCTTTTATCCCCTGGTTTGAATGCTTTTGGCAAAAATAAAAATTTCTAAATGGCATTTGTAATAACAGGACTTGAAGTAAAGGGAAACTTCTTGAGCATGCTGGAGAATATGAAAGCAAAACCTGGTAGGCATGTGGCATATCAGAAAGGGTCACAGTGTTTGTTGGATTGTAAAAGCATCCATGTGCAAAAGTCATCATTATCTACTGTACTGGCCCAAATATTAAGAATAAAATTATTTGCAATTGCTTGCTCCAAATTGGTGAGATTAAAAAAAAAATGGTGTGACTATAATCATCTCTGTCACACAATAAAGTCTTCAAATTCAGGCCCTTGATCTCGGTAATGGTTTTCAGTTGCTGACTCAAGTTTTTGTCCACACTTGGACACTCCTAGCTGCTCTTGATAGTTAGCTTGATCTATTGGCCAAGTTCTGGATGTGAGCTTTAATGTGCACTCTATCCTCTGGTGCATCACTTATGTTTTATGCTGGGGTTCCAAATCAGCAATCATCACAGTAATTGTGCAGCTTGTGGTCTAGTGGGAAAAAGACATTGAGGATGGATGGCACATGTGAGTACTTAGTCATATGGGAAATACAGAGTAAACAGACACAGATAAGAACCAGGTGCTAACCTAAGTTTAGGATTAGGGAGTGTTAGATACAATGGCAAATGCAGTTAACACAGATTTAAATATATAGGTATGCATATGCATATGTATATGTATGTGTATATATGCATAAACACATGCACATGTTTATTCAGGTTGCCAGATTTAGGAAATAAATGCATAGGATATACAGTTAAATTTGAATTTCAGATAAATCAGTAATTTTTTAGGATAAATATATGCCATGCAACATCCAGAGCACAATTATACCAAAATAGTGTTATTTATTGGGAATTTAATTTTAACAGCATCCTGGACTTTCCCTGGCAACCCTAATGTGTGTGTGTGTGTGTGTGTGTGTGTGTGTGTGTACAGCTGGGTATATGTATGTTTGTTGTGTCTGAATGTGTATGTATCTGTATATAAGTTTATATATGTGTGTATACGTGTGTATAAAACACACACACACATACTAACAAGGACAAATGCAGAGAGAAAAGTTGAGAAGTAGAAAGTATATGGACACAAGACCTGGGGATATGACCCCTAAAGCCTATTCTTTCCTCCTTTGACAGTTTTCCCACATATGTCTCTTTTGAACAGGGAGTTGTAAGTACTGCTGCCCCCATATCCTATAAAGGGCACCTGATCTGCAATCCTTAAAGTTAAAACCTCCCAGGTCTCCTCAGTTTCCTTTCCTGAGGAAAGTCCATTCTTAGGTAGATTGTGAATAAGCCCTATCTCTTTGATCAAGAGCCCTGATGGGTGTAGACATTTCCTTAAGATTCCAATGACATTATTTTGATCATAGGAATAATTCAGTTCCACCTTTGAGGATCACAGGTGCTTACAGTTCTGAGACCTATAGAAGTATGTTTGTGATTTTCAAGAATGAAATTGTTTTTTCAGATCACATTCCATATGTGAACAAACAATGTTCCCTTCATAAGAGTCAGCCAATATACCTTTATGTCCATGTTATTGTTCTTGCTGACCTGGGGGTAGCACCTTAATTCACAAATTCTCCACTTCCTCATCTCCAAAATACACATGCTGATATAAGGCTTATAGAAATGTTTTGAGGATGAAGTGAGACAATGTAAATAAAGAACTAAGTAGATGAAGTAAGACCTGTAGGAGTGAAAACTTGGCCCCTGCCACATGGCTTCCATTGTCCTTAGAACCATCCACAATCTCAGAAGTCACTGCAGAATTTCTCATAGTGCTGAGAAACATGGCAGAGTTCAAACCAATGGAACTCACTCACAACCTGGATTTCGTGGGTGACTAAGGTTCAGCTTTGGAAAAGCAAGGGGAGCCCATGGCAGCCATAGTTCAATGAAAACCTCACAGGAGTTAGTGTGAGCTTTCCTAAGATATGATCCAAAATCCAAATCCACTTCGTGCTCAGAATGTTTGTTCAGTGTGCTGGGAGCCTCTTGAGACTATGAGAACAAATTTCTCTTTGATGCTGACATGTTAAAATAGATCTCCCCCAATGCTCTTTGTAGTCAAAAGATAGATAGCCTTTGAGACACTCTGTCACTAGTGAAATAGATTTTGTCATTATCAGAGATAAAGAGCCAGGCCATATTCCATACCACAATTAGCTAGAATAACCTTTTGAATTTTTTTTTCCAAATTAGGATTTAGAGTACAGGACTATGAGAGAGAGGATTTTTTTTCTGACCAAGCACAGGCCTTTTTTTTTTTAAATAAATTTTGTTTTGACTGCAGACAAATGGGCTCGACAATTAGTTTTCAAAGCCAGCTGCATTTTGAAAATAACCAAGTCAAGTGTATGCTATGTAAAAATGTTATATTGTACCTTTACATCTTGTCAACTGTCATTAATCTGTAACTTCTGAGTAAGGAACCAGATTTTTAAAGGATCTTCTATTGAAGTTGTCCAAAAGCAACAATAGAAAATGTCATTTTGAGACGCTGGGTGGTTTTAGACACTCAACATTGACCTTTTACCTTCAAGGCTGTGTCTTGCCTCGTATCCATTTCTCCCCAGGACCACAGTAAACCTGTCAAGTCAGATTGCTGTTGGAGTTGGAACTAAGTGGAACAAGCTGAAGAATTTTACTCAAGTGATTAGTGGACTTCAAACTGCTTGTCAAAACCCCATCTAGTTACAGCAGTTGGCTTAACCCTACCAGGTGTTTCTTAAATATGCCTTTATTTGGTTCATTTCCTATGTGTGCCTGTAACTACCACACAACTATATCTGAATGAAGAGGAACTTCAGTTTCATGTTTGGAAATTTAATCAAAGTTAAATGAAAAGTAGGAAATGTATGATATTAAAAAAGGAAAAATTGTTATTGACTGAACTATGCTCATTTGCTTGTGGCTTCAGTCACATGTGTGATGATATGTTGGATAAATGATAGAATTTCTATATCTCTGATGGGATCAAAATAATTATGAGCTTATACTAGTCTATAACTAATGATGTAGAGATTTGGGGGTTTAAACATTTTAAATCACTCCCTTTGGGTCTCAAAAGTATGAATCTACAGAGAGAAAAGAAATTGCTAATGATATTACTGGGACTGTAGGGAAGATGGAATGGGATGGAGTATCCTCGGATAGCCCATCTCTACTGGGGATTTTGTACCCCCAGACCTCAGTCAAAACCTCCATATTTTGACTTTTCTTCTCTTTCCTGCTAAATGCCTTCAAGTTCTCAACTTAGGGTGATTTGATGACAATATTAGGTTTCTAGGGCTACAATAATAAAATATCTCAGATTAGGTGGTGTGAACAACAGAAATTTATTTTCTTACTAGACAGAAGCCCAAGATCAGGATGGGTTCAGTTTTTAGAGAGGGTTCCTCCTGACTCTCAGACAGCTGGCTTTTTAACTGTGTCCTTATATGGCAGGGAGAACACAAGATCTCTGGTGTCTCCTCTTATATGGGAACCAGCCCTATTGGGTTATGGACCCACCCTTAATACCCCATTTAACCTTCATTACCTCCCTAAAGACCCCATCTCCAAATCCTCACATTTAGAGGTCAAGTCTTCAACATATGAATCTTCAGGTCCATGATTCAATCCATAACCATGACTAAGAATAAAACAGGGCATCTGTTTTTGGAAAATTACTGTTATGTGTCCTTTAATCACCCTTGGTAAATATACCATTAACATCAAAATATCAAGTACAATATTTTACCAAGAAATATAAAATCTAGCAATATTATAAGAAAGGCCCTATTCCCTGAAGAACAAGTATTTATAGCTGATGTGGGGCATTTAAAATGTGGACTTGTTTTTACAGTGTTGCTTTTTATGTAGATGACTATGCAGAGAAAATAATGTCTTGAGTTTAATTGTACCCTATAAAATACTAATCATTGTTCTATGGCATGAGACCTAGCACTGGTCAAATTCTGTTTCCCAGAATATGATAAATATAAACAGCTGTTTCATCAGTTAAGTACTTTTTTTTTTTCTTTTCTACCACCATGGTTAAAAAGGAATCCCATCCTAGATCTAACAGCTCAGACTCACGATCTCTAATGATAGTCACTAGTCTATAGAAAGAAAAGGTGATGGATTGACAGGGGACGAGTCACAGATTCAAGTCCTGCTACTGGGCTGAGGAGAAGGTGAAAGGTCCCGTACAGTACAGCCTTTCTGAGTCTTACTTTCCCTTTTTATTGGGCTTAATGATCTTTAAGGGTATGACAGGAATGGCATTCTTTCATTCTAGGATATAGAATAGGAAGATGCTTTGGTAACATTAAGGAACAGATACCATTTGGGGGAAAAGTAATGGAAAGAAGCTAAAATTCAAGTGATCTGAAAGAGAAACACTCTTCGGATTATAGGATTAGGGACATACCTCCCACATAAAATCTTATAAGCTAGATTTTGGAAGATAATGTGTATAAAGCAGAACCCAACACTGAGTCCATCCTGGAGGAGGAAATGAACTTGGTGACCCGACGTGGCCTCTTTTGCCATCCCTCCCTGCAACGTGTGTGTAAGTGGCCGATGTCTTCAGGGAAGCGTGCCGCCCTCCGAACAGCATCTCCATGGCCCACATTTCTTAAGAGGTTTCGCTGTCTCCATTGTGTCAAGTTGCACAGATGAAGTGTCAGGCCATGGTGATACTGTGATTGTTTGTTCAACCCCCTGCTGGAGCTGGGATTCACACCCCTGAAGCTGTGGTACTTGAGTGAATTCAGATGAAATCTTTGTTATCACTCCCTCCTCTGGCACAGCTGCCTTAAAAAACCACCAACTGACAGATGGAGGACTTTCTCCAGAAAATGGTCCACGGGAAATTTCTTTCCTATTTCAGATGGGGCAGTAGATCCCACCCACCATGAGAAGTTGAGGGCAGTGACATGCCAGGCTGGCACGATAATCTCACTGTGATATGCTTGCCACATTAGACATTTGGGGACAAGGGCCACAGCAACATCCTTCATCTCCTATCAGTGAGAAGCTTCACCAGGCCTAGTATATTACCTGAAATCTGCAGGGGTTCAGGGGCTTCAGTCATCATTATTGGATTGGCGCAGCGTGGAATAGCATGTCAGATTGATAAGAGGAAACTGAGGGTTCAGATCCTCCCTTTCCAACTTAGTCACACAATCCCCATGAGCTTTGGCTTCCTCATCAGTAAATTTGGAACAGTATGACCCCCACCACAGAATGATGGTGACATTTCGTGGAGGCAAGGTGACATGGTGCCTTGTGTGAACCCTACTAGACCACAAGTGAGCTGGGCAACTGTGCTGGAATTTCCTAAACTGTAAAATGGGAATGATAAAAATGGTTCTTTTTATTTAGGTTTTGAGACGTAAAGGTCCTCAGCAAGCACTCAGTACCTACTACCTCTTCTTGGTCTATAGGATGTACCTACACCTAGTAGGTGCTCAGTAAATTTTCCCTTCCTTCTCCTTTTTACTTCTCCAATTTCCCTCCTTGAGCTCACACCAGAACTTGAAGGCGAGGTTTCTGTTAAGAATGTTCTACATGTTTCCAGGGGTCTTCTTCAGAACACACTTTAGGAAATACTGCCTGGGAACTCTAATGTCAAAGAGAGATAACCCATAAGGAAAGAATTTCCAAAGTAGAATATATATATATATTTTATTTGGATTGAACTCAGGACATTTTACCACTGAGTTACATCCCCAGTCCTTTTCTTGCCCCCGGGGCAGGGTTTTGCTAAATTACCCAGGCTGGCCTCAAACTTTCAATACTCACTGCCTCAGCCTCCTGAGTCTCGCTGAGATTATAAGGGAATACCACCACACCCGGCTAGTAGTACTTTAAATATATAAAACTCGCCAAACTCAGTGGCTTTGGGCAAATCCCTTACTCTCTCCATTCTTTACAGGCTTTCCATTCTGTAAAATGAGGAATTGGATTATATTATATCTGGAATCTCTTTCAACCACAGTAACACATGAGTCTATCATTATCGCTGGGTACCAATGTGTGCCCAAGGCCATTAATTCACTGGTAAAACTATAGCCCTGGGACCAAAGTTAGGATCATGATGTAAGCCCAGTCAAATGACTCGTATTCATAAACTGTGGGTCCTGTGTGGAGCAGATGAGGATGTGTAACAATGGATTATTTTTAAATGTGTTGCAATGCAGAGACTGTGTTCTACCGACTATGGGTGTGTAGCTTCATTTTCAACATGTGTAGGAGAGTAAATCTGCATATTATTGAGCAGACAGTGTAAGAGCAGTTGCTTAGAATGATCCTCTGTGCTTTTAATATTTGGCTCCACTGGGGGAAGTCTATTTAGTGATATCTTATTCAAGTAACACTGCAGCGATGGAAAATCGAAAGGCAAAGGCAACAAGGCAGGCAAGAGAGAGAGAGAGAGAAAGAGAGAGAGACTAAGTAGAGGACATGACATGCTTGGAAAAAATTAACTCAATATGAGTTGGTAGAGTCGTTAGTATCCTAAATAATTTTTTTTTCATAGATTTTGGGGGATTATTTGCATTGACTGGAGTTAAATAATAATTTGAAATGTTTTTGGAGGTATTTATTGTGTAAATGACAGGTGCCAAAATCATCTCAATGACCCCATTGGGTTTGAAGCTTCTGGTGGAGGTGATGGAGGATGGTGGGGTTCACTTGAGATGAACAGGGCCTGGAGAAAGCCTGGGAACCTCTGATGGAAGGAAAGAGTGCAAGAGGTAGCAGCACCTGACAGTTGACTGATTCTATTACAGGACCGAACAAAGTGATTAACATCAAATAAATTAAGGTGCTCCTTGGAAAAGTGCAACATTATCAAGGGCTGTCAGGGAGGTTGCATTAAGTTAGCATAGAGAAATGTGTCCCTCATGCCTCACTTCCTCAGGCAGGGTGTTCTGGCTCTGGATTTAGCGATCAGGTACAATTTGATCTCCAGGCTGCACACAGGGACAGAGATATCAAGAAGTCAGGGGTCTGACAGTGATGCATTATGTGATAGGATGCTGAAGCTGATTATGATGCAGGTGACAGAAATGAATCACCTCCTGAATATGCTGAAATTGGCACTGCAGGAGGAGACAGCCAGAGCTCTCAGGATGTCAGTAATGAAAAACAGGAAGTCAACTCCTGACCGTATGTGCCTGACACTGGGATGCTTAATGTTGGAGGTCACTTTCCAGTCCTGGCCACTGCTTTGCAGAAAATAAACACAACTACAACAAAATGTTAGTGTCCTTGGGGAGACAATGTATGTACTTCCTTGCTTTTCAGATCCTATTATGCACTAACTATGACAAAGTTACCAAACACATTTCCCGATCACCTTCTTACTTGCATTTGGAAGCATGTAAGAAACATCAACCAATCAATACAATCATGATCAGGATGGCAATATGACAAAGACTAAAGATGGCAAAACCCTGATATACCAATGAATAGTGGGTTCTAAAACAGTTAAAAATAATTTCACCACTCCTCTGACACTTACATATTGCCATGCGGCTCTAGGTGTTTTCAAATGAATTATGTCCTTTCTTCATTCCTCCATTAGATTGTAAATTCCTTCAGAACAGGGACCGACACTTAAAATTCTTTGTCAATTCATGGTGTTTCTACCACGTGGTCCTTTGCATACTTTGGCATACCAAGAGCTCAGAGAAATAATATCAACTTCACTAAATTAAAAGACATGCCCATTCTCTTGGGTGCAGGACAAGTGACAGAGCCGTGAGAAATACTGGCCTCCATTACAAGGGGTGAGGTGACAGAGGCAGCACCTCTATCACTCTTCAAAGGATGGTGTTTAGGAAGGTGAACTTAGCTGAGCCCCTGGTAAGTGAGAAGAAGAGCCTGGCAAGGCTGTAAGAGAGAGAGCCCCATAGGAAGGTCCCTGAGAACATGGGTTCCTTTCTAGTACCAGTGGACATCAAAATAGAACTTTCGTCTGGCATGGTGGTGCACACCTGTAATCCCAGCAGCCCAGAGGCTGAGGTAGGAGGATCATGAGTTCAAAGCCAGCCTCAGCAACATAGCAAGGCCTTAAGCAACTCAGTGAGACCCTGTCTCTAAATAAAATGTAAAAAAAAGGACAAGAGATGTGGCTCTGTGGTTAAGCACCTCTGGGTTCAATACCTGGTACCAAATAAATAAATTAAAAGGACTTTCCATGACAGGTGGAAAATAATGCCATTTTCAACACCTTTTAGGAGGATAGCATTTAAAAAAATTACCAAATTCCTTGATCAGACAGCCTCAGGTCATTCTTTGTGAGCCCTTGCAATTTCAAATGTCCTTAATGTGATAGATTAAGTGCATTTTGTACATTTATAAATATAGGGCTCATTGCAGAATCTATGTTTATAGTACTGCAATCTGTTTTTTTTTTTTTAATCCAGGTTTTACTAGATCCTGTTTCTTCTATAAAATAAAAGAAAATAACAATGAGCATTCAGAAGAGAAGCGTGCATGCACAATGATTGTGAATACAATCTCTGAAAGACTCAATTTATATATTTTTTGGAAAGCAATGAGATGCTTTACACAATTACATTATCCCAAATTATTACTTCCTGTTTTTTTCCAGAGTTTGTAAAAAATAAATGATGTGTCATATTTAATCTCCTTTGTCCTTAGATTCACTATAATAAATATTAAGGTAGTACATTTATTATAGTGCTTTTCACTTGAAAGACAACACCCATTAATTCTAAACCTTGTGCTGACAGCTGCTCCAACACAGCATTAGAATATTGCTGTCTCAATTCTAAATTATTTTTATGCAGAGTAGATTGGGACTAGGTAGGCTAACACCAAAATTACTTCTAATCTCAGGACTTCTGCTTTTTTTTTACTTTTAGAAAATTCTCATCTATTACTTCCTAATTTTTTTTTCTGCTATCATCTCCATTTTTCCTTCTGGGAATGCTACCAAATACATATTGGAGGTCCTCAAAGCACACTCCATGTCTTATATTCTTTCATATTTTTCACCACTTAATCTCTATGCCTATTTTACATTTTTTCTTCTTTAATATTTTTTCTGTCACTGCTCTTCTTAGAATCAAAGAGGAGTATATTAATATGAATCTACTCAACCCTTTTCATAAGGGTCTCTGCAAAACTACTGTTTATCTGCAACATGCAAACATACAACTTAGAATGTATATCAAATAAACTTACATTTACCAAGACACGGAAGAAAACAATTGCTTTAGGTTTCTTTTTCCCCCTAAAATGTAGTCAGTTTAAGTAACATCTCAAATACAAAAGAAGACAGGAAAACAAGAGGTAAAATCCAGACAAATCCTTCTCTATACAAAATTCCAGCCTTCCATAATACATAAATACTTTGAGCTGATAAACAAGAAAAGGTCAGCCACTCAGTTTAAACCAAAACCAAATATGTATGAAAATGTGCCTAAATCCTCCATGAATCAGGGCAGTGCCTGATTCTGCACAATGGGAAACAAATATATTCTCTGAATTTTCATGCGTTAAGGTGTGACTCCTTTAGGATGCCAGCTAAAGCCTGCAAAAATGCAGCAACAGAATACATTAACCAATAAACCATTTCTCTGTAAGCTACATACTTAAATTATCTACTTTGAAGTGGGGTTGTATCTCTGGTAATAAAAGCACAAAGACTTTTCTCTCATCACTACTGTAATTAGTTCAGGCTTACCTTCATTTAGGGCACTGTGCAATATCACTAGCACATATAATAGTTACAGAATACTTCCCATAAATTTGAATTCATCAAAAGCTTAGGGTTTGCCATTTATTTTTCAAGCAAATATGAATTCAGGCAGTTTATTCAAAGCTATTAGTTCAGTTTTGAGTGTCTTGTTTCTTTTTTTGGCTGGTTGAACCACATGAGCAGGTGGGGAGAGAGAGGTTTTATAAATTCTGTCAACTAGAATAAATGATGTTCTGGTTTTATACCCTCTGCTTGAATAACATAAACCCCATCAGGTCTCACACAAGCCAGTCTTCCTGTCTGACTCCACATTCTCAATTTGTATACTCAGTAAATATTTCTTTTATGAACAATAATTTGTTATAAAATATTTCTCTCAATTTATGAGGTACAACATGACTTAATAATCCAAGAACCCAAAAGTAAGTAAATCAAAAGTTCAGACCTGACATAGTTTCAATTCAATATTCTCAACTCTGAGTCAGATCTAACAATCTTTTTGGTGGATGAGAAGAATGAAATATTTAGTCACCTTGGCTAATACAAAGACAGGTCTAATGTCATATGTGCTACCAGTATTTGTTACCTGTAAAACTGTGTGCTCATTTATTTGCATTTGTTTTTCTCTTTCGGGCTTCCCTTTGGTTTTATAATTTTACCAACATAGTTTCTTCCTCAGTGCTAAGCAGATTCGGACAAACAGGAGTACTGAAAAATCAAGGGACTTGGGGTTGAACTGCAGGTCCCCAGGCACATGTTCTCATATTTATGAACATCTGGCCCATCTCATCATAGCAAATCTCAAATGGTCACTCTGCTCCTTGCCTATTTCTGCATCCAATAGCAATGTTAGTCAATTTAGAATTTGTCTACTTATTTGATGTCCATCTTGTGTAAGAAAATAAGAAACTAAAAGACAGAGCTGCCTGTTGGTGAGGTAAGCTTTCTTGCACCCAGCTAAAGCAGGTAAGGAATCCTAGAAAAATTCCCAAGCTTCCTTTCCTTCTCGTCTCACCAAAGCATAACTAGAGCAACCTGGCAAAATCTGTTTGCATTTGGCATACTTAGAAGGCAACAGATATGGCCTCAAAAGAATAGAACTTATGTGCTCTCTGATAAAATATTGTGGATTTTTTAGAATAAGTACTCTTTTTCCTCCTTGGGAGATGACCATCCACAGTGCTTAGCTACAGCATGCCTGATGTGGAAATGTTCCTGATAGCAGAGAAAGAACACAGAACTGGGAATTGGTTGGGGTGAGTTTGGAGTCCCAGCTTCCCCAGCAATCTCCTGGGCTCCTGGGGGCTTCCACATGCTGTTATGTTAAAAGAAAGCCTGAATTACATGATCTCTAGGTCTACCACTTGAGTAATCACATCTGGGTCTAACCATCTGTACCTCTGTGACCTGAGGTGTTAGATCTAACATAAATGTATGATATGTCTTTCTAATTCACAGATATTAGCAAGCTTTTGCATGCTGCATTGTTTTCTCTGGCCTGTCGTTGGATGTCAGAATGAAAGAATGAATTTCATCATTTATTAACTGTTTATTGAGACACTTCTTGTTCCAGGTCAACTAACATGAGAAAGACATAATTTCTTCCTGTACCAATAAATTTATTTATTTTCATGAAAGACTGTAACAAAATTTTCACTAAATGTGACTTTGAGTAAACTACTTGATATCATAAAACTTCATCTTCCTCATCTCTGAAATGGGCACAGTAAGTGCCATCTCAGAGTGTTATTGGACAGCTAAGTAAGATATATATTTAAAGGGTCCTTGGAATAACAATAACCACTTGATAAATGTTAGTTCTTACTGCAATAAACAGAATAAGGAATGACTGGCTGCCAAAATTACTTAAGAAAAGCTTTTGAAAGGTGATGATATTTGACATACATCTTTTTTTTTAATTAGTTCTAATCAGTTATACATGACAGTAGAAAGCATTTTGATTCATTGTCCACAAATGGAGCAGAATTTTTGACTTCTATGGTTGTGCATGAAGTGAAGTCAAAATATTTGTGCAATCCTACATGTACCTAGGGTGATAATGTCTGTCTAATTCCGCTGTCTTTCTTACCCCTCTACCCCACCCCCACCCTTTGCCCCATCCAAAGTTCCTCCACTCATCCCACGCCCCCCCCCCATATGGATTAGCATCTACTTATCAGAGAAAACATTTGGACCCTGGTTTTTTAAGATTGGCTTATTTTGCTTAGCATGATATTCTCCAACTCCATTCATTTACCCGCAAATGCCATAATTTTATTCTCTTTTAATGCTGAGTAATATTCCATTGTGTATATGTACCACAGTTTCTTTATCCATTCATCTATTGAAGGGCATCTTAAGTTGGTTCCACAGTTTAACAATTGTGAATTGTGCTGCTATAAACATTGATGTGGCTGTGTCACTGTAGTATGCTCTTTTTAAGTCTTTAGGGTGTAGACCAAAGAGTGGGATAGCTGGGTCAAATGGTGGTTCCATTTCAGATTTTCTAAAGAATCTCCATACTACTTTCCAGATTGGTTGTACCAATTTGCAGTCCCACCAGCAATGTATGGAGTGTGTCTTTTCCCCCACATCCTTGCCAACACTTATTGTTGCTTATTATTCTTGATTACTGCCATTCTGACTGGAGTGAGATGAAATCTTAGAGTAGTTTTGATTTGTATTTCTCTAATTACTAGAGATGTTGAACATTTTTCCATATATTTGTTGAACAATTGTATATCTTCTTCTGAGAAGTCTCTCTTTAGCTCCTTAGTCCATTTATTAATTGTGTTGTTTGTTTTGTTTTTGTTTTTGTTTTTGTTTTTGGTGTTTAGTTTTTTGAGTTCTTTATATATCCTGGAGATTAGTGCTCTCTCTGACATGTGTGTGGCAAAGATTTGCTCCCAAAATGTAGGCTCTCTCTTTACCTTGATTATTATTTTTGCTGAGAAGAAGTTTTTGGGTTTGAATCCATCCCATTTCTTGGTTCTTGATTTTATTTCTTATGCTTTTAGGAGTCTTATTAAGGAAGTCGGAGCCTAATCCAACATGATGAAGATTCGCGCCTACTTTTTCTTCTATTAGGCATAGGATCTTTGGTCTAATTCCTAAGTCCTTGATCCACTTTGAGTTGAATTTTGTCCATAGTGAGAGATAAGAGTTTAGTTTCATTTTGCTGCATATGGATTTCCAGTTTTCCTAGCACCATTTGTTGAAGAGGCTATCTTTTCTCCAATGTATGTTTTTGGCATATTCATCTAGTATGAGATAACTGTATTTAAGTGGGTTTGTCTCTGTGTCTTCTATTCTGTACCATTGGTCTACATGTCTATTTTGGTGCCAGTACCATGCTTAAACTATACTACTATAGCTTTGTAGTATAGTGTAAGTTCTGGTATTGTAATGCCTCCTGCTTCACTCTTCTTACTAAGGATTGCTTTGGCTATTCTGAGTCTCTTATTTTTGCTTTTTCTATTTCTATAAGGAATGACTTTGAGATTTTAATTTGGATTGCATTGAATCTGTACAGTGCTTTGAGTAATATGGCCATTTTGATTCTACCTATCCAAGATCATGGGAGATCTTTCCATCTTCTAAGGTCTTCTTCATTTTCTTTCTTTAGTGTTCTGTAGTTTTCATTGTTCTTTTGTTAAACTGATTCACAAGTTTTTTGTTTTTTGTACTTTTTTTTTTTTTTAGGCTATTGTGAATCCTAATTTTTCTTTCAGAGGATTCATCACTGATGTAGAAATGCATTTGATTTATGAGTATTGATTTTATATCCTGTTACTTACTGAATTCATTTATTAATTCTAGAAGTTTTCTGGTGAAATGTTTTGCATCCTCTAAGTATAGAATCATGTTGTCGGCAAATAATGATAGTTTGAGTTTTCTCTTCCTATTCATATCCCTCTAATTTCTTTCATCAGTCTAATTGCTCCGGCTAGAATTTCAAGGACTATGTTGAACAGAAGTGGTCAAAAAGGGCATCCCTGTCTTGTTCCCATTTTTAAAGGGAATGCTTTCAATTTTTCTTTATTTATGGTGATGTTGGCCTTGGGTTTAGCACAGATAGCTTTGATAGTGTTGAGGTTCTTACTATCCCTAATTTTTCTAGTGTTTTGAACAGGAAAGGGTGCTGTATTTGACATACATCTTTAAAAAATGAATAGAAATTCAAAATGGGAAAGAGTCCCACCCAGGAAGAACAGCTGCTGAAAGCATGGGAGGCGGCTGGACAGAGACCAGAGCACAGGTTTTCTTTTCCCTGTTCTTCTGCTTTTTCTGAGTTAATAAGCTACTTTTGATTGTTTTTAATTAGGATAATATTTTCATGAATATGTAATATGTATCATTTGTCCTTAATTTGTATGTAATTTGTA
Source organism: Tamias sibiricus (assembly GCA_025594165.1). Taxonomy (NCBI): domain Eukaryota; kingdom Metazoa; phylum Chordata; class Mammalia; order Rodentia; family Sciuridae; genus Tamias; species Tamias sibiricus. The sequence goes on from CM046663.1 coordinate 81,780,651, forward strand.
CACTGGTATATCACAATGTGATATTTTATTTTCCCCTCCTCCTGCATCGATGCTTGTCAAATATCCCATGATGAATCAATTTCTTTAGGTTTCCCTCCTGTCTGCAACCAACATTTTTCTTCATCTCATTTGTTCTCTTCTTTCTCAAAAAGGAATTAAAAACAATCTTCGGACTCCTGTTGGTCTGGTGTCGTGGTGGCCCCAGTGCTTGGTGTGGTTGTTGGAATAAACATTGGTTAGGCAGCCTTTGTAACAGTTCCCTGGAGCTATTTGTGGAAAAGCTTGTGTAATAAATACATAATTATGAACTTGTTAAAAGATACATTATTTACTCATTTGTCCAACATGGCTCCTTTCAGTCTACCCCGTAAGTAAATCTATATTTAGTCACTGTCATATCGATCTGTAACCAGAGTCCTCTTTAATGTTCCTACAGAAATACGCCATTAAAAAAAAAATACCTTGATAAGAAAATTCACTGTAGGTTTCATCGCATTTGAAAACAATGGAAGAAAGAAAAATAGTGTCTTGAATTCCATTGCCGTGTCTTGATTTAAAACAATACCAGAAAAAAAATAAACTCTATTTAATATCCAGTTCTGATAATATCATTATGGAGAAGAATCTCAGAGTCTTTACAAATATCTCACATTTTATGAAATTGAGTATTAAGAAAATGTATGACACAAAATCACATAATTCTTGAATCTGTGTGGTCTTTGTTCCTTTTACTTCCTTCTGTTTTTCTACATGTTTACAATTCTTTTTCTTTCTTTTTTGGGGGTAGGTGGGTACCAGGGATTGAGCTCAGGGGCATTCGGCCACTGAGCCACATCCCCAGCCCTATTTTGTATTTTATCTAGAGACAGGGTCCCACTGAGTTGCTTAGGGTCTCACTTTTGCTGAGGCTGGCTTTGAACTCACAACCCTCCTACCTAAGCCTCCGGAGCCACTGGAATTATAGGTGTGCACCACTGCACCTGGCCACATGTTTACAACCTTTTTTATTAAATATATTTTTAGTTGTAGGTGGACACAATACCTTTATTTTATTTATTTATTTTTATGTGGTGCTGAGGATCGAACCCAGGGCCTTACATGAGTGCTCTACCACTGAACTATAGCCCCAGCCCCTACAATTTCTGATAATAAAAAATTTAACATTTTAAACTGGTTCCTCAACATTGCCTATGATTGATTTAAATTATCTTCTAATACTAGACAATTTAAGATACAGAACACATCATATCTACATGGAACTGCAAGAGGACATGAGGCAGAAGTCACAGTGAACTCGAATTTGTTTAAGACAAAGAGTTGTGCACTTTAAGAGGAGGAATTATTTTGTGACCACCATTCGCACAAAGCTAAGTTTTTATCTTTGCATGTGAAATCATGCTGAAAAAATTACTTTGGTACTTAGAGAAAATTAAAATATTATGAATAAGCTTTTATTTATTTGGCATTTCAAGTCTAAATACCTTAGCCTAAGTGGAAATCTCCAACTACAAATGGGCAGGGCATAAAACAAATCCCGTATTGCAGCCTTCGTGTGTTTTACAGTTTATTACTGTTTTATTCATTGCGTGAGAAATTTCTGAGTGAGTATGTAAGCTTACACTTGTAAACCAGAGACCTTCAGTCAATCTGTTCATTCTAGGAAGTACCCACTTCCTGTTGGTGTATGAGTGTGGGTCTATTGTATCTGAAACAGACAATGTCAGTACAGATACCAAGTGTGGTTGAAAATACCACAGATGGCCACTTGCCTTTCTATCCTGTATGGATATTAAAACTATCATTTGGGCTCTTGGGTTTGGTTGAATGGCATGGGAAGGGAGAGTTGGTTCTTTTCTGCATAGCCTGGTGCCTCAGTGTCTCAAATGATACTTTAATTGCCTGAAATAACAAGTGAATCATTGGGAAAAGCTTATTCATACAGCAAGAAACTGATCAGAGTATTTATTAGGAATAATAGCCAAGATTAAGCACATAAAGAATTAGGAACTACAAACTTCTCAGCCTTGAATTCATTCAAAATGACTGTGCTAATACCAGAACTTCAGAAAAATTCAGTTGCCTTTTACCACATTGCCTTGAAGGCAAGAGTTATTTTTTACAATATTAGTAATAAAAATTAAGTTTAAGGAGTATGTTTGTGTTTGGAATGGGAGGGTAACAGGAGTCATTTGCAGGGAACAGGTTGGAGAGAAGAAGCCCAGTGCGCTAATGACAGCCCTTGGGCCTGCTTAGACACCACCCTGAGCATCAATAACCAGACCAAGTAATTGATACAGTTACCAATTTACAGACAAGGGAACTGATCATCAGCAAGTTTAAATGACTTGTCCAAAGTTAAAGAGTTAGTAACTAGTGCAGCCAATATTCTTCTTAAGGCTTTGGCTTAAAGACCAGAAGCTCAGTATCAGTCATTTTCATGGCCCTATTATATACAAACAGAACTCTCGCGAAAGCCTATGCAATTTCCAGGGAGCAATTTACAATGGAGAGAAGAGTCTCGCCCGCCATGACACATAATTCTATGTGACGCTGGATGTGTGAGAAATCTGTCAATATGGTTTTTCTATTTGACACCTAATAAATGTGCACAAAGTCTTGGTTAAGGGGGCTAATTAACCATGCCTTGAAGTGAACATTAAATTCTCCCCTAAATACACCTCGTCTCCAAAATCAATGAGGACCTTACTAACACCCTCTTTTTATATCCAGTTTGGTAATCTGGGAAAATGGGCCCTGCCTCTTGACAAGGCACTGTAGGAAACCCATTTTCCTATTTTAAAAAAATGACATTCAGTGCCACAGGCCTGTTAGTCTCACATAGAGATGGACCAGCAAATCAGCCTCTCCCTCCCCTCCTCTCTTTTTAATATCTCAGGCCTTATTTCAAACAAGTCGTGATTTCTTTCATCAATATGTATGAGTAACTGGGCCTTTCGGAAGTAGTCGCTAACAGCTAAAGCAATCAACTCCAAGTCCAGAATGTTTAAGTCTTTTCTTTGTTAAGCTATTCACTAGTATAGAACCTGGGAGAGTCACTTTATGCCTTTATAGCTCATGTGTTCCCAGGCTGGGATCTGTATGTGCTCCTTGTCACATACTAATATTATCTTTGCTGACTATGAGAAGTCACTGGTTTCCCAAATCTTTTAGGTACAAGCTGAAGCATATGCAATCGCTGGAGGCACATAGCACGTAGAGTTATTAGGCACTTAAGACTATCTAAAGGCACAAGAAAAAAGAATATTGTTCTATTTGTACTTAACTATTCAAAATTCATGTGCCACTTATCACCCATATTATCTTACCTCCTGCAATGATGTCAGCCACATTAAGTTATCGTAGGCTAACACGTTTTGAGGAAGTACATAATGATGGCTTGATAAACAGTCTCAATGCATCCTCAGGTACACCTGATGAAATATGTGCTGTTGTCTCCATTTGAGAGCACAGAAATCAGGGCACAGAATTGTTAACAATTAAGTCAATGTTCAGACTATTAAGTGCAGAGTCAGAGTTTAAGCCTATGCTCTTAACTTCCCTTTTTCTCTCTAGCTTAAGTGTTTTGTTATCTAGAAAGATGCAGAGTAGCTAAGTCAGTAAAATAGCAAACAAACAAAAAAAAAACAATTATTATAAGTATCAGTGACCACTCTCGATTAGGCAATATGAATAAAGTCTTATAAATTTTTAAGGAAAACGTCAGTTAGCTTTTGTTACCCCAAAGTAAGTGGTTAAATGAAAAACTAGACATTTACTTAGTCGTGATCTTTTCAGTCATCTTTTTGGGCTGGAATCAGCTAGGGTTTTTTTCTGGTCTTCCTTGGGCTCATTCATGCTTCTATGGTTAGCACTCGGGATTGCAGAGGGCTATCTGGTCTAGGATGGTCTCATCTGGGATGCTGTGTCCAGGTTCCCTATTTATCATCCCACAGAAGCCTAGCTTAGGCAAGTTCAGCTGGCAGAGGCAAGGTTAGATTGAGCAGATGCTGCAGAAGTGTCTTACGATTCATGTTTGGAATTGGACAACATCACTTCCACTGCTTCCTATGGGCTAAAGCAAGTTACAGGAGCATCCTAGCCTCCAGAGGGCAAGAAATCTCACTGTGTGGGTGCACATGCCTGTCATCCCAGTTACTCTGGAAGGCCAAGTCAGGAGGATTGCAAATTTGATGACAGCAGCAACTTAGTAAGATCCTAACTCCAAATAAGAAAGGACTAGGGGGCTGAGGTTGTGGCTCAGTGGTACAGCATTCGCCTAGCACATGCAAGACCCTGGGTTTGATCCTCAGCACCATGTAAAAATAAATAAATAAAATAAAGGTATTGTGTTCAACTGCAACTAAAAAATAAATATTAAAAGAAAGAGTGGCTAGGGATGTAGCACAGTGGTAGAGCAACCCTGAGTTCAATCCCCAGTATTGTAAAAAAAAAGAAAAGTTTAGAAATATCCTCTAATTCTTATAGGAGGTGCTACAAATTGCAAGAAATGAACATGGAGGGAAGAACAATGAACATTTTTGTCCTAATGAATAATCACAGTCCACCTTACCTGCTAACTATTTTAAAAGAATGATATGGCAATGTACATTTTATGAAAATCTACTTTGTTCTGTTCACAGGGGTTAGGACAGTTCATTAGGTATTCTTTTACTGCATGCAGATCTATTATCCGAAAAGCCAAAAGTACTGTCAGCCTCTCAGGACTTGAGTTTGGGACTGAAGTTTATCAAACTGTGATTAAAGATAATCCTGAAATAATAGTTATTTCATATTTGATTTACATTTCTCCATAAGGTTACCTCAGGCATTATCACTGTGAAACCAAATGTAATAGAATTTCAGGTTTCCTATTCCAAATGGCTTGTGACTGTTGGGAGAATTCCCCTGAACAACTATACTAACTGTCACCACGGAATGTTCCTTCTTCTGTGAGTTTGTCCTAATTGGGCCAGTCACTGTATTAACATTAATTAGCAAATTCATCTTTCAGTTTCACTCCCATGGGGGACAGATTCAGTCAGGGTTGGGTAGGTAGGGAATTTAATTAATCTATCAGCAAGCTGAATTTCTCATTCTTTCCATCTCTCTCTCTCTCTCTCTCTCTCTCTCTCTCTCTCTCTCTCACTGGACATTAAAAATTTTATTTGAAACAAATTACCCAAAGGGGTTTTTTGTTTTTGTTTTTTTTTTTCCCTCTAGAGGGGATTGAGGGACAGTCCCACAGGCAAATCTCTTTCTTCTTGTTGTTGTTGTTCTTTTTCATTTGTTATTTTTGGGTATACATGACAGTAAAGTATATTTTGACATATTATCCCAAAGAGGTTTTTACTTAGAAAACAAAGAACCAAGCTATGGTGCTCTCCCCAAAGCACTATACATGATAAAATACAGCATCAGTATTCCTTTTGGATAATTTTCAAGTAGGTCTCCCTTACTTTTCTGAATTGAAGTTGGGGGGTGGGTACCTGAGATTTAACCTTCCTATACAGGGGCAGCACTGTTTTATAGTAAATGTATTGGAAGTTGGATACATAAGCTCCTACTGTTTGTGGCTTAAAGACAAAGGGCATGACTGTGAGGCTTCAGTCCAACAGAGTCTATCTCAGATGCAATTAATGCTCACATTCTTTATGTGCCCTGTGCTAGTCTTGTTTGTCTAAGGAATTTATTGAAATAGATACATTTAATTAAACTCTTTCCAGCACTCGGGCAAAGACACAATTTAAGGTGTGACATTCTGCTTCAAGAAGAAAAAAGAATCTGGATAACAATTTTTTCCCCCAGTTTGGCTCCTTGTCTTAAAGATGTATAGAATTTCACAAAGTAAAGAATATCTATCAAACATCCCTTCACTTTCTATAGTTACACAGTGCATGTGCACACACACCCACCCACACTCATACACCTAGGCAGGCACACACAGAACAACCTGCACTTCTCGAGTTTCCTTCCATGATGCTGATGAAAAGTTCACAAAGCGTGAATTGTTATGCAAAGTAAGCAGACCAGTGCTGTGAATGTGAGTGGTGTTTCAGGATGATAAAATTCAGTTCTCCCCCCAGCTTGTAAGGAGATGCAATACTTTTTTTCTTATGAAAACAAAGGGCTCAGAATGTTCTCAACATAACCACAATCATCTGCTTCTGTGAACTGTGGAGTATGGTTTCATCGTGGGCTTTGTCCGGGTTTACCAATCCACATACCTGCAGCCAGACAGACTTGTCCTAAAGTAATCACTTCCTTACATACAATTTTTTTTTCTATAAGCTGTATAAATGTTCGGTACATGTATAGAGTACCGTAAATAAAATAGGAAAGTAGCACTCTGTCACTGTTAACTGACTCTACAACTGGCATAAAAGCACGGGTTTATGATGACATATTACATATCTTGACTTATGTCCTGATACATTTGATATTAAATATGTCCTGACATAGTCACATCCAGGGATCCAAGCCTTAGGGTAGAACTCTTAGGCCTTCAGTTACAAGACCAACCAAGACCAGATGTATTATACTGAACGACAGTGAAAGGATCATCTTGTCTTAAGAATTGTAGTCCCTTTTCATGGAAAAGCATTTTTTGAATAAATGATTCTTATATTTTCATAGAAATCATTTATTGAACAAATAATTTTACATTATTTTTTCATGTACAAATTTAATTTATATTTTGCTTCTAAACCTAGACTTAATTAGCCAGGAAAACATCAAAAGGAAAGAGGGTAGATTTAATTTCTTTAGCAATAAGATTTAAAACAACCAACAATATTTCTATAATAATTCAAAAGACATTACCACACTGTTGTGATACTGTCTTTAATGTATGTTTCTAAATGAACATTTCATATTAATTCCTGTTCTTTGTCAAGAAGGAAAAAAATGTGTAAGATATGAACCTGTAATAAGAATAAAAGAAGGTCAAGTATCTCCAAAACATATCTTAATCCTTCTTAGAAGGGCTGTTTTCTTTTAATTCCAGCACTTTGTTCTTCCCCATACCCATTTCTCTGTAAGCAAGCCAAGGAGTCTATTGTTTTGTTCTCTTCTAATGTCCAGATTTATCCTCACTATCAGGTAGGAATAATATGCAGTTACCACCAAAGAAGACAGGTAAATAATTTATTATCCCCATGTGCACAGAAGGAGGCTATGGAAGAATGTGACTTGTAGTCATGAACTTCAGATCTTGCTGGGTTTTGTGTTGATTCTTTTATTTGTTTATTATACCACAAAGTCCAGAGAAGAAAGTACTTCATTTCCTGAAAAGCACTCTTATAAATAGCAGGGGTTATTATGAATTTTGAAAAGCTGACCCCATTCTTACCAATCTGTCTCTTGCCTTAATTTTAAGTAAATCACATAGATGAGAAAATGGCAGTCTGAGGCTAAATGTGACACACAGACTTTTGACAGGTGTTCAGGCCCCTCTGTTTGGCAGCAGACAGCCCTATCTGGCCTTGGAAAGATGCCTGATCCCCTTCCTCAGCCTCCCTTCTGTTGCCTGCTCTCCACAGCCAGCTCATTCTCACACAGTGGCCAGAAACCTCACTTTAAATGGCCCTGCCCATAAGCTGCTGAAGTCAGCTCTCATCATCCCAGCCCAAATAGACTATGAACTTTTTTTTTTTTTTTTTTTTTTGGTACCGGGGATTGAAGGGGCACTTGACCACTGGGCCGCATCCCCAGCCCTTTTTTGCATTTTATTAGAGACAGGGTCTCACTGAGTTGCCAAGTGCCTTGCCATTGCTGAGGCTGGCTTTGAACTCACAATCCTCCTGCCTCAGCCTCCCAAGTGCTGGGATTACAGGTGTGAACCCCCTGCCCAGCTTAGACTATGGACTTTAACAAAGAGAAAGGCAAGAGTGTTTCAGATCTTCTTTGTCACAATTGAGGGTCTCTACAATAGAGAGTGTCGCCTCTAGGGAATGCAGCTTTATGTAGAAGCCAAAGACATGGGATTTGAAGTCAGAAGATGGGGTCTCAATCTAGCAAGATCAAAGGACTTAAACTTACTCTGCATCTATGTACCTTGCAGGGCTCCTGTATTAGTCTGCTTTTCAGTGCTGTGAGCAGAGGGCCCAACAAACACAACGTAGAGGAGAAGTTCATTTTGACTTACAGTTTTGGAAGGTTAGTCCATGGTCTGCCAAGTCCATTGCTCTGGGCCCAAGGTAAAGCAGCACATCATGGCAGAAGGATGTAGTAGAGGGAAGCTGCTCACCTCATGGTGACCAGAAGGCAGAGAGAGGGAAGTGGGAAGGGGACACAGAGACCCTTCCAGGGCATGCCCCCAGTGACCCACCTCCTCTAGCCATGCCCCCATCTGCATACAGTTACCAGTCCATCAAACCAGGATGGACTGATTAAGTTATAGCTCTCACAATCAAATCATTTTACCCCTGAATATTCCTGCATTAACATAGGAGCTTTGGGGAGACACCGCACTGCCAAACCATATCAGCTCCTGTGCATGACAAAGATAATAAATATAAAAATCACCCCTCAGCTGATCACTGTGGTGCACACCCATAACCCCAGCCACTCCGGAGGCTGAGGCAGAAGAATAGCAAATTGGAGGCCAGCCTGGGCAATGTAGCAAGAACCTTTCTCACAATTAAATTTTTAAAGGGCTAGGGATATAACTCAGTTGTACAGCAGTCTTTTTTAACATGTGCAAGGCCCTGGGTTCACAACCAGTATTGCAATAAAATAAAATAAAATCCCCCCTCATTGAGTATGGCCTACTACTGTCACCTCTTATAAATTCATATTCAAACTTGAATTTTTCTATTGAATGCAGCATTCAGCATTCATGCACAGTGATGAGACTGAATAACCAATAGAGATCTTTGCCTAGGGAAGCCAAGCCATCCCAATGGAAGTAAGCGCAGGCTGGAAACTAGCCAAAATTGTATCTTATTAGTATAATCCACACCGAACATGGACATACTCTTATTTTCAGAAACATCCAAAACTTACAACTCTTTCTGAGCTTTAAATTAATGACCTCAGGCCTGTTTGTATGGAAATCAGAGCATCCTCAGATGTGTCTTCCTTTATCAATGTTGTCTCTTTAGACCCCACTTCAAAATGGGAAGACATTGAAAGAAGAAGTAATAAAACAATAATGAATGAGAATCTGTGTGCTCATTGTACCCACTGTGAACCCAGAGGTTCACCTTTCTTTGACAGGGCGTGGCAACATCAGCAGCCCATGAAACCACAGCGACATTTGGGTTGCTGGGTGTTCCATGGCACTATGCGTTTATTCTGTCTCATCACTGTGTGAGGATGCTGAACACTGAATTTAATGAAAAGTTCAAGTCCCATTGTGAAAAAATGTTATTATTGCCTCCAACAAAACAAGAGCATCTCTATCCTGCATGACACTTAAAAAGAAGCATAAAAAAAAGAGGTAGTTGCAGTAGTTAGGAACACAGGCTTCTGCATTGGGTAGTCACTGGTTCTGATCTTCACTCTGCCAATCACTTACTGTCTATCCCAGGATTTTCTCATCTGTATAATAGCATAAAAGTGGTGTCATGAAGGGTACAGAAAGTACTTGTCAGTGTCAGGTGTAATAACACTTCACAAATCTGAGCAACACCAGTGGTTGCTATTTAAATACAACGTGGTATTTCTTTCCACTCTGAAATCGAAACACAAGCATGTGATAATGGCTCTATATTGAATTTTGACTCTGATTTGGAACATGAAGTACAATAAAATTCTCTTATTTCAGGCTGCTGAGAATCCTGAAACTCTTGCTTCTTAAGTGGGTCTCCAGTGAACTGAAATTGCTTGATAAGATCAAAGCAACCCTTCAAACCACCACAGTCCTTTTCTTCCTCTAAAATGGAAGAAGTCTGGCATTTCCAGCAAGACAGTGCATCTGCTAGATAATTTAAAAGATAGGTGGTTGGTCCTGCTCCTTAACTTCATACAAAGCAAAATCAAAATTATGTTCACATTGTACCCAATGCCCACCTTGGATAAATCATGGGGAAGCAACTGCTTGAGGCTGAATCTTTCATGAGGTGGAAGAGAGGAGGATGACAGAATTTGGGGACATGAAGATAAGGTTTTCTTTGACAAAGACGTGTAGAATCCCAAAGCACCATGTTTTTCCACATCCACAGCTCTCGCCTCTAAGATGAGCTCAAATCCTCTTGTTAAACTGTTTTGTACAGGATTTGCAACCCTTTCTCTCTGATGTGGGTCTTGCAAAAATTGTGTCCTTTTTGTGACCCTCCCATGCCCCCAGGCTCCCACACCTGCTGCCAGCCCTTGGTAACAACAGAGCTTGGCATAAGTTCTACATTTAGAAGCTCCAGTGCCAGAGGCAAAGAATTTTCCTGAGAGACCTTTGGTACCCCAGCCTTTACAACAGTGGCTCTCAAACTTTAATTTGCATAAGAATTACTTGGGGGAAATGCTTTAAAAATGCCCAATTCAGTGGTTTGGGGGTAGATTTTTGGTCTATTTTGTTTTAAGCATCCCAGCTTATTCTGATGCAGGTGGTCCTTCTGGTAGACATCTGGAGAAACACTCTAGCATTAGAAAATCCTATGTTATGAAATATATGATCATAAAATGTATATGTAGAAGATAAATAGCTCTATAGCCTGAATCAAATCACATAGGCTATCACGTATCAGAAGCATAGCTGAGTTTGTGTGTTTTTAACTTCCTTTTCCTGATGTGTTTGGGAGCATATGCTCCTTGATATCTTATTGAGCAACAAACTCAACAGAGACAATAATAATAGCATGCCCTTTGAAAGAGTCTACTGTTTTTCAAGCAGAGCTATAGGCCTTATAGAGAGAGTAAAAGGTTAGGCTTTGGAGAATGAATGATGGTATTCACTTGTTAACTGACCCTGGGTCAGTCACTATTTTCTCACTTGTAAAATGGAAATAAGGAGCTAACACTTATCACGGGCCTATGCCAGGGTCCTGGAATATGTGCTGGCTCCCTCCTATCTCTGGGGGACAAGTTAGCAGAAATAAGGATAGGTGCTGTATCTCTAGGACTCAGCAGGCTTAGAAATGTATTGGTCATGTGACTTCTTCACATTATCTAAACTCACTGGCTTTTGCACCAAACACTAGACATTAGAATGTAATTTCAAGTACAAATGAAAGACATACTGATCTAGTGTTCATTACAGTTGGATCTCCTACCAATGAGGCAGAGCCTTAGAAGTGTTCAATCACATGGACAGAAAGGTGGTTTTTCCATCCCATTCTGGAGATGAAGAATGGAGACTAATGTTAGGTTATAGAATATGCCCTCTTCCCTGGACATAGGGCCAAGGAAACTGCCACACTCTTGCTATGTTCCAACTCCTTTTCCCTCCAAACTACATGAAGACCATCTCTAAAAGTCCAGCTTATTCCAGTGTTTTGTATTGCTTCCTAAGTTAAGAGCACAGATAACAGACCTGAAGGGGCGGAACTAGAATTCTGTTGAGGAAGTTTAAGGTTTGAAAGTAGGTCTGTTCATTGAAAACAAAACTGCTGCTGTATCGGTATGGACAGCAAAAGAAAGAGAACCCGTCTAGGTTTTCCAGAAAGATTCCATATTAGTTCAGAAGGGTTACCATAATAAGTGCCACAAACTGAGGAACTTAAACAACAGAAACTTAGTCTTACAGTTCTGGAAGCTGGAGGTCTGAGATCAAGATGTTGGCAAGGGCACGCTCTGTCTGAAAGCACTGGGAAAAGGTCTGTTCTAGACTCAATGCTTAGCTTTCGATAGTTCCTTGGCTTCTAGCAACATAATTCCAATCTCCACAAGGCCTTCTCCCTGCTTGGAGTGCTGTGTCCAAATTTTCCTCTCAATACCACACCAGTCATAGTGGTTTAGGTGCTCACCCTACTCCAGTGTGACCTCATCTGTATTCACAATGACCCTATGTTTCATAAGGTCATACTCTAAGGTATTGGGGGTTAGGACTTTAACACATAAATGGGGCAGAGGGCATAATTGAAACCATAACAGATGCTTCTGAGCAAATTTATAAGACTATCTGGTAGGCCCAAAATTTTGTGTTGCACAAACACAAGATAATTTTAGCTTAGACTATTTCTTAAAATAAGTATTATCTGGTGACTATCATTTCCCTAGGCATTTCTCTTTGTGAGCCTCTTGTTTTTGGAAGATCTAGATCCATAAAAAGCTGAAAATTTTGACCTGGTGAAGGGGAGCATAAAATATTCACCTTTTCAATGGTCTTAACATTTTATAAGGATTTCCCACTTAATAGTTTCCCCAAAATAAAGCAACTGTTTTTAAAAATAAACAGTCTGTCAGTCTTTGAATGGAGTGAATAAGCTAATGAAATAAATAATACTGTCTTAACTAAAATCACCAAAAGTTATCTTGAAATCATTAGGGGGGGAAATGTCAAGTTTGGTTTTTTTTTTTTTTTTTTTTTTTCCATGAAAACTGACACTTAAATTAGAAATCACTTGAGAGTGGTTAGACCTGAAATATAATGGGCACAATCAGAACAGACTGATTAGCCTGCTCACATGAACGTGCCCCAGAGTGGTGGTTTTACAGTTTCATTTTTAAACTGATTTATATGACATGATCATGTTCGAGTCCCCCTGTTTATATTAACTAGAAAACTTCTGCAATGCCTGTTGTTAAATTCGGCTTATTTTTGTAGGGAAAAAAATAAGTTTTTTTTGGTGCAGACTAATAGTACTTAACAAGATATCATGATTAACAAGAAGAGCAAAGCTTTTACAATGACGCTTGAAGGCACAAGTTTCAATTGGATAATAGTCAAGGGTATGATTAAAAACTTGTTCATTTGCATTAATTAAACAGCCATTGAATATCATTATTTTATATTGAAAACTAATAGCACATTCTATTCAATCAGAAGCAATCTAAATTAGAAATCAGGAACTTCTACTTCTTGACCATGTGTTTTCTCTATCTAGTGATAGGGTTTGGTTTTTGTTTGTTCTCTCAATCATGTCTTTCTGCCCAGTTCCTTTTACTTAATCTTTCCATATCTGGATTTTTGTCACAAACAAAATAGGAATATTTTCAACAATTCCCAAGAAAATTAATATAAAAATTAAGGGCTTGTAGACAAGGTCAAGGTCAAGGCAAGTTCAGCATAAAACAGACCTCATTCTCTTTTCAGATCAAATATGCTCTGCCTAAAATAAGTTGAATGAGAAAAGATAATATGCAGATGTTATAGGAGTTTGGGGTTGCACAGTCAGCAAACCAAGCCCAGGGCTCTAATCTGGAAAAGATGCAGAGGGGACCTCCAGATTATATCCTTTATGGAGAAGGGATCCAAGAAGCAGAGCTCAGAAAGCACCCCCTTACTTTAATCTCTGCAGAACATGCCTCTAAAGATGCATTAGGGATTGGCTGGGCTGGCCACATTTTAAGTCAGTTTAAATTTTTAGGCAGCCCTCAAGGGGTTTTGGTCTTTTTTCTTCTATCCCTGCCTCAATATTCCAAGATTAGAATAATCCTCAGTATTGGAAACTCCAATCCCCTGGTCAGAATCTTCCAGGAAAGTCTAATAGAGAGAGTCATGGAAATTCCAGATGAATGTCTTACCTATGCCTGCATTATATATATCCAACAGATACTACGTATCTGGACTATGATCTGAAACGAAAAAATATCTAATATAGAGAGATCCCAGATAAGACATTCCTAATAGTTCTTTATTTCATCCACTTCTTAACTCTCTTGCTGAATATTCCTGTTCCTCCTGAACTCAGGCTCAGCAATCCATTCTCTACCAGCATTCTGACCACGGTTTTATTGCAGCAATGCTCCACTTTCTCAGTTATGTCACTGATCCTTTGTTTTGCCCATGTTAAAGCTCTTCTAATCAAATGAAGATATAGTTCTTCTAGCAGGTCAACTGTTCTTCATTCATGAGGAAACCCTTTAAATGGAGTAAATTTCAGTCCATTTTAAAGAATATAGTCATATGTTCTTTTTCTCATTTATATTATAATTCCAAAATCCTATTTTTAAAAAACACCACAATCCAACATAAAATTTCTTTCTTTTTTCTTTTTATATGGAAGGGGAAGAAGTATGTGTGTATGTGACCCTGAATGCCTAGTTGCCTTTGACTCTCTGTTCCTATGAGATCATGTAACCATCAAACAAGCTGAAAGAATATTCTCTTTTATTTAAAAGTATAAATGCCTATATTAATTGGGTAAAAGTTCTACCTGATGATGAAATAATACAGAGAAACAGAATGAAATGGACTTTTCTGGAGGTCACTATATCCCACGAAACTGACTTTTTCAATTAATTCACACATTAGACACATGACTATAAGTATGACATTGTTCTCCTCATTCCACAAGATCAAACATTTCATTTAACTTGTCCAAGGTCACACAGCTGTCATTTCCACAAGATGGAACCTGCATATGAAACCCAATTTTGAGGGCGCCACCTTGTCATTTTTCCATCCTGCCAAGATGTTTCCTCCTTCCCATGTGGCTCTGTGAAGATAGCAGTGCACCCAGATTTCATTAACTGCCTACTGGACACAGTGCACCTCACACATATGACCATCTAATTCTTCACCACCTTATAAAGCAGTACCTGTTGTCATCATTCCCACATGAGGAAACTCAGGCTCAGAAATCTTGGGTACTTAGCCAAGCCAAAAAAAACCAAGATGGAAGCCCCAAAATAGTTATTCTTCATGATTCATGGATTCTGTATTTGCAAATTTACATCCTTGTTAAAATTTATCTGGAAACCTAGAACCTATTTGCAGAACATTTCTAGTCATTCATAGATACAGAGAGACAAAAATTCAGTCACCCAACATTTGTGGTCGCAGTGGAGGTTAAACAGGGTGACACTCTGCCTTCTTGTCTCCACTCTCACACTGTCACAAGTATCCTTTTGCAGCCTGTTCATGCCAGTTTTTGCTTTTTGTGCCTTTTCAGTAATATCAGTGGTAAAAGTGGCCCCCCCCCCAAGCACTGGGCTGAGGTACTATCTAGTGTTTCTTTGTGTAAGAACGATGTGATGTTCCATTCAGAGAAGATATTTGTGTTAGTTAAGCTTCATTTAGTATGAGTCATTGTACTTCTGGCTAGGAGTCCAATAAGAATGCATCAAATGTGTATATATAGACATACATTCAACCCTCACATATCTATATTTGATATATACCAAATATAAACACACAGAAAACAAGGCTATGTACTGATTAGTTTGTGAAAATATTGTAACCAGAGGCCCTGTAGAACCTAAACATGTATTTAACTCTGGAACCAATGCATTGTTCAGTATTTACTAATTCAGGGTTTGCAACAATCTTATGGAACATATTACTGCAAATACAAAGAATCAACTGTATTTTGTGTTCCCAGTGCCAAAATTCCTTTATTACCCATTTCCTGAACCTCCACACATCCTGTGAATTCATAATATCACATCTTGTGTGATGCCCCTTCATTTTTAACTTATATTTAAATTTCCTACAACTGACATATTCCCCGCCCCAACCCTCTGAATAACCACTACCACTCATTCAAACAGGACAGCACACTGTCACCCTGCAGTTTTGCTGAGATGGCCAATAGATTTCCACATCATTATGAGAAAAATACAACAGCACAGTAAAGCAAACTCATCAAATATTTACCCAAATTGATTTAGCTTAGAGCAAGTTCATATACATAAATAATTTGTAGTTAGTGGGAGTCAGATTCTAAAATGAAGATGCAAAGTGTGGGGCTAAAAGAAGCTCTTTGGGAGCTTTTCTAGGCCTCTCCATCTAGTTATTGAATTCACACTTGGGTCTAGAGAATCAGACACCAATGCCACAGTAGTCTCATCTCACTCACTACATAATGGTTCCTAAACCCCACCATGAACCTTCTGGAATTTACCCCTTTCTCTGAAGGAGATCACTTCTCCTCTAGAAATTTTTCCTCTGAGAAAAACCAAAACATCAGCAAGGATGATGCAGTCAATGTTACAAATGGTTCTGAAGAAATAGAACCCCCAAGACCCTGTATTTTCTAGAACCCCCAAGACCCTGTATTTTCTAGAGTCCTGATAATACACTGGCTTTTCTCCAGCCTATTTGGAAAAATAGAAGATAAAATGGACTGGGAGGCCATGGATATAGGCTCAAGTCCAGTTTTACAACCCACTGATTTGTCCAGGCAAGTCATTGCACCTTTCAGAATCAAAACCTACCTAGTCTGTAAAATGATGGAATTATCTTCCTGTCCACCTCTAAAGACTCTAGTAATTAGAGTAGATCCTAATGGTGCACTGTGTAGAGGATTCACTATATAATCTCATTTGATACTCACATCCACATTGTCAGTTAAGTATAATTATAATTATTAACATATTGTGAGGAAGTCCTTCTGAAAAATATTAATGCATAAATCCTTGCACTATAAAAAACCAGAGGTCTGGATCAGAGCATGAAAACCAAGATTGTTAATATGTGCAATCCTTATTTCACATTCAGGGAAAATAATGAAATAAAGGAATTAGACCAAGTAATGCTTTCGCCTGCTTTAAATTAAACAGATTAGTGTATAAAGTTCCAAGCCAAGAAAAGTAGGCACCCTGACTCAAGGATTTATTCTAAATTACACCAAGTTGCTATAGTGGGGACCTAGGTTAATGGGTGAAGAAAGAATTATTACTCTAACACTAATGGAGGCATAAAAATTTACATCACTCACTTTATAATGTGTTCTCTTCTTTTAAAAATACTTTTGTTACTTCTTTAGTCTGGATAGGGTAGGTGATGCTGCAGTAACAACCAACCCCAATATCTTGGTGGTTTATCAAAAAAAAAAAAAAAAAAAAAAAAAGGCTTATTTTCCACTCTAGCTTCACATCCATCCCATGTTGGATCATCGTCACCTGCATCTTTGTCACTCCAGAACTGAGGCTGGTGATGTCTATACCATCTTTTTTTTTTTTTTTTTTTTTTGGTACCGGGAATTGAACTCAGGGGCACTCGACCACTGGGCCACATCCCCAGTCCTTTTTTGTATTTTATTTAGAGACAGGGTCTCACTGAGTTGATAAGTGCCTCGCCATTGCTGAGGCTGGCTTTGAACTCGTGATCCTCCTGCCTCAGCCTCCCAAATTGCTGGGATTACAGGCGTGCGCCACCGCGCCCGGCGTCTATACCATCTTGAATGTTCCCAATCACCAAAGTAAGGGAAAAAAAATAAGCCCTGGAGGGACTTACACAAGTAAACAGACGGTCTGGACTAGAGTGGACATACATCGTTTTACTCCAAACTCCTCAGTAGCCTGACTAGATGGAGCCAGGAAACACAATGCAATAATATGCCTGAAAATGGGGAGAACCAGGAATATTTTGCAGGTAACAGATAGCAGATGTAAGAGTCCTAGGGGCTTTCTTTGACTGTAAGCTTGTTGAGTGTTCCATGGAACAAGGTTACCAAAAGAGCAAAAATGGAATGCAGAACCAAGGGGAAGATGATTCTATTTCTAATGATTGCTGCATTTATATTTATGCTGTAAACCTTTGGGACTGACTTGCCTTCTAGGGATTGCGACTTTATCAGTTTCACAAGTACTATGAAAAATGATGAGGTTGCTTCTGGTTTTGTGACATTGGAAATCTTATTAGTATATTTTTCACCCTTTGAAATAAGTGTTGCGTGTAATTTTGCATTAACTATGTCAAGAAATACTGAAATTTTACAAAGAAGAAAATGTTTTATCACAGTGAGGCCTCATCTGAAAAACAACTATTTCTAGAAACAATTGCCCTTACATTAGATTTTTTCTTTTTCTTTTCTTTTCTTTTTTTTTTTTTTTTTTTTTTTTTTTTTTTTTTTCTTTAACTAAAATGACAGACTTAAACTAGAATAAGGTAGGAGGATTGTGTGAACAGGGTAGACTATTTCCCAGGAGGTGAAAATATCCCAGAGTGAAACATCTGGGAAGATGAAGAAGCTTTTATTTTCACTACTCAAGTACATGTAGGCAAAGGAATATTCTCCACTCCTGGAAAAATTGATGGCCTGAAGCCATCCCGTGCTCAGGTGGGGTTTGTAGAATACCCTCTCTAACACATGTGCATTCTCTTTGGTTTAAAAAGAAAAGTCTAGACAGATAAGTTTAAAATGAGATTTTCAAAATGCTGTTAACAAGTTTGGGAGGAATAACCAGGCAGATATAAATGCTGGCTATGGGGGTTACTTACACATAATGTGCTGAAAATGAGAAGTGTTTCCAGAATCATTTCCCTGCTGTATTGCTGGAATGCTAACGTCTAAATATGGTAATGCAAAAACACTATCATATCTGGTGGGAACCAAAATATACTTTCTTTACAATCCAACCGAGGGAAAGTATTTTGGCAGTTGGATGAGTATCTGGAAGAATGAAGATTCATGCTGACATCAGTCAGAATTATGCTCATGAAAAGATATTCATCCTAAACACAAACGTATTTGGTATAATGTGACTTAACAAACATTTAATTATTCCTTTCATTAACTTCTCCTAATTGTTTCTAAGTATTATTTGCCGTTAGTGGAAAAATTTTATTGTTATGATCTCTGAAAGGGAGGATGGGGAATAATTACATCAGGTGTAAGCTGAATCTGTAGGTGTTTATTTTCTAACACACGCAAAACCTTGGAAGGCCCTGATTATCAAAGGCTATTTAATAGAGGAATACTATGGGACTACTTATTGGCATTTGTTTCAATTTTGGCATCCACACTTATATTTGTTTTAATTCCCATGTTACAGTGGCTATATTAAGCATAATAACCACTTGAAACACGGAACTTGACTAGGAAAGAAACTACAAAAGCCAAGAAGGATTTTAATTACCAACTCCACTTCAGCAAAATTGTTGGCAACAGACATGTGGCTGTGTATTTCAGTTCAGGTAGAGTGGCGCATGAAAACACGGGCAGTTGGATAATCTTTCCCCTGCTCAGTAACACAAAAGTTAAAAGGATGGCCTCATTGACTTCCAAACAACCAGGCCCTGCACAATTTTGCAATTCCACTACCATGTGAGAAGCAGAGATAAAAGGAGTGCTGGGATAATCTAGGCTAAAATCAAGAATTAAAAAAATGATTGACAGTAGCTCATGGACAGAGCAGAGAGACCCCTTCCACCCAACTCACTTGAGACCAGCCCTTTACAGAGAAGATCTTATGGCATCTGTATCAGAATACATGTGGTGACAGATATCCTATGATCTGTGGTGTGAGATGGAAAATGCCAAAGTCTGTAGGTAGAAAGCCTGAAAGTGTTCTCTCCTTTCCCTTTCTTATCCACACAGAAAGAATCCCAGACTTGTCTCATTTTACATGTGAGGAAATCGGTGCCATAAATGTCCAGGTCCTTCTCCAAGCCACATGACTTGGGTGGCAGTGGTTGGATTCCCTCTGCCCAGGACTGACAGGGCTTTCCCGTGACCTCCCCAACTCCCTACACAAAGAAATGGCGGCAGAGCAGATCTAACTAAGACACTGTGAGGCCTCTGACCACCACTGCTGGTGTTAGATTGGGGGACTTGGTTGCTGGTCATGAAATCCCATCCTTGATTCCAGAAAGTGTGTGTGCCAGAGAGACTCTTTCTCCTCACACTCCAACATTTCTCAAGTGACACCTGGATCATCAAACTTTGAGCTGTTTCTTACCATCCGGTCCACTGAGAGGGTATCCTCTCAGAACAGTAGGGAACTGTTGATCTCAGTATCTGGGCATCCTTTGGTTAGCTACTTACATGCTCTGGATCTAAATAACAGACCCATCTCAGAAGACTGCTGAGAGAATTACAGATTACACATCTAAAACTGTCCATCATGGAGCATAGCATATAAATGCAGAGAAGATAACATGAAAAGTTATTAATTTTAGATCATCACCATTGTTCTCAGATGACAATAAGGTTGTCATCTTAACTCTTAGGGATGCACTCTGTGCTAAACATTGTAATAGCAAACTCCACTCAATCTTTACAACAGTGCAGTGAGAGAGGCATCATTACCCCATCTTTCCGATGACAAATCCAAAGCCAGAAAGGGTCAGACTTAGTGTCGAGACAGGCATGAAGATCCTTCTAAACATTACTGGCAATACAATATGACAGACGTTTTTAGAAGAATGTTTTTAGCAGTGTCTCCATGACTGTTATCAGAACCACAGCCAAATTGGTCACTGTTATGGAGCCCAGAGCACAGTTCAGTGTCTACTAGGTGTTCAGTAAATCGTCACTGTTGAAAGAGTGAATGACAAGTATGGCCAGGTTCATGTCATTACATGGACCCAGCAGACAATCCGAGGGACCCTTGGACTATTGGTAATCAATCACAGGAATTGTTCATAGAACCGTTCACCACTGTAGAGCCAAGGAGAATCTAACCGTAAAGGGACAGGATATATTACTAGGAAGAAAATTAAAAGTAATCATCTCAGCCACTGGCCTTGGAGGCATTGTTTCTGAAGGAGCGAACACAGAGCTTTTGGCAGTGTGTGACATTGCTGCTCTGATAAACCCTTAGAGTAAGGAGGCATCAGAAATAAATTCATTTTCTGATTAATTTTCTATAGAAAGTTTTTTGTCCACCAACAAGATGCAAAGGGAAACTTGATAGGCATGGGGTTATTAAAAATTAATGCTAAATGCTGTTATCAGAGGGTTTGCTTATTTTACTGTTATTAAAAATGCACACAGATTGGGTGAAACATTTTCAGCCTGAAACAGATCTCAGAAAATGGTTTTCTTATCATTAGAGTGAAAGCTGAGCAGAGGGACAATAAATGATCTTTTCCTGTGATCAGTTTTTCCTAGTCTTCAGGTCAGAAAAATAAATGTCAGAGGAACTTGTGCATGTTATTTAATAATGTAAAATGGAAACAAAGTGAACTATTAACAAGAAAGAAATACATATCTGATATGTATTTACTATGACTATTTCCGTAAATGACCCTTTGTTTTAATAAAAGAAAGGTTTCAGAATTTCTTGTTCTGATCATAATTACTATATAGGAAAAAATTTTAAATGACCAAATGGCAGCTCTATTTTAAACTAACAAGAGCTGGCCACGATAGGACAGCAAGACAGGAGAAGCTTTAACGGTGGTGAATAAAGAATTATTTAAAACAACATCAGAGAATGTATTTTCTAAGAAAGCAAAATGCTCCGTGGCAGACATATTTCTTTACCAAGATGTAGCACAGGCTTGTTTAAAATCTGCTTCTCGTGGACTGACTGACTAAGCCATTCATTCCTAAAAATACTCCTTTCATGAAACTCTGTTTAGCTTAATTCTCACTTTAAATTTAAACAGGAACCAATAGTACTCCAAGCTGTTTGCTTTCTCCATCTAATTTTTTCAGGAAAGGAGGAGGAGACAGTGCCTTCCAAGGCTGTGGCACACGCACACACCTAGCATGCACACCAGGGTGTGCTCTGGCCTCTGCCACCCACACGCTGGCAGCCGCAGGAACCTTCACAGACCCTGCTTTGAGAAAGTGCTTGCTTAGATCCTTATATAACTTTTTTAAATAGCAGAAATCTACATTTTTGCCCAAAGAAATTGCCCTTGTTCGGGAAGTTTTCTGTTTGTTTTTGTCAAGGAATAGTTAGGTCAGTACTTTATCTAGAAACCGGTACAGCTAAATCTATAAATTTCCTATTTTTTTACTTATGTGATAATTTAAAATCAAGTGTGAAAACCTTATGGTTTTTTCTCAACCACAATACATTTTTAAATTCTGTAATGGCCCATAAATTTGCGTTAATGATCACCTGCTCCAGAAACCTCAGAAACAGGAGACTGGAAGAACATTCGTGCATTTTATATGTCCTGGGCACCTGACTCTGCGCCAGGCAGGGAAGCTTTGGCAAAATGGTAAGGACTCCGCTGACTGTCTGGTTGTTACAAATCTTGGCCAAAAGAGTGGCTGGGTCAAGTGCTTGTACGTGTGACTAGGAGATTTAATTATGGTCAATGTAAATACCACATTTTAATTCCTACAGGAATTCACTGTAGCTCAGGTTTTATGACTCTTTTTTTTTTTTTTTTTTAAATGGGACCAGGAAATATAGAAATGACTTACATAGGAGGTCAGGCTGGCCCAATTTATCTTTCCTTTCAAAGGTCTGCTAGATAGAAATATGCCCCACAATTTATCCAGTCACTATTATCTTTAAAACTTACAGAGAAACAAAAATATGAGAAACCATGTGATATTCATGAGTGTTAGACAAAAGGAGTCTTTTCTAGACAGAGAATTATTTAAAAAGTCCAGCACTAGTATGTCACTTTTCAAACAGACCTAGGTGGGTCTAAAACCTGGGAGCCATTAATCTTATTGTCAATCAAAGGCTTGCTTTATAAAATAGTCCACTTCTACTTCACCTCTTTTGTAGGCTCCCCTACTTATATACCAGTAGGAGCAGAGGATAGATATTTTAGAGCAAACAGAAGCATAGACATTCCAAGTATGAGAAAGGGTGAAGGCCAAGGTCACCTGTGGTTTTTGTATGGTGCTTGTTTGTGGCAGGAACTTGACTCGCATAAATTTACTAGTCACATTTCGTTCCCTGCAACTCTGGGAGATGAATGTGACATTAATTTTACGAATGGAGAAACTGAGACTTAGACGGGTGGTTCAAAGACAAATAGTAAGTGGTAAAGCCAGTATCAGACTTCAATCCAAAAGCCATGCATTTTTATCCTTCTGAAGCATTCATGGAAAAAGAGGAAAGGCACAAAACCCAGAAGTCCCTATGTTTACTGCTGTTGCTAAGTATATTTTTGTTGCTTCTGTTGTATGGATACTCGAGTGTTAATACTAGGGTATTAATAGGCACTAAGTCCTCACAGAGTGAGACATCAGGTACCAGATGGCCACTGGGAGAGGCTGCTTTTCTACCTCTAATACTCAAGTGAAAAATTAGTTTCTGTCATTGAAAATATGTGTTGTTGGAAGAGAAGGTGCTTTGCTTTCTGTTTGCCTGCTTTGGCATTTCTCTGAAGTACCAGTGACATCACTTTAATAAGATCCAAGTACTTCTAAAAGCAAATAATTTTTATCTTGTCATTTGAATATGTCAAATAAGTTGGATCTCTTTGAAGGACTTGATCTCTTCAAGCTTGTTTCCTGGACCATGAAATCCAAATTAGCATTGACCTAGTCACTCTTTGGTTCAGATGTTTCAGAAAAATTTCTCTCCCTCCCTGAAAATTGTGCCTGTTCACTAGAGACACAAACTACAGATCCTGTGGACAAAAATCTCTGTTTTAAAAGGCAACATGTGCCACAGCATGGATGGGGTCCCAAGGATATCGTGCTGAGTAAAATAAACCAATTGCAAAAAGACAAATAATACAAGAGGTGTCTAAAGTAGTCAAACTCATTAAAACAGAGTAGAATGGTAGTTGACAGGAGCTGCAAAGAGAGGGAATGGGGAGTTGTTCAACGGATACAGCCTTTCAGTCACACAGATGGAAACTTCTAGAAATCTGCTATACAACAATGTACACATAGTTACCAGGGCTGCATTCACATGCAAAATTTATGTTATGTACATTTTTAGCACAATATTTAAAATAAAATAAAACATAGCATGACAAATCCTGAGACTAGCTGGGTACACCTTCTAAGAATCCCGCTGAACTGGAGATCATGATATGAGCTGTAACACTCAAGAGATTGCTTCCAAGTTTTCAAGGCCAGTTGGAACACACACCCTAGGCAGATTGAACCAATGAAGGTGTTTTCCTACAGTCTCTGTGAGGACCTCTCCCTTCACTAGGATATTTCCACAACCCCCTTCCATGAGCATCCTCTGAGAAGACAGAGGACTGCTGGTAGTTGCTGAGGCCTCCCTCCCCACTGGGCTGCCATGTTCCACCAGGGCTGGTGGAGCCCTAAGGCTCTGGGAGAACCTCAGTAAGCATTGTGAACTGGGCTTCAGGGACACACTGATGAGAAATACTCACTTCGGTCAGAAAATCTGATTAGCATATGCTGTAGAGTACACATGGACATTACTTGATTATTCTCTACCCTATACCAAAATATGTCCTGGGATACCAAACCCTCAATATCTTATTTGCATATTTAAGTTCCCTGAAAATTTTCCTACAGTAATGTGACCTCCTAATGATTTGCTGAAAATCTATGCTTGTCCTTCAACTCCTTGACTAAGGTGGAACCCTTAGGGTAAAACAGTTATGATGGTACATGATACATGAAAATTGGAGGGCTGTTCAATTAGCCAGGATTCTAAATGCTAAGATCAGAGATTGAGTGAGAATACTGGAGCTAGAAGACTCCTTTGAGGTCACTTTGTCCAGTGTCTTCATAAAGCAGGCAAGGAAACCAAAACCCTAAAAGTTCATTTTATTAATAGCAACTGAAGCCAGAAATAATTTTTGCCAAAGTGTTTATGCTAGCTCAACTACAATAACCCCTGGCTATTTCTTATTAAACTATTAGTTTGGCTTAAAATTGTTCTTGGTTCCTGTTTATGGGAAAGTTTAATAATTACTATCTATAGTAATAAGAGATATAATAAAGTTTATCTTTTTATTTCCTCTGAGGATCTTAGAATGTGTTATCATTAATTAAAATATCCTTTGAGTCCCTATATTAGATAAATATTATTAACCCCATTTATAATGGAAATGAAATTCTGACCGATTAGGTGACAGAGCAGTACTGTACCCTGTGTTAATGGTTACAGTGGACATTCATAAACCTATAATCAGCAGGAACATTGTGATTCCCATGGCCAAGTATTTTAGTCCTTAAACTAAAATAAACACAAGAAGCTGATGTAGAGCTATGGCTATGTACAAGGAATGTGCAAAGAACTAGGGAACAAAGTGTTAAGACCAGGAGACTTCAAGGTATGTAAGACAGCATGTATTCTCAGAGAGATACACAAAGCAGCTGGTAGGGACACTAAGCCATTGCATAAAAGGCTAAATTGCATAAAAGGCTAAAATATAAGGTAAAATTCAAGTGTTAGTCAAGTTTTTGTCACTGTACAAAATACCTGAGAAAAACAAAGGACAGTAGATTTATTTTGGCTCACTGTTTCAGGTGTTTCCATTCATGGTCAGTTGGCTCCTTTTCTTTGTGCCTGAGGCAAGGCAAAATACTGCGGTGAAAGGGCATGGTGGAAGAAGAAAGCTGCTTAGCTAGTGGAGGCTAGAAAGCAGAAGAGAGGAAGGGGCCAGGGACAGGATATTTCCAGGTATAGTTTCTACCACCTCCCAATAATGCCATCAAATTATGAATCCATGTTTAGATTAGTCCATTGATGAGGTCAGAGCCTTTGTGGTCCAATTATTTCCCAAAACCCCACCTCTGAACATTTTGCTGCATTGGGGACCAAGTCTTCAACATGTGAGGAACATTCCAGATCCAAACCATAGCAATCCATATTATAAAAGATGTACTCTGAAGGTTGAAAACAGGAAGAATATAAATCACAATGGAAAGATCTGGAAAAACTTGAAGATGAAGCTAATTTTAAGTTGGCTATTTAAGGATAGAAAATCTACTGGATTTTGGAACATGCTTCTGTATATTTATTCATTCTGCAAATATTTCCTGAGCACATACTAGAGAGTCTTGTCTGAACTCTGAAGTAGAGAAAGCAAGATGGCAGAGAAGACAAGCATGGAGACAGATCTCCTCTAATATCCTTGTCTCCCTAGAATATGCAGAGCAAAGCCAAAGTCTTTTTTCCCCCTGAAATTTTGGATATGTGAGCAGCCAGAGGCCTAGAGAAGAATGAAACTCACTAAGGTTGGGTCTTGTTCACAAGCATTTGAAGGGTCAAGTGTATTGCTCCAAGAGAAAACTGTTCTGGAGGTTCAAAGAACAGGCATCCAGGACCAGGAAGGCGGCAGCTGGCTTTGTTGCTTTGGTGGCAGGTGAGTAAGTGCTTCATTATCAGCAGTGGAAGGGGCAGGACAGAGAACAAGATGACCACAGAGACAGGTTTAAATGGAACTTGGCAGGATGCAGAGCACTAGCAAAGAGAGTCCTATGAATGAAACAATATTTTTTTAAGTGCCTGCCTGCCTTGCTTCAAAATTTACTAAAGAAAGAATGGAGATGTGTATCAGTATAGATAAAACCAGGGATAAGAGACAAATCTCAACTCCTGACAAGATGGGAGAGGGTGCTGTGGAGCAGGTTTGGGAAAATGCCTTTTTCCACAGATGATACTCTCCTATTAGCATTATTATTCATTATGCCGTATTAGAGTCTGTGTTTGGTTAAAATAAAGATTGCTTTCACACATTTTACTGCTCTTGAGTTAGTAATGGGAATACAGACTCTAAACATTTATCACCCACCAGATTTTACTAGCTAGCAATGCAAGTGAAAGACTTGGGAACGGATTTCAGAATGAATTCTTGCCTGGATTCTTCCATCCTTCTCATTTAGGGACCCTTTGTGGTTGACATGTCTCCAGTTAACAGCAGTTAAGCAAATGGCTTTCAGTTGGGCTTGATGATGGAGCAGCATTATGAAAAATGCCATGTTGGAATGCCAAGCTGTGGGGGAAGATGCTAGGGTTAAACCCACACTCTCTAGACTGAAGGTTCTCTGAAATAAAAAGGTTGATGGAGCTGTTAGAGCTAGCAAGAGAAGGACCAGGTCCTGGGAACAAGTCCCATAACTACCAGCAGGAAGGTGAGATAACAGGTGGAAATCTGTCCTCTGGATCTAAAAGCCAAGATCATTTGCATAAAAATTTGGGAAGGAAAGCAAAAACTGTTTATGCAGAACTTATACTGGCTTTGGATAAGACCGGTGGGATAATGGGAAGTGGGAGAAGTTTGGGGACAGGAGAACAGTCCATCAGGAGAAAGACCTGCTGCTTCCAGCTTGGTTGGTAGTCCTGACAGTTATGCAAAAACAGAGGCAGGAGGCAGTGGTGTGTGGAGGTTAGCCAGCCAGGGGTTTTATGTCAAGGTTTTAACTTACATTCAGGAATGTGGAACTGTCTCTTTTTGGTTGTGTCCCTTAGCTGTTAACTGATTAACTTCCCTTATCTCTTCCACCCTCTGCCTTTGTAATTAAACTTAGGACATCTCAGATTTTTTTTTTTTTTTATCACCAAAATCCCACAGCATGTCCTTGTCCCTGGAGAAGGAGAAGTCCTTTACTCTGGACCCCACACGCATATATTTAAGCATCGAACATCACTTTCTGTTTGCTGAGCATCGTTATTAAGAATAAAGGAGTCCAAGAAAAATTGAGGGTATCACATTCTTGGAACAGTTTTCATTGATCTGGAGGACTGAAGGAAGTAGAAGACTTCTAAAAACAAATTCTCATTTCAGATATGTTTTAGATCAAAATCCCAGTTATAAAAAATAGGAGCCTTTAAAAGCACTCCACACGTTGGAGTCATTCTTAATGAAGTCGTTAAGTGTGAGTTATGAACTCATTCTTGTAAAAGGATAGTTTCCTGGGAATTTGCCCCCCCAAAATTAAGAAGTTAGTAAAAACTAAAGTTAAGTGCTGCCTTGCTACTGAAAGCCAATTTTTTTTTTTTTTTTTTTTTTTTTTTTTGAGAATTCTGTACAATATCTAGAAGTGAAAAGCCAAACATTTTAGGGTATTAAAGTGAGAGCATTTGGTTCCCACTCCTACTCAGCTTCCCTCTTGGAGGCTCAGCAGCTACTCCTCTTTCGAGTGTCGTTGCTGGGGAGATGTGCTCTGTGAAGGAGGCTCCTGGGACCACCAGACCCACTTGTTCTTAGCAGTGATGCTCACCTGCTTCAAGTAAAAACAGCACTGAGTAGAAAATCAATCCTGCAGGCTGAGAGCTAAGCTGAGCATGCAGAGCCAAAGCTAGGTGCTTGGGGGTAGCCATAGAAAGAAACCAGCCAGCTGCTAGCAGAGATGCAGGAGTTCTTAAACAGCAATAATGTGGACCTCATGAGGTCATGAGTTACAGAAAGGCACCCTTCTCATGCCACCTGGAAGGGTATGGGACTTGCTGGCTAGCTGAGAACAGGTTGGCTCTCCCCTGTCATACCTCACTGGTTCTTTTGCACAGTGCACAAGCTGCACAGACACAGCCACTGCCCCAGCTGCATGGGAGCTCTTCTGTGGGTAGAAGAATACTGTCTCCCCAGAATCAGCACATAGTAGGTGCTGGGTCTGATGTTCTGAAATAATGCCATTGGTGGAATTTGACATCCTTGAGTCTCATATACATGACCAGATGTAGATTTTTACCTCAAGGGGTCTCCTTGTCTCCTTCAGGAAAAAACAAAGGATTTCAAGCTACAAAGAAATAAGTAGACAAGGGGGTGGCCATGATTCTTTCATTTATTCAAAAATAATGATTTAGTACCTGTTTCTGCCAGACTTCGCTATAGAAGCTAGAGATCTAAGAACAACAGCAGCAGCAAATCCCTATCCTGTATTGCAGTGTTGGGAGACAGATGAAATCAAATCAAATCAAATGGGCAGTATTTCAGATAGAGATAAGTGCAGTGGAGGGGAAATAGAGCTGTGAAGGGGTCAGAGTGCTCTATAAAACAAAGCAATGGGGCCAGTTCTACTATGAAATTAGAGCTGCGCATTCCATCTAGTTCATGTGGCTGGTGCCTTGGAAGGTTGAAGAGTGGCTGGGATTGGAGAGCTGGCTGAGAAGGAGGTCATGCAGGTCTTTCAGGCTCCTGCAGAGACTTGGTGTTTCCTCTGGGTAAGCTGGGGAGCCTTGGGAGAGTGTGTTGTGCAGAGAAAGGGCATAATCTGAGTGACATCACATTGCCACTCTTGGACTGAGAGTCTGCTGTAGCTGGGAAATGACATCATTAACAATGATGCTGCATCTTATGGACTGCACGTTTGAGGTCTCCCCAAATTCATAAGTTACAATGGGATGGTATTGGGAGGTAGACCTTTGAAAGGTTATTAAATTTAGATGAGGTCATGAGGATAAAGTCCCCATTCTGGGACTAGTGCCCTGATGAGAAGTTAAAGTGACTGGTGATTACTCACTTGGTCATGTTAGGACACAGAGAGAAGGCAGGTGTCCATATGCCAGGAAGACTCCCTAGTCTCTAGAACCTCAAGAAATAACTACATGTGGTCAAAGCTGCCTCATCTATCATGTTCTGTCTTGTCAGCCTGACTTAAGACAGGCTGGAAACTCATTGTTGACTCTTTTTTTTTTTTTTTTTTCCCCTGTGAATTTGCATGAAAGGAGTGCACTCACGGCTTTGTGCTGTGCCAGTTTGTTCTTCCTGGAGTCCTTCCTCCATACACTGATCTCATCACACGTTTCTTAACTTTTGTGGTCTAGGCAATCAAATATCATCTCAGGAAGTTTCAGATACCAGGTATCTGTGAGCAGAAAAATGGTCATCGGAGCACTGTCAGAGAGCAAAGATGGGGACTCCTCTTATGTAGGCAGCAACTTCCGCATTTTGTGTAAAATGTCAGATTTATCTATCAAAAATGGCTGAAGACTGGTTTTGCCCAGAAGCCAAAGCAGAAAATGGAAAGGGGTAAGTGGGCTTATTTCCACTCTGTATTAACTTGGAAAGAGTAAAAGAATTATGATGGAAATGTGAAATAAGTCCTTTTACATACCTTCTCAGACAGATTTGGGTTTATCTTCACCCTTAGATCAAAAATTCTAGACAACCCAAATGTAATTTCCTCACCCAGAGTCTCTGCCTCCTGCATTTAGAAGAGAATTAGGACAATTCTTTTTTTTCCTGCAGTTTTAATGTGATACACACTGAAACTGGGTCCAACAACTAGGGATTAAGATGGGTTGGATTTTTGACAAAATTGGGGGTTTTGTCAAGACCAGAAATAGTGAAATCTGGAAGGAGTTAACTATACGTGATCATTTTATGGGGCTGTGATTCATATAACACAATTTCATGTGAAACAAAGAGAAAGAACTCTGAGAGAGTGGTTGGGAGATTTAATGGCAATATTCTATACAGTCTGTTGAATCTGTAATATGTAACTTTCCAAGAAACTACATAAAATCCAGTCAGTCCATGTCATATGTCTTTATTTAACTTTGAAGGAATCATAATCCGTGCTAACTAAATTTAGAAAAAAAGAAATTCCATCTTAGAATGCCCGTCTAACATTTCAAATACGTGAATTTTAATTGTTGGAGAATTATTTATCCAGTAGAATCCATTTTCATCTACAACAGTGCCATGACTATAAGTGATGGAGTCCCCTCTTTGGAAAGGCCTTCCTTCATCTCTTTCGAGACTCCTTTATCTGATATTTCCAAATCAATTTATGTGGTTAGCACTTTTACACTAAATTGAAAGCAAATCACACATAAAATAAAATTAGAATGACTGATAATATGTTTTTAAAGGCACCTCCCTGTTTCTTAGTTTTAACATGCCCCGTGCCTACAAATCGAACTGCCACAAAATTTAAAAATTACAAATGTCCTTAGGGGGAAACTAAGAACTAGCAATGAGTTACAATAAAACCAAGATGATGTCTTTTGTGTACTATAACACTTCAAAATCATTGCTTCCCATAAAAAAATCACAGAGACTTTTAATATTCATAAAGACAAGAAACAGGTGTTTGAACAGAACTCCAGCCACCTTTGACAGGAGCACAATGGGTTTGTCTGAAAGGGTCTTCATTTCCCTGTCACTCGCTGGCAGGACTCAGAACATCAAAACAGTTATCCTCCTGAGCTTTTGCTACATTTTCCAAAGGATTGTACTTGAAATTTCTAATTTTTTTTTTCTCAATCGTTAAACTCTGTCCTCCCCCTTTTTAAACTGCATGATTTTGTTAGCAAATCAAAGTGGGCAGAAGAATACATTAGTGCTCTCTCCTTATGGACTCTGGGCTGACCTCATTGCTTTTTATGTCTACTGGTAGACCGCACGGACTATTTTTGATTTGTCATTTATCCTGTGCAGACAGAGAGCTGTTCCTCCGCCTTAGAAGAATGCTGTTTAGCCAAATGGGGGTAAATAACAAGCTGTGACTGGATTTTAAAAGGTACACTCTAAAGGCAGGACAGAATGCTTTGATCTTTCTCTGCCTCAATTTCCCTCTCACTTTGGGGGCAAAAAGGAAGAACGCTTTGTGCTTTGCCAAGTTAGGGCAGTCCCAAAGCCACATTTGATCATTTGGGGGAGGCCATCACATAGCTATCAATACTGAGTTAGGTCTGCATCATTCAAATAAGTGGCTTTGGGAACTACAGGAAGTTACTGTCACTGGCTGGCTCTGGTGTGACCTTCAGCAAGGCATCATATGTGAAGGGACCTCAGTCTCCTTATGGGTTAAATTAAGGATCAGGCATTCTCTCAAGGGTTCTACCCACAGCTAAATGTCACATAATAGATCAATAACTTGTCTAAATCTTCAAGGAGGGGAATAGGAATGAAATAATTGAATATAAAGTTACCTACAGCACCCCCAATCATTCTTTTAAATATATTCCTTGTCTTTCCTTTTTATAAAGGGCAAAATAATAAGTGGTTTGACTTTATAAAAAAATAAGCATAACATCTGTCTGGGAGTCACCTCAATTTCTGTGAAAGACAAGAATAAAGAGAATAAGAAGTAGAGCTTCAGGGTGTGGAAGTTGCTGGAAGGGTCGTCAGTGAAGTCTGAGCAACCATATGATTTTATTTTTTTTAATATAAAATTTTACCTTTTTGCCAAAATGAAAGGAAAGCAGAGTGTGGAGGTGGGTGAGTAGAGTTAGTTATGAAAATGATTAGGATTATATATATATATATATATATATATATATGTATATATATTATGAAAATGATTAGGATTATACACACACACACACACACACACACACACACACACACACATAGGAGCCTTACAAATCAAAAAATTTCAGCCAGTTCCCTCTTCAATTTGCTGGTAACACTGATTTTTCTTACCTCCTGCTCTGACAGCCACATCTGCATTTGGACAGATGCTTCCAAATTTGGCTGAATGATGGGGAGATTTTCAAATACTTAAGAATTTTACTTTGACTTGAAATTTGAATTGAAGATGTGGTAATATAAAAATTTAAAGTAACCAACATCACAGAAACTCATGTTCCTATTTCACTAGATTTTTTTTTTTTTTACCCTGTATAACATGGCCAATGAAAAACCTTCCTTTCTTATCATTCGTATTGTGCATTTAAAATTCACTTTAAATATCACCCAGGAACCTAAATGCCAAAAATAAGTGGGAAGCAACTTCTCAAATATTACACAAAGTGACCTTCCGACAGGACCCTCCAGTCACCAGAACAATTTCCATATAGCTGCTGATATGCCCATGAGCACTTCAGGCTTAAAAAAGAGAGATAGGTTTATAAATTATTTTGACTCAAAACCCCCAAAGTAGAAACATGCTCACACATATCGCCAGCCTGTTACTTAGAAACTAGCACCTCAGGACAGAGGGATATTGAAGTACTATTGAATCCACTTTCCTCAGCTCCCACCTGTGAATTATGGCTGGCAGCAGGAGTTTTATGATACTATTGTAAAAGTAATGTTCCTCTTAAATGGCAATTTACTAAGTTGCTGATGAAATGCATTGCAAATATGTTCGTTTCAGGGTGGTTAGGAAAATTAACCGTTGCATATTTTCCATATTGTCATATATGCCAATGTGCTGAGAGAATGGGAAGCAGCTTTCTTGGAAAGCTGTTTCAGTGTAACAAGCGGCCGGTTCGTCACCTGGTTGGAACATGAGCCTGATGCTGCCAAAGCTTTAGGGAAATCACCTGAGTCTGTTCTTTTAAAAGCATTCTTCCCTGTAACATCCCCAAACCCTATACCATTTTCCCTTAGCCTCAAACTTTCTACTTGCTTCCTAATTTTTTATCACATGGAGTTGATCCTCATGACCTGCTCCCCAGTCTCTACTAGTAACAACAGAAGGTAATGGAGCATCAATAGACCTCAGGTTACACTTTGAAGAGATCCATCAATCCAGACCCACTTAGACAATCATGCATAAGAGGGGCTCAAAGGTAAAGGTGAGCAAATGTAAGATTGGAAACTGATGTCTCATTAAATTTGGACTGGCTCATCCTAGATGACAATCCATGCTTTGTTACATGACCTTCAAGATGTATGGAGTGTTAGAGTTTAAAAAGTCATTTAGACTCATTATTTCATCTGACCTTAATGAACCTCTCTGAAAAAAAGGAAAATATTAATATCTAAATTCTAAGAATGGAAAAAGAAAAAAAGGAGATTAGGTGATTTGCTCAAAGTCATCCATCTAGTGAGTAGTGGAGTTAGAATTTGAACCCCAAACCCCTCACTCCAAGTTCCGTGGCAACCAGGCTTTGATCAGAGCACATGCATATGGGAACTCTGAACTGAGCAAACTGAACAAAAATGTATGGTGTAGTGTAAGTGACCTGAAGAACATTTAAAACAAAGCAGCCTTTGACAATTTCAACACCAATGGGTGTTCTCTAAGTAATGCTATGTCAAGGTCAAAAAATGAGTTGAAGGACTAAGGAAGCAGCTCAGTGGTAGAGTACTTGCCTAGCATGTCCAAGGTCCCAGGTTCAATCCCTAGCACTGAAAAAAGAAGCTGAAGTTCTCCCAAGAATATTGAGGTTATATCCTAACTTAGGAGAAAAGACTGCAGTGATCAATTAGTAATGTCTGCCATGGACACAGGAAATGGCTAGTGGCAGCACAAATATTCTCGTTTTTTATGCTAAAGAAACTGCCACTTTATAAAACATACTTGGATTTTATGATGAAAAACTACATAGACCAGTAAATTGGTAAATCTCCATTAACCTTTAATAAATGCTAAACACTGTATTTTAGGCACTGTACATGAAAACTAAAGAGGTTAAGAGAAAGTTTTAGCCTATGTAACTAATAATCTGATCTGGAAAATAAACTAACTGTGCAGGCACCCACTTAAGGTTTTAATCCTTTAGTACTGATTGTAAACACTCATGAAAGAGGCAAATTACACAAAAAAGAGGAGCTCAACTGTGTGAACAAAATGGCACATCTTTTGAAAGGAATATAAGGAATCAAACAGTTGTGCAAAAAGCTTTTACAAAATCTCTATATTGTTTAGTGCCACATTTTCTTACATTTATTTCACACCATGAGGAAATATTTTACAATGGGCAATCAGAGCCCAAATATGGTAAAATATTTTGAATCCTTCCTGAACCCGATTAGCTAAAAATATGTCCCCACGGATGTCTTTATAATTGTGGGCTTAGTTATAATAAAAATGGACAAGATGTAAATAATAAAAGCCCCCTTGATATTCTTTGTTCCTAACAGAAGTAAAAAATAAAACTGCAAACTGGACAACCAGCTTTTTGAAGGGGGTCTCATTTTAACCCTCTGTAAGTAAAATGATGGGAAGGGTTGGGCCCGCTTTCTAAATAATCTGGAAACAAGGAAGCTGGACTTGTGGTGCAGGGAGAGAGTTGAACATAGAAACAAGACTGACCTTGAATTGACGTGAATGAAGGTGAAAGATTGGTACATGAGAAATGATTATGTCCTTCTCTCTACTTTTGTAAATGTTTGAATTTTCTCCATTTAAAAAATGTTTTCTAAATCCCTCTTAAAGATGCGAAAACAATTTAAAGTCTCAGAAGGGATTATTTGATACTGCTGTAGTAAGAAAAGAGGAATCATCTCATGGATGTAAATTTGTCATTGATTTGGTGTAGCACGCTCTTTGGATGCTATCATTTCTCATCTGTTTCCTGCTGCAAAACCCTTCGGCTATGCCTATATCCAGGCCTGCATCACAGCTGTGAGACGTTAATCTCAGGAACACTCCCCCATGGCTGGCCTGGCCGATGCCGTCTAGTTAGTTCCCCAGCAGGCTCCTGGCTCCTCTCCTCATGCTCTCCTGGCACCACCAGCAACTGTGAAACTCTTGACATTCTCGAGATGGGGCTGCTGTGATGCTCCTTGGGTGGCCGCCAATGTCCAGGGCTTATTTCCTTTCACTTCCCTGAATCTAAGAGGGATTAGTCACCCAGGTGTCTGGGATCAACGCTCTGCTGTGACTTTCTTATATTAAACCTTGGATTTGAAACAGAAGTGTCATCATACTTTCTGTGAATGTATCGCTTACGGGTTCTCTGCAGAGCCCTGTATACCGGCTGATAAATAGTTTATTAATTATGATATTTAGTAATAAGATTGTTCTGCAATTAGGTCATGCATAAAAACCTAATTTCTATGTCTGTCTTTCTTGGGCTAGTCTTCATATTTATTTTGTGGTGATTAAAATAAAAGGAGACTTTATCATGTGCTGCTTACTGGTTAAGCCTCAGCTAAATTAGTAGGAAGCTGCATATGACAGATACTGAGATTTCATTGCTCAAAGTGAAGATAAAATAAGATATGATAGAAGGTGAGGAGGATTACTTCTAGTTACTGTCCCCCCACCTCCACCAAAAAAAAAAAAAAAATCTTGTCTTTGAGTATATCTTTGGTATTAATTATGGAGATAGCAAATATGTGTGTAAGATGATTGAATATAAAGAATAAAAGTACAGACTTTCTTTTCCCCCTAGAAAAGATCACATGGCTGTGCATCCAAAAGTTCTAAGTGATGGGGCAAGAAGAAATGCACAGTGATGAAAAAAGCAATTTTATTGGGCAGAAGTGGGGCTGTAGGAGATGACATGCTCCCTAGCCACCCTGAGACTACCATTGCTGTGAGAGAACAGGGTTTTGCAGGGAGGGTGGCTGAGAAAGGGGCACCCAGAATACAAAGAAAAAGGAAGAGCCTTCCAAGGAAATCCTCAACCAAGCTTAGATTGGCATCAGGAATTGTAAGAGGCCAATAACCTGAAGGGAATCCAGCCATTCTTTTACCTAAGCTGGAGGAACTGTGACCCTATAGGAAATATAAGTGAACAAATATTCATATTTGTATTCATACAGCACACAGTCTCTTCAACACTTATAGGAAATTTCCTTCTGATGCTCACTAAATGACAAGGGTCACAAGACATAAGAGGAGGGTGTCTGTGTCTCCCAGGCAGCCATTGGGAAAAGAAGGATGTTATTTAAAATGATTGCAAGTGACTGTCTTTCTAAAATTGTACGTTGTGCCCTGTCCTCCACCGCTGAGGTCGTCAGAGGCAGTACCAACAGAGAGCTGCCCTGTAATGACACTGCATTTATCTCAAGCTTTTTTTTTTTTTTTTTTAATAAGAAACAAAACTATCACGATGTCAAAATAATACTCTGTGCACCCATGAGTTGAGAAAATTACAGAATAAAGGAGGCTTTCTGCTTTTTAATGTTGAAGTCTTTGTGAGCCTCCCTGTTCCTAAGATGAATCTGTGCTCTTTACTACAAACTGCTGAGTGGGTGTATTTTAGATCATAGAAAACTTCTCTTATGTGTCGAGAGAGACATGAGAGTCTTATTACATCCTGTTAGTCATTTTCACAGTCCAACCTTCACTACAAAAGAAACCCAAGATTAAATCAGGTCTGCAATGATCGCAAAACAGTCTCTTACATTTTATGTACTGCATTTGGTCAACGTGTATCATTAATCTCTCCTTCTTGTTTGGTGGCAGTAAATGATGGAGCATTTTCTCAGTTCTTTTTTTCAGTTAGATTGATGTATGCACATTCCTTGAATTTTAAAGGTCATTAATTTTCACATTAGTCTCTTAGGTTGGTAGCACACAGATTGATATATTGATGATTTGGTCCTTCATTGATTCTATATCATCTTTAGCACCATGAGTCATGAGTGGCATCTCCTTGCCAACCATGACACAGAGAGTGAAAAGGCGTGAATATTTACAGAAAAGTAAGTAACCTAGTTTTTGTCCCTTCCAGAACATTTTAGTGTCCCTGGAAGAAAACCATTGCAGAATGTATTTACTTCTATGCAAAAGTGCCCTTGGCGTGTGTTGGCCTTTCTTCCTGAGCTGTGGTTAATATCTGCAGTGTTTAACAATTTTAGCTTATGACCTTCATTTGCATTGATGCTTAGAGCAA
The DNA here is from genome assembly GCA_025594165.1 of Tamias sibiricus. Taxonomy (NCBI): domain Eukaryota; kingdom Metazoa; phylum Chordata; class Mammalia; order Rodentia; family Sciuridae; genus Tamias; species Tamias sibiricus. The sequence goes on from CM046663.1 coordinate 81,817,737, forward strand.
TTAAGGACTTCCTGAAGCTTTTTTCAAAATACTTCATTGAAGAAGTAAGTTTCTCTAGTCATCAGGATGTAGATTTATTGTGACACCTTTGATCCCAAGTTGAATTATTTGGTGTAGGTCCAAGTTAGGATGAATCTCTTACAAATGTGATATTCCAAAGATAACCCAGCATTTTATATTCATCTACAGAATAGATCACCCTCACCTTGTTTGGGTAATGATACATTAAGTATATATTGTTCCATATCTAATGTAATGATAATAATAAAACCAAAGTTTGATTCACCAGAAGTAGGTGATGTCATTGACAACTTTAGAATAATTAGACATAGACAAAACATATGTGGAAGTTAGAAGCTATGCTATACTGAGCCAGTGAGCCAGTAAATTTTTTACCAAAGGGGAAAAAATGCATTTTGAATCTTTTAAAAATATCATTTTTGGCCAAGAAGGTACAAAATCCTTAGCTCAGATTTTAAAATGAGATAGACTGTAGTCAAATGTATATTACAATAAACATAGATTTCAAGCTCATAAGATTACTAGTAATTTTCAGAGTAATATTAGGTAAGTCATTTAAACCCCACTGCTATCTCCTCATCTGCAAAATCATGTTCCCTTAAATCATTATAAACACCTCTTATGTTCCAAATTTTCATACATAAATATTAGGAGACCATGTAGAACATCTGCAAAGCATTTGAAACAGAAGTACTATCAAAAGAGTCAATGTAAATTTTAATCAACTTTTGAGGCACACAAAAGATTCCCATACCATTTAAAAATCCAGGGCTGTGCAGAGCAGAGTAGTAAATGTCACATATCACATCAGTAATTATTTTATTTTATTAAGCAGTTGTTGGTAGCCCAGCCATGTCCAAGCTGGGAAATAAGGAGGCAATTGGTCCTTCAAATGAAAAACTAAGACTGGCTGGGACTTTATAGTATAGGGAAAAGGCCTAATCAAAGTACGATCTAGTAATCAAAGCTCATTTCTGTGATCAAACTAGAGCATGCATATTTCTCTCCTTTAAAAAAAATGAGAGAGAGAGGCAACTTTTGGTTCATTAAAAATACTGGCTTCTTTTATAGTATCCTTAAGCCTATATATAAGCCATCTGAAATCCCATTTGGGGAGCAGTCTCTCTCTCTAGAGAAATGACATATATTATACAATCAAGCCCAAATATACCACTAGAAAAACAGGTGAGATGACAGGAGACAAGTGACCTGCAGAGGGCTCTGAGGGATGATTGGCAAGCTGTGCCTCTGGAAATATTCTCCTTGGTTTGGGCAACACTGCAGCCTTCTCTTCTCTCTCGGAATTGTCACTCTTTTCTCTTTTCCTATCTGAGAGACTTGATCCTTAGCCCCTTCTCTTTTCCCTGTATACCTTCACTCCTCTGAGAACTCACCAAATCTCATAACTCAGCTCTAGCCAGAGCAAGGGCAGAGGTGGACCACAGAGATCAGAAGTGACAGGGTGAAGCCTCACCTACTAGGAGGGCCCCAGGGACTCTGCAGAGATTGAGACCTAGCAATCACTCTGTATTGGAAAGAAGAAGTGAATGGTCCAGATCTCAGAGGGAACCCACTCCTGAAGCTAGTGGGTAAAGGCAGGGGAGGCTTGCTACTCAAAGTGTGGTCCATGGACTGGCAGTGCTCACGTCACTTGGAGCATTCTAGAAATGCAGAATCTCAGGCCATACCTCAGAACTTCTTAGTGTATTTCATGCTGCAATAACAGAATACCACAGTGTGGGTAATTTATAATGAACAGAGATTGATTTGACTCCTGGTTCTGGAAGCTGGGAAATGCAATTCCTAGGGGCCAGTACTTGGTGAGGACTGCTTACTGCACCATCCCATAATAGAAGGTGAGAGCCTGGAGAGGAAGAGAGGCAGGTGGGAGGAAGGGTCGGGTGGATGAACCCATCATTTATTAGGAACCCACTTACATGATAACAAATCCACTCCACCCTCATCACCTTATCACCTCTTAAAGTTCCCACTTCTCAGCACCTTTGAATTGGGGATTAAGTTTCCAACACATGAACTTTGGGGGACACATTCAAACCCTGACACCTCCTGAACCAGAATGTGCAATGGCCTGGTATGTGCACATGAAAGTTTGAGAAGCACTGGGCAGAACCAAAGTGGAAAAGAAAGTCAAGTGAGATAAAGGAATAGTAGGGCTATCGAATAGTCCCTGATGAATTGACAATGTTTGATTTGGAATCTCACACATAAAACTTGAAGTTTCCTGCCAACTCTGATGGCAGTCAGAGAAGGCAGCCAAAAGGGAGGAAATGCTATGGAGAATGAACGTGTTGGAAAGATGTAGTTTCTAAGAGGCCTGGGGAAGACCAAGGAGAACCTTGAAAAACAACTAGAGTGTCAGTGATTTTCCTGGATGCATTGGCTTTATTAAGGAGGAAATATAGTGAAGGCCATGATTTAGAAAGAAATATCCTGCCATGAGCAGCAGTAAAAGATCAACAACAGGGAGATCAGGCAGGTGGGTTCACATATGTCTTGCTAATTTGGTCCCTGTACTTGTATCAATGACATTCCCAGTGAACAAAGTGGCCTGTGTGTTCCTTTTGTCCCATCTCCAGCAGCAGCAGCCTCCAAGGTCCAGGCTCATGTGTCAGGAAAGTCTTTCCTGTCTCATCAGTACTGCTGTGAAGTCCTCTGGTCCTTAGAGTTATTCTATAGGATTAACCTCAGGTGTCTTAGATTAGAAGCCTGTGGATTGGGAAGGTTCCTGGCAGGGGGTTGCATCCTCTTTCCCACCTTCAAGGCCTTCCAGTGACAGGGATCTTGATGATTTACCAAGCAATCCATTACAAGTGGGTGAGCTGGAATTGTTAAGAAAGTTCTTCCTTATATTTAGCTGAATTTCTTTCTTCCTGTGTGTCAATCACACACTAAGAAGCACAGGGATGGCACAGCAACCTGCCTTTCATCTGTTTCTCTTTCTCAGATTCTGTTGAGTCTGCAAGTTAAAAGTGTTGTAGACATTTTTGGTTTTTTTCCCCCCTGATCTGAAAAAAGTCAAGCATTCTCCTGGCTAGCAGAGCTCATTTAAACAGCTTTCCTTTTGACATGGAGCTAGCCTGAGAGTTCAGGTAGGCCCTTAACTGGTGTGTTCTCTTTTTAGTTCAAATGCAGTTAGATTAGTTTATGGTTTTACATACCCCCCTATCCCAAACAGAGTTTGGAGGGAGAACTTCAGTGTAGCCTCAATGTCAGATATCAACACATAACGTAGGAGATCAGATACATGCAAAAGGTACTTTAGAGGCAAAATTTCCCCAGGCCAAAAGCACATAGAACAAGTAGCTGTCTGTGTCCACAATCAATGTCATTTACATATGTAAAGAACAGGAGCTCTGTCAGCCTTGGATAGCTCTGATCTTCCATGAAATGAGTTTCTCCAGGGCACCTGTTAATGTAGTTGTACTTGGCTACACTCTGTCCAAGGACAAAGCAGCAGATCAAGGACTTACCCTTGTCCTGGTGTCCATATCAGCTTCTTTTAGAAATAATTGAAGCCTGACTCGCAACAAAGATTCCTAGCAGACCACCTGCTCCCCCATCCCTCATCACCAAACAACCTTGAGGAATAGACCCCACCTAGTCTCCAGATCTGCAAGCTGAGGACACAGACCTTGAGCATGGTGACTTGACTTGACTAAGACAGGGCCACCTGTGGGACCAACTAGCTGGGTTCTCCTTGGGACAAATGTCTCTCTCTACTTCCTGCAGAGTCTTTCTAGTCTACCAATGTTTCCAAATCACAGTCAAATCTAATTAACACCCATTTATTGAGCAGCAGTAGCTATACTAATGTTGCATGGTTGTTATTTCATTTCATTACTATAATAACCTTGGCAAGGAAAAGTATTGTCCCCATTTTTCATATTGAGAAACTTGGGAGAAACAGGATACAATAGTCTAACCAGAGACAAGTGACAGAGAGATAGGTTGTAACTTAAATCTATCCATGCATGTAACCACTGTGTTCTCTTCCTTAGCATTAAATGCATGTGTTAAGTAAAAAATAAACATTGCTTAAGGCAGAGAATCCCAATTTGTTCAAGTTATTGCAAAGAATGTGAAAGTTAATACTTTCTAGAAAGGTAAAAATATGTTAAACTCTATAAAAGCCTGCAAGATTTAAAATTTTATGCACCAAGATTAACATTGGAGACCATATACACAGCCACAACTATTTTTAGACCATCTCGTTGACAGTTGAACACAATGTTTGATAAACATTTATTTTTCTAGGACATGTCTTGATGCCAACGAGTAATGATTGATGCAGGTAAGCCCCCAGAAGACTGGCTGCATTTGTCTGACCAATGAACAACGCCCCAGGGTAGACAAACATTTGGTTGAAACCAAAAACGATTGGCATATATTTCTTGGGCTTTGTTAAAAATGTGCTCTTTGGGCACAGCTATTGTTTTACTTGTCAGGTGAAATAAATTCAAATGAAGAATAAGAATTCAAAGTGGAAAGGCCAAGTGCTACCTTAAATAAAATATCCACATAAAAAGAGAGTTTATTTGGGTTTTGATCAGTCAGGAAGTATGTCAAGAATCATAGATTTAACTATGATGTCATCTTTTCTGTTTAGTATCTTCTATGGTTCTGCCCCTCCCCCAAAGATTTGGGCATAGTCATCTTGCCTCTTTGTCTGTAGTGTTGACTTTATTCATGTAGAAAGATTTTCATTCATTCAGGAAACATTTATGGATGGCCTGCTTTGTGCCAACGATGGCCAAAGACTGAGGAGTCAACATGGGCTGATCAGCATCCATTAGGATACTTTCAGGTACAGCATGGTCCAGGAGATGGATCCAGAGTGACATCAAAACTGATCATGTCAGAGGCCCTGGGATAGCATACAAGACTCAGGCTCTTCCCATCTTTCTATGCTAGTGTCCTCTGGCATAGCGCCCTCTTGGCTGTAGCATGACTTCTGCTCCAGGCATCACAGGGAGAGATAACAAGGACTGGCCTGGAACCTTGTCCAGAAGCCCCTCGCAAATGCCCCATCATGTCTCATTGGTCAGACAGCTAGAAGTCTGTCCCTAAACCAATCACCTGCAGGGAAATGAGATTTCCATGAAAGGCTTAGACCAATCAGAAGGTATCTGAACCGGGTTGGAGTTGGTCACTAGAACAAATGAGGATTCCATTTACACAAAAACAAGTGGGAAATGACTCTTGAGATCAATTGCCTCCAGGGTGATGGCATGTCAGGATCTGCTATTAGTTCTAGGCTAAGCTACTTCCCTGCTAGTGTTGTTTTGTTTAGCACCGTTGTTTTATTTTTAATATTTCTTATGACTATCTTTAAATGAACTTTTTTTAAAATATTTTTTTTTAGTTGTGGACACAGTACCTTTATTTTATTTATGTGGTGCTGAGGATCGAACCCAGGGCCTCACACATGCGAAACAAGCGCAGTACCGCTGAGCCATAGCCCCAGCCCCTTTAAATGAACTTTTAAAAATTTACCCTTTTAATCTTGGCACAGTGGAACACATCTATAATCCCAGCTACTCAGGAAACTGAGGAAAGAGGATCACAAGTTCAAGACCAGCCTGGGCAATGTAGCGAGAACTCATCTCAAAATAAAATAAAAAGGGCTAGAGATGTAGCTTAGTGGTATAGTACTTACCTAGCATATGCAAGGCCCTTGCATTTGCAAGACAAAGTTTAAGCTATAATAAAAATTTTACCATTTTAACTATTTTTAATTGTACAACTTGACGGCATTGCAAACATTCCCACTGCTGTGTAAACAAGCACCATCCATTTCTGGAAATTTTTCCTCATCCCAACAGAAATGCTCCCCGCATCTCTCTCCCCCTAGTACCTGGAACCCACCATTCTGCTTCCTATTTCTATGAATGTGTCTATCCTAGGGACCTCTTTGAGTGGGATCATACAATATTTGTTCTTTTATGTCTGGTTCACTTTGGCTAAATGTCCTCAAGTTTCACCCATGTTGTAGCATGTGCCAGGATTTCATTTCTTTTTATGGCTGAGTAATAATATTCTCTATATATTCTATTCTGATATTATTCTGTTTCCATTTCCTTATTTTCATACTAGAACTGTCACTAAGGTGCTGCTTTCTAATGATGTCCTCACACTGCCACCATTTTAGCTCCAGCCAGACTTTTTTGTTATCTATTCATTAATCAGTGGGCATTTGGTTCACTTCTACCTTGTGGCTATTGTAATGCTCAGTGTACATTGGCATCTGGTATCTGTGTTAAACCTTGTTTTGTTAGCACCATGTTTAACGTCAGTGGTCCTCAGGGAGTAGGGGATATCACTAACCTATTACAGATGGATGAATGACATAGCATCTGTAAAGGTCTGGTCTAGAGCACAGGGAAGGGACTTCAGGAATTGGCAACTGCTGCCGTGGTCTCATCTTTACATTTGGTTTGTTGTTTTTGGATAAAAATATAGAAACACAGCCTGGAGGAGGGGTGCCTCATTCAGCCTGAGGCATCAGGAATGTGGGATCTCTGCTTTGATGATCAGTTAAGACAGGTATGTGTATCAGTTTGCTACAGCTGCCTTAACAAAGCACCACAGCTGGGCATCTCATATAACAGAAATGTGTCTTCTCTTAGGAGGGATCAGATAAGATCCAGCCAGCAGTGTGATGGTCTTTATCAAGGGAAGAAAAGCTGAATGCAGAGAGATGACTTGGAGGGTTATGATTATTCAGACATTGAATGATTTGGACTGGAGCTAAAATGACAGTGTGAGGTCACCATGGGAAAGCAGCACCTCTGGATGGGCTGGGTATGGAAATAAGGAAAAGGAAAGAGAGCTAGCTGATGTTTTGGGCCGAAGGGCAGGGGAGCGTTCTTGGAAAACCAGAACACAAAGCACAAAGAATAAGGAGTAAGGGAAGAGGGTAAAACCTGCTGAGAAGGGAAGTCTAGAAGTAGAAAGTGATTGAATGAAATAGTGTAAGAGCAAATTACAAGAAAATGCTATCAGAATATGTCAAAGGTTGCTTACTTTGTGCTATATACGATTTTGTAAACCAGATTTGTATAACTGTATGCCACCAATATAAATGATTTATATGATCAATTTATTTTGTTGGCGTTATTCCAGAGAAGAGGAATAGAGTAACTGCAGGAACAAGGTCCCCTGCAGAAGGGGAGCAAGTGGGATCTATAATCAGCTGAGAAAAATCTTGGAAGGCATTTTGATGGCCTCCATCTTCTCTGTAGACAGCAAATTTCTCTAGCTGAGAGGTTTCAGCAGAGAGTGGGGCACATGGTATTTTCTCAACAAATATTTGCTTTATTCAATTATTGGTATGTGAGGATATGAGATTTAGATTAGCAAAGAGCATAAGAGGCCTGGAGGCAGGGCTGAATTTGGCATGCACACATGCAGGAGCTCTGTTTGGGGAGATGGCTTAAATTGCGGTTGACTACGGGCTTTGGACATGTTTGGGCATTAGCGCCTTTCGTAGTCTCACGGGACTTGGCCCGGGATCTTGCGAGACTTGGCCGGAGATCTCGAGGGACTTGAGCGAGATTGCGGATGAGGTCTGCGCCATTTTGGAGGTTAGAGGAGCGTGGACGGCGTGTCGGGGTGTAGTTAGAGCCAGAGAGAAAAGTTATCAGAATAAAGGGCTGTTTGTTTCTAGTTCGTCTCTAACTTCTTCCCGCGGCTTCTTTGCTCCAAGCGGCCATCGCTTCAGGCGACTACACACACACAGGCCTCATGGTAGTGCTGTGGGTCCCCACTATCCCTGCCACAACTCAATATCCTGGCTTCTCTAGTTCGGCCTGGGTGTGGGGAGTTTAGAAAGCCTCACTGGTTCTCAATGTAGTCAAGATGAGTCACTCGTGCACCGGTGACTTTGAAACATGCTCAGAGTACAGGAAGTCGGCTTTTTAATAGACCATCAGAAGTGGTCTCAGGAAGAAATTATCACCTGTGATGATATAAAATAGGATTTTATAGCATTTTCTCTCTCTTTGGTTTTCCCCAAATTATTAAATTCTTTGGGTGTGAGATAGATAAAGCAGAATATAAAATTATAAGGAGATAGAAAATAACAATAAAATATCTTATAACATACCAGACACTGGCAATTAAAATTGCCCATTTCTGTGACTGACTCTACAGCCATAAGAAGGAAACAGAAACTTTGGCTGAGTGCAAATTCCAAGCCAGCCCCGCCATTGGACTTGGTTCTTTTGTGTGTTGTTTCACTTAACTTGCTGAAATCCCATTTTACAGATTTCCAAACTAAAACTTAGAAAATAATTGTTGCATTTGTGAATGAGAGGAAGGACAGGAAACTGGAGTCTCAAAAGACTTGGGAAACAGTTGAGAAACTCGGGATAAGGGGAGCACATTAGTCTCTCTCCTTTGGCAGATAAAAGTCTGAAAAAGGAATCAGGATGGAAATATGATTTCCTTCTGCAGATGTAATTTAAAATACCATATATTTATCTAACACCTGCTGTACAATTCACCTGCTGGTTGACTTTGACTATTATTCTAAAAAATGACCTTTGCCCTTTAGCATAACACTAATCTGTTAAAAGGACAGACAATAGAAACTGAAAAGATTTGTATGAAGATCATAGAGAAGGGTCTATACCCTGTGTCTTTGCTTTCAATCAACTTTTCTTTTCTATCCCAAGAACATGGTTAGCCAAGCCAGTCAGAAGCAGAGAAAATGGCTTTTCCCTTTCATTTATGCTATGATGTCAAAATAATAACTAGTCGCAGTAGTTACTTTGACTTGGGGCATGAGAGATGCACCTGCCCTGGGGGCATAGAAGCACCATTTGGGCTTTTGAAGGGTTGAGGCTCTTAGCCCAAAAAGAACCCCTACTTTTCTTGGTCCCTTCACTTGTATGAAGTTGGTGTTCGAGGAAGTATTAAACACTGAGAGGAATCCCTGCAAGGTGGCTCTGAAGTTCCCAGCCTGGCAGCAAGCTTTAAAAAAATGCATCAGGCCATCTAGAGAAGACTTCTGTATTAATAAAAGACACAAGTAGAAGATGAAGGGTCACAGCCACTGACTTTGACAACAAGGAGAACTGGTACCACCGGTTACTAGTGACGAGTTCTGCTCCCTCACATGTTGAAGTATAATATTAGAGAAGCACACTGAGGCAAGCATATAAAGCAAGGTTTATTTAAAAGGGGCTCACATAGACTTCTCCCAGGAGGGAGAAGGAGGCCATAGCTGGTATCCTGGTATCCCAAGAAGTGAGGCATTCAGCCTTTTTTAAATGTCCTAGGCTTCCTTTGTTATCTCTCTTCCCCTTATCTCTCTTCTTCCTGCATATGTGACCAGGCCCAGGAGATGTTCAGGTGGACTGGCCAAAAGGTGGGAAACAGGTGGGCTGGAGGGGCTAGGGAGAAGTGAACCAGGCAGGAAGGAGGCCCAGGGCAAATTAATTAGCAACTTTTGCAACTCCCTATGGGGAGGGACAATTCCTGGGACAGGTTATCTTAGCAACAGGTTAGAGCAGGGGCACATTCTTGATAAGGGGGAGGAAGGGCTCTGAAGGAATTAACATTTCAATCTCTCCATTCTCTGGATCTGACCTTTGCCTATCTGCCTGTCTAATGTTTGTGTCACTGTCATTTGAAATTGAATCTGTGGCTGCTGCTGCTATTGTTTCCCATGTCAACCTGTCACCATCCCTAAGACTTCCAGCAATAGTCACTGAGGGCTGATGGGAGGAAGACTGGGCAGAGGCCAAGAGTTTGATCGTAAACTCCAAACCTTAGTTCCAGATTGTCCATAAAGGGACAAGAATTCCTCTTTCTGCCACTCATTGATGGAACCAAGGATCTAACGTGTTAGGCAAAAGCAAGACTTTGACTGCATTCTGTATTTGGCTAATTTATTTGATAATGGGTTAAAGTGAATCTTGCTGGGAGCAGCTGGGTTTCTGTTACTGGTTCACTTACTGGATCTCTTCAGTCTGCATATTGTCCTGGCTAAGGAAGAAATGTATGAAGATATGACAAGGCCATTGATCCTGGATACAAGTAGCCCCTTTTCATCTCTCTTGAAACTCAGTCTGCGCATCTGCTGTGCACACAGGGATCTGGAGGCTTTTCTTCCTTTCTTTCAGCATCTTATTTGTTGTTGAAGATATGTATCTGCTATTCTAGGCACCAAGGAATAAAGGATAAGTAATTTTCAGTACTTGGCCTTCAAGAGCTCAAAGTCTGGCAGGAGAGAGATAGATTTAGAAACATATCATATGCAACCTTATGCAAAAGGCAGGAAGAGACATAGTCAAGGTGTTGCAGGAGCCCAGAGGAAGGAGCTTCAATAAAGTGAAGTACTTCAATACCTGTGGTAACATTTAAAAAGAGGTGTTTGAAATTGATCTGGTACTTGACAACACAAATTACTTGAGCAGAATCTTAAGGTGGCACACGTGGGGGGAAAAAAAAAAGAGATCCCAATGATTAGATAACTAGTGTAAACTATGTAAAAGTGAAACAGAAAACAAGTCTAAGGGTTAAGAGAAGAGGGTAAAACCTGCTGAGAAGGAAAATTCAGGAGCAGGAAGTGATTGAATGAAATAGTATGGCAGCACACTACAAGAAAAGCTGTGAGAACATGTCAGAGTTTGCTTAATTTGTGCTATGTATGATTTTTGTAAACTGGATTTGTATAAGCATACTCCATCAATATAAATGATTTATATGATCAATTTATTCTGTTGGCATTATCCCAAAGAATGCTAAAGAACCTATCAGCTGAATTGGAAGGAAAGTTATTAGGCAATTGTCATTCCTCCCCCTCTCACTATTTTTTTTGGGGGGGGGAGCATCTTTAACATTTCAGACATTATCTTTAATTATTGGGGTATTATATTAGTCAGCTTTCTGTCACTATACTAAAATCCCTGACACAGGCTACTTACAAAGAGATTTATTTAGCTCACAGTTTTGCATGTTCTAGGCCATAGTTCCTGCACTGACTCAGGTCTGGTCAGTCTCCTGTGGCAGATAGCAGGTGGCACTGGCAGGAGCACTAATGGGACAAGAATACATCTTCCAGAGAGAACTGGGTAGGGCCATGTTGCTCCTTCTATAACAGCTCTTTCTTAAGAAACCAAGGGTCACACAGGAACTACCTCACCCCAATGGCCTAAGGACCTCTCACTAGGCCCCACCTGTTAAAGGACCCACATCCTCCCAATGCTGCCATACTGAAAACCAATCCTTTAACACATGAACCTGGGGACAACGTTACACCCTATCCAAACCACAGGAGGCACTATTTCTCCATGGTACTTTTGCCCATCTCTTAGAACATCTGTCAATTGTAATAGGTATTATGCCCATGATTTTACTTTTTCTAATTTTGACACAGCTAAAGCTGCTGAATCCTCCTCAAGTCCCCAAATGTATAAAGAGTATGCGTCACATTCCTAAAGGAAAGTATGTGTCAGGCAGCTTTATGTTATGGATTCATGGATTAAAACAAAAACTAGTGTCACTCTTGGTAAATTGATAGACAAGGACAGGATTTTGTCTTGGCTGCTTCAGTTCTGTCTGGATTTTGTGTTATTAGAATCAGGAAGGCGGAGCCACTCCCATTTTGCCATCAATCTACCCTGAGCCCAGCTCTCTAAGCCAGGTATGAGTCTCCAGCTGCTCAGTGAACATTTCCACCAGGTGTTCACTTGTCATTATTTCCCCTTGAAACAGCTCTTCATGCTCCTGTGTTCCGCCTTTGGCCTCATGTTCTTCCCATCTCCTAGCCCTTTCTTACTGTTCTTCCTTCTGCTCTGATAATCTATCTCCTACTCTCCTCTGCTGCAGTCTTTCTTCTCTGCTTGACTGACAGCTGGTGATCCTAGCAGATGCCCAAAATCCAAGCCCAGTAAGTTGTCTTTGTGCCTCTTCCTCCTACCCCAGGCTGACTTAAATGCTCTCTCTTTGAGGACCCATTATTCTCAGTGCACATTTCCTGCCTAGCTCTCCTCACCCTGAATGAAAATTGCTAGTGTTGCTTGTTGGTCTTTCCACAGTCTGGTAGCTATTACAGGCTTCACGCATCACAGACCCTTAGTAAATGGGCTCATAGCACACTTGGGTAAAGAAAATAAAAACGCATATTTAGCAATCAGTGAAGTTAAGAGTTGGGGTTCTGCAGTTCAGTTGAGTTTTTCACTGATTTTTCAATGACTTAGTCATAGAAGTTACATAGTTGTATAGACATGACCTGTTAAATACCTGGCCCATTCATGTTTAACCCCAATGGTACTATCATAAGCACTATGTTTTTTAATGTTTTGAATTTTCTACACTATGGTACATTATTAATTAACCTTTAAAAATGAAGAAATTATTGAAATCTCCTTTCTTCTCAATAACTACTACAAAACAATGGAAGCCAAGCCCAGTCTTCCTGGGACCTAGGTGTACAGGCAGTGATGATTTAGGGAAAATGAGGAAGAGGTTGATTGTTCAGAAAATATTAATTTGTAATGAAGTTTAGAAAGCACTGACTTTTGAGACACTGGGTTTGGCATACTGAACCATAGAAATAAAGGCCAGGCTAGAAGTATGTGAAAAGATGGTAAATGTGTACAGCCTAAGGCAAGTTTTGAGAAACAAATACACATTTTCTGGATCAAAAAAAATTTAAGCTATTCTTTAGACTTCCGCATAATAAATATATATGGGGGGAAAAGAGATCACTGTGTAATATGCATGTAATAGACAGAACTTCCTGCTGGGCACCAGAATGGGTTTATGCAATAAATATCTAGTAGCCTTTCCCAGAATAGTCTAGTCAGAGTATAGTTGTTAGTCTCAGGGTTCTGACCCAATTCCAACTAAGTGATTTTATTCTGCCTGCTTACATTCCCCTACCATTGCCACTCGACACGGAATTCTTCTTCATTTCTCGTTCCATCTGAAGTGTTACTCCATCCTGAAAAACAGCTTCATGTACCACTCTAAAGGTGACTGCTTTGCCGTGATGAGTGAGGCAATTTTGTTATGTTAAGTGCTTTGGGGAAAAGGCACTTACAGTGCTCCTGTAGAAATGCAAGATGACATTACTCAATGAACCTTCCTTTCAGCTCTCGTGCAGTGTGGCTTTTGCAGAACGAAGAGGCCTTTCCCCATTGCAGTATATTTATGTGATGTATTCAGAATGGACCTATTTCCCGAAGGCACCTGGGAATATGTGTGGAAGAAATACGAAAGAAACAAAAATTAAATGCAAGCGAAGTTAAACAGCTAACAGGAGAGAGGCCAGTGGGGTTGCTGTACTGCAACTTCAAACCTAGATCTGAAATTCTGAATGATTAGGCAGAATGGAAAATAATTACATGAACTCTCTCCCAGCACATCTGCCAACTTGCTATAGTCTAAATTCCAAATGATGTTTTGTAGTTCCAAGAGGTACTTAAGGGAGGTAAATGTGTTCTAACTACAGAATTCAGAGCTCCATAGACTTTGGAATAAAGTAGTTTTTACAAATTTATTGAATATTATTGCACGAAGCACTTAAAAGATAGCCACATTTTAGAAAGCATAGCAAGCAATACTGCAAATACGCAAAGATATGATTCCTTTCTAGAATACTTCACCTTGCTCTTACTATAAAATTAATCCTTTTCTTTTTTTAATAATGTTTTTAGTTGTCAATGAACCTTTATTTATTTATATGTGATGCTGAAATTGAACCCAGTGCCAAACACATGCTAAGCAAGTGCTCTACCACTGAGCTACAACCCCAGCCCCAAATTAATCCTTTCCATTGTCTTTTAGTAGCCCCAAATTCACTGTTGCCTTTCTTGCAAAATCTCTTACCCTGTTTTCAAGATACATGTTTGCTTTGAAAAACAGAGTTATTATTGATCTTTAAGTACCCAAAGGTGTCTTAAGGTTAATTCAGATGTATTAGCAAAATAACTTGACATGTGTCTCTAGAAAGTAGGTAAGAATACAGATGGGAAGTTACTGGAAATCCATTTTTGGAGTTTTGATTCTGTCATTAAAGGGCAGATATTCCAATTTTTTTCTATTTCTGTCATAAGTGAGTCAACATTTCCTTCATCCTTTTATCTTAAAAACTTACATAGGCACATAAAGAAAAATAAGAAGGAATTTTCCAAGAGAGCATGAAGGCCTTTGACTTTGGATGTTTTATTTGAACAACACAAGAAGACTTACCTCACTGAGAAACAATTTTTTTTCTCCACAGGAAGAGTCAAATTTTATTATGATTCTTCTTGTAATGTTTTGATTCATTCTGGTAGCATTTCTATGCTTTGCACATTGCCTTTTGAATATGGATACTTTAAAATAATCATTAATGTTTAGAGGCAGAGACACGTGGTCAAAGGCACAGAAACTGGGGGTCTCATCCAGGGTCAACCTCTAGCTCTGTCCTTGGCACAGAACCTCCAACTTCACTGAACTTGTCTTACTTTTTTCCAAAATGGGGCTAAGAATAGCATCTGCCTCTTGGAGTCAGGAGGAGGAGTAAATAGGACACTACATATAGTTCCTCCTGTGGGTCCACAGGCCTTCAAGAACTGAGTTAGCTTTTGAATCTGGATAAAACCGTCTGATGATCCTTTCCATACCTATACCTAAATCTTTCATTATTGTCCACACCAGATGTCTGTGACCCTCTAGCATGGTGATGCACACAGCTTGATCACGCTCCCCTTATTTAAAGTTCTGCCTTGTTGACCTTTCAGTTTCAGGATGGATTGTGGGCCTCTGGCCCATTTTCCTGTGACATTGATGTCTTCCCATTGACTTTTTAAAGCCATAATTGGCTTTTTAAAGCCTACCTTTTTGCTCTGTTTTTCTTTCATTTAACCTTATTTTGAGAGGAAGCAGTCTTAAGAATGAACCTAAAAGTAAAGGCCAAGTGATTTTGTGGCAGGGCCCAGATCTAGAATTTCCCCACCTTTCCAAATGATTGCCCCAAATCAGACCCTCCCACTGCACAAGGGCTCCCATGGGTAACCATACAGCTTCTCCTCATCTCCATCATGTGTGTCCTTCACTCTGGTACTGAACATCTCTGTCCAGTTAACTTGGGCCTAACTTGCCTCCACCCGCTGCATTTGGGTTTACCAACCTGTCCAACTGTTTGACAGGCTGATCCCAACGGCTTTAATAAACTCATGGAGTCACATGGTTTGGGAGCTAGAAAACCCATGAGCTATCTATGAATCCAAACATTCAATTTTATAGGAGAAAATCAGTCAATTCAGTATTGTACACTTAGGTTTTGTTCTCTCCTTATGCATTTAAAACCCCTTACAATAGAAATGATTTGTTTTTAATTCTAAAAATCTTAATTTTAAAACAGGCTACTTAAATGTCTGCTTTTTAAATGTAGAAAGTATATTAAATTGTGGAATGAGAGCCATGTCTTACCGTCATTCATGTCTCTGTATTAAGAATTTCATACTAAAGTAGAAGTTTGAACTTTTTCTGTTTATTAATGCAAAATGTGTTTATTATACTTCATTCTTAAATGAATGAATAACTATAAATTTAAAAGAATCTGTCTTAAGTATATAATCAGAATTAGGGACAGAGGAAGTACATTTTCTAGTAGTGCAAAATATAGTAGGAATCTGCAAAGCCAACAATAAAACAATGATTACAGAAATTATAGTGCATGGATGAAATGTCACACAAAAAAAGATGTTTTCATAGAATAAGTAAGGGGATACCAATTGCACTGAAAATAAGGGGTAAACTTTGCTTATATAGCTTGACTCTATTGTATACATCTCAGAATTGACATCTAGAAGGAAGCAGTGCAAACTATTATCTGTGGGTATCTCTGTCTTGGTAGATTATAAATGATTTTCATTCTCCTTCTCTTTTTCTTTTATTTCTATTTTCTAAATTTCATATAATAAACATACAAACAGAAAACATTTGAGGATGAAAAGAAACCACATCAGATAGTCACAACTTTCTGAAAAATAAACGAGTTACTTTTCATTTTATGGTAGATGTCGTATTTCTTCCCCGATCACAAGCATCTTCTAAGACCAGAATATAGCACTTCTTTCATCAGAAGTCAACTTTTCAGTGACGAGTCCTGGAGGATTCTAAACACTAAGAATCAGAAAGAGAAAGTGTGAGCCCTTGGTTGCAGTAGAAAGGCTGCTGGCCAAAGTTCCCTGGAATGTTTGTTTGTTTAATTCAACAGGATATAGGTGCATGTCCCACAGCCAGGGTGGTGTGAACCAGTGATTCCTCTGCCTAGCCCTAGTTAAAACACATGTGGGCACACACACCACGTGGGCACACACACGTGGGCATGCACACACTCAAGCTCCAGCCCACCTACCTGAGACTCAAGCAGGGTTCCTGGGCCAGAATAATGAATCCAGGTAATTCTCTGGTTTCTGTTCTTGTTCACCCTGAACAGGGCCTATTCTGACATTTCCACTTTGAGACTCTGAGCCACTCACTTCACCTCTAGGTTCTTAGTTCCAGGACCACAGAAGGAGATAATAGTGGCTCCTATTTAATCTCCATGCCCTGAAGCTATTAGAACAGTCCCAAGCCTGGAAACCTCCCTCCCTCCCTCCCCCCTACCCCCTTCCCTCCCTTCCTACAGTGCTGGCTCCCCACCCTCCTCTCTTTCCCTCATCTTTCCCCTCTTTTTTCCTCCCTCCTCCTCTCCTGGAAAGTGATCTCTATCTTCACGTGGTCTATTTTGAAGATAGCTTTAAACAAGAGGTATAGGCACAGGAAATAACAAAAGTCATCTTGCCATTTCTCATCTCTTCTTACAGATGAAGTCACCACCTTCTAAAATGAGTTTTTTCTCTCTTATTTTGACAATCCAGCTTCCTTCTTTGGGTCTAGTGACCCCATGGTACAGGACATACTGGCCTCTTTTTTCATTTTCCTTTTGGTTCACATGGCACTGAGCAACAAAATAATAAAAAAATATCTATTTTTTAATAATACCAGCACACACACGAGGAGGAGGAGAGGGTTCCCCGTTGCTTGCTGAATTACCCACTAATCACTCTGTTTGGACTCAGCAGGGAATTCTTACAACACACCTGACTTTTCATTTATTTATTTTTTATTGGTTCTGGGAGAGGTTTGCGATTCATTCCATGTAGGTTGCAAGCCTTCATACTACAGGAGCAAATGGTCTCGGGGGTGATTTGCTTTATTAACTTTTAGGGCAAAGGAGGGAGAAATAGAAGAATTGCTTAACTGAAATATGCTGGTGAAAAGTTTAGATTTCTGTACTTCAATGACGCTTTGAAATGTTTTAACTGGTCCTTTCCCTAATGGGCTGGTGGTGGAGAAGGAGTCTGATGGAGTGGAAAGACAGCGGGCTGCAAAGCAGAGTATTAGGCAATGATCAGAGCCCTGACACTTATGCCAGGCCAGTTCATTAAACATCTTGTACAGCTGGGACTAAGTGTCTTTCTACAGAAAACAAAGGGGTTGGACACTACCTGTCCTCTTTCAGTAAGATTTCATGTCTTCATAAATGACGCTAAAATCCAACTTCAATGTTATCTTTGTTGAGAAATGAAAGGAACTGTCTTATCCATAGCAATATGATAATTATATTCTGCAGTGCATCATGCTTGGTGTTGCATTTAATCCCCAAAGTCAAGGAGGCAGAGTCCCCAAGATAACAGGAGGATACCCAGCCCACAAAATCCAAGTTTCCCCAGGTCACTGAGCCTGTGACTGGTGACACCCAGCCTGAGACCTGGAACACATCTCAGGATCTTCCCTCTCTCCAGACTGCCTCTCACGGACACCATACAGATCATTCAAGCTGCTAAGAATTCCAAATAACTCAAGGGTAATATTCAAGGTCATGAAGAGTAAGGAGCAATGTGAGTGCCTCTGTGAGTTCCTGAAGGACAATTCAGGATCATGGTGCCCACATGGAAAGAATGGGGTCACTGAGAGAGATTAAAGAGAAGCCTACTTGCTCCTGAGAAAGAAGGAAAAAAGGCTTAGATAGAACAAAAGTGCTTTAAGTTTATCCTCTATGCTTTCTCTTTCAATATTCTTTTTAAAAATATTGAAGCACTTGGAAGTTAGTAAGTAAATAAAATACCAGGTTAGCACATAGGTGTTATTTGAGCAATCTGGGCACTTAGAATACTGGATGGAATGAATGAGACAAGGGTACAGGTCCAGGGGCTCCTCTTTCTATTGAATGAGTTACTTTTTTTCTTGGGGTTCCCTTTTTCCCAATTATAAACCAATTGGTTGTTTCAAATTAGTCTACTAGATACCAAAACCCTTTAGGAGGCAAAGAGGATATACAAACAGTTCTCTCGGAAAGATCTTCGAGAACTCCTTACCTCTTAAATTCTGTGATTCATCATTAAGGCAAAGACTGATAGGTGGGTGTGAATTACTTGAACATTCCAAGCTACAAATGACATAAAAACTTATTTGTATGAAGAATAAGCAATAAAAATTTAAATAAAGAGTTATAGTTGGTAGTACACACTTTGATGTCCATCAAATTCATGATTTACAAGGCCTGCTCTTTCTGGCTTATCATGTAACTAAATGTTGCAAAGATATAATAACAGCAGTGAGATGATGCTTATGTGAATATATTATATTTTTATGAAATACAATGCATCATTCTACCAAAAAGAAACTGTCTGAAAATGAGTCCTGTAGATTCTAATTTCTGCACTGTGAAAGAACAACTAGTGAATTATTTTCCCCCACAATTTGCATTTTCTTTTCCAGTGTTGAAAAAAAATAAGCCTCTTTGTTTGCACTGGTTTCAGAATTAAATTGGTTTGTATATTTGTTCTTGCCTCCTCTTCCTGAATTTAGTTTCAAAGTAAACAGTTATTTTCATTAAGTTCTCTCTCCTTCTCCCTCTCCCCACCCTCTCTCTCTCTCTCTCTCTCTCTCTCTCTCTCTCTCTCTCTCTCTCTCTCTTTTAGTTCTGTAGTTACTGTAATTATTCTGTTATTCTGGGTGACTATCCTGGTTTTATTTTTGAATCTGATATGTTTTAAATTGAATTTAATTGGTTGACTTCCATTTTATATCGTTTAACTTGCTTTGTGGTGCTAATTTCTTTAGCTAAATCTGAATCCTATCATGGTCTGGTCTTTGCTCAAGGTATTTGTACAGAGTTATCAAAATAGGAAAAAAGACGATTTCCAATTTGATGTTTACTGAATGTAGACAAATCACAAGCAAAAAAACAAAAACAAAAATAACATTCATCACTGAGATTGTTTTAAAAGTTAGTGGCAAACTTGGAGTCTTGAAAAGCAGCAAGAAATACCTTGTTTGGTAGAGCCAAAAATATCAGAAGCCGGAAGTGGCAGGGGGGGGGGGGGGGGGGGGGGGGGGGGGGGGGGGGGGATTGTTAACCTAGAAATAACCTTTGGCACAAACAAAACCTCCTACACTTTTCAATTTTGAGCTAAAAGAACTAAAAAGTTATTTCTACCTAATAAAAAAGTACAATAAGATTCTAAATTCCCACAGAAACTCTTCATCTATGTTATAAACACATCAAAAGCCACGGAGGGGCCATTTATCCTGTAGGCAGCGCTTATAAAGTTTTGCAGGCATTTGCGGTTGTGTGCACGGCAGGGGAGTGGGGAGGGCGTTTTAGGGCAGAAGAGAGAGAGCAAAGATAGTCTTTATGAAGTTGCTAGAAGAAAATACAGGAAGATTTTAAAAGTTTGTTCTTATAATTCATTTGATGAATGTTCATTGAATAACTCTCAGGATCCAAGTACAGGGGTCTGTCTCTCAGTATCCATGGGAGATTGATTTCAGGACCCTAAGGGATTCCAAAATCCACAGATGCTCAAGTCCTTCATGTAAAACGGCACAGTATTTACATGTAACCTACATGCATCTTCTTGTATACTTTAAATCATCTCTGGAGGACTTACAATACCTAATGCAATGTAAATGGTATGCAATGGTTGTTACACTGCCTTGTTTAGGAAATAATGAGAAGAAAAAAAAATCTACATGTTCAATAAGATGCAACCTTTCTTTAATATTTTCAGTTGGAGGTCAGTTAACTCTGGGGATGTGGAACCCACAGATACAGAAGGTGGCTGCATGGCTCTAGGTGTTGGACTATAGCAGTGAGCAAAGCAGACGTCCCTGCCCTCTTGAAGATGATGACATAATAATGGGGGAAATGGGACAATAGCAAATAAACGTACAATAAGGCCATAAGTAACTAGTCAGCAAGGAATAAAAACAATAAGATGAGGGCGACTAGGAGTTTATAGGGTGGAAAGAGCTGGAGACATGAAGAAATTCAGAGTGAGTGAATATCTAGGAAGAAAGTGTTCAGGAAAGTGTTCAGAAAAAGGACCAGTGAGCGGCAAGGCACATGGCATAGACTAGGCATGCAGATGACCTTGGACTGAAGGCCTGTGAAGGCATGGCCAGAGGCCAAGAAAGGTGTTTTAGATGATTCACAAAGTAGACTTTACAAAA
Organism: Tamias sibiricus; assembly: GCA_025594165.1. Classification (NCBI taxonomy): domain Eukaryota; kingdom Metazoa; phylum Chordata; class Mammalia; order Rodentia; family Sciuridae; genus Tamias; species Tamias sibiricus. Next base: position 81,838,281 of record CM046663.1, read on the forward strand.
TTAGAACTTTCTGCATAGCAAAACCACAGTAAATGAAGCCAAGGGACAAGCAGCAACTAGGGACACATTGATAATTTCTGTCACAACAGGGAAGGTTTCCTTGATTAAAAAAAAAAAAAAAAAAAAAAAAAGCACTTTTACATCAATATGAAAAAGTCAATAATCCCAACGGAAAAACAAATGGACAAAGAATATTAAGAGATGGAGAACAAAAATAAATAACTTTTAAGTAGATTAAAGATGACTGACCTTACCCATAATGAGGGAATTTCAAGTGAGAACCACACTGGGGTGCCTATTTTTCATCCTATCAATTGGCAAAGATCCGAATGTTTGATCTTAATAACATCTAAAAGCTTAGACGTACAGAACCAGACCCTACCATGGGTTGTTAGCAGGGAAACTAAGCAGGTATAGCCTTTATGGGAAGAAATTGGGCGGTGGCTCTAAAAATGTTAAATGTTCACATCTTCAACCTGGCAGTGTTACTTCTAAGAGTTTAACCAAGAGATTCATTTGCACAGATGTTAAATGAATTATGTACAAGATACCATAGCATTATTGGTAATAGCAGGGGATCCTGGGGCGTGTTGAGGAGTGAGAAATTAATTAGAAGCCAGGGTAGAGTCTGATTATGAATCTTTTTTCAAAACTTAAATCCTGGGCTGTTCTTGAGCAAGTAAAATGATTACAAGGCTATGTTTTTTGAAAAATGTCTGCTATTGGTTTCAGGATGGACTGAGTATGGGGGATAGGTGGGTGACAACTTCCATGTCATTCAAAGAGTTCTGACTGAGCCCTGAGGGGTAGGAGCACAGGGGTGGTGTAGGTGAGGCCTATGAGGTAGGGAAGGACCAGAACATGGAGGGCTTTCTTATGCCAACCTAATAGATGCCCACTGCATGCCTTTAGAGTAAGGCAATGGCCAAATCAAATTTGCATTTTTAAAAGACAGTCCCACTGGCAATGTCAGAGAAGAGAGTAGAGAACAGCAAAGCCTGACATAATGTAAAAAAAAAAAAAGTCAGAAAGAAAAATTTTCTTAAACTCCAAAAAGTGTATGGACCTTCTGCCTGTGTAAGTTTAAGTTCTCCACTCTCAAGTCTGCCCCTTTCCTGGTTCCTCAGACCCTGTCTGCCCACTGTGGTCACAGATTCCTCAGTTCCCCCGGGAGCTGTGCTCTCTTTCCAGAACTCTCCTGAAACACATTAGCATCCCAGATCTCACTGGGACATTTTAATTAGTTGGGTTGGGTGAAAGGAAAGGGTATGTACACTCTCCGTACCTGTCTCCAGCAAGCCACTGTAGATGGCAGAGTCCCTAATTACAGCCATGCCACGGGCCTTAATCAGTGGACACATAAACACTGAAGCTGGGTTTTTTCTTTTAATGAATAACTGGATGCCAGTGAATGAATCTACCAGGGTGCCTTTAAAATTGCTTGATTTTAAAAAAATTCTTTCATATGCTTCTCAGTGGGGAAAGCATCATAGTTAAGCTGAAGCTGGGTAACAAGAGGGGGTGAGCTCTGCTTCCAAAGAAAAGAGCAAAACTGAGCACCAAGGAATTCTCAGAAAACAATGGAGCAGATTGTGCTTGTTGATTCCATTTTTTAAGAGGAGATTATTAAGGACAGAGTTAGACAATTTAATGAGAGCGCTGAAGTGGGACATTATTATCTTAGTTCAAATCTTCCTCAAATGAGGGAAATTTATAAAGAATTTTTTTATAATCTTTATCTTTGTCAATTCAAAACCATTCTATACTCCATGGACAGCTTTTGTCCCCACGACCAATCCACAGTGACTGAGCAACATTCCTTGGTAAAGGACAGGTGGTTATTAGATTAAGTTGGGGTTACTCACATTGAATTTGCAAGGTTATCCCTCATATAACTACTTAGGAAATATTTAATAACATATCATTTTTTTAAAAAAAGGCTTTTTCATCTTGCATCCTCTGAAATAGTTTGAAAAGACTTACCTTCTTGGTAAGACAATGCTGTTCAGCTGAGTCACTTCTGATGTTATATCTCCTCATTATGGTTTGGATCTGGAATGTCCCCCAAAAGTACATGTGTTGAAAGCACAGTCCCCAGTGCAGCAAGGTTCAGAGGTGGGGTTTTTAGGCATAACTGGATCATAAGGGCTCTGATTTTATCAGTGGATTGATAGCTGAATGGTTTACTGGGAAGTAGCACCTAGCTGGAGGAAGTAGATCACTGGGTGAGTGCCCTGAAAGGGTTATCTTGACCCCAGACCCTTTCTTCTCTCTCTTCCTATTTCTTGGCCACTGCGAGCTGAGCAGTTTTCCTCTGTATAAACCAGTAAGACCGCTTTCAATCCAGAGCCATCCAGAAACCAGAGATGGCTCCCTGTGTCAATAGCTTCCTTCTTCCAAACCAACACTATGTCTCTCTCATGTTCTTCCTAATCTGAGGCAAGCTGACATGCTTTGGTATCTTGATGCTCTGCAAACTGAAAACAAGTTTCCCTGTGTGTTTCCTTCAGGGAAATATTTTAGTTTTTCTTAACCATCATGATGTTTGTAAACAGGGGTGCCAAGACCTGCATGGTCGTTAGTTCAGGTACTAGACAAGGGACAATGAGGGGATAAAGAAAAGACAAACAGACACAGAAACAGAGAAAAAGCTGGGTTCAGTGGTTCACTAAAATCCCTGGTAGGGAGATAGTGACCCAGAACAAGCTCAGCACATTTATTTTATAGGTTTTTTTTTTATTATTATTAAAAAGCATTATTGTGAGAAAGTTTCTTCAAAATAAGTAGAACCAAGGTCATAGGTATGAGTCGCCCAATTATGATTATCAGCTTGTGCCCATAACTTTCTACCCCATCCCGGGTAGCTCATGCCTTAACCTCAAAGTCAAGAACTGATAGCTTCTGTGTCTGGCACAGAACCTCCTATTAATCAGGGAGTCACCATAGCAATTGGGCAATCAATTGGCACCCTCCTACCATAAGTTCCTAGAAGAGGCATCGCTTCTGTTGCCAGACAGCTCAAGGACCATAATTCAGTCACTGCTCCCAACACAGTGGTGCACTATGAGTGCTAAATTTGTTAAATATTATTTGATAAGCAGCTATTATCTATGCATTCATTTAACATACAAAATATTACCAATTATACATCTTAACATCATCAGCAGGCTTCACTCCCTCACTCCTCACATCAGTTGCTGTCAATACCTCCACCAAAATATATAGCAAATTTGTTCCCACCTTTTCACTTACACTGACTAGAGGTAACAGCTTACAAAAACTGAACTGAACATTGCTAAGAATTAAAGGTGCCAGCCATTGTGCTAGTAATTTTTTTTTTTTTTTTTTTTTTTTTTTTTTTTGGTACCAGGGATTGAACTCAGGGACTCAGGGGCACTCAACCACTGGGCCACATCCCCAGCCCTTTTTTGTATTTTATTTAGAGACAGGGTCTCACTGAGTTGCTAAGTGCCTCGCCATTGCTGAGGCTGGCTTTGAACTCGTGATCCTCCTGCCTCAGCCTCCCAAAGTGCTGGGATTACATGTGTGTGCCACCACGCCCGGCTTGTGCTAGTAATTTTAAAGCACCATCTTATTTCATTGCTCATTCCACCACTTATTAGGTAGATAGCTACAGTAATAATCTCCATTGCATAGATGAAGAAAATGGATCTTTATGAATTAAAACAACCTTCCCATTTCTTTCAGCCAAGCACCTGACTCCACAGTCCCCTTTCCTAAGCAGAACACGTTGACCTAGAGGTGAAATTTTACCTGCAACCCGACTCCTTGCCTTTGGATGGACACCTCTAGAGGAAGCTACTCATTCCCACTGTGTTAATGGGGTCATGCTGTTTCTAATTCATCTATATTTTATTATTCTTTTAGAAACAATGAGGATATACACTGCTTAAGCAAGGCAACAGTCTTCTTTAAAGAGAAGCGAAAGTTGGGTGACACAAGAGAGGTGTGCAGAAAGGATCATCTAGCTGATTGCTACCTGGCAGACTGACTGTCCTCATTTAATTGTCAAGAGAGAACAGCTCCAAGAGCAGAGTTAAAAATAACATTCCAAATATTTCAAAATATAAATGGCACGCAGATAATTAAGATAGTACAGGATGGCAGCCTCTGGAGCAAGTTATAGCCATGTAGTGACTTAATTGGTTTCAGAGAAACTCACCAACTACTGTCTTGATGTCACAAGACTATTTTGTGTTCTTAAACTATGGGAAGAAAAAGGGGCTGAGGTGTCCCAACTCCTGACTTACCTTAGCCACAAGGTAGACAGAGGGTTCTCCTTAGATTAGGGGAGTTTGATTAGTTAGGGGCTTGACTGGCAGGTGGGAAGCAAACTAGACAAGCAAGGACACTTCGCCCTGCTCAGTGGACTGTGGAGACTTTCTCCCATTTGGGAGCTGAAACCTGAGGCCAAGAAGAAGCTGCCATTTTCTTGAGACCTTTTCTCAGATCCAGGACTAGATAACTCCAACCCTCCTCTGTGACTTCCTCACCTGACAATATGCCTGAACTAGCTACTTAGAGGCAGTGTATAAGCCTGACTTTGACAATGACTTGCAAAATACTAGTGAAGTTTTCTGAAAGCTGCTTTTCCTTTTATGTTATGCCTATTTAGAACAACATGAAAACCAAGGGTGGGAGAGGTAATATCATATAGGTACATGTATTTTTTACTTCTAATTTCTTTTATATTTGTGAACACCTATATATGAGTTATTTGCATGAACTTATCTGATCTTCTATCAGCTCTTATTTTCACAAACAACTTTGTAGTAGGAAAACTATAAGCCTCCAAAACCTACTATTTATGACTATTAGCCTTTCTCCTGTTCTTATCAATAACCTAGGTTTAACTGTAATCAGTGTATTCATGTTATTTTATCTGGGTGTTATTTACATGTTATATAGATGTCATTTTATCCAGACACAATTTTTATCTGAGCTTTTCCAGGAATTTGAATAATGTGCATATTTTTAGTTAAAAGAAATATAGTGTTTCAATTTATTTGTGTACATTCATGCTAGTTAATGCTATATCATTAGTATTTTGATTAATAAAAGCTTATGAAGTTACTCTTTTGATGATGATGATGATAAGAAGTTTGAAATCCCTCTCAACAAATTTTTAAGTGTACAACTAGTATTATTAACTAAATGTTCATTGCTTCATTTAATGGTGATCCTGAGGTTTTGAGCCAATCCATATTGGCTTTGAGTCTTTGAAAGACAATCTAACTTTATTTAGCTAAGTATTTTATCTACATTGTACTTTAAAAAAACACTATAAATAACCTACACTCTATAACAAACAGCGTAAAATAAGTAGCATATTCTGACTGGTGACCTAAATTAAAAGAAAAATAAATAGATACATACTTGAATCAAAAATTATCATCTTATGATATCTCTCTCATATGTGGAAGCTAGAGAGAAATAAGGAAATAAAAAGTAGTGGGGGAGGAGGGCAAATAGCCAATGAAAAAATAAGAGAGATCTTTGAAGTAGAGGAAAAGGATTGTTGGGGAGAAAGAGGAACAAGAAAAGGGAGGAATTGTGGAATGAAAATTGAGAAATTATGCTAAGTACATACAATGAATATAGCACAGTGAACTTCACCTTTATGTATATCTGTAAACAACTAATTAAAAAACAATAAATAGATAGATAAATAGGAGGATGACCAATAGAGTAGAGGAAGGGACACAGAGGGAGGGAGGAAGAGAGGGGAAAAAGAAACACTAGGGATCATAATGGGGCAAATTATAATCAGTGTGGGTATGATTATGTCAAAATGAACCCAACTATTATGCATAGTTACAATGCACTAATAAAAACATTAAAAATGCACCATTCTAAATTAATTTGTGTAACAAAGCAAATAAATTGACCTCAAGAATGGAACTACAAGAACAAACAGTTTGGGTGCAGCCATTGTCTGTGTTTGGTGTAGGCCAACAACACAGTCAGCTTTTTCCATAGCCATACAAGCAACTCACTGCTGAAGAAAGGGTCATCCTACCCTTTACTGTGATTTGGGGAGATGAATTTGCAGGCCCGGGAAGCTATGAGGCTAGTGCTATGGTCTTGGAAACATGGAATGGAAAGATTGAAATCACCAAAGAAGCTTCCCTACTTTGTGATACAAATTGAGCAGCTACTTGCCTTCCCTAGAGAAGAGAAGGTCTGCTAGGAAAGAAAGTATTTTAATTGAAACGAGAAGAGAACCTTCTTAAAGATTTTTTTTTAGCTCCTATAATTTCAAACTGCAACTCTATGTTGGATCCAATCGAAAGGGTGTCCTTTTTGCCCAGGCCACAACCACTTCCACATTTTCCATTAAACCAGTATTATTACTGTATGAACGCAACCTACTCATGTTGGATACATCTATTGTAATAGACCAGTACTTGCTGTATGATGATTTATGTAAATTTGCATATAAAGCACAGACTTAAGCATCCCCTGGTTTTCAGTTCCTTTAATTTTATTTGTTGGAAAACTCCATGGTGCCAATTCTTTCTCCTGTATAAGGATTTCTTGATTTTTTAATGATACATCTGTCTAGAGAAACTTGCTCATTCATCATAATTAATCTTCATCAAAAGGGATTATTTTTGATAAGCACACCAAATAGATACAAAGTCAAAAAAAAAAAGCAGACCAGCTTTCAGGCAACATTTAGCTGTTCTTCAAAATATCCAAGGAAAAATTAAAAAAATTTTTTTTTGCTTGCTATCTTTATTTTTGCTTCCCCATTTTTATTGGTGCATTATAGTTGATGGGATTTGTTTACATATTCATACATGCACACAATGCAACAATATAATGTGGTCATTATTACTCCCCCAGCATTTCCCCCCTCCCTTGCTAACTCCTACCCCTAGTCCCTTTCCTCTCCTAATCTCCTTTTGATTTCCATGAGACCCCCACCAGTCCACCTTTCTTTTCCTTTCTAGCTTCTGCATATGAGAGAAAACACATGTCCCCTGACTTTCTGAGTTTGACTTATTTCAGTTAGTAAATAAATGGTCTGGAAACAGCATAATTTTATTTTTCTTTATGTCTGAATGAAACTTAATTGTGTACATATACCCCATTTTCTTTATTCATCCTTTCATTGATTGACACCTAGGCTGGTTCCATACTTTGGCTATTGTGCATTGTGCTGCTAAAAACATGGGTTTTCATGTATCACTGTAATAAGACGTCTTAAATTCTTCAGGGTAAATACTGAGGAGAGGTGTTGCTGGGTCATATGGTGGTTCCATGCCTAGTCTTTTGAGGAGCCTCCATACTGATTTCCATAGTGGTTGTACTAATTAACAGTGCCACCAACAGTGTAAAACAGTTTAAAGGAAAAATTTTTAACATTGAAATACTACAACCATCTTCTGTCCACATTGCCAGATAATCAGGTCATTAAGATCTGGGGAAATAGCTACTTTTGCTACAAGATCCTCCCATGACATACACAGATAAGTCCATTATCTGAGGAAAAACATCAGGAAATTTGTTCTTTATGTGACCTTGTTCCTGCATATGTTTTTCAGGCCACTTGCTCCATGAGAATCATAGAGATAGAGTGTGGGGGTGGGAGAGGGTTGGAGGGGACTCCCTGAAGCTCCTAGTTCAGCTCTGGAAGTTGTAGTTCTTGGTCATTCCAAGGGAATACAGGGGAGACTCAGTTATGAGGTGTGGTCCCAAAAGAAGTTTACAGTTATAAAAGCTGATACTGTTTGTAAAGCCTGGGGATCTTTAAAATTTTGCTTTCCAGACAGTTCTGTGTCTTTCCTGTTAAAAACAAACCAAAAAAAACCCCCCTTTTCTTACCAACCTAATTCATAGCTACTTATAACCCTGAAAATATTTTGATGTTGGACTTTGGTTGAACATGGTTGAGTATGTAATAAAAATAAAATTTGGTTTCCTCACACAACTACTATAAAACAGCAAACTATAAACAGCCTTTTATATTAATAATATATTATATTTAGAAAGCAGATTATATGATATATGTATACTATATTTCATTGCATGCTTAAAATATTCATACACAGAGAAAAAACACATAGGGCATATACCACACTGTTTATAGCATTATTCTGGGAAGTAGGATTATGGTGTATTTCTCTTCTTTTATGTGTTTTATGAACATTGGATAATAAACATATATTATTTTGAAATAAAAAATAAAAAGGAAAGTGTTTAAAATCGGCTTCTAAGAGTTTAACAGTTGAAAGCTTGAGATCTATTGAGTCTATAGGTTGAGTCTAGCTTATGCTGCTTAATATGGTGACTTCTGGTCTCAATGGTTATTTTAAATTATGTTTAAATTAATTAATTCAGCTCTTCTATCATACTAGACACAAACATTCTTCCAATGCTACAGTTTCAAAAAAGTCTATTCCACAGCCCTGGTGGGGAGCAGGCTACCAAGAACAGAAGACAGACAGTTTTCAGTGGTGTCAGAGTGGACACCTGCTCCTCACCTCAGACACTGAGAAACTCCTTGTCACCAGTCCCTCTTGTATACCTCACTAACCTGTGACCTAATAAACTCAGAATTTTCCATGCCATTCAGCTAGTTAGTGACAGAGCAAAGATAAAAAGACTCCTAATTTATAGCTCTTGCCTCCATATCTACAGCACCATCTTCTGCAGAAAATCAACACTCCAAAGCAATGTTCAATTCAATTCAGTTCAGCAGGGTCTCATAGACATTTCTTAAGTGTTTACAATGTGATGTGCATCAGAATAGGCCTTAACTATACCAAACCAAGTAAGAGAAGCTCCCTTTATCCTTCCCACCCCCAAGGGATGTTGAAGATCACAAACAGAAGGGTGTGCTGAGTAGAGTGATAGCCAGAGTGGGGACAGGGACAGGTCTGTTTTTCCTGGGAAATACTTCATAGAGGTGGATATACTTGAGTTAGGTCTTGATATCTGTGCATCCAAGTTCACAGATAAGCACATCTTCGAGGTTCACATTTTTCCCAACTCCCAAAGAAGAGAGGCCAGAGCCTGCTTTGGAATGCACTTGATCCCTGGCCTAACACTGTTTTTCATTTCATGTGGAATAGTTAGCTACATTCAACTCTCTGCATTTGGACTGATTTTCTTATCTTTAGGCCTGGTTTCACACATGTAGAATAATTTTTACATCTTCAAATGAAATGTTTTAAAGTGGCGATTTTAAGATTTAGTCCTCCATTTTATTTTTGACGATACAAAAGTAAGAAAAAAAATGTACATGAACAGTTATTTTTCAGGAAGTTGTTTTGAAAATGTTTAAATGCAGGTTAAGAACCTGGAAACCCCTGTTCTCAAATAAATCATGTCCCTGTATTTCAACAGATGCAATGCTCTTGGTGGCAGAGCGACTGGAAGGGCCATTCAACATCGAGTCGGTCATGGACCCCATAGATGTCAAGATTTCTGAAGCCATTATGAACATGCAGGAGAACAGCATGCAGGTGTCTGCAAAGGTATTTGCATTAATAATGTATCTACTAACATATGTACATGATACAGGTGCAGTTACCTAAATATGAAGTCACAAGATATATTGGCTGGGATGGTAAATTCTAATATGCTGCCAGTGAGCTTTTCCTGTTGAGCCACAAATTTGCTGTTTTGTGAAAAGTATAACAAAATGGCATTGAGAAGGAAAGCCATTTTTTCCTTTGCAACCCCTCAATCATGACAAAATCACTGGCTACCTAAAAGTTTCAGTGAGCCCCAAGTATGCTAACGAATTTTCTCATGTTTGTGAGCAATTTGGGTGGAATTTTCTTTTTTCATGTTTGAAATTTCCACACACACTCACCATGTTCTTTCTCTCTAGTAACTTCTGATTCTAGTGTCAGCTGTAAAGGTGAGGCACATGTTCTGTATGTTCTATTGTAAATAATTAAACATCCTATCTGGCTTCCTTTTAAGACTAGGTCAAATGTTCATTAATGAATCATCAGGGGCAAACGTTCCTTTGTATGGAGTTGAGCACACATTAAAAGGAAAAATGTAGTGCATTTTCATAAATCATAAGATACAGAGCTCCTGGGCTTTCAGCTGCAGAACACAAAAAACCAGGTGCACAGGGTTTTTTATTTTTTATTTTTGTTTGTTTTGTTTTGTTGTCTACACCTAGTGGAAGATATGCAGGACCCTCTTCAAACAAAATTGAGACATTTTCAGTGGGTCTCCATCTCATCCTTCATCACCCTTTCCTTCCATGCTGTGCCTGCACAATGCCCTTCTGTTCTCTTTCCCAGTCTCCCTGACAAGAAACACTAACTAAATTTATCAGTCCTTTAAACCTAGTGACTAAGCAATTGCATTTTAATTGAAAGCCATTTGCACTAAAATATGTCAGGCAAAGAGTTGGATGGTTAGCTTTCTTCAATTTTTAAAATCCTTTGTGAAAGAAATTTCAAATATAATCAAGGAGGAGGGGAGAAATTGCAAAGCAGAAAGAAAGCCACAGGATCACCCTAGGTCTCCTTGTTTGAGCATGAATCAAACTAGATTTGGGCTTTTCAGGGTGAACTTGTAGCATGTAGGAGGAGAAAGAATCTGGCCTGGGTTTCTTTCACTCTCTGGAAGATGGATGAGCCAAGAGTCTCTCAGACCTATTTCTGGGCTTGAGGTACCCAGCCAGCATGAAGGAGGACACTCCAAATTTACCATCAACTGTTGGGGAAATAGCACATTTGGGGGTTCCATGAAAGTTTTTTTTTTTTCTTTCCTATGCAGAAAAAAATGAGCAATCATCTACTTCTCTCAAATCTATGGCTTAGAAATCAATGGCTGTTGTTTTGAGAGGCCACATATCCCAGGAGTACTCAAGTAATTAGATGCTAAGTTCAAACTGGCTCTAGAGATGAGGACACAAAACAGACATGGGCAAAAGGGTCATGAAAGGGTCTGAGAACATCCCATACTTCCTGGAAGTAAGTGTCTGTTTCCATTGATACATGCTCCTACATGTTCAAGTCAAGCATTTCTTCTTCTTCTTTTTTTTTCTTTTCATCCATCCATTCAGCAAATATTTATTGAAAATCCATGTGTCAGGCACAGTTCAGGGGCTGGGGAGACAGGAGGGAACAAGGCACAGCTCCTACATAAACAAGGTCATGGCCCCCTTCATTGCCTTTCAGCTGCTCCCCTTGCAGAGTGGGATCCAAACTCCTGCCAGGTTTTGCACTGTCTGGTCCCTGTGGACCTGTGACCTTTGCTTGTTGTCATTGGACACTGTGAGGCCATCCGGATTTTTCTCAGTACCATGAATATTTTTTTTGCCTATAATGCTTTACCTGCAGTCCCGTTTCTGCAGGTCCCTCTTGTCATTCCCTATTAAAATCTGAGTGTCTATCCCCCATTGGAAATAGACTGATGTGCTGGGACTTGCAGCCTGCCTGGCACCCCTCTGCCTTCACTAGTGGGGAACTCCAGCAGGTACAGGAGTCACAGATGTGTTCCTAGAACTCAGCCCAACAGTTGGTACAGAGAAACTCTGGGCAAATAATTGTTGAATTAATTTTAAAAAATAGAGAAGCAGTATTAGTGAATGATCTCCAAGCAGCTTTTAAGAAATCAACCTTTTTCAAGAATTACCTATATGATTTTAAATTAGTTTTTAAAAATTAAAAAAAAAAAACAGAAAATCTACATATTTATAGTATACATGATGTTTTGAAACAGCTACACAAAGTGAAATGGCTAAATCAAGCTGATTAACATAAGCATTATACTTTACATACTTACCATTTATTTTTGTAGTGAGAACACTTCAAATCTAGTCTTTTAGCAATTTTCAAGCATACAACACATTGTTGTTAAGTATACTTCAAATCAAGTATTCCACCAAAAATTCTCCAAGTCTGATGGACTCTTTTTCTAGAATGTGAATGAGATGTTTTTGTGGATTTTGTCCAACTACATTAGAATACTATTGCTATTAATTAAAATGTCCTTTAAAATGACATATTTCTTTGTAAGAAATGCCAAAGTCACAAGAAGAAATAATACAGGGCACATAAGAGTCTATTGGCACAGGGGATATAATAGAAAAGGTCATGAAATAATAATACAAAAAATGTCCAATGGACTAGCAACAAGAGTGTATATGGTAGGTGTGGCATAGAGAAAAGAGGATGGAGGGAGTTTAAAAGAGGAAAGGAAAAAGGATCAGGGCTTGCAAGATGGTGTTGAGGAAGGGCCAAAGCCAGCTTTTAATATCCACAAGATCAAGGTGGTTAGAATTGGGATAAATTTAACAGGAAACACCAGTAGGATTTGCCAGTGAATAAACATATTCTGAAAAGAGGTTTAATTTCATCAGTGGAATGGAATTTTTTTTCTAAGTTTAGAAATACATGGTTTCATTTTCCATATAAGCCACATCCATGGAATTACACAGGAAGGGGAATCTAAAATGTACATGCTAGCTAAGAAGTAGTATTTATCCTTTTTCTAAAAGGAATCCTTAGTTACTGTGGATAAAGACTCTCATCAAACTTGAAGTTCTGAATTTCCAGACAGGAGGCTGGAATATCTACCTAGAGATACTGTTCACTTCTGCTGGGTAAAATTCATGTGAGGCCAAGAGCTATTTCTTAATTGGGGGCAGGACATTCTGAGAGTTAGAAATCTGTTTACAAATTAAAATGACTTTTTACTCCAGGACATGATTAGTACCTTTTCCTTTGAAAATCATATATTTTATTAAAGCATTTACAGATAGAACTATTTCCCAAAGCCACTTAAGAAAGCAGCAATATTTATACCTGCCAACTCATATTTGTTGAGCACATGCTGCCAAGCAGTGTGCTAAGTGCTTTTCATGGTTTACATTACATGATATCTATAAAAATGCTGTTATTAATTTGTATTTCCCCATAGTTTGCAGACAAAGAAACCAAGACTTAGAAAAGTAAAGTACCTTACTAAGATCTCATGGTGCACTGGGTATTCTAAAGCCCATCTTGCACATCAATATATTACAATGAGGTTGGTGTCTGCGGAGTGAATCTCATAGGAGGGTGGAGTTCAGTGAATATTTGCTCAATAAATCAAATATTAAGAGAAGGTTTCATAGCCTTCAGTAAAACCTGCATTAGAAGGTACAGAAACAGAGGTGCCAAAGGCAGGTGAGCTCAAGCTGTCTTCCTGTCTGATTCCCTTTACAACTGCACCTACTACTTCCCAATATGATAAATTCTGATTAAACATTTCTCTTATCCATCCTAATCACTCATTTCTTCCAACCTTTCCTAGAATTGTTATAGTAAAAAATATAAAATTCCTTTTTCTCCTTTCTGTATCTAAAGGCAAAAGAAATGCTTCAGATATGAAATCCCTTTCAACAAATGCTCTCATCATATCTAGAGGAAGGAGAACTAATATCTTTGTACATAATAATTGAGATCATGAATTAGAGGGATTTACAGACTAATGAAAAGATCTGTTCTCCCCACGTATGTTCATGCTTCAATCTTGTCCCCAATCTGTTTTTACAGATATTGTCAAATTCTTCTGCTTCTCCTGTTTAGCCCACAGGGAAGCAGTTGGGGTGAGGCATAAGATTCCTTACCAAAAACTAAAAAGAAAGAAAAAATACATGACCATACCATAACCAAGCTATAATATGTATTTTAGTGATAACATCACAGTGCTCATTTTAATTCTAGATTTGTTTACCCTTTGTACAGATCATATACATTTTTAAAGACTGAAGACAACAGCATATTAAAATTTTTCTTGGTGTTCTTTTGGGCAAAGAATCACTTCATAATGATGACAGCATCATGGTCAAACCCCTACTATTTTCATTCAGCGAATACCTCACCATATGCCAGGCATAAGAACTTCAGTGGATTCTTGTGTCAGTATCTTTCTAGATGCCTTATTTACATGCTTATTTGAAATCCTTACTGCATTCTTGTAAAGTATCCATTTCCTTGTTTTAGTGGTAAGGGATGATAAATTTAGGAGATTAAATACCTAGCCTGAGGTGGCAGAGGTGGGATTACAGCCCACATCTGTCTGAGCCAAAGAAAAAGATTTTCCCAGCATGCCACAGTTTCCTCCTTAAGTATCTACCCACCAGGAACAGGTGTACATCAGCACTGGTTAGCTGTGTAAGGGAGGGATGGGTACCTGCCACACCCTGTGGGAAGCCTGTTGGTGAGAGGCAGGGCAGTAGGTCTTCCAAACCCAACCAGCTTATTACCTTTGCCAACTGCACAGTCTTCAACAACATGCAAGAACCTTTATTGTTTCCCCTCCTCCCACCCAAATAAAAGCAGTTCAAAAGCTGCAAGTTTGTGAAAATTCCCCAAGGGAAAGTGGGAAAAAATGAACTGAATCTCTGCCTTTGGATATCAGGTGTGTTGATAATCTCCATCCTATCCTATCAGGGAAGATGAAACTGATCTCGATAGGTATATTTAACTATATTAGGAATAATTTCAAACCTAATCCAAGAAAAGATTGGTTTGTCAAATGTAATCTAAATTAAGAAGGAAGACTTATTAAATTCCAATTGAAACTATCATTCAATTAACACTTATTACAGATGAGGGTAGAACCCATTACAGAAGAGCAGGATGCACTTCAGGTACTTAATTTTCTCCAGATAATTCTTCCTACAACTCAAATAAAGATGAAGAAAATCGAAGAGAACAGAAAAGAGAATATACTCATTTATGTTCTCTGGCTTTTGGGTTTTAGTCTCCTCATCTGTAAAATGAGGAACTATTTATTTAAATGACCCCCTTCCAGCACAATAGTATTTCACAAACATTATCCCTTGATAATTTGCTAACATCCATTCTGTCAGGGATACATGATATCTTAGGAATATCAAAAGGAGGAAATCTTGTCTTATAGATATGAGGACATTGTTTAGAATTTAGTTCAAGCAAATATATTTCTATTCCAGTAGCATTTATCTTGCCTTTCTTTAAGCCCCCGTACCCTTCTTAAAGCAGTGAGTGTATTATTCCTTGAGTTATGGTTACTTTTGTACTTACTTTCTCCTGCCCAGGATTACAAGTAATTTAAGGAGAAGAGTTACATCTGACTCATTCCTACATTCTGCTGAGAGCCTTTGTAACACACCACTTTTACACATGGAAGAAATGGATGTTTTCCTGAGTGGAATTCATAACATGATAATATAGTGCCAAATACTTTAAAATGTATTTGAAGCTAGTCTAGTCTTCTTCAGACTAGCATAGAAGTTAGGGCATATTTGACTTCAGACTGACCTGAGATCTGGTTGTTACCATTTGTGTGACTTAAACTCAATTAACCCACATTGAAAATGAGCACTCTAATAGGACCAACACATAGGGTTGTTTGAGGGTACAATGATACTGGGCATATCAATGTTTAGCATGGGATTTTTCAAATCAAGACCACTCATAAAAGTTAAGCATCTTAATTGTCATTATTGAAAATATCTGTGATACATTCAGTCTAAAGGGCATTAGTTCTATGTCTTGCCTCATCTGAAGGAGTCTGTGGGCTTATTCTTAGCATCCAAGATCAGAAGAGCTGATTTGATATCCACACCCCTGCACTGAATCCCATGCCTGTATGTCATTTTGTCTAGTGGCAAACTGTCTCCTGGAGACTGATCTGAGCAAACAACTAAGGAGAGCAGGCTCTAGGGAAGAGTGGTTGCTGATGATCAACAACCTGATTCCAGTCTGTTGGCCACACCAGTGCTACCACAGCAGAGATTTAGAGTCATTTCAGAGGGCTCTGCCCAATATCACATTTTTCTTACACTGAAGGAAAAAGTGGTCTTGTTCTCTTCTACCTATTCTCTGGGGAAAAAAGCAAATGACCATACTACATAGAAAGTTTTCCATTCTATTTCTACTCCTGTAGTCTTGTTTTCAAAGGAAAGAGTACATTCTGAATGATTCTTGATTTGCAGTATTTCCTCTGGTTTATTCATATTCAGAGTTTATATTCTACCCATCAGTTCTCACATATAACATTCCACCAAGAAACAGTGACCTTGGAACATCTTCTATTCTTTGAATTCTTCATCATTATGCAGAAAATCAGGGTCTGTTCTATTTTTGTTTGTAACAGGACAAGATTCTTTAGAAACTAGATATGGTGGGGGGGTATAGAAAAAAAATACCATTTTACAATGTAAAATGAATGTCTGAGAAAAATGCTTATAATGCACTTATAGCAAATGCATCTGAAGTAAACTAGCTTTAGCTGCCCTTCTATGTAAAAGAGATTAATTTTTTTTTCTTTTTGGTGGTAAAGGAAAACTCTTGATTATCTGTAACCTTTGGAGATTTATCTTAAGATTTTCTTTCACTTTAATTTCAGGGCAAAAATGAGGAGATTGTATTTAATGTAATCTACTCAGGAATAGATGATTTGAAACTCAATTTAGTTTTTAACAGTACGTTCTTAGAAACAATAGAAGGCAATTTCCTGGTCTCCTGAAGTCCCCTTGTAAATGCTTCCTGCCTTAAAGAGAAGAGTTGCTTCCCTCTGCAGAGGATTATTATTAGAGGAATTTTGGTGGCCTCTGCCAGATCTCACAAATACCACCAACCCCCTTGCCCCCAGCTTCTTAGCACCTTCCTTCCGGGAATAAGTGATGGGGTTTGACCCTGATAGAGTTGTTGCCTCAGACAGGCTATATGTAGATGTTCAAAAGAGCCACCTTTGTGGGGAAAACTAGTTGTAGTGTTTGCCAATTTTTGTGGTCAAAGAAACTGACCTCCATGGCTGATTTCTAACTTAGCTCAGGGTAGCGCCCCATGATATAATGCTCCTATCTTGCAGATGCAACTTACAGGAGTAACCTCAAAAGCATGGGTAACAGCAAAATAATTAGAAAGTAATACATTGTTGGTATACTACACTATGTTTATTTGAATTAATTTATGTAATTTTAAGTTTGTACAACATAATTTTTAATAATCACCATGTTTAACACTCAGCTTGCAAAATTCCTGAAAATTTAACAAGTGATTTCATGAACCTGTAAAAGCTGGTTCCAGCATACCACTGTTAGTCTAGGAAGCTTTCTCTGTCTCTGTCTGGGTCCACTGCCCCTCATGGGTGCTCCTGTCACAGGTCACATTCTAATTGCCTGATTTCTTGTCAGAACCCTTGCGAGAACAAGGATATCTCCTGTTAAGTATTTCTGCTGCACTTATGTTTGGCCATAGTGACACTCAACAAATCATATCAGAGCCGGACTGATAAAATTTACATGTTTATGTATATCTTGCGAAGTTATCTTAAAAAAAACCCTTTAAACCTTATAAACAAAGTGCATATGAAATAGTCATTTAGCCAGACAGAGAGGGTTAGGTTTATTTTCTCTTCAGACCCCAAAACATGTTGTGTCCAGTTCCCTGTAACTCTTTCCTACTCACCATTTGGGAAGAAATATCAAGATTCTCTGCAGTTTAAGGAATGCAAAACTTTCAAGGAAAAAAATATCTTCTTCTCAAATCAGTGGAAAGAATTTTCTTTTGTTGAAGAAAAGATTTGAAGAAGCATGCAGTATATCTTATTCTGGAACCAAGCTCTGTAAGCATAAGGAGTAAATTTTTTTAAACGTTAAAACTTACATGGTAACTGGCTTTAAAAACTGAAGCCAATGAAAAGTGGCCAAAACTAAAACTGATGACCTGACTCGATTCAGTAGGATCCAAAATTCTCTTAACAGAATTCTGAACCCATCCAGGGACCTAGTGTTTGCCAGAGAAGTTGGCCAGGAGACCACGTCATCAATCTTTAAGGAAAGAAAGGCATGAGTCACGGAGAAAAGAAAAGGAAAAAGAAAGAGGAGGGAGAAGTAAGACAAAGCAAAAGAAGAAGAGAGATTGATCTGAGACAATGAGGTGAAAAACTGTCTTCTTAGCAGGCAATCCAAAACGAATAAAAACAAGAAAACCTGTTATTTAGAGTATTTGTGTCACAAGTATAATGATTTTATAACTAAAGAAAGAAGTCATAGTCAAATGTTTTAAGTTTATGTTCAGGAAAATACTTCTTAGGATATGAGCAGAAAGCTATTAGAAATTAAAAAAAAAAAAAGTGTGTGTGTGAACTTAGACTCTAGGGTACCAGTTTAATCTTATGTAGTGGTGATGATGTCGCTCTTCTTGCTACTATTTTGAATGAAATGGTTTTTAAAATATTTTAAGTTATTCACATGTATTTTTATTGATATGCAAACAGCCCTCCCTGCACATTGCATTCACAACTTTCACTTTGAGAAATGGCTAACACTGGAGATAAGGTAGATTGAACCCTGGGGAATTTAACCACTAAGTCATACCCCTAGACCTTTTAATTTTTTATATTGAGACAGGGTCTTGCTAAGTTGCTTCAGGTCTAAGTTGCTGAGGCTCACTAAGTCATCCTGAATTTGTGATCCTCTTGCCTCAGCCTCCTGATTCACTGGAATTACAGGCATGTACCACCATGCCCAATTGTTTCCCATTTTGACCAGATGAGAATATCAGAAAGAATAGATTTGTAAAGAGTCCAAATAGTTTGCCACTTCAATATAAGCAATACCCATTGCCTGAGTTCTGAGTCCCATTACAATTATTCCCCAGATCTGTGGATTCATTTTCTGCAGTTTAGTTTTCATGGTCAACTGCTATCAAAAATATTACATGGAAAATTCCAGAAGTACACAATTGATAAGTTTTAAATTGCATACCATTCTGTGAAACATGATGGAATTTTGTGCTTATGTACTGCGTCATACCCAGGACATGAATCATCCCTTTGACAAGCACAGTTTCCATGATGTATATGCTACCTGCATGGTGATAAACACATTGATTAATCAGATGGACTCTCAATATCATAGCACTTATGTTCCAATAACTTTTATTTTACTTAATAATTTTCCCATAGCACAAGAGTAGTGATGCTGACAATTCAGATATGCAAAGAGAAACCATAAGTACTTCTTTTAAGTGAAAAGGTGAAAGTTTAACATAGGGATATATGTATAGAAAAAATATTTTATTTGAAGTTTAGTCCTATCTGCAATTTCAGGCATCCACTGGAGGTCTTGGAATATACCCACCTCCAATAAAGGAAGATTATTGTATTTTGGTACCCATGGCTCTCAGCTATCCCAAGCCAATCAGAGAGCTGATCTGACTATTTTTTGTGCAAGGTCCTTTACTTTCTAACTGGCTTGTCA
The DNA here is from genome assembly GCA_025594165.1 of Tamias sibiricus. Taxonomy (NCBI): domain Eukaryota; kingdom Metazoa; phylum Chordata; class Mammalia; order Rodentia; family Sciuridae; genus Tamias; species Tamias sibiricus. The sequence goes on from CM046663.1 coordinate 81,857,521, forward strand.
AGTATTGTGACTATTGTAGAATGATGAAGAAACAGGATTTCTTAGTTCTAGTTATCATTTTAAACAAAGTTGTTGATTGTCTCTGCTTTGACTTGACATAGTAAATGAAGTAAAGGAAATATCAAATGATTTTTTTTTACATGGAGACAAGATTCATTGTACTTTCTTAGATTTGATGAAAAGTGTTCAACCTTGAGTTTGAAGAGATAATTGATTAGTTTATATAAAGTCTATAAAACACATAGCAGTTAAGTGTCTGTCATAGACACTCAATATGAATTTATTCTCTTTTCCTTCCTACTTTTTCTTTCTCATTATAAAAATCTGGATGTTAACTTGCCTTTAATAAATGTTTACAAAATGGGGAAATTTTAACTAAAAATCAATTTAAACATAATCTTTCATTCCCTAGTTTTTATAGCACATACTATGTGCCAGGAACTCTTATAGATTCTGGGATAGAATGATGAACAAATGTATAATACCCTATTCTTCATAGCTCTTAAATTATTCATGTTTAACTCTGCATAATCCATGGTTTGATTTATTATCCATTATTTTCCTATTTAATTATAGATTGCTTCAGTTAAAATAACAAACTTTTATACCTCATTTTTGGTATCTTTTCTCTGCATCCTATTTTCATAATAGCCTTCAAAATTTAGGACAGCATATTATCCCAAGGTCATACAAATGTAAGAAGAAGAACTGAAGCTGGTACTCCAAATTTTTAGATTCTTGTTTGTGACTATTGATATGGTCTGAATATATGTGTCCACCCAAAATTCATATGTTGTAATCTAACCCCAAGATATTAAGAGGCAGGAGCTTTTGGAGGTAACTAAGGGTTCTAACTCTATGAAAGAAACCTGAGGAAGCATTTAGCCCTTGTGGCTCTTGGGCCATGTAAGGACACAGCAAGGAATCCTCTGGAGCAGAGAGCCCTCACCAGACACCAAATCACTCGAGTTTTGATCTGCACTTCACAGCCTCTAGAAATGTAAGAAATAAATTTCTTATCTTTGTAAATGACCCATGCTAACCTATTTTGCTCTAGGAACCCAAATGGACTGAGACACTTGCCCTTGACACCATAGTTGTGGGAAACAATGGCCACATCTGGACAAATTATACACAGACCTGATGCAAAAATTATGGCTTTGGTTTCCTTGGGTATAAATACAACAGACTGGAATTCCCCAAACAGTCATCTAATAAATAGCTCAATCATTAACACTGTAAGTTAGATTCTAATAAGTAAATAAATTTTTATTCTCAAAACATCAAGTGATAAAAGTTAGGCAGCATCAACTGCTATCTATGTTTAATATGAAAGATTAGAATTGTTTGCAAATTTCAAAAATGGCACATGGGATTGGCAGCATCTTCCCCCCATTATAAGAACCAACTGAGAAGAAAGTGGGAAGATAGAACTACTTGAAAACAACAGAAACTGAGACAGTGTCCATTGCTTCCAGGGTTGCCAGTAATGACCCTTGTGAGTATATAATCAAACTCCCAAAGACAATGCAGAGATAAAGAAGACAGAGGTGTAGGCATAAAGCTTTACGTACACACACAAAAAAGTGCACACCATGTTAGTTTAAGACAAATATTTTAAAATGCTGCAATGCTCAGGTTCTAAAGACTTATATTTGGAAACTTAAGACATAGCACTTAAACCTGTTATCACCACACCCTGCTGCCCTCCACTCCTCCCAAACTATAAAATGCCTCTTCATTCAGCACTTGCTATCTTAATGTCAGCTTCTTTAATCTCAGAATGCCAATATACTTCCGAGACATTATCTTCGTAATCCTCTTAAGAGAGAGGATTCATGAGCTAGATATCTTCTTGAAATTCACAGGATTTTTTTTTTTTTTTTAGAGACATATAGGTAGAAAAGATAATTCCTTTGTACATCTGCAGTCTTCGTGGACATGGGACTTCCACATACTTGCTGGAGTTATCTAATTATCCCTTTCAATGTCCCTTGGAGGGAAACAGGCAGGGGGTAACATTGATTCTGTTTTTTAAAGGGATACAGCTAATGATTTGTTTCACAATCCGATGGCTTAGCCTGCAGCTTCCTATTTTAGAAACTTCTGTTGTAAAGAGAAGATCTTTAGTGTCTAAAATGATATTCATTCCTCAAATTAAAGGTGGGAGAGGGCAGGGTGATTTCCCAAATGTCTTTGAATGCAGTTCTAACTGAGTCATTTCTGTCCCTGCCAGTTTGCAGCTACCTTAGTGATATGTCTCAGAGGTTGTCCTCTGGGACACCAGTCTTCTGAGAACCTCCTGGGAAAACTGGGGACAAATAATTTTGGGAAACATGTACTTAACATCTTCCCCTTTGAAGAGTCCACACACCTTAGCATGATGAAGCCCTTACAAAAGTACCTAATTTGAACTTGGCACATGGAATCTGTTGCTTAGGTAACAGCTTCGAGACCCTGAAAATGATGTTTTGTGGAAAACATTTAAGAAGCATTATCCCAGGCATGTTTTCCTCCATATTTCCTAATTCAGAAAGCAAAAACTCCTAGAAAGAACAGGTTAGAGAATGCTACAATTAACTAATTATTATTATTATTAAGAATTCACTTTTCTAGACATTTGGTTCTGTTTTCCTGCCTTTTCCGCTGCATTTTATCATCACAGAATATCTGTGTGGTAAGTGATATTTTTATTCCCTGTGTTAGTCAGCTTTCTGTCACTATGACTAGAAACCTGAGAAAAACAACTTAAAGGAGAAAAGGGTCTGTGGTGAAGCAGAACATCATGGCAGGGAGTATGTGCCAGAGCAGAGCAGCTCACCTCATGGTGTCTGGAAATAAAAATGGAGAGAGATTGGAAGGTATTGGGGACAAGGTATAACATTCAAGGATATTCCCCCAGTGACCTCCTTCCTCCAACTAGGCCCTACCTACTAAAATTTCCACCACCTCACAATAGTACCACCAGATGGAAAACCAAGCCTTCTACACATAATTCTTTGAGGCACCTTCCAGATCTGAACAATAACACTCCCATTTGACAGAGGAGGAAACTGAGGCTTGAAGAGGGCCCTCCAAATGTTGGCACAGCACTGAGTCATCCACAGCTCCATCCATCTGCCACCTATCTATATACTTTCCCTGGGTAGATGCAACCAGTTTCAGAACTTAAAATTTCATCTTTGAGTTAAAAATTCAAATCTACATCTTCAGCACTGACCTCTTGATCTGCTGTCTCTCATTTAATCTAAGGCTCTTGCGTTCACATTATTTTCATCAATTTCTTCTTTTATTTAAATATTGGCATACTTAAACCCCTGGGCCTCCTGAACCATAAAACATTGTCTCTAACTATACCACTGTAATAACAAACTGCAAAGTAAGTTAGTCTCAGATTTCCTGCATAAAATTCCTGTCACCCACCCAATGAATCCCCCAAAATATTTTTTTCTAGCTAACAGATCGCATGCTATCTTAGTTCGTTCAAGCTCATATAACAAAATACCATAAACAGTGATTCATAAAGAGCAGTTCCTCTTTTATAATCCCATCTGTGAGGACAAGTCCTAGTACCTCCCAAAGGCCCTGCCTCCTAATTCCATCACATTGGAGATGAGGTTTCAATGGAAGAGTTTGGGGAGGACACATTCAGACCACAGCACCTATAATGTTATGGTTTACATATGAGGTGTCCCCCAAAAGCTCATGTGTGAGACAATGCAAGAAGGTTTAGAGATGAAATTGTCGGGTTATGAGAGCCTTAACTTAACCAGTGAATTAATTCCCTAATGGAAATTAACTGAGTTACAACTGAAAGCAAGTAGGGTGTGACTAGAGGAGGTGGGTCATTGGGGGCATGCCTTTGGGTTTTGTCATGGTGAGGAGAGATATCTATCTATCCCTCTCTCTCTCTCTCTCTCTCTCTCTCTCTCTCTCTCTCTCTCTCTGTCTCTCTCTCTCACTCTTCCACCATGATGTCCTGCTTCACCTCAAGCCCCAAGCAATGGAGCCAGCCTTATATGGACTGAGACCTTTGAAATTGTGCGCCCCCAAATAAACTTTTCCTCCTCTAATCGTTCTTGTCAGATCTTTTGGTCACAACAGCAAAAAAGCTGACTAAAATATGTAGTAAACATGAAATTGTTAACTTCCCCTTTGTAGGTTATCTAAGTTATATTATGGATATCTGTTGTTGAAAATGTATTCTCCATATGAGACAAATACAGGGGCCTTAATCATCACCAAGCAAAAGCAGGGCAAGTTGATGCTCAGGTACATCTTGCAACTGTTCTCATTAGGTTTTGCAGAATTCTGAAAAATAGCTCCTGATCTCTAGGCTTGGAACTTCCACACTAATGGATTTTTCTTATGGGAATTCTGTTTTGCTAAAGGTATGATAGAATCTCTGTTAGGGGACCTTCAAGATAAGAAGTTATTGTGACAAGTTTTTATGTAGGTTTCCACCAGATTATAGGTTAAGTGTTGTTTCCAAAATAATTAGAAGTCAGTGTTTTCTTCAATTTGGATCCTAGACCCAGTAGGCTCTGCAGTGAAGTGACCCTAAAAATCCAAAGCCAACATAAATAATGGAAAGCTACTAAGCTACATTAACTAATATGTTCTGTTATAATTAGCACACTCTGAAACAAACTACAAAAATGAAGAAGGTTTTTCTGTTTTGTTTTTTTGGTACCGGGGATTGAACTCAGGGGCACTCAACCACTGGGTCACATCTCCATCCCTTTTTTACATTTTATTAGAGACAGGGTCTCACTGAGTTGCTAAGTGCCTCGCCATTGCTGAGGCTGGCTTTGAACTCTCAATCCTCCTGCCTCAGCCTCCCAAGTGCTGGGATTACAGGCGTGCGCCACTGTGCCCAGCTAGAAGTTTTTCTGTTATGGTGAAATATTTCCCCAGAACACTAATATTCTTCCAGACCATTCCATGTTCCTTTGATCTAACTTTAACCCACAAAGCCCAGATTCTTCCAGAAGAGCGAATTAAGAGGGTCTGTTAACTATTGCAGTGCCTGGCTTCATGAAGTCTCAGCAAGGCCATTCCAATTGTTTTGCCTTGGGCTTTATATTTTTTAAAAGTCAGCTGTCATTTTCCAAGCAATCCAAAATAGCACTCTCAACAGATCCCTGGAGCTCTGGAAATGTTAATGCCCTCCATCAACAACGACCTTGCCACAGGGAGGTGATTTAGGCACTAGGGAGAAAAGAGCCCACTATCTTTATCACATGGGTTTACACCATCAACTTCAGAAATTGTGCCAGAGAATAATCAATAGTGTGTTAAAGCCAATCTCGAGGAATGCCAAGACAAAGTACCGCTGCTCTGCAAAATGCTGAGCTGAAGGAGAACTTTTGAATACGACGAAAGAGAAATTAGCTGTAGCGGCAAAGCAAAATGAATTGTGTCTCAAGATAAAATTTGTCATTGGGAATGGCACTTAAGGGCTCTCTGCGTACTTCGGTGGAATCACATAATATGCATGGTGAAAAATGCTTACTTTAAAGTTAAACAACAAGGAATTAAATGACAAAACTGGAACAAATGCATTGTAAATATACACATGCAAGTTAAGAATTCTCTCACATAAATAGTCCTGTAAAGTTTACTTTAAAAAAAAAAAAATAGCTAGAAGAAAAATCATTCCCTATGTACAAATGGAAGAAACTAAAGTTAAACTTCATCAAGATGTCCTGAACATGTGACTCTCTTTCTTGTAAATCCAGGCAAGGTATAATCTCTGGATATCAGGCACAGAGTAAAAAGCTTCTAAAGTAATAAAAGAAATACTTGCCGGAGTGAAGTCACTGCGGGAAAGAACCTGCAGCTTGGTCCCTAAGTTCATTACAATAAGATGCTTGATTTCCCACAGCAACCCTAATTGTGACATGAACAGCTGTCAACAAAATTAGAAGAAATTGTCATTTTGTGGATTTCATCCACATGCGCTTGTCCTATTTCTACACCATTGGCCCAGGAGAGTGTTTTCAAAGCATTCTTGCAGTAGAGGTTTTTGTTATTCAGATGGGAGTCCCTCACAATATTTGGCCTTATAGTCTAGACATGAAATACATTTGTCACGATAAGGCAGATCCCAAAGGGATGTTTATTGAATGCCAATTCATGTGCATGAAAGCGTCTGGGGCACAATTTGTTTAATCCTGAAATGATCCTGTGAAGTAACTATTATAATCCTCATTTTCAGCACAGTCGATTCTCATTATTTGTTGTAGAAAGTCAATACAAACACTGAATTAGCAAACACTGAACTGTTGTTCCTATGGGAAATAGAAGGTTAGGCTCCTAGGAGCCACTGGTCACAAAATCATGGTCAGCCCATCAACGTATGCTTATTCTTTGTGTTTCTTTGTTTAAAGGTGCCTTATTTAATATGTATATGCTTGATTAATATGGAACTCATGACATTGAACTTAGGTTGGAATGAAGTTTATGGAAAATATTTTCTCCACAAGACACATCACATTCTTTGTACTCAGAAGCACTACATTATACTCAGCCCTATGCTGGAGAGCCATTTAAACAGTGAAATCATCAAAACAAAACAAAACAAAAAAAGCACAAATATGTAAAAAACAGTAAAAGATAGACCATAGAAAGGATCCCGAGACTGAAAGCAAAGAGCATCGTTTTGCTCAGCATCTGCTATGAACATGCAATTGAGGCTGCTCAGATTTCTTGCCACTGCTATTTTATGTAAGTATTGTGAATACTGATTTTGGGCTTATATATAAATTTTAGTGACTAGACAAATTTGCAAATCAAGAATCTGAAAAATAATGAGGAATAACTCTATATGGTAAAATTAAGAGTCATAGTGGACCAGTCTATCTATCTGGGTAATACTTTTTGTCGTGTTAGTGGTTGTACGTGTTTACATTTTCACTTAGAGTGTATTGGAGGTAAGAATTCCTTGGAAATGACTGATTGCACACTTTTGCTTCACCGTTTCAAGAGGAAACTTTCTTGACGGTAGAATGCATCAGACATCACTTTCCTAGGTTCATATAGGAGAGTACACGACCAGAGAAAATTCACATCATGTACAACCACAAGAATGGGATCCTAACTAGAATAACTTATACTCCATGTATGTATTATATGTCAAAATACACTCTACTGTCATGTATATCTAAAATGAACAAAATTTAAAAAGGGAAAAAACAGAGGAAACTTTCTTTAGGTAGCTTTCTTTAACTTTCAATGGTTCTTTCCAGGTCTTTCAGGGATGTGGCCAGCCCAAACCTGCTCCAGCTCTCAGATCTGCCCGGTCGGCTCCTGAAAACTTTAATACACGTTTTAGGCCCTACAACCCTGAGGAAAGACCCACCACTGCTGCAGGCACAAGTTTGGACCGGCTGGTGAGTCCTCTCAGATAGATGACCATTGTGGTCACTTTCTGTCACCAAGGTCATTCGTTCATTCTTCTAACTAATATTATGGGATTCTGAAACAGTTGGTTGCGAAAGTCATCTCATTCTTTTATCTGCTCCTGTTTTTAATTTTAATATTGAAAAGTAATAGGACCTCTCTTTTAGGTAACTAATTAGATTAAGAAATCTTATAACGATTAAAATCAGCGGTGCAGTGACCAAATGTTCAACTTCATATTTCTTCTGAAATATTAATTTGAAAACTGAATTACCAATTCTTCCAGAGATATAATTACAATAGCATATGTCTTATTCATCTGCTTCGCTTCCTTTCTTAAAATGATTATTCAACTGATATGATGTTACTTTATTATGACTTCCTATATGCAAAGTTTTCTGTTTGAAAGTTCCTGCCAAGAAACTCTAAATGAAGGTTATACCATTTTTTCTTTCTTATATGCCTTTTAAAAGGTGAAATCCTTAGATATGATCGCTTTTTGAGCCATTTAAGTGTGTTTTAGTGACTGAATGGTATCTATCGTTAAGAGCAATTTACTTAGAGAGGAGAATACAACCATAAACATAGTAAACACAATTTTCTGAATGTGTTTTAAGAAACCAAATTTGGCATAAAAAATTTAAAGCTCATAATTTCAAAGATGTAGTGCCTGATTATTTTCAATTCAGTATCTTCAATTTATAGTACTATAAACAGTTTATATACCTGTAATTGTTAGTGCTGCTAATGTTGCTTTGCCAATTATCTTGATGTAAAATTAACAGATAAAAACCTTAAGGTCATAAAGCATTTGAACCACATCTGATTGTGCCATATAAACACAGATCTCTAGGGCTGCGGATTATGAAAATTCTTTTATTAGTTGCTGTTATAAATTACTTTATGATTTGAGTTAATATCCTTCTACAATGTAGAACTCATAAGATTAAATTGGTTGCGTTTGGCCTTGATGTTAAGTACAGCTCAGCATTTCCCTCTATAAAACAACAACAACAAATGTACTTACAACATAAAGGCCTATCCATGAAGTTTCAAAATGAAGGGGTAGGTATAGTTGTTCACCGTTATTAATTTATTACCAGTTATTGGCAAATAAAATCCTCTTCGGCATAGGTTCTGGAAAAGATACATTATCTATAATCACTTCAGCCTTCTATAGTACCTTGCATACAATTTCAGGAAAAGTTTAAAATTAGTCACTAAATTTTTCTTTGAAATAACCAATTATATTCTGCCCAACAATTAGCCTATCGTTTTAAAGAATGGTGGTTTTCCTTAGATTCCACTGTTTGGGATCTACTTTAAATTGCTTTGCGTATTTTTCTAACCAGAAGCACAAATGGTGAGTATAGATTTAGTCCTTTTTCTTCCTTCCTCTGATGTTAGTTGACTCTGGATTTTGTCATTAAGAATTAAGGCCTTTCAGCATTTTTGCAAAATCCAATTTAAGAACTGAGGTACAAGATGAATAAATTTTATAGAACTGATTTACAGCATTGTGCCCACAGATAACAATACTGTATTATTCACTTAAAAATCTTATAAGTGTTCTTATCACAATAAAATCGAATAAAAAAAAAAAAAAAACCTAGGGTCCACTATGTACTCAGTTGAAATTGTATTTAATTTGAACAAGGTAAAGATATTCATAACAACTAAGGAACTCTTTTTACTTTGAAACAGCATAGCTTACTCTCATCCCCAAGAGAAATTAACATCCACCCTTAAACTCTTAGGGAAGTAGATCAAGAAAAATATGTTCCTCAGGACAACAATATTTATGCATTTTAGCACCATCTAAGTGAAGCATCAATGCTTTGGGAGTTTCATATGATGTTTAAAAAATCTAATAGATATGAAAATTGGAATATGAACTTTTTATAGAGGAACTTCATTGGTAATCTTCAAAAAGCTCCCAAATGAAGGGGTCTCTAAGAGCACTGGCAAATAGCAAACTGATCAAGGATCTTCTATTTTATTCACCCCCCAAAATATATTCTTTTGGGGGGAGCATCAGGGATTGAACCCAGGGGCACTCGGCCACTGAGTGACATACCCAGCCCTTCTTTGTATTTTATTTAGAGACAAGGTCTCACTGAGTTGCTTAGCATCTCACCTTGCTGAGTCTGGCTTTGCACTCTTGATCCTCCTGTCTCAGCCTCTGGAGCCACTGGGATAACATGCATATGCCACCACTTCAGGCTCTAAAATATATTCTAATCAAAATTTTTCTGAAAATAATTGATAATGGTTGATTATCCAAACTTAAAGAAAAGCCAAGGACCAAACTCAGTACTAAGTCTCAGTACATAGGTATCCAATTAATATGCCAATTTTATTCCCAAACATTTTCTCACAACATACCCTATTTACTTCCTCATAAGTCTGAGTTCAGGCTATGTAACTGAAATTTACAGTTTTATTCATTTTTTTGTTGAATTAAATTTTAATTCCTTCCCAAATTGTAAGAATTAGCATTTTCCTCAGCTTCTAAGAGTCAGAGGCTGTTTCTACATCAATAGAAGCTATACCAAGGTTATTTTTGGAAAACAGGAGCCAGGCCTGAAGCTAATATCAGAGTCTCCATTTGCAGCTTCCAGTTCCCCCAAGGCCTTCCTCCCTTTAAGGGTTCGGTACAGTTCTGAAAAGTAGGAAAGTGCAGTGGTCCACCAGTCAGACATGATCATCTTCGAGGAGCAAGCCGTGGGGAAAGAGCCAGATGCGTCTGTTCTCCATTACAGCCCATTTCAACTGTTTATAAACAAGGCTCAGGTTACCTACTCCTGTTTTAATTTTCCCCTGAAAAGATGTTTCCTGAATATTTATAAGAAGCATGTGTTCCAGAAAAGGAGGATCATTGGGAAAGATTTCTCTTAATATCTCTGTTTCAGCAGATAAAATGCTTCAGAGGCCAGCATCAAAAGAATTCTACAATCACCTCACCCTTTAGCCAAAATGAAAATAACATAACTAAGGCTCCTGGAATGTTACTTCCTAATACCATTTAAATTAGTACCTGCGGTATTGGCTGGAATCTCTTGGTAAATGTTCTTCTATCTATTGTTGTCTAGCTATTTTTTATGTGAACTGTGATTTTGAGATCTGTTTTAGAAATGAAGCTCCCAATCCCAAGCTGCTGCTAAAACTTATATAAAATAATCTAAAAGAAAACTCTCTCTTAAAAATACATCAATTCCACATTTAGCCTTTTCTAATATGTATAAGGAACTTGGAAATTCTTTTATGTCACTAGGAAACATTTCCATTTGTTCCTTGAGAATTACATGGCCCTTAAACACTGTCAAGGTCATCCATACTTTCAAACTCCCCTAAAGTGATCTTTGTTATCTGAGAATGAATGAACATGTTTGTGTAAATTCGGTTACTGATAGAAAGTCAGTTCATCTGAAAATATCACACTCTTTTTTTTCCGCATATTTTTATTAGTGCAGTATAATTGTACACAATGGTGGAAAATATCATAATCTTACTGCCAACAGCTATGATTTGTTACAATGTTAACAGATCCTGTTGACAGACTGGTTCTGGCATCATGTGTCTCTGCTGCCAGCACTTACCTTAGTCCCCTCTGTCCCAGCCAAAGGTTAAAAATTTCAATTAAATAGCCTAGAGGTGATTATTTACACTCGAAAACAGATTAGCTCTTTTCTTTTTTCCTTACTTTTAATACTCTGAATTCTCTTAAATAATTTGATGGAAAATGGAAAAACTATGATATGTTACAAAGTTTCAATTCACTGGACATATTTGAGTGCAAAAATAAATCAGGGCAAAGTAGCTCGATTTTTAAGATCTGAGCATAGAGAGGAGTTTTGAATTATCCTCTCCAAAAGGCAATTATTTATACAGCTCAGAAAATTAGAGCACAAAGGTTGGAAAGCTCCCGAACACAGTTGGGCAGAGACTCTCCGTGACTTCACTTTGGCTCTTACATTAGAGCAAAAATGTACTTTAAGTGGTATCCCTTAGAGGAATATATTTTATAAAAGTAAATTAAAAAAAAAACAAAACAAAAAACCAGACTTGGAAGTTATCACATCAGCGATAATTTACAACCCAGAAAATCCCCCATGAGTATTCCACTCCTATTGTGTGTGCAGATTTCTTGAATATTCGACTGGTGGTTCCAAGGGAATTCGGGGCGGGGACGGGTGGGATGCCAACCTACAAAGCTGACCTTTATACCTGTGCTGTGCTATTGTGTATAGAATAATCTCTTTTTCTTTTTCCTTTAAATGTGTTTCCTCTTGCTTCCCAGAGGACGGTGTGGAGGACAATGCAGGATAGTGTAAGCACTGGTCTTCTTATTCTTCCTCTCATGCCCATTTGTCTTTGTGCAGTCAATCTGGAGTGTTCCTGAGGAACTCCACCTCCACTCTCCCTTTCCAAATTCTCTGGAGTGCAGTGAACAGGGCGCATGGCCAGCTTGTTCAGGAGTTTCCTCTCTGCTTGGTGTTTATGGTTAACAACCATTTTGGTATTCTTTCCCAGTGGCAACATTTTCAATCTAATCTTTGTGTAAGCCTAGCTCATTTGGTGGCTGATTTAAATTCTATCCCAACGTTCAGACCATTGTCGTCGCCTGAAAAACTAGCTCTTCCCTGATAGAATGTATTGCCCTTTTCTTCTTGTGCTGAGCGAATAATTACCTCGCTAATAATAAGAACAAACCAACACCAGCTCTCATGCATAAGGAGCTAATTTTTCCATTAGCTGGGACAGAGAGAATTTAGGGGGTTAAGAAATAGTTGATGGTATATAGGCTGTTTACTCCTTTTAATTTCTACTTGAATTTGCTAATTTCTTTTAGAGTACCCAGGGAAGGAGGATTGGATGTTATTTATTTGAAAGTGTTTGTATTAGTTAACTCTTGGTTTATCTCACTTGACCAGATTGTTATCTGGTTTGATTTTCACAATGCCATCCAATTATAATAACATTCCTTAATGAAGCCTTGCACCCTATATGGCATCATGAACCCAGGACAGAAGATGACTGTCACCCGAGGGGCACATATTTATTTATGCAGCACACCTGTGACATCATGGAGCTCATGTCCACCTGGCCTTAAATCCAGGCAGTGCTAATAATGCAGTGTCTAAAATTCCTTCTTTAAAAATCACTTGCTTCAAAAGGAAATTATCCCCTGAGTAGTATTCCATTTATCATTGCAGACCTCTGAGCTGAGGGCAATTTGGATGAGGTAAGAAAGTTAAGAGGTAAACCTGGAACAGGAACATTCTGGAAGGGAAGACCTTGAAAAAAGAGGCAGGAGAGACAGCTGGCCAAAGGCCTCTTGGTGTTAAGTGGGAATGGGAGGACTTGTCATGGTTGAACAAATAGGGTCTGTTTCTTTGTTCTAGTCCATAGCTAGAATAGCTCCAGTTCAGTGTATGTACCTGCCCTTCCCAACACAGTTCTTCAAGATCTCCATAGTTCCAGCAGATGAGCCAGTCTAGTCCCCTTATCTGATGGTGACTTTGACCCTTGTAGTTTTCCCCAAGGCTTCCTTGACTGTACTGAAATGAATGCAAATCAAACTACCATCCCCATGTTTGCTAGATTTCCCTGCTTGCCTCTTTTCTCCAGGTCAAAAGGAGGGGGGAGGGGGATTCTCTTTAGTATGTGATTCTTCCAAAAATAATCACAACTTCTGAAATTCATTGATATGCTCAGTGGCCAAAAGTACATTGTTAAAATTATTGCAAATAGATTTAAGGGCTTGCAAAATAGCATCAAGATATATGTTTGTTTGGTTTTTTTATTGTTTTTAAACAAAATAAATGAAGCAACTAACATTCTAGCATCATTTCCAGTCCAATGGCTATTAAGAGTTTCAGACTAAAATGCTGGTCATAAACACATTCTCCTATGCCTCTTTGGGGCCATTTGGGTGTAATTTAGGACATCTTGGTTGTAAGGATTTGGGAGACTGTCTATTGTTCATTTTAAATTGCTATGGCATTTCCTTGTCACCTCAAAAGAGTCTGCATCCGGCTTGCTCCACTATTTTGCATTTCAAAAGGATGTCAGGCTGTATTTAAGGAACTGCTTTATTATCTAGAGCTTCAGCCACTGTTTTTAGGTGTAACTGATTATTTCCCACCTTCAGACTGTGACACAGACACAGACACACACACACACACACACACACACACACACACACACACACCCTCCACCTTAGCCTGAACAGCAAAAAGTAAAACTTCCAGTAAACCAGATTCTCCACTTTAATTAGTTTTCTAAAGATAAATGGGTCAAATCCAGATTGGCTTTCAGCCTCTGCTGCGGCTGAATAAATTATGCTCCATTCACCCCAGCAAACAAATGGCTACTGCTCCGTCCACTTCAGATTGTAAACTGCCCAGTCTTGCCTGAACCTGCTTTATCTATTTGCTGCAAAACCCCACTGGGACACCCCAGTTTCATTTTCAATGAACCCTTGGTAATAACAAGAGCAAAATGCAGTGAGCTTTCAAAGCAGGGAGAAAATTAAAAAAAACATTAAAACCAAACCACCCAACTTATTTGGTCTCAGTCTCTGCTCTTCTCCAGGCAGCATGAGCAGCGTGTGGGTGGCAGGGACAGTTGCCTGTCATAGGCTCCTTTCCATTAGGAGGCTTGTGGTTGATGAGGCCCAAGTGGGGAATATCATAAGACACACATATAAAGTGATGGCTTATCTCCAGGACATTCTGCTCATTCCACGGGCTTGAAGGATGCACAAATCTAATTCAGTGGTCTGTGCAGTGGGAACCTGCAGGAAATGCCTGCCCCTTCTCTGGGTATTTCAGCTCTTACCAAACGGACAGTGGACTATTTTTACCTCCTTGGGAAGCTCTCCTTTCAGGCATGTGGAAGAATAGTGAGAAGAGGAGGGGCATAGACTCTGTTTCAGTGCAGGCAAAGTTGTTTAATTGAATGAGGTTGTATACCATGGGGACTGAGAAGATAAATCACAGCTTTGGCTGCATAACTTCCTGGGAGATGCTAAAGCCCATTCCACATCACTGCTTTCAGACACATCCAGAGAATCATGTGGATCTCAACAATGAAATAAAAACATGCCACATATTTTTAAGGGGTAAAACCTTAGCACAATTGATATTAGGTATAAGTGGTCTGAAATCATTTGGGGAGTCATTTACCAACAAAATCATTTTTATCTCTGGGTTAAACTCTCCTTTGTCCTCATAAACCTGTAAGCAAAAGCTTTGGTGAACTCCATGTCATAAAAATGAAATGTTACACTTTCAGACCTAAAATGGAGCGATTACAGATTTATATCTATTTTATAGGGTGTTGATATGCTTACTTTCTCCTTCAGACTTTTAAATTTCTTTTGGAATTCCTAAACTTGAGCTAAAACCCAAATTGACACATTCTATAGGTATCAATCAGTCAACAAATGTATTTATTGAGTTCTTCTCTGTTGCAAAGCACTTAGTAAAACTAGCTGCCACGTACCATCGACATCACAGCACATTCTTAGTGCTGGTGTCATCAAAAGGCAAGGGACACCATTTGCAAAAGACATGGCTTTTCAAATCAGTTATACACACTATGTCTCCTCCAGGGCCCGTACCTCACGTAGAGCTTCATAAACCACTAGCATAGAGTAAATAGGAATTTGATTTTGTATCCAGATAGCCTGTACCAGAAAAAATAAAAATGTAGAAAGAATATTAACAAATGAATAATCATTGACAAAATATGCAAATCGAAAGCATTAAACATCTGTAGCATCCTTGATATAGGCCATGTCTAATAGCCCATTTTCCCTTCTTAAGCTAGAACTTTCTGCCTGAATCTTGAACGAATTAAACAGAAACTTTCTTGTCAGTTATAAACTCACCAGATGAAAAAGTCCATCTGCACCCTCGTTTGCAGTGTATCTGTCCTTTGTTGAGCGATGTAATTGGTGTTTCGGTGAGTTGATTATGAAAATCTGAATAGACAAACCACAGTAAGCTGCTAAAATCATACCTTTTAAAATATTTGTTCGAGTAACACATCAGTTGACATGGATATTTTATTAAATCACCGAACAGCTTAAAGAACCCATTCCTTGTCATGGAAAATCTGTAGTAATTTTTCCTCCGAGCTGTCTGAGACATTTGCACCACAGCTCCCAAATGTGATGTTCATGCTTATGAGAGATAGAGCTGAAGAAATGGGGCATTTTATAAATACCAGTTTTGATGTATTTGCTGTATAATCAATCAGACTTTAGCCAACTCTGGGGCCTATGGAATACATTTTAAAGCCCTGGGAATTTGGCTATTCCCATAACGTACTTGGACACTCTTTACTGCCAGCAATAAACCTCAGGCATAAACATTGTAGGGAAAACCAGATGAAAATAAACCCCTTTGAGTGAAAAGTGACATCCCTTCATAAGGTTTAAAGGTAGAGAAAGATATCTGTGATACACAATAATTTTATTACGTAAGCTCATTCAGGGTCATCATCGTCAAAGGCCCTAACTTCATGGATTTCTTTTTTTACACCCAAAATACTGGCCAAACCATTAAAAAGTAAAAAGTCAGGTTGGCAGAAAATGAATGAACCAGGAGCAGAAGTAGATTCATTCTGTTGCTGGTTAACAACTAATTTTTTGAAAGTTGGCTTTGTGTAATATGTTTAGAAGCTTTTCCAGTCTACATTGATCTGGATGGGCCTGAATGGGCAAAGCTACACCTATGCAAACAGCCCCCAAAGGGCAAACAGTTGCACAAGTTTATTTCTTGTTTGTGTCAAGTACCCATTGTGGGTTGGGTGTGGTGGGTTATTTACATGTGGTAGTCACCTTTGCTCCAGGACCTCAGGCAACACAGCAGCCATTAGTTGGAGCTTCACCTGTCACAGTGGCAGGGGGAAAGGTGGCTGTTAATTCTCCACCTGGAAGGGGCTCATCATACTGTTCACATCTCCACGGCTGAAGCGAGTCCCATGACCACAGCAGTCTCCCTGTCCCTGTGTGTCTCACAGAGAAAATACACATGTGAGTTAATAGCACATTGTCAACCACAGACAGTATGGCCAAGTCAAGAGTTTTCAATTAAAAATCTATTTCATCACACTTTCCAACTCTCAGATAAACCTTACATGAAAAAGAACAGAAAAAAATATCACTCATTCACTCAACAAATATTTATTGGCTCTGACATGAGCCAAATATGGGTAATCAGAATGTAATCACAGAGTTCACACACCTGGACAGGTGACAAGACAGAATTAACTATAATTTAAATCAGATCTTGCACTGGTGAAGATTGTAACACAATGAACTGACCTTTCGATGGGCCTTTGAAAGAACATTAAAATAAATTTTAGACTCCAAGGAGAAATCTAAGTCCTTTTTTACAAAAGGAATGTCTACATGGCCTTAGTAAACCAGCATCTTCTTCCAAGTCAAATGGATTTTTAGCACCAGATGCCTACTAAATCTATCTGAATGTTGAATTCAGTCATAATTCTATCAGAGCAAAGTTTGGGGTAAAAGTCCTTCCCCAAATCTGAAGATAATGTCTCAAAGAAGGACATAAAATGCATTAGCAATGAGTAGAAGAAAAGCAGCAATAGAAAAACAGAAGGAGCCAAGACTTTTTATTTCTGGGATTTAAATGTCTTTCAGATTCAGGCAATACATGTTTTAAATGAGAATTCGAGGTTGCATATGGGAGTGTCACTTTTGTATGACTTCATGTCCCGTGTGCTCAAAAGATTAACCCATTTTTCTGCTCTTGTCCTTTCTGGGTCAACCCAGTTGGAGCAAATCAAATTGTCCTCCCTTTCTCTCTTTCATACATCATCATTTAAGATCACCAAGAATTCGTGTTATGGAACCTGCCCTTGTCTTTTTTTACAAGATCAGTTTATTTCTGAAGAGCATTCATGAAGGAGAACACTTTTTACAGGTTAATCAGGGAAATTGCACCCACTGACAGTAACAGCAAACTTATCGATTGCAATGGACATCTCAGGAATGTGTGTCATTGGCTTCTGCGTGAAATGATTTGCAAAATCCAAGAGCTTTGATTCAGCTCAAAGAAAAATTACAATACAAATTCATAAATTATTTATGTGTAATGAGGCAGGAATCCAATGACTTTGTAAGTTTTATTCTAAGGGATTTTTGACCTCAGAAAACTCCCCAAAGCAGCCGGCATTCATTTCCGTGAAAAATACTCATCTCTGCACTTGAAAAGCTGAGCGTTTCCTTTGCTTACTCTTTGCAACTCCTTGAGTGCTAGAAAAAAGGGCTTGAACAGTCCTGGGAAGAAAACAGAGACTGCAAACTGCCTTAATTGATCTTCTCACATAAAATCCAAAAACCCAGAGGCTGTCTTTAGTGCAAGACATGTCCACACGAAAATGTTTCCAGTTATTTAGAAAAAAAAATCAAATCTTCTTTATGCAATAGACTTCAGGGACAAGGACGATTTCATTAGGCTTTTCATGGTGAGGGTTCAAGTACAGGAATACTTGTGCTGTCTTTTGTTAAGGCTTCTTGACAAAGTAAATAGAATCAGAAGCTCTTGATAGTATTTTCATTTAAAAAAAAAACCAGTTTTCTTTCTCTATGATTTTGGGTGACAAGTAAAATGAATGTTGAGGAATATTTTTTGATGAAGCTGACTTTGGATGACTTTGATCATGGTCTGACGAGGAAGGGTCTTTTTTAACTACCCTACTACACTCCTTGGATCCATTACAATAAGTGGGATTGTTACATTTATTTACCAAATCATATTTGAAGAATGCTACGTTTATGTAAATATCTGTGATGCATCCCGCTTTGTTAAATTCAGGGACAGTTGGCTGTTATAAATGAAATATGATCAGTGAGTTCCAGGACCTCTTTCTCCTACATCTTACCCTGTCATAACCAGTACCCTCCCACAGAGCAATCCAGGTGCTGTCTGCTTAATGGAAAAGAGGGAGAACATAGGACAATACCATCCTTTCCCAAGCAGTCCTCAACCTATGCAATTTCCTGTTTTGGTTTTTGGTGTGTGTTTGTTTGTTTGTTTTCTACTTGGTCTCTCAGAAACAGATTTCACATGCAGGTAGATTAACTTGTCTCTCTCTATAGTTCTATTTTGATATTATGTATTTTGACTCTATATTTCTAGTTACAAATTTGTCTTCCATATGAGTTGGACCTTTCATCATGATGTAGTAAGTCCCTTTGTTTTAATCAGCTTTTTCATCACTGTGATTAAAAGACCTGATAAAATTTTAGAGGAAGAAAAGTTTATTCGGGGCACACAGTTTCAGAGGTTTGAATCCATGGATATCCCTCTGGGCTCAGGTGAGGCAGAACATCATGGCAGGTGTGGCTGAGGAGGAAAGTAGCTCAGGACATGACAACCAGGAAGCAGAGAGAAAACTCTACTCACCACAGACAAAATACATACCTAAAGGCATATCCCCATTCCATGACCCACCCCTCCAGCCACACCCTCCTTGCCTACAGTTACCACCCAGTTCCCTGATTATGTTACAACTCTCATGTTCTGATCACGTCACCTCTGAACCTTCTTGCATCGGCTCACACTTGAGCTTTGGGGGAACACCACCTATCTAAACCATAACACTCTGCAAGTATTATTTCAACCTAATTCTCTCCTTCTCAGCTCCTATGTCATAACTGATAAGCATTTTTGACTGACTCTCTATAGTTTCCATGTCTCTTAACCTTTTTTTTTCTTTTGTCTTTTGATAATATAATTTGTCTATATCCTTTTCAGTGTATTAAATCTCTCTTCTCTTATATGTATTTTCCATTAAATCCAACCACTGAGTTTTTAACTTTTATAACTTTATTTTTCATTTCTAACATTTGTTTTTTTAAACATTTGAGCCTGTGTTTAGTGGTATGTTACTGTATTTTCTTATTTCCAAATTCTCTTTTGCAATTTCTAAACACATGTATTTCATACTTTGTGCCTGATACTTCTAATATTTGAAGTTCATTGGTCTCATCTAGTATTTCTGCAGATTCTTGCCAATAGTGCTTTATTTCCTTGGATGTACTGTGTTTTGTTTGTTCATGTTGGTTTGGTTTTGTAAGGGAATGTGTGTTTATATTCCTTGGAACTTAATCTGTAGAAAACCTTTGTGGCCTATGTTAAAGGGTATCTCTCTTTCATTCTTGCACTAAGAATTTATCTCTTAGACTCTCAGGTTATATGGTAGGATAGCAACATAGGCTCATCACTCAGGGAAGCCCAGATTTAATCTCCTGTCATTTACCCAACCCTACAAATCAGTTAAAACCAAAGCATAAGGCCATCTGGGTCTGGGGATATCCTTAGGTCAAAAGCCAGTTTCATTATTCTGGTTTTCTCTCCTGGGTTCTCATTTTCAATTAGCTTTTGGGCTTTGAATTTTGGCTTTTGAAAACTTCTTTTCTTTTTTTTTTTTTTTTTGGTACTGGGGATTGAACCCAGGGGTGCTTATTCAAGTTCTGTTTCTGATGGGTGTTCTAGGATGCCCTGGGTCATATGGTGGGTGGTCCTATTGGTTAGTATTCTTGGAGTTATGCACCTAAAACCTCTGGTCAACAAAGTCCACTGCCCTATCTAAGCAACTCCAAAGCTTCACGGGCTTTAGCCTATGGATTTTACCCACCATGGGAACAAGATTTCAGTCCAGGACCTGTGCCCTCTTGCTCCAGAACTTCTGCTGATGAGTTTCTTTCAAGGGTGATATCAACTAAAAGTTGTCATGTACAACCAGAACTGCTGACCTTCAGAAAGGCAGGCTCAGGTGCACCCTTCATCTTGTCTCTTTGTTGGCACTTGGAGAGATCCTCCTCTGTGTATTTACCAACCCAGGCAGATCGGGCAAAGAGAACAGCAAACAGAGCGGATATCTCCCTGGGACATCTGGCAGTCATCAAAACCTTCCATGGGCAGTGGCCCTTGCACGACTGCTTAATCCATTGCTTTCTGTAGAATGCTAGACTCCAAACTACTATAATTTCATAATACAGTCATGCAAACCTCAATGGCAGGGATATGTTCTGAGAAACCACCCTTGGGTGAATTTGGCATTGTGCGAACATCACAGAGCGCACCTACACAGACCGGCATGGTACAGGTCAGTCACTCCATGTGGCCTCTTGATGCAATCAAGAAACTCAGAAAACAGATGTGTAAGTTTGCTACCAGCCTCGCACATCACTCTTTTTTTAAGTAAACTTTTTTAATAAGAAAAGAAAAAAAGAACACTGTATGTAAAGTATCATATAGTAAATACATTAACCAGAAACATAGTTGTTTACCGTCACTCAGGAGTACTGTGTACTGCACATCATTGTAAGTACTGTTTTTATACCACGGTCTGCACAGTAGGTTTGTTTATGGCAGAGCCACCACAGGTATGTGAGGAATGCTTGAGCCATGTGTCACCAGACAGTAGGAATTTTTTCAGCTCCATTATAATGGAGCTGAAATACCAAATACCACCCTTGGGTATTTGGTCTCAGTGCAGGTCTGCTGTGGGTTGCAGGACCACTTGCTCCAACAGACCACTCAGAAGTCTACCTAGGCCAAAATTCTAGACATCCTGGACTAGTGCTGTGCCACCACAGCCCCACAGCCACAGGGCCAAGTGATCATGGACTGAAACCTTTCAAACCATGAGCCAAAATAAACCTTTCTGTCTTTTCAGTTGATTAGCTCAGGTGTTTTCTTACAGCAATGGAAAACTGACTAACAAATGTGCCTGCTCAGTAGGCAGGCATGACACACAAATGTATTTCATTTTTTTTTTTTTCATTCAGTTATTCATTTGTTCCCTACCTCATACAGACAGGGGCAAGCACAGATAGAGAAGAAAAGGAATTTTGGGCCTCACAAAACCATCCATGGGGTCTGAATGAGAACTGTGGGACCAAGACAGAAGCCAACCCCATCCAATTTAGCTGTGCTATTCCTTTACGTTACTTCCCCACCCATCCTCACTCTGTGTATGAGGGCTCCACCTCACCCACTAGGTGCACACCACTTTCAGTTTCCACATGATGCAGCATAAATGCTGAAGCCAAGGCTGTGGAAACACAAGCAAAGCAGAGGAGCCAATTCTGACTATGATGGTGAGGGATTTCTTCATTTCATCTCATTTCCTGATGTGTAAAGTGTAATGAAAACATAAGGCGAGGTGCATAAAGCTCTAGCTAAGCCATTGTCTGTATTGTAATATTAGTGGTGATAATAGTGATTCCAATGGCCAATTAGGCTTGGCTGTTATTATTAATCATATTAATAAGGAAGAACATCATTCCTGTTCAGTTATTAGGTTTCAATTCTTCAATGGGACCTGGCTTTACCACTCCACCGGCAGGTACACGCCTCTGCCCCAGCCCTTGGTCTGTGCAGAAAGGGGCCAGTTTGACTTCAAGCTTCAGCATGCAGATGAGCTTGAGTGCAGCCAGTGGAGGACTCATCATTGCAGAAAAAAAAAAAATGGCAGCCAATAAATTCTGGCATAGGACATTGTTGTCGAATAAAGTTAGCAACCTGGGAACATCTAAGATCCAGAACCACAGCAAGATTACAGTGGGAAGTCCAGGGTGCACATTTAGAGACCTGATAGGAGGCTCAAATTATATGAAAGTATTTGGAAGGAAGCCGCTAAGTGGATAAAAATGACCTGGAGGAGTGACGGGGTGCAGATAGGTGAGGGACCAGAGCTGAGAGCAGCCTGTCCCTGGCTCATGGCATCACTGAGGGCCACCGAAAGGCTTCTTAAAAAAGTTCAAACCAGACTGGGAGAAAACCTGGCAGAGGATTTGAAAAGTCCAAGTGAGGTGGCAGAATTGGATGTGAAGGTGAACAGCTTTTGAAACAGCCTCTTTTTAAGAACTCACTTGAAGGTGAACACAGACAGGCACAAGTTCCTGACTGTAATTTAACTGTGCAATGATCAGTGCTTGCAGAGTAGATGTGACTATGGGGAATGGCAAGAAGGAGAATCTTGCATCTATTTTTACCTTCCCCATCTTCACCTCTCTCCTTTGAAAGTAAAAGGATAGGCACAAAGCTAAGGCTTGTGGTTTGAAGATGAGGGGCAGAGGACCCGAACAATAGCCCAGGGTTCTTATTTCTCATGGATTTGTGTCCACCAAATTGTCCCACTGCCAATCATCCAAGACTTAGCCTGTTTCCCGATCAAAGCTAGATTTGCCTAACAACCTTGTCTAGCACAGCAGATGAATGCAGGGGCACTCACTCCACATCTGTGAAGCACCTTGGAATAGGCAGGCTTCTCACATGCTGCCTCGTGTGCCAAACCTGAAATGACTGGAAACAGCTATTAGATGGCTCCCTTGAGACTCCCAGGGCTCGTTTGTGGGTTCCCAGGGGCCTGATGCCACAGTCCATCTGTGCCTGTGGTTTTTCAACCATTGTCAAAGGTCAACCAAGAGGTGAACAGGCATTTTACTGGGTTTACTGCTATTCTGTCCCTTCTTTCTTGGCCATAGTACTTTCATAAGATCCTCTGCTTGGAAAAGAGAAGAACAAGAAAGGAAGGAGGCAGAAAGGAGGAGAAAAAAGAGAAGGGAAGGGGGAAGGAGGGATTTCCCTTTCTGATGCGAAGTCTGGTTCCAGAGCCCAGAGCTGGGGAAGAGCACAGCTCCCTCATTCGTTTGCTCACACACCAAGGGAAGCCAAGAAAGCACCTGGGTGAAGGGCAGGGCAGAGGACAGATCTGGATGCCATGACAACTGTGTTCCTGGAACATGAAGTTAACTATGCTGCTAGGTTTGCTTCTCATTAAATTGCTGTTAGATTCTCAAAGGCTGCTGACCATGAGAATTTGGGGTTCAAGGTGCTCATTTAAAAGCTCTTCCTATATAATAAGAGTATTATCAGGTACATTATTTTTGGTTTGATTAGGAGCAAAGGCTATGGCTCTATTGATTTAAAATGATAAGAGCCTTTCAGCACAAGCTATTTAAAATGCTCATGGGAGTTGTAAAAGGACCCTCCAGGATTATTGAATTTTGGTTATTACATATTTTTGTCTTCTGTGTCCAAATTATTGAATTATCTTGAATTGGGGTCAGCTCCTTTCCAATCCTTTTGAGTCAATGTGACTCAAGCAGTTCTTTGGTTTATCAGAAACACCAATCCCGCGGTAGGCCTTGGGCAGCCTTCCTGGCGAATGTGGATGCTTCCCTCAAGAAGGTCACACAAGAAAGGACGGGGGCAGCCTTGGGCCAGCCATGCAGATTCGCCATTGCTGCCAGGGAAAACCAGTTGAAAGCATCTGTTCTGTCACGGGGACTCTCAGAGTTGGAAGAGACTTAAAGTCCACCTGGTCCAATATCTTCACTTTACCAAGGAGGATGCTAGAATCTGGGAAGATGAAATGACTCATCCGAAAAGTCACTCGCACTGCACTGGCTTAGAGCTAAGATGTGATTTTTGCTTCTCAGCTTCTAGTCCAGTAATATATCAAGTAATGAATTTTAAAAATAATGACATACTGTGGTAATAAGCTTATTTTTAATTCTATTTTCTTCTGTTAACATCAGGAATTTTGGATGTGCGTGCATTTGTGTGTGTGTGTGTGTGTGTGTTCCAGAATGAAGAAAAGCCACAAAGTTACAATCACAAAGGTGGGGGGGAAGTAAATTCAAACTTGTTGGATTCAATGTTCATTGTTACAAAGAAGATGAATCCTTTTATCTTAAACTAGATGTTTTTTGGTACTGGAGCTTCGAAACAAGGGTGCATTACCACTGAGCCATATCCCCAGCTGTTTTGTTTTTTGAGACAGGATCTCCTTAAGTTGCTTAGGTCCTTGCTAAGTTGCTGAGGCTGGCCTCAAACTTGTGATCCTCCTGCCTCAGCCTCCTAAGTTGCTGGTATTACCGGAGTGCACCACTGCACCAGGCTAAACTAGACTTTATTTTTTAGAGCAATTCTAGGTTTTTGAGGAGATCCCTGTCCCCACATACACAGCTTCGTATTTGTCGTATTTATTAACAGTGGGAAACTACAGGACAACTCTCCATCTAAGCGTGTTTTAAAATAACTCTTCAGGGGCATTCTATCTTTCATGTTATCGTTTTCTTGTGAAAACACAGACGAAGCACTGGAACCCTATTGAGTGGGTTAACCTCTCCTCTGCCAGGTAAGATGGCAGGGTTGGGGGGAGCAGAGGTGAGCAGGAAAGGAGATGGCTAAGCTTCTTTCCACCTTGCAAATGCCGACGTTCAATGAGCAGTGACAATGAAGGCAGTGGCTGGGTCCTTCCTCCTGTGAGACCCTCTGGAAATCCAGTGTGGGAACAGGCACATCTACTTCCAGCTCCCACGTTATTGTGTCAATAGCAGTCTCCTCCAGCCAAGTCCTGTCTGCGTGGTGGCATCTACCCCCACCAACACGAGACAGCAAATACTCTCCGTCTGCGTCTGAGACACAGGGGTATTTGTTACTTCTTCCCCCATGGGCATGATTTCATGCTTAATTTGAAAAATCAGGGCCCACTGCTGGGTCAGGCTGTTTGTGTAGCTGCAACACGGTTTTCCTGGCTGTTTGTGGCCTCGCGTTTCCCCTCGGTGTGAGCAACGCGGGACCAGGCTTGGGGACTGTTGGAATCTCACGGAGATGATTAATTACGGAGCATCTCGTCACAGCTGTTTTCCTCTTCTCAGTTCTCTGGGCCTCTTGTCCCTTCCCCCGTTCCCCTCTCCCCTCTGTGCTTCCCCCCCCCTTACCCTGCCCCCCCACTGCCCTGCCCTCCCCCAAGGCTTTCTCACAGCTGTGGCTTCTCTTATGAAATTCTAGGCCACAACACAAGAAAAAGGTGTTTTCATATCATGGTTCATTTCCTGCAGTCAGAGCAGACACAAAAGCAAAACACTCTAAAGATGCTGAGCGCTTGGAGAATGTCCATTTCCTCAGCAGACGCTCCCCTCCCACCTCCCCTGGGTCCCTTAGTCCAAACTGCCCCTCTTACAGGAACGCTAAGTGATCGCATTGGCTGGAAATAGAGGTTCAAAATGTAAGCAGGTCTTTTTCACTTGTGAGAGGTTCATGTGTTGGTTTCTTCACTTTATTCACAGAATGTGTGAGATCAAGTAAAAACTCTCACCACTTCTCATCAAACAGAATGTAAGCACAAATAGTTTCATATACTCCTCCTTTGCCTTAAATAGCCTTAAATAGTGTCACCTTTTCTTAGGGCAGAGGAGTTCCGCAGAGAGGTTTCCTACCTGTGAGAAGCAGGGCCACCTGACACACCTGCGGAAGCTAAAATTGACTTCTCCATCCCAGCCTTCTTCCCCCAACCCCCCACCCCGATTTTGGTGGAAAAGAAACTAGCAAGAGTTTTCTCTCCTACTTCCTGGAGATGCAGTGTACTACAAAGCAGTTCCAGAAGGATCTGCTGCTGTTGCTACTGAGGGCTTCCCAGCCCACTGGACCAGCATTCTGAATCTGCAGGACTTGGATCACCTACCCAAGATGCTTATTAAAATACTGATTCCTGAGGGCCAACCCCAATCAGTCCACCCGGGGAAAACAAGAGGCAGCACATCTATATTAGCGAGCTCCCCAGTGGTTCTGAAGCCACTGCCCCGCATGCTAAATGGACCATTGCCCCCTTGGAGGGCCTGCTGCTTTCATCTTTGCACCCCCACTGCCAGCGTGCTCAATGCACGTTTCTTTAAAGGACTGTACTATCAGACGAGTATAAATGACTTTATGGCTCACGAATTGTAGAATTCAGCCTCCAGCAAGTTCCCCAGCAGAGCCAGAAGGAAGACTTCCTGGCAGGAAGTCTTTGCCAGGCTGGTAGGTCTCACTAAGGTCAACCCTACTCTTGTGTCACTGTCCTGTCTTTGACAGGAATGAATACAAGGAGCAGCCACAGCCAGCCAGCAGCATGACCTGACTCTGGAAGTCTTTCTAGAGAGAGGTTCATATAAATTCTAAACAGACTGATAGATACTAGATCTGCACATTCTGCAACTGCCTATGGTATTTTCTTATTCAGGGAAGGGAAGACAGGCTCATTTCAGTCTGCTGCCCTGGGCTTAGTCCTGCTCTGCCCTACGTTGCCCAGGTGGCCTTGGACAGGTGATTTCCCATCATAGAGCCTCAGATGGCTCATCTTTAAGCCCCGGGGGGTGGGGAGTTGCAGAGGCTCCATGGTCTACTCACTCTGACCCCATCCAGCACTGACCAGCAGTCCTGAACCACACTCTGCCGAGAAAGCCACCGAGGGTCCCAAAACACAGCTGAAATGACGCTGATGAGCCGCTTCCTACAGATGCGGTAGCCCTGGAGGTTTGGTTTCCTTTCAGAGTGTCTGGTCAATGTCTTTTAGGGGATGGTTCCTATTTCTTTGTTATACAAAAGGGAGCCAGAGAGGGATGGCATAAAAAAGTGGAATTTTCAGGAATATCACAAAAGAACAGAGGTGGAGAGAAGTCATGCTGGAATTTAAGCCTCTGAAAACATTTGGCCAAACACTGAACTCCCTGTTCCCCTGCATGTTCAATGTTATGAATTTTCACATGAACCCATGGGGTTCCCAGGACCCACCCTTCCCTGGCCCCTCACTTCCTCACCCTGCAAGGATGTGGTTCCCAGTGTCCTCTGCAGCTCTAGCTTAGACTGGGAGATGTTCCATTCCTCCTTGGAAGGGAATCATGCCTCCATTTCCCCCTTGAGGAGGCATGACCCAAATGACACAGCCACGTTCTTCAGCCCAGGGAGAGTTTGTTCTCCATTGGCTGTAAAGAGAGAATGTATCTCAGATCTTGAATAATTGTGGTTGAATAATCGGGTAAATGGAATTGAACTTCGGGTCTCCAGATGAAAATGGAATTCCACTCAGATGTTAGATTGGATCTTTTTCAGAGACCCAGAAAATCGTGGGTTTGCCTCCAAATTTTCTCCAATGTGTTTTCTTCTTTTTCCTTTACCTTGGCCCTCAGTGGGATAGAAATCTCCGGGTTAGAAATTTTGTTCATTCCTATCAATATGACTTCCTGAACCTCCCATGAGGCAGAAGGGAAGCCAAATGTGATTCTTGGCCTCTAGAGTTCCATCATGAGGCGACTCCTCAGAGCAGAGGAAGGTGCTGCCATTTCTGACCTTCAGTCTGCCTTCTGAGACACACCTGCCATGTTGCTTAGAATAAGGATTCAGGAGGATTTTCACACAGCTGTGAGCCGTGTACCATGCTGCCTACTCCACCTGTCTTCCTAGTACTGATGTCAGTACACTTGAATGAGTTCACCACCTCCCTTCTCCTCCCATCATATCTGCTGTTATTCTGGAAGCTGTATGGCCTTTGTCTGTGTTCTACCTGCCTACTAATAATTTTTAGGATAATTTTTTAAAGATCATCAGGCAAGTAAGAATTGTACCTCACTGAAAGTCCCTGCTTGACCATGGGCCGAGTTACCTTGGGCAAGTCAGTTAATTTCTCTGAGTCGCTAATGTAGCAATTCTCAGTCTCGACTATATACGAAAATTAACTAGGTGCTTTAATAAATGTTGATGCCTGGGCCCTGTCTCCAGAGATGTTAGTCCATTTGGTTTGTGGCTGACTCTGCTCTTTCAAAGTAGAATTCTTAAAGAGTAACAACATCAGTCTCACCTGTTCACCTGTTAAAAATGAAGAATCGCAGGCCCTCCTCCCCAGGTGTATTGCATCAGAATTTGCATTTCAACAGGACCCCAGGTAATTTATAGTACATGATAGGTGGAAAACCATAGCTCTTATTCCTTACCATTGAAAGGTGGATAATAATATTCATGATGTGCTGAGCTCTGTGCTCCATGTTTTTCTCTGTATAATCTCAAAAGAATACACAGGAGCAACTGCATTCACAGCATATCTCTAGGCCTCCTTGCCTGTCTCACAAAGCTCTGCTTCTGTGGCCTGGTGGGTTTGTTGGGGTGGTCATTGTTCTTTGATGTGGTAAAGCTGATGTTGGCATTGAAACAGCTATAGAAAATGGTTCTACAAGTTAGCACTTTCCTTTTATCTAGAAACCGAACCTCCCTCTAAATATTTAACAAAATTTACCTGCTTTTCCTATCACATTTTCATTTGATCTCGGGTTTTTTAGCCACTCTTGTTGGGTGATTTGAGGAACCGTATGAAGTAGTTGTTAGGGTGGGAATTAGGTGAGCCAGAAGCTGTAGGAGTTGGGTTCAAGCTGGACGAACAAGTTTGTTTACAGGGATCAGCAAACTGATTTTTATAAACAAAATTTTATTGGAACACAGCTTCATTCACAGTATGATAGCAGCATTTGGTAGTCATGAGATTAACCTGTGGCCTACAAAACCTAAAATAGTATTACGTGGCCTTTCACAGATGAAGTTTGTCAATTCCTGATTTAGAGCAACCGTTAAATGAGGGCAAGGGTGGATGTCCACCAGTGCCGGGGTCCGAGTTATGAATAGAGCCAGGTTCTGAGTTGCTTCCCTTTATGGGCCCTAAAGGGAATTCCTCCTGCCTGCAAGAAGAGTTGCAACTCACCCGGCGGGGCGAGCTTAAGACAGAAATCGCTAGATGCCTTACCTCTGCCTGTTTGAACAAATAACACGCCACATCTAGGGAGTCTTGTATATAGCACGGGATGTCCGAAGAACTCACTTTATTGAACAAGCATTGACATTAAATAGGCCTAGAACTAACCAATCAGCAAGCAAGGCGGTTCAGCCTCTCACGCTACGTCATAGCCACACCCCTTGGTTTAGCCCCGGTCCTTAAAGGTGTGGTAAGCAGTCAAATCTTTATCCCTTGGCAGACATAGTCCCAACAATTCCCCTTTTTTTGTTTATTTAAAAAATGGGTCTCTCCATTTATTTTTAAATGGGATGTCCCATCTTGTAGGGTGTCCAACTCATAGAGAGTGTGCCCGTCTAGGTCGACTTCTCCTCTTTGGGAAAAATCTTACCTGTTATTGGCTATCACTCTAGCACTTTAGGTGGACGTGTCTAGGGCCAGCAGGTGGCCAAGGGGAGCACACGGGACATGACAGTCACCTTTGGGAAGGCTTGACTGGATGGCATACCTCTGCATCCTGTTAAGGACCGTGGCCAAGCCTATAGGGCTATAGCTCAGCGTGACAGTAGACAACCTAGCTGTATCTGGCCAGTTCTATAGGGCTAAAGGTGCACACAAAGACAATGACAATTAGGGATTTCACCAAAAAGAGAAAGTCTACCCATTTAGCAAGGATTTCACCAAAAAGAGAAAGTCTACCCATTTAGCAAGGATTTCACCAAAAAGAGAAAGTCCATCTATTTAGTTTAGTTTAAAGGAAGCCTTTTGGCCTAAAGTCCAGATGACTGTCACAGGAATGGGACTCTTCTCTTAGAGTCCAAAGGAAGCCGTCCAGCACAAAGTCTAAATAATTGTCCTAAGATATAGCGCTCTTCTCTCAGAGTCCAAAGGAAGTCATCTAGCATAAAGTCCAGATAATTGTCACAGGAATGGCACAGTCCTTCTTCTCTCATCGCAGAGGGTTGAGATGTTGACAAAGAAGGAGTCCAGGATAGTGTCTTTGATGAATTTTGAAATGGATGTGATGAGAAGGTTAATCACAGCACGACAGGAGCTTTGTCACGGTTTTTTCATTTCTGTGGAAAAAGAAAGGATCACTCCTCAAGAGCTTGTGCTCCTGGGTAGTCATTTTGGTCGGATTGGCAATATTTGAGATCTCTGGCAGGCACCCATATAGGGTTTTGCTCCCCCATTGGGAAGACACATCCAAAACCTCTGCCAGCACTTATTAATGGATCAGGACCTCTCCAGACTCCAGTTAATGGGTCTTTCCATCGGACCTCAACTTTTATATAAGGCGTTTGGTTAGACCAGTGTCTCTGAAATGCAGATAGAGGCTGCTGTTTGGAAAAATTTAAAATATTTAAAGCAAGCATAGCTGTTTTCAACTGGTCATGAGGGTTGCTTCCCCCATTTTGTTTTATTAATTGGTCCTTTAAGGTTTTATTATGTCTTTCTATTATGGCTTGTCCTTTTGGGTTATATGGAATCCCTGTGGTATGCTTAATATGCCAAGTTTGGAAGAATTTTTGTAATGATTTGCTTACAAAACAGGGTCCATTATCAGTTTTAATTTGTTTTGGCAATCCAAGAATAGCAAAGCATTGTAAAAAGTGACTTTCAGCATGTTTAGCCCTTTCTCCAGAATGTGCCGTGGCCCAACAAGCATGTGAATAAGTATCTATGGACATAAATATATATTTTAATTTTCCAAATGGCACATAATGGGTTACATCAGTTTGCCAGATAGTGTTGGGCCTTAGGCCTCTGGGATTTACCCCAGGGGACTGGAGAGGTGGGACCTGTAAGAAGGGCAAACAAGATTTACATGTCCTTATAATCTTTTTTAAATCTTTTATAGGAACTAAAGGAAATTTATTATGTAGACCTCTCCAATTTAAATGAGTAAGGTTGTGAAGACCTTGAGCTAACTGAAGGTCTTGTTGATATGGAACTGTAACTGTTAATACACCTGTGGTGGCCAACCGGTCAGCGGCCTGATTTCCCTCAGATAGGGGCCCAGATACGCCTTGATGTCCCCTAAGATGTTGGAGGAACATAGGTTCATTACGCCCTTTTAACAGGGATCGAACCTGGATCATCAGAGGGGTGATAGGATTATTATCTATCTTTATATATGAGGCATTTAAAGTAGGTAATAGGTTAATTACATATAAACTATCTGAGAAAAGATTCATAGGCTCTTGGACATGGGTCAAGGCTAATGCAACAGCATATAATTCTTTAAATTGAGCAGAACCAGTAACTGCTTCAAAGTATTGTGTCCTTTGGCCTGAGGATGGGTGAAATATTACAACTGCTGACTCTTCTTTTCCTCCATCTGTGAAGACATTTACTGCCTTGGGGAGTGGCTTGCTAGAAAACAAGATGGGGGGAGTCCACTCCAGTTTGGGGAAAGAAGAAGTCCATTTGCTTGACCCGTAATGACAGTCAACTTTTCCTAGAAATCCTTCTAATGCATAGGAGACTCTAGGGTTGTTTCTCTGTATCCATTCAAAATCTGACAAACGGTAAGGAATTGTTAAAATATCTGGGTCTTTTCCATAATGCCTCAATGATGTATCTCTTCCTTTTATTACAAGATCTGCTAATTGATCTAATTGGGAATAAACTCGAGGTGCTCCTCCCACAGAGGAATGTATCCATTCTAAGGGATTTCCCATCTGGGTGAGCACAGCTGTCAGGAGTTTAGCACCTGAGAAAATCCATAAATATAGAGGTTGCTTTGGTTGGTATCGAGCCAATTGGGCTGAATTGAGGGCATCTTGGACTTTTTGTAATATTGACAGATGACTCTCTTCTAGTAAAATCACATCAGAGGGGGATTTTCCCCGTAGCAACTCAAAGAGAGGTAATAAATCCTCAGTAGAGGTATGAAGCCAAGGTCTTAACCAGTTTAGCTCTCCTAATAGCTTTTGTAACTCTGTCAAGGAATAAGATTTTTGAATGAGAAGTTGGGGTTTGAGAGGACAAACAGAGTCTAGGCTAATTTTTGTCCCCAATATTTTAAAGGGAGGAATAGTTTGTATTTTATCATTGGATATGTGTAATCCTCCTTTTTCTAAGAGCTCTCGGAGGGTTAAGTAAGCAGAGTTTAGTTGTTGGACATCAGTAGTACCCAGGATGATGTCATCCATATAGACATATAAGGTAAGCTGTGATTTTTTCATTAATGGCGACAGAAGACATGAAACATAATATTGACAAAAGGCTGGGCTATTAGCCATACCTTGAGGGAGAACTATCCATTCATATCTTTCATCTGGCTTATGACAATTGGTTGATGGGACAGAGAATGCAAATTTTTCATAATCATCTGGATGAAGAGGTATTGAAAAATAACAATCTTTAATATCAATAATAATTAAGGTTAAATCTCTTGAGATAGAAGGGATCCAGGGAAGGCCACGCAAAGGTGTGCCAACAAGGAACATCCTATCATTAATTTTTCGGAGGTCTTGTAACATCCTCCATTTCCCTGTGGCCTTCTGTATAACAAAAACAGGACTGTTCCATGGGCTAAAAGAAGGTCTAATGTGTCCTAGGGCTAACTGTTCTTGGACAATTGCCCTTAAATGGTTTAGTTTTTCAGTAGGAAGGGGCCACTGCTCGACCCAGATTGGGGGGCCATCTCGCCATTGAATGGCAGGAACTTGGGGAGCAGTGGCCCTTAGGATTGGGGGTGAAACCCTATTTGAGGATTGGAAAGTTTTCTTTCCATATCATTTTTAAGCTCTCTATGGGTTGTAGTAATGTAAGCCTCAGCTTCTCCTAGGATGTCTTGACCTAATAAATTAGAGGTTAATCCAAGGGCCACAAGGGGGCGAACTTCCCCTTGGTTTCCATCTATATCTCTCCATTTAAGCCAATTTCTGGTCTCTTCTGAATGAGTGTTTCCACCTACTCCAAGTAACTGAGGCCCTGGGATTAGTTCCCATTGGGGTGGAATCTCTTCTTTCCTTAGTATAGTACGATCTGCCCCAGTATCAATTAGGCAACGAAATTTCCTTCCTGATATATAAATATCCATCTTTGGTCTAATCCCTGGAACAATAGGAACTGTCCAATGGACCTGTGGGGGACTGGGAGCAGGGGAACCTCCTTGATGTAACGGGGCTGGAGGCTGCCCCCTTAGGAGTTTAAAGGTTTCCCCTGAACATCAAATTTAGACCTGCAATCTTTTTTCCAATGATATCCTCTTTTACATTTAGGACAGAGTGTTCTAGGGGCAGCTGGACTTTGAGTCTGGCCAGGGGAGCATTCTGGAGGCCTACCATGGCCATTAGGGCAGTCTCTTTTAAAATGGCCTTGCCGTCCACACTTAAAACAGGTTCCTTTTCCATTTAAAACTGTTGCTAATACCTCAGTGTGGGCATTGAGAGCAGTGCTCAATATCTGAGATTGATGAGTTGTTGAACCCACATCTTTGGAGGCAACAATCCATCTTCCCATAGATCTATCTTTTAACCCAGCACAGGCCAGTTTGTGATCTGCGGTCATTCCTTCCCACACTAACATTTTTGCGAATTGATCCCTCATCGTACCAGGTGGAAATTTCCTTTGAAGGCTTTTTTCCACTCTCTCAATAAATGTAGCTAAATCCTCATTAGTTTTTTGAGTGATTCCAGCTATAGGAAGCTCTGTGGGGGCCTTCCTCTAGCTTTTTCCATGCTGCCAGCCCTAGAGCTCGCACCTGTTCTCTGTATGGAGCTGGTAATTCTGCTTGTTGAATTCCTGTGGCATACTGATCACTAGTTCCTGACAGCATCCCAAAGGTTATTGGTATGGGAGGATTTGTTGTTTGATTCCTCTCAGCCTGCGTATGGCATTCATCAGAAAAATATGCACACCATTTAAGGAATAAAGGTCCTGGGAGCACAGCTTTTGTTAGATCCTTCCAATCTCTAGTGGTACAGGCATGATGAGCAAGATTTTGTAATATACATTCTGCCCATGGTGAGTTTACACCATCCTCTGCTACAGCCTTTTTTAATTCTTTTAATTCTTGAGTCTCCCAGGGATACCAGATATTTGGCCTGTCTTCCCTCGGATTTAAATTAACTGGAAATGCCATTACAGGTGAAAGCCCACTAGAGGGCGCTGGCGCCTCTTGGTATGGTAATGGCGCCAAAGGCTTACTAAGAGCTAATTCAGAAAATGGCGGATCACTTTCAGAAAGTTTCGAGCCACGTGGTTGGAGGTCTTTGTTCTCGGGACCTTGTTAGAACTCTCTAAAGGAGGGGCTGTAGTTTCTAATTCCCTGGAGTGAGATTTCTTTAAATTTGCGGACCGGGAAAAGTTAGGTGTTTGTTTTTCTTGTAAAAGCGAGTATGCTTTTAGGGCGGATAAAGCTGGATAAACTCCCGGAGGCGGGGATTCCCCGTACTCAATTTCTCGGTCCCTTAAAATTTGTGTTATTTCGTCCCAAATCTCCCAAGAATTAAAATCAGACTTTTGGAGCCAGGGAGCCGCCCGTTTTAATGAACTCCAGATTATTTCCGATTGACCGTCTGATATTTGGAGACCTTGCTTTCTCAATAAACTGCGCCACGCCTCAAGGGCTGGGTCTCGTGATTTCCTGAATGCTAAGATTTGTCCCATAATAAAAGGGGATTTCTGCAGCGAAAGAGACGCTGTGTCTCTAACCTTATTAAGCTCACCGATAATTTTTTCCTTGTTCCCGCCCCACGTTGGGCGCCAACCTGCCGGGGTCCGAGTTATGAATAGAGCCAGGTTCTGAGTTGCTTCCCTTTATGGGCCCTAAAGGGAATTCCTCCTGCCTGCAAGAAGAGTTGCAACTCACCCGGCGGGGCGAGCTTAAGACAGAAATCGCTAGATGCCTTACCTCTGCCTGTTTGAACAAATAACACGCCACATCTAGGGAGTCTTGTATATAGCACGGGATGTCCGAAGAACTCACTTTATTGAACAAGCATTGACATTAAATAGACCTAGAACTAACCAATCAGCAAGCAAGGCGGTTCAGCCTCTCACGCTACGTCATAGCCACACCCCTTGGTTTAGCCCCGGTCCTTAAAGGTGTGGTAAGCAGTCAAATCTTTATCCCTTGGCAGACATAGTCCCAACACACCAGTCGTCTGTCTGATTTCTTTACTTGGGTCCATGGCACAGCTTATGGCTGGAGTCCCAACCAGACTGAGCTGCTGTGTGGTCATGTGGAGCCAGGCAGAGGACCTACGACTGGTTTGTCTTCCATCTGGGAACAGAGTGGAGCCAAGAGATTTATCAGCTTTGTACATGGAGACCAGCCCTTGTTAAGTTGGTGGAAGTATTGCTTGGGCTCCTATCTAAAAACGTTCCCTTCATAAGCAAGTACATTTCAAACTGGAAAGGAGCCTTGTCAGCAAACCCTGCGTTTAAAAAAAAAAAAAAAAAAAAAAAAAAAAAAAAAAATCCAGTCAAGGTGGAAAGAAAGGACTGGGCGGGGGTGGGGGGTGGGGGAGGGATGGGAATCAGAAAAAGTGAAAGGTATTTGTTGCCAGCCTTTTCCAGCAAGAAATTCTCTTCTCAGGGAATATTTCAAGCAGTTGGAATATAGACATGAAGCCAAATTTGGATACTATCAAAAGTTCCTAAATTAAAAGCATGTGCTCCTCTGTATCTTTTTTTCTCATCATGGATCTATAGAGAAATCTCTAGTCACTTAAGATTTGGTCTCTACTGTCTGTCTGAGGATCAGCAATTGCTACCTATGAGGCAGGAATTTATTGTTACAATTGAACTTTAAAAAAGGGGGCAGATAACCATAAGCAGAAAGAATCTCCCCAAACACGGGTTCTTGAGCTGGGACACTCCTTTGACTCCATCTGATATGTATATGTATTTTTTTTCCTCTCATTATTCTTTGAGGTCCCTTCTCTCAAACTCGTTTGCTTATATTGCCAAGTAGTTGGTCATTAGAGGGTCTAAGGAGGCCCATGGATAGCAGCTGGATTGAACTGAAGTCTAGTAATGAGCTGTTGCCTAATCTCATCCAAATGGTGTTTCTAGATCTGCAAGTGGTGATTAATAAATGAAAATTTCAAGTTGGACCAAAAAAAAAGTAAAAGAAAGGAAAACGATACTAGCATTCTTGGTCTAACAGATTGTTCAAATTATATTCTTTCTGTTTCATTTTGCAAAGTTTTATCAAAAGGGACAATTAGAAGTCTTTGCATAATCTCTCTGTACATAGGTTTTGTCTGTACATAGGTTATGCTGCCAGTGTATCCTCTCTGGTATAGAGCTGGCTCTGCTCTTTGCCTGTCATGAGGATATCAATGTGGTTGACTCTGCTTTCAGAGCAGAACTTGAAATGTGTGGTTTACAAACTTACAATAGCTTCATAGAAACAATGATGCTCTTGTGTCCAATCATTGCAAGAAGTAGATTATTTTTCCAGGTTTTTTTTTTAATGTTCTGGAATTTTTTATAAACAGAATCAGTTTGGTAGTTCTGATTGAATTGATCAGTAATGAGTTTTGCTGCCAGTGAATCTGATGTCAGGAGATTGCAAGAGAAGGAACAGATGTGAGGATCTCTGTTTACAAGAAAGACGCTTTTCTCTTTAACCACTACATGCGAGTTATGAGAAAGGTTCACATTTTCTTTTCTCTGTATATTTACATGAAGTTTCTGGAAATCATTTTGAGGATTCTGTACATGACAGGAGTTTCCCAGGGGCAATAGATGAGGGATTTAGGGATGAAATTGGTCTGTGCATCAGGGATGGGAAAGGATTCCAGGCTCTTCATATGCTTTATGAATTAATATCTGTATGCATTACCCTCTTAATATAACACTGAACCAGGAAGTCTCGTGAGCCATGGGATTTAGCTGTAAAATACTCAGGGCCTCCCTTCATTTTTTGCTCTACCCCTTTTCTACTTTATTTTGCACTCTGAAGTTTTAGGTAAAGATAGTTTCTTTACTTATATTTTGCCTTATCCCAGGTTTTTGCATTGGATGTAGCCCTAGCCATAAGTCTCACTAAAGGCCATTACCATGTACAGCATTGTATTGTCAACAACTGGGTGTGTGGGCTCTGAACTCTAATCCTGGGATCCCAAGTGGGTCATGAAAACTGTGGCCCACGAAGTTTTGGGTCTTTATCCCCCATTATCAAAGTGGGATAAACCCAATTTTAGAATCTGGACAGTTCTTGTCTCATCCTAGTCAGTCCCCAAAGGAAGCCAATGTACTAGCTTACTTTTTGAATTCTCACAAGAAGTGGTGGCCAATCACAATAAATGAAATGTGTTGTTAGGTGTTCTGTACTTTGCAATGCACTTGGACTAATCTTTTTTAATCCTTGCAGTAACCCTAGGAGTGAGGTACTAACACCTCTACTAATCAGGAGACTCAAATCCACAGAAGCAAATGATATTCTCTGGATTTCATGACTGAGAAGTGGAGGTGGTGTTCAAATCCAGACCTTGATTCCACATACCAGTTCTTTCCACTTCTGTGTGTGGTGATGACCATGAGATATGGATGGACGGCCAGTGAAGCAGAGTCCTCATGTGTGATAAAGGAGCCCATGTAGCTGACAGAGGGAAGAAGGGAAGGTATCAGGATGGTGGGAAAGGAGGATGCATTCACAGGAAGCAGAGAAGCAGAGAGAAAGGTCATTTTCTTAAAAAAAATGAAATCAGAACTTTGAGTCAAGTCCCTTCTAGAAGAGTTCGCCCTCTTCTGGTTTCCTGATACTCCTCACAGGGCCTTGAGCAAGATTTGGAAGGATTTGTTGAAAGTGGGAAGGTGTAGGGTATCCTCCATCGTTTCCTCTGCATGGCTTTTATTACCTACAAAGGGCCAGACAGCCAATGTGTTAGGCTTGTAGGCCAACAGCCTGTCACAGGTCTGTCACAACTACTCAGCTCTCTCCTTGTACCGTGAGAGCAGCCACAGACAATACATAAACGAGTGAGTGTGGCTGTGTTCCTGTGGAAGTTATTTACAGAAAGCATCCAGCTGGAGACCACAGTTTGCTGGTCCCTGCCTTAGAACAATGGCTTTTACCCAGGCTGCACATTACAGTCACCTGGGGAAATATTGAAAAGTATCAGCGCCCTGGGCCCTTCTCCACAATCACTGAATCTTTCTGAAATAGGATCTGAGTATCTATCTATCAAATCAATCATATATATGTGTGTGTGTGTATGTGTGTGTGTGTGTGTATGCATGTGTATATGTGTGTATATAAAATTCGAGAATTCTATAAAATTCTAGTATGAAAGCACAGTGGAGGACCCACATCCTAGATTCTGAAGCAGTAGTTCTCAAAGTATGATACCAGAAACAACAACATCAGCATTAGTATGTTAGAAATCAAATTGTTAAGCCCCACTCAGTGGTAGAGTACTTGCCTAGCATGCGTTAGGCACTGGGTTTGAACCCCAGTACCACATTTAAAAAAAAAACTAAATAAACAAAATAAAGGTATTTTAAAAAAAGAATTACTTAAAAAAATATATTGTTAAGCCCCATTCCAGACCTACTGAATCTCAGTCTCAGGAAGTGGGGCCCAGAATCTGTGTGTTTTAATCAGTCTTCCAGGTGGCTCCAAAGCAAACCAAGTTTGAGAACCCCAGGTCTGGAGCTTTCAGAATAAGCATTCAAGCCCAGAGCCCTCCCCTGAATTCTCATCTTGGGTAAACCAGGCATAAGATTCTGGAGTCAGCTGAATCTAGCATTATTACTCCAGCTTCCAGTTCCATTTCTGCCCTTTACTCCACCTCCCTGCGCCCTGGAGTTTTTAATCTATAAAAAGGGTGATAATTGGGCTGGGGATGTGGCTCAGCGGTAGAGCGCTCGTCTAGCACGTGCATGGCCCGGGTTCGATCCTCAGCACCACATAAAAATAAACGCATTGTATACAACTAAAAGCAAATAAATAAATATTTTTTTTTTAAAAAAGGGTGATAATTGATATGCTTGCCTATGTGATGCTTAGGGTGGTTGAATGGTCAAATGTATGTGAAGGCAGTTAAGACACTAGCAAGCCTAGCACACACATCATCACCTGCTGAATGGTAATGGTAGAAGGATTTACAGTTATTGTGCATGGCCTTGATCCCAGGTTCTTGGTCCAGGGGGCTGCTATGGCCCAGAGGGTTACTGCTAAGCATAATAACGGGTACTCAAGGATTAGTTTCTGTCTTACCCTTACCCAAACCATGCTGTTTCTGCCTTCTGGAGGATAACAAAGTCATAAAGAGAAGAAAGCAGGACCAGAGAGCAGTACCACATAGACAAGAGGATGGGACACACTGCCTACAGAGCAGGAGGGAGCAGGCAGAATGAGGTCCCATACAATGTGCTAAATCCATAGGCCCTTAAGTGAAGTTGATGACATGAACAGTGAATCCTCTTGGGGTACTCTACCAGGAGCCTCAGGACCACACGGATGGTATATCTTGCTACACGTTACCTGTCAAGAAGTGGTACCAGCTATAATCACAGATGTGCCCCAACAAGCCTGGATACCTTTACAATTGACATGTATCATTTGTTCCTTTGACAAACTGGGATACTTTGGGGACAAATTTATGGTTTGTAGATTTGACAGTAAAGGGGATAAATACTTGTTGACATAACTATCCCTTAGAATCTCTTTCAGAATATCACATACTGAAGGACCAGGGTCCACGGTGATTCTCTAGAAACTTCCGGAGGTGTCTGTTGGTTTACAAATGTGTGCATCTGAAGTGAATGTTTCTAAAATAAAGATCCTTCAGGAATCTATTAGCTTTTAGAGACTTTAAAGTTATTATCTGGAGAAATGTCTATGCCCCAATCAGCACCATTGGTAAAATAGCCTCCTCATCTTCCTATCTTGCCAAAAGTCCCTCCTCTCTTCAATGTTGTATTTTCTTGTCCGCCTTTGGTTCATCTGCAGCATAAATGGTGGGGGTTGGAGGTCAAAGAGAGGTCTATCAATCTTAACATGGACAGAGGTCCCAAAAATGTTGTTTGGACATATTATTAAGATTAGATGTTAATTTTTGTTAGTATAATGCTCCAAAAGGCATTTTTCTGGTAGATGGTGGGGAAAAGATTGAAAGAGATTAGCGTGGACCATTACCCATCAGAATTGCAAGTGTAACGTTTGGAGTCCATCAGGGGTGAGGTAGCCTCTGGTTTCCCCTTCTCACCTTGCTGAAATATCCTAATCCCAAATGATTAGTTCAGGCTGCTTTTCTCAGGACAGCAGAACTGCTTTAGTACATTGATCTGTTGAAATATGAAACAAGCAGGGTGTGAACTAGCTCGAAATATGCTCTTTTCCAGATGTTCTTTGATTGTCTCCAACACTGATTGCCCCCAAAGACCATCCTGAGTTGGTGGTTGCCAGTGATGACTCATATTTCTTTCCATGATCAAGGCTATAATTGTAAAGCCCCATCGTCTTCCTCAAGAGCTCATGTCTGGGTCTTGTCTAGGTCACACTTTACTTCTGAGAGTGAAAGTTGCGGAGTCTCCTTGGATTGGACTGCAAAATATTTGCACATTGATGCTGGTTTTGTGATTTGTTGCTCTTCCAAGGATGGAAAACTTGCCCAAAATAGGAATAAAGCATTGATATTCTCTACAGTGATCTTCTGTGAAGGAGAGGTAGTGAAATAACTATTTTCTCTGCAATGAAATCTGGAGAGCAAGGAAAGTCCATGTGGATATGTTTCAGGGAAAGTGAAAAAAAATCTAAAAACTAAAATAAAAAATAAATTTGTAAAGAATGCTTAGTATTGAGATTCTAAAATCTCATTCCCTTGAGAGTTAAAAAGAAAATCTAGGGTATGAATAAGTTGGGATCATAAATGCTCAAATTAATGGAGGTTCTTCTGCATGTGTTCTATGCTATCTGGTTAAATAGAGGCTTAGAGAAACCCTATAGAGGGTGGTCCTCCAGGGATTATGCAAGGGAGGTAAGTATCTACCCCTAGAAAGGTGTCACCATGGGGAGGAAAGATTTTCTACACCAGAGACAAATGTGGACCACCCACCTCACCATCCCCAGAGCCTTTGAACCAACATATTTCCTCTGCATTTCTTCCAAGGAAGAATATGACAGTGCTCTTCACAACTTTGATCTCTGTTCACATGGCAGTTCTGATGCCTACAGGAAGTGATCTGAATACCTAGGAGTCTTAATGTTCTCATCTGTAAGATGCAGTCAAGACCTGATGAGGAGAGGTTAAGGGTTTCTTCTAGAATCACACCTTGAGGAGCATTGGCAACTTGAACCTGCCTGCTCTAGTAATAAACACAGCACATTTAATTACGATATACTAAAAAGCTAGTTAGCTGTGTTCTTCAAGGAGCCAGATCGAAATTTAAAACTAATCATAATGATAATATCAGATGAAGAATAAATGTGATAAAGCACAGAAGGCAGAGTGAGACCTCTGTATTTGCTCCCATTTTTCTTCCCCTTCCTTTGGGATCCATCTCTCTCTCTTGAAGAACCTGATGCTTTATGTGACCTTGAAGACCACATGATAAGTCTGGATGAAGGTGATTTGTGTGGCTTTAAGGCATTCTGCCCTAATTACTGCAGCTGTGTGCTTTTGTTTACCTCTCCTTTCTGCATGCCAATGGACCTCTTTTCATTGTAATTAAGGCATCTCATTAACAATAATCATTTTTAAAAATAGGACTCCTACTTAGATGGTAGATTCTCAATTTTGGGTCAGAGATTTAGGAGATAATCACAACCTCCTAAAATTTTCACCTAAAAATTGCTAATCTGCCTCTGGGTGTAGCTGACACCAGAGAGTTTGGGGGAACCCATGGACAGCACTCACATAATGCAAATAAGGTCAGAGACAGAGACAGACTGTGCCAAGAGTAGCATTAACCAGCTCAACTTGCAAACGCCATCTTTGCAGAAAGCATAAACACTCTGCTGCAGATCCTATGGGATCCTATCATTTAGTCCTGGGGTTTTCTGACCAACCAAGTGCTCCATGATGACACCATTGAACCCCATCTAGGACAGCAGTGTGTACTGAGGAAGCCATATGGTGATGGCTGCCGGCCTCTGTTGAGACCTGAATATGTGCCATGAATGAGTGTATTTGTTCGTTTAATCCTTGTAACAACCCTGAGTTGTGCACATGAGGAAAGGGAGTCAGAATGGCCAAGAAATTTCACCAATTTTAGAAGTCTACAGTAAACCCATGTAAAATGCTCCAAAGAGAGCCCTGCCAGGAACTGAATTCTATATTATGTCTTTGTGACTGATGGGGACTGAGTCCCACTGGGAAATGGCTAATGTTTTAGAAATGTATTGGCCCTAATATTTATCTGTTAGCCTTCCATCTTGCAGGAGCAGAGGGTGAGGCCATGGTCTCACTTCTAAACAAGGCATTGTGCTCTAACCATCAACCTAGCCACATCACTTAGTTCAATGCCTTTACCATGGGCACTGTGGGAAGGAGGATTATTTTAGGAGTTTCCTCCCCCATGGCTCGCTTCCTAACACTTGCTGTCACTCCTAGATCCACACAATGTAACTCATGACTTTGATTTCTCGCTTGGGGCCTCTGATAGTCAGGACTACAACCCTGACAACTTACTGCTAAGGAGAAAATAAGTTGAATGTGAATATTTTGCATCTTAGGGTCACTGTGTGATTGGAACTCTGAAAGTAGAAATGCATGAAAAGAGATCCAAAGGGTGGAAGAGAGATGCTCTTTGTAGGTCAAAGTAATAAAATTGAACTGAGATACAGGAAATATTAGTTCATCTGCCCTAAACTTTCTAAGACAAATGACCCATGGAAACTAAAATCTGCATAATTTCTAAGTTTGCCAAAAGATATAAATGATGAGAAAATTCTCATTTCTTGAAAAGGTGATGCTTACCAAGTAACTTATAGGCATGGTACAGGTAAAGAACTGGTTAAATGGCTTCTGGGGAGGGAGGTATGAACAATAATGTGAAGAAACCTAAAACTCTCAGCAAAAGTAAGATCTAGAATCTGGGGAGATGATTTGAATTGTGAAGTATTCAAACAACATTGGAAAATAATCCACCACTGAGTCTGGAGGTTGCTTGTTAGCTGTGTAACTCCTCAGAACAACATACCAACAAATTAAGAAAAAGTATCTCTCTCAATTACCAAGGAATTAGAAAGTAAACAATAAAAATCCAAAGGGAGGCCATGGAGCAAAGTTGAAATCATTCTACTCCCACAGCTGTGTTGCTGCAAATTAAAAGACCAAAATTACAGAAGCATCACACCATTGTGTGACCCGTAGAGAATCCTCCTCCTTCTTCAAAGGCTAGGAAATTCCACTCATCATGAACACCTCCAAAGACATGTTTGTGTTGTGATAGATACAAGTATACACATAACACACATACACATGTGGACCACTGTGTAGATAGAGCCAAAGACTAGCTCTGTGTAAATAAGACTTTTTACAGTGCCGTTGTACTTACATTGAACCACTGTATAAGATTTTTATCTTGTTTCAATTACAAATATTAACAGTTAAATAAACAGAGGGAAAGAAGGTCTGGTTTCTTTTCATTCACAGTGAAAAATGAGAAAAGGATTACCAAGTGTGCAAATATTTGCTACACAGGAACATTTAATACATGTCTATATAAAAGGTCTTAATAGACAGCCCTGGCTAACATAACTAAATACTATTCAAAGAGATGTCTCTGGCTTCATCTTGCATCAACCTCTGGATGACAAGGTGGGGAAATGCCACACTGATTTATCATTTGTAAAATGGCAGAAATTCTTTCCAAAGGCACTGATTGTCATCATTTTGTGACAAAATAAACTAAGAGCTGTTATTTATTAAATGTTTCCTCTCTCCCGGGCCCTTTCATATCTAACAGGTTCTATAATTAACCCCAAGATGCAGATGAGAAAATGTATCTGAAATTTCCTCAACTTGGGCAAGCAGTAGTTTTTTTTGTTTTGTTTTGTTTTGTTTTTGCCTGTTATCTTATTCCCTAATTGGGGTCTGACTACCATGGTAAAGATCATTATTATGTGTTTGGACTTGAATGTCTCCCATAGGCTTGTGTGTTGGGGTCATGGTTCAAGCCCATGCCACTACTAGGAGGTAGATCTCTACCTCTTTCATTTGGCACATACCCTTGAAGCAGATATGGGGACCCTGACCCCTCTCTCACTTTTTGTTTCCTGGCTGCCATGAGGTGAGCAGCCTCCTCCACCATGTGCTCCTACCATGATGTACTGTGCCATCACAGCCCCAAAACAACAGGGCTAAGCAACCAGGGACTAAAACTTCTGGAACTATGAGCCAAATTAACCTTTCCTTC
The DNA here is from genome assembly GCA_025594165.1 of Tamias sibiricus. NCBI lineage: Eukaryota > Metazoa > Chordata > Mammalia > Rodentia > Sciuridae > Tamias > Tamias sibiricus. The sequence goes on from CM046663.1 coordinate 81,901,852, forward strand.
CTATCAGTTGTTTATTTCAGGTATTTTGTTATAGTAATGAAATGCTGACTAACACATTATGCTAAAGTATATCATTGAGATGAACATCTGCTTTTTATGGGATTCAGTCTGATAATGTCAAACAAAATGGCAAATCATTTTTTAAAAATGCAAATGACAACATCTTTTATAATTTGCATAGATCTCAAGGAAACTTGGAAAATGGAAAGAATTATGGTGACATACAATTTCCCTGAGTAAGGTCTCAGCAATTAAGGAATGGTTAATATTATAAATTAGGACTGAGGATGAAAATCATTTTATGCACCACATTATAAAACTGAGTTAAAGATAAATAAGTTGTCTAGGGTAGAAAATAGCTGTGAATTAATAACAAGACATAATAATTTGGGAGAGTTAAAGGAGCCCTAAAAGTTTCTCAAAGTAGGATTCCTAAATCACTTGTATCAGAGACGCTCAAACACAATCAAAATGCAGATCCTGGGCCCCATCCCAAACACTCAGAAACAAAACATGCCTTTTGAAACAAACATCCGAGGTGCTTCTTCTCACTTAAATCTGATAAACATTGACTTAAAACATCAGATCGCACTTTGAAGAAATTGTATTTTGTGTTATCCTATAACTAGAAACAGATTTTTTTGGGGGGGTTGGCATTTGTTGCTTTTAGATATGAATGACAGTAGGGTGTATTTTGGCATATTATACATACATGGGGTGCAACCCATTACAATTTTGATCCCATTCTTGTGGTTGAACGTGATGTAGAATTACACTGGTCACATATTCACATACGAATATAATAGGAAATAAACTTTTAAAATTTTTATTTATTTATTTATATGATACCAGGGATTATACCTGGGGACACTTAACCACTGAGCCACATCCTCAGCCTGTTTTTTTTTTTTTTTTTAATAGTTGTAGATGGACAGCATGCCTTTATTTGTTTAGTTTTTGTATGTGATGCTGAGAATCGAACCCAGTGCCTCACACATGCTAGGCAAGAGCTCTGCCACTGAGCTACAGCCCCAGCCCTGGTTATTTTTTTGAGATAAATTCTCACTAAGTTGCTCAGGGGCTCTCTAAGTTGCTGAGACTGGCTTTGAACTTGTGATCCTTCTGCCTCGGCTTCCCGAGCTGCTTTGATTGTACAGGTGTGCACCACCACACCTGGCTAGAAATAGACTTTTTTTTGTTATTTAATCTGAGGCACTGTTGTGGGTTGAACTGTTTCCCCCGAAGAGAGATGTTAAAGTCCTAAACCCCACACCCATGAGTGTGGCCTTATTAGAAGTAAGGTCTTTATAGATGTAACCACATTATGATGAGGTAATACCAGAGTGGCCCTAAATCCAATGACTAGTTTCCTAATCCAAAGAGGGGAACCTGAACACAGAGGCCCAGAGGAGACCGCGCAGAGGGGGAGAACGTCAGTCGAAGATGCTGAGGATTTACCAGCCACTACCACCAGTAGGGGAGAGAGATGGAACAGACCCTCCCCAGAAACCTCCAGAAGGAACCAACCTAGCCAGCACCTTGATTTAAGACTGCAGTCTCCAGAACTGTGCAAGAATAAATGTCTGTTGTTTTAAGTCACCAGCACAATGCTTTGTTACATCAGCCCCCTCCTGAGTCTCCAGCGAGGCCATTCTCAGTCCCAGCCTCTCTCTGTCCGCTCCTCATTCAACACTGAAAAGCAGCCATCCGGGTTAGCAGCTGATTTTGCCTGCCACTCTCCCAGAAAAGATTTGAGGGATTTCATAACTCACTGGATGGCCAATGTCACCCTGAAGTATGAGGTTTTTTAAAAATTAAACTTGAAAACATATCTGAAAATCTCCTGCCCTGCCAGAACTGATTAAAAGTGGGAAAGGCACTGAATGCAGCAACAGAGACAGTCCTTGTCATCTTTGCCAGATTACCTTTCCCCCATGTAACGACGAGGTGTCTGTCACTCCAGGATCATCCACTTGTGGGGCAGGCCGAGTGAAGGTCATTTTGGTTTTTTATTGATTCTATGGCTCTGGCATTACTCATATGGATTTACAGCATTTAACCCACCAGGAGAAGCCGTGAACTATAAATGGTTTCCCCTTTGCCAGGGGAGGCTGCCGTTTCAGAAGTGACACCAGCTATGCAGTCTCTTTCACAGCTGTCTCTAATGAAAGCTTGCCACCTCGGCCTCCACGCAAAGGGACATGGCCTCTCACTTCATGGAGCTGATCCCTCCTTTGGCTCCCAGTCAGCACAGGTGGTTTAGCTTGCTGAGTGGGGTAATCCAGAGACAGGGAGATGGGGAATGCGGAGCGCGGAGACGCCACTGTTCCTTTCATCTGTCAGCATCCTCCACGACCAAAACCTGAGTGAGAAAATGAAAGTTGAAGAGCATGAAATAGGGAAAATAGAAAATTAAGGAGAAGATTTGATGAGTCGTGAAGGGTTCTCACACGTGTTACCAAGGAGCGGGGACCTGACCCAGGCAAGAGCTATCTTCATTGAAGATCCAGTGAATGAATGAACATCGAGAACTTGTTTTTAAATAAAACATTACATCATTGTTGTCTTAACTGCAAGTTTTTCCTCTTCAGAGGAAAGAGAATGAAGGGAGTTTTCAATTTGTGGCTTTTTTTTTTAATGGTGTTCTTACAAGCAACGGTATGTGAACCCAGGACTAAAGTAGACTCTGTGGCAACAGGGAAAAGAATCAACTATATTGACCCTGTTTTGTTTGAAATTTTGATAATTTTAACCATCACAGATTTTTTTTTTTTGCACTTACTTTGAATTCTTTCTCAAGATTCACAGAGACAGTATTTATCCTGCTTGATCACTGAGTTAGGGTTTTTTTCTTTTTGTTTTTGTTTGTTTGTTTGTTTTTTTTCCCTCCCTCCTTAAATTTACACCTGAAGCAAATCTTTTCTTAAAAGGAGAAATGTGAATATTCAGGATTTAATTACAAATGAATTTTGAAGGAACAGTTCCTCTGAACAAGGTGAGCGGCCTCACAAATGAGCCTGAGAAAAACCCAGAATCTTCAGGAAGCAGCCCTGGCCTTGCAGGGGGACTGATTTGCAATTCACAGATTTTTCTTTACCCAGAATCTTGGAATTTAAAAGATTGCTGCTCTTATTAATGCTGGATGGTCAGTCGGTGCACACAAAACCAACCAAAAACTTGCTGGCTAGGTTTCTGTAATTATGTCTTCATGACTGGTCGTTGTCCCCAAACGAGTCAAGGCTACTTCTGCAGAGAACATGAGAGCAATGGAATGAATTCCTTCCCAGGAGCATCCCCAGCACCCGAACAGAGCACTTATTGTTCACATGTTATTTTTAGGATTCAGTCACTTAGAGTCTACGACTATTACTTAACCCTTTCCTTGTCATGTGTTCTGTTGCTAACATGCAAAAGTAGATGCCCAAGGATGAGAATTACGCTTTGAAGACTCTAAATAATGAAAGCACATAGTACATAGTCAGAATATTCTGAATTAATCCATGAATTAACTATAAATTCCTCTGCTTGAGTTTTCTTTTTGTTGAATTAAATTTTTCACCCATTTTAGCCTAAGCTCTCAGAACATTCTAAGGAATTGCCTTTTTTAGAAAAATATAGGATCCTAGCAGGCAAGCCAGGTGGGGATGTGAAAATAAAATAGTATTAAATTAGTCTTCATATTATTACATGTTTAAAAGGAAATACATTAACTGGTCTATATTTATAGATTCTCAAACATTTGAAATAGATAATAAAATTTACCCTGTTTTTCAATTTAGAATCTGCTCTTAACAAACTATTTCAACTCTGTCAGCCTGTAATCTGAGAAGAAAGCTGCAAGTCAATCTCTGTCCTCTTTCTTAACCTAACACCAAGTATTAAGATTCTTTTTCCTACTGATAATATGTGACTATGCTCCCTACTTTAAGAAAATTGAGATCAAAAAATCTGTTTTGCAGGGGGAAAAGAAGCCATACTTGCTTTGAAAAAAGAATTTAATTTAAATAGCAAGCTCCCTCTGAGTACTTAAAATATGATTCAATTTACCAAAACGTTACTGGTGCATAACAGAGAACATCCTGTTCACCTACTGTTATTTAGGGCTCCTCAGCTCTGCATTCCCAGAGAACATGCCCATTGCAAAGTTATTGTCCTTGTGTAAAAGGAACAGAGTGCCATCTACATGCTTAATGAGAAATGTGTGTGTCTGAGTTTGCTGGTGGCTTGGCCAGGTCTGGCTGTGGAGGTCAAGTGGTGCAGTCTATGAAATCTGTCCAGATACCTTGAGAGCACCCAGCTGTCGGAGCTGGCTCCTGACATGAGACAGGCTGTGTTGTGTCATTTTACTAAAGGGCACTTTGGTGTTCTAGGACTTTCCTTGGCTTCTGGGGCAGACATGCAGATGCTTCCTCTGGTAGCATATGGCCACTTCTTGGTGTGTCTATGTCTTTATCCTCTTCTCCTTCTCCTTCTTCTGTGCTGGGGATGGAGGGTCCCATAGCCTCATGCATGGTAGGCAAACTCTTTACTGCTGAGCTAAATCCCCAGCCCTCTTCTCTTCCTGTACAGACACCAGTCAAATTGGATGAAGAGCCACCCTGCTCCATTATGACCCCATCTGGACTGATTACATCAGCAAATATTTTATTTCCAGAAAAACCCACATACTAAAGATCTAGTGACAGGACTTCTGCATAACTTTTTAAGGAATACTGTTCAATCGCTAATAGGCATTTGTTAACTTGCAAGCTGTTAGAGACAGGGGGAGGGCTAGTCCTTAATTTAATCTTATTGAATGTTGTGCTGTGTAACATTTTTCTGATAAAAATCAATATCTGGCTTGTGATTCCCCTTATGTGGTTGGGAGGTCTGAAACTTCACTTCTTATTTTTTTTTTTATTTGTTGTAATTAGTTATCCATATGTAAATGGAGTATAACTTCTCATTCTTCTAGTTGCACACAATGCAGAGTTACACCGAACATGTAATCATATATGTACGTAGGGTGAGAATGTTCAATTCATTCTACTATCCTTCTTACCCCCATGGCCCCTCCCCTCCCTTCACTCTCCTCTGTCTAATCCAAAGTACCTCTATTCTTTTCTAGCCCCCACTCCCTTATTGTGAGTTAGCATCACATATCAGAGAGAATATTCGGCCTTTGGTTATTTGGGATTGGCTTATTTTGCTTAGCATGGTATTCTTCAGCTCCATCCATTTACCAGCAAATGCCATAATTTCAGTCTTATTAAAGGCTGAGTAATATTGCTTTGTGTATATATACCACAATCTCTTTATCCATTCATCTGTTGAAGAGCACCTAGGTTGGTTCCATGGTTTAGCTATTGTGAATTGAGCTGCTATAAACATTGATATGGCTGCATCACTGTAGTATGCTAATTTTAAGTCCTTTGGGTATAAATTGAGGAGTGGGATAACTGGGTCAAATGGCGGTTTTATTCCAAGTTTTCTGAGGATTCACCATACTGCTTTCCATAGTGGTTGCACCAAATTTCAGTTCCACCAGCAATGTATGAGTGTACCTTTTCCCCACATCCTTGCCAACATTTATTGTTTCTTGTATTCTTGATAATTGCCATTCTGACTGGAGTGAGATGGAATATCAGTGTAGTTTTGATTTGCATTCTCTAATTGCTAGAGATGTTGAACATTTTTTCACATATTTTTTGATCTATTGTATTTCTTCTTCTGTGAGGTGTCTGTCTGTTCAGTTTCTTAGCCCATTTATTGATTGGGTTATTTGGGGGTTTTATTGGTGTTAAGTTTTTTGAATTCTTTATATATCCTGGAAATGAATGCTCTATTTGAGGTGCATGGGGGTAAAGATTTTCTCCCCTTCTGTAGGTTCTTTCTTCACACTTTTGATTGCTGAAACTTCCCTTCTAACAACTGCAATAAATATGTCAACTATTGGTGCAGGAGCAGGGACACAGGTGGGGAAGGAGATTTGGGGTGGAGAGGTAAGGGGGGCAAGAGTAGGCTAGGATAAAAAGAAAATGGAAGAGAGCTCACCTTGACATGGGAGCTAGGACATGTCAACTGTCCAGGACTTTGTCTGGGGACCTTCATTCCTTCTCACTCAGCTTCTCTCCCATAGCATGTCACTGACAGGTGGACAGATAGGAGCATTCCAAGTACAGTCTTCTTTTTGAATACCTCGCTACTTCACATTTCTTTTTGTTCACTGCAGATGAGCTCAAAGAACTGGGAGAGGATATTATGTTTGAGCACTGCAGGGTGTGATTAGAAGAAATCCCAATATGGTCTCTTGTTTTCTTTCCACACCCATAAATAATGGCCTTTGGGGAGTTCTACTGCTTTGGATTGGGAATAAACTGATAAAGTCTGAGACCTCTAAGTCCACCTGTAGGAAAGATCAAAATGAACCAATCGTCCTGAAAGTTTCTCTAATTTTCCAATATAACTTTTGGTACCATATGCTTTGATGGAGCATGAAATTCTTGACAAATCTTTGGTCATCATAATTTTCTTTCAGAAGTTATCCAGCTAAGCATCATGGCTAATAATTTCATACAAAAATATTTTTAAAATTTTCCTCTGAGGTAACACCTAATCCACTAATATGTTAAAATCACAGATACAAATTGACTTGACATAATTTAATAACATTTTAAAACTAACTCAGGACTATGAGTGAGACCACTGAAAATAAGATTGTGCCCCCTTTGCCCCTTTGTTTTCTTTATTCTTTGTGATTTATTCTGACATGGTTGAAAAGTACCTTGTCACCAAACTTGAATGAAGGTATTTGATTGGGGACTGCAGATCATATGAAATACATAAAGCCAAACAAAAAGATGCAGTGGAACTACTTATTAGTGTTATGTTGTAAAGTTTGATCACACTGTTTCTTATGTAACAGTCATATTAGGGATGGTTTGTGGGGGGACCTAAAGAGGCATATTATATGGGTTCAGTTTTATACCAAAGGCAGAAAGTGCCCAATTTGCCAGAGGTGGGTAATGTGGAAACCACATGGCCATCACCATCTCCTGTCACCTGCCCAGTCTGTCCCAGCTCTTTATGGTCATTCATGCAATGCAAAGTGTCAGGAAGAGCATTAACCCATCACAAAGCCTGACTTCTAACTTCCCCTCCTCATTGGTTGACTGACTGGGTCTCCTCTAGCTTGCAAGAGTCTCAGTCCTCTCTTACATTGCTACTAGAATATTCCCCCTGAAGGAGCACAGTAAGGGCATTGACCTTCCCCCATTCCACTGCCCTTACCTCCTTCCCCCACGTAGCATACTCTTTGACAACTATCTCTACAGCTAGTATCACATGACATCTACATATGTGTAAATACACAACTTCACATATGTGGCCTGGAAGGACTCAACTCATTCATTCATCTCCTAGCAGTGTACAGAATAAAAAGAAAACCTCTTTTTATGGACCATGAGTGCCTGAAAGGAAGGTCCAGGACACACAGAGGGCACTGGGGTACCATCACAGGCAGTTCTGGGAAGCCACAGGGCACACGGAATAACTGATCTCAGCAGGACAGGGGGGGGTGGAAAAGAGGGGAAAGGAGTGCAAAAATGGAAGTTTAGTGTGTGGAAGACCTCCACCAACAAATGTGGCCTTCTCAGGTTGGCCAGGGCTAACACTGTTCTGAATCTCTGAAGTGGTGACATTGGTAGACTTTGATTTTTAAAAACTACTAGGTGGGAAAATACCAGGGAGTGGAATGGCTGGGACATCATATGGTGTCGTTCCATCCCTAGTTTTTTGAGGAATCTCCACACAATTTTCCAGAGTGGTTGTATTAGCCTACAGTCCCACCAACAATGTATAAATGTACCTATTGATTTATGGGTGTTGATCTTGTATTCTGCTACTTTGCTAAACTCATTTTTAAGCTCTAGAAGTCTTCTGGTGGAGTTTTTGGGGTCTTCTAGATGTAGAATCGTATTGTCAGCAAACAGAGATAATTTGATTTCTTCTTTTCCTATTTGTATCCTTTTGATTTCCTTTTCTTGCCTGAACACTGGCTAATGTTTCAAGGACTAACTATATTGAATAGGAGTGGTGAGAGTGGATAACCTTGTCTTGTTCCTGAATTTAAGCAAATGCTTTTAGTTTTTCTCCATTTAGTATGATGTTGGCTTTGGGTTTGTCATAAATAGCCTTTATAAAGTTGAGGCAAATTCCTTAAATCCTTAGCTTCTCCAGCATTTTTAAAATAAATGGGTGTTGGATTTTATCAAAGGCCTTTTCTCCATCTATTGATATGATTATGTGATTATTGTCCTTAATGTTGTTTAAGTGATGAATTACATCTATTGATTTGCATATGTTGAACCAACCTTGCATCCCTGGAATGAAACCCATTTGGTCATAAGCATATTATCATCTTGATTTTTTAAAATATTTTTTCTTTAGTTGTAGGTGGACATAGTACATTTACTTTATTTATTTTTATGTGGTGCTAAGGATTGAACCCCAGTGCCTCATGTGTGCCAGTTGAACGCTTTACCACTGAACCACAACCCCAGTCCTTGATGTGTTTTTGATGTGTTTTTGAATGTGATTTACTAATATTTTATTAAGGATTTTTTCATCTGTGTTCATCAGGGATATTGGTCTGTAGTTTCCTTTCCAATGTGTCTTTGTCTGGTTTTGGTATCAGGGTTATACTAGCTTCATAAAAAGTCATTGAGAATGTTCCCTCCCTTTCAATTTTATGGAATAATTTGAGAAATCCTGGTGTTAGTTCTTCAGAAAAGGTCTGGTAGAACTCAGCTAAGAATCCATCAGGTCCTGGGCTTTTCTTTTTTGAAAGGCTTTTAATTACTCTTTCAATTTCATTACTAAACAGCAACACAACCACATCAATGTTTATAGCAGTGTAATTCACAATGGCTAAGTTATGGGATCAACCCAGATGCTCATCAATAGATGAATGGATTAATAAATTGTTGTATGAACATACAGAAAAAAGAATGAAACTATGGCACTTGTCACTAATCCGGAAATGGAGAACATCATGCTAAATGAAATTAGCCAAACTCAGAAACTCAAAGGTCAAGTCTTTTCTCTCATATGTGGAAGCTAGAGTAAAATAAAAGAAGGGAGGAGTGAAGGACTGGATAACACAAAGAACTAATCAAATATATTAATAGGTGAACTAAAGGGAGTCTAGTAGAGTAGAGGGAAGAGGGGGAAGAGGAGAGGGAAGACTGGAGGGAAAGAAGGAGGGTCATGAACTGAAATCAATTTCCATGCATGTATGGGTTTGTCAGGATGGACTCAACTACTTTGTATAACCATAAAGCTCTATTAAAAATAAATAAATAAGTAAATGAAAAGAAAATGAACATAAAATACCTAATAGTTGGTTAAGGGAAAGGAAAGGGTTTAAATGAGTGAATAAACAAATGCCCAAGACATGCGAAAATTAAGTCTCAGCTACCCTGTACTTTCTGAGCTTCAAAAGCAAAACCAAGAAGATTTTTAAATGAAAAGATTAGCAGCATCCAGTTAAAGAAAGAAAGAAAGAAAAAACTGAAAAGGGGAAACTGGTAGAAATAGTCATGAGAAAAATTTATATAGATGGCAACTTTTCCCTAAGCCCACACAAAGCATCACCTGGGGACAGAGAGCCCCAAGATCCCTTTCCACTCTCCTGTCTAATGAGAATTTCTAAAAACAAAATATGTTCAGAGTGAGTCCCCAAGAGGTGGTGATTTATAAGCCTGCCCCTGCCCCATGCTGATTCTGAAACAGACTGGTTTCCTGATGCACCAGAGCCTTTTGTGGAAAAATAGCTATGAGAAAGAACTCGAATGATGGAAGATTCCAGAGAGGTAAGATGGCACACCTGGGGCTGTGATTGCACCTCAGATCCAGCCAACCACAGCACCCCCACCCCCGGCCCCGGAGCCCACTTCCTCATCCCTGCAGACCCAGAGGAACAGCAATCAGCTTTTGCCTTCAGTCCAGAGTATCTGCTCATTACCAGCAGCTCTTGAGGAATGCAAATCTGTGGCTAGGTCATGGGTCTGATCTCCCTACAGTGACCTTAACCCAAGGCCCAAACTCCCTCTGTCTTGGATTTAAACAAAAATAACCAGACATGAATCAGAAAAGGGCAATTGCTGAGGGAATCGGATCCTTGTAGCATATCCTCATGAATTTCCCTGATGGGTTTGAGTCAGCAGTGGATGTCTCCGAAACATTCCAGATGATTTCAGGGAGGCAAGAGCAGACTGGTAATTAAACCACATGAGCCAAGAAGGCTTAGAAATAGAGAACAAAGGGCAAGGGAGAGAGAGGGGGAAGGAGACAAAGAAAGAAAATAAAACAAAAAGCCGGAAACCAGGGTTCTGCTCTGGCACTTTGGGGCTCCTCCAATGAGTGCCTTCACCCACGTACCATCTCCACTCCAATGTGTTCCAGAAGCTCTTAAAAAGGTGCCTCTTGTGCAAAGCAGTGAGTTACAGGGGAGGTGAGGTATGCTGGGGCCAGTCAGGTCTCAGGAGCTAGACTCCCATAGCACAGGTGGGAGGCCAGGTGGGATCAAGCCAGCAGAAATAGGGCTCTCCCTCCTCTATCCCAGATGCTGTGATGCAGTGGGGTTGGATGGCTTCTCTGCTCCATCCTGTAATGCAGAGGATACAGACTGCAACCAAGGGCTCCTTTGTCTTTGGGCTCCAGTTAGGCTCCACTAATGGAGGCAACCTTAGGACCCATGGTGGGAGAGTGAGGCCCCAAATATTCATTCCTGGAAGTTCCTCCCCATAGCTTTCCTGCAGTCTGAGCATCTCCCCCAAAGGCCATAGCTCCCCTCTTCCTTCCCTCTTCCCATACTTCAGTCAGGCCTGGGGTTGGCAACTTTGCCTCAAGAAACTTTGCCACTAACATTGGATTGGATTCTGCCCTACTTCTCATGCTTTCCCCCCAACCCTGCTCTCACCTTTCTACCAGGTACCTTATGGAGCAATCCTCAAGCCAGGCTGAGTGCACCAGCTAACCTTGCCTCAAGGCCAGGATAGACCAGTTGTGAATTGCCCCCCTCCATGGTGGGGCCATCTCTAAGATGGTGGAGCTACTGGCAAATCAACCTTAATTTAGAAATGTCCCTGTGTATTAAAGATGGCACAAATGGATAACAGGAGTCTTTGGAAACTGGAGGAATCTGCTCAGTACCTTCATGGCCCTAGGTTGGGGGACAGGAAAGTTCTTTACTCTGGGTCTGAAGTCAATGTGCAGCTCATGAGGAGCGTTAGTGGTTCCTGCAGCGTGCCAGGAGAGACCACTGACAGTGACAGGCAAGTCAAGGAGGGGTCCCCTTCCCTTCTCAGTGCAAAGGAAAGAAGAAGAGGTAGGTCCAAGTCTCCAGGAAAAGAGGGGACAGAGATTTGCCTCTGAGATTCACCTTCTGTCACACAGCGTGACCCTCTGGCTGGGCCACTCAGCCATGGGATGAGCTGGGTACTGTGCTGGAGCACAGCAGGCAGGGATAAGCAGAAATCTGGGCAGTTTCGCTTTCACTGCCTGGAAACCCTTTTCATCATCTAATCCAAAACCTAATTTTTTTTTGGAATTTAATGTTTAACAAATCATGAGTGTTTGATGTAACGTGAGATTGCTTTATCCTCTCTCATCCCCAGACCCTCATGAAAATGAGATGCTTCTCCTCATATGGGGATTTGGAGAGGGAAAATAAAATAAAACAATCCAGATCTAGGTCAGCAGAAAGTCTGTTTGTTCGGTGTAACTAGGCCTCTCTGCTAATTAACACGTTCCTGGAAAAAAAGGAGCTAAAGGCAAGTGTGAGGAACATATATATCCCTCTCTAAATGGCACCCTTGCAGATTTCATAAAATAGCACTTACCCCTTCCAATTGGAATAGTAGTCACACATACTGAAAATTAAAATTCCAGAAAGCTCCAATGCTGAAAATTCAGCCAGTCACCTGACAGAACTAATTACATTTCCTGAGTTGTTAATTAGTACATTCCACACTCCATATCTGCAGGTTCCTTGTCCACACTCAACCAATTGTGAATCAAAAACATTGTTTAATGGTGTGCCTGTACCAAACGTGTAAGGACATTTTTTTTTGTTATCATTCCCTAAACAATGCAGTATAACAACTATTTGCACAGCATTTACACTGGATTAGATGTGTGTGGTTTATATGCAAACACCACACCATTTTATATAAGGGACTTGGACATCAGTGGATTTGGGTGTCAGTGAAGGGTCCTGAAACTAATCCACCTTAGATATACTGAGGGATGACTATATTTATTAAATTATGGAACTAAAGCTTTAACTCTGCCAGTCTTGCTTCAAGATTTAAAATATGTGATCACTGGGTGAATGCAGCTGTGAAGAGGTAGCCCAGGAAATCTATGAAGTGATGTGAATTTTGTAACTTAATGAAGGCAACAGTTGTAACAATGAAGGCCAGAATAGACCAGTTGTAGATAGGATAAAATCACAAGTTGTAGATAGGATAAAATCACACAGAATCTGACATATATGCACATGCTGTGTTAGCTTTTCCTCACTGTAACCAAAATACCTGCCAAGGACAACTTAGAGATGGAAAAGTTCACTTGGGACTCATGATTTCAGAGTTTCAGCCCATGGTCAGCTGGCTCCATCACTGTGGGCCCAAGATTAAGAAGAACATCATAGTGGAGTGGCATGGTAGAGGAGCAATGCTCTGTTCATGGCGGCCAGGAAGCAGAGATAAAAGAAAAGGAAGGGGCCACAGGAAAGATGAGTCCTTCCAGGGCATGCTCCGAGTGACCCACCTTCACCAATCATACCCCTCCACCTATAGTTACCACCTGGTTCATCCATTCAAAATAGGATGGGCTGATGAGGTGACAGCTCTCATAATCTAATCATCTCACCTCCTGTATAACTTAGGAGTTTTGGGGAAACCCCTCATATCCAAACCGTAACGCATACACAAGTAAGTGTGTGTAAAGTTGGTGAAATCTGAGTAACCTCTGTACTACTTTCCCCAACTTTCTGTGAATCTATTACTCTTCTAAAATAAACAGTAAAAACAAAAACAAATATTGTGAAAAGAAAGAGATAACTAAGGTGTCAGCTTGCTCAGTGACACCTTGCTAAGTGGTCCTCAGACCTTTATTCAGCTCCCATCATGGATCCAGTGATGCTGAAGAGAGAATACCATATCCGAGAGCAAATCCAGACAAGCAGAGAATATGCCACATTCCTTACTTGATTGCCAAATATTGTGTTCATATGATAATATGCATGAAGAGCAAATGAATGTGCACTGATGGCCACAGGTGCTTAATAAGACAATATAATATTTTTCATCAACATTATAGGAGTGAATATTTTCTCTCACAGATGCTTAGCTTCTGAGGCATCTTGTATGGAATAACATATTCAAAAGCCTGTTTCTTCCTCCCGGGTTCATCAATCCAAACTTTTGCCCTCCAAGGACGGAACCAGATCTGATGGACTCCACATCAGTGTTTATGTGAGATCCTTTTTTTAAAATTATGAGGCTCTCTTTGGAAGCCAGCCATCAACTGAAATAAATATGTATTGAGCACCTACCATGTGTTCCACACTCAGCTAACTGCCCAAAAGGTACAAAAATATACAAGATACTCTTCTTTACCTGGAGCATAAAGATGTTTTATAGAGATAATACATATCCAAATGAAACAGTAAACAAAGTAAATGCATGAGATGCTGATAAAATAAAGAGCTCATTTGTGTGATGGGATGAGCAGAATAAATTTCACTTTCAAGGGTGCCTTCCAGCTCCCAAACTCTGCAGTTCTGTGTGCAGCACATAGAATAGCAAAGGAATTTAACCAAAGGTTCTGGTTCTGGAGTTTGAATTATCAGCATGGTCCTAGCACACAGTGCCTGGTACTCAGCAAGCTCTGGGCCAATGGCGAATGTGTAAGTCAACAAGTGCAAAATGGAAAAAAAGCAGAAATCAGAAGGAGTGGGCAGTACCTGGGAGGCTTCAGACCTGAGACTGCTCTCCAACTGAACCATCAAGTGGAGGTCACAAACTCAACCTTCCACCCAGCCACGTGGATGTGTTTCTTTCAGCCTGTACTGTGATGATGTCATAGGGCTGATGTTCATGATCATGGTCATCATGAAGACAAGGGTGAAGGTGGAGAGAATTTAACCCACCATGTTCAAACCCACATATCTCAGTTGTAAAACAAGATCTAGCCTTCCCGGCCCCCATTTCCATGTGGCATGATGTCTGGGGTGGAGCCACAGTCCCTCTCTTTTTGGGAGGTGTTTTGTCCAGTTGGCAGGATGATCCATCCATCCTCTGGGCTATCTCCCTAGCCTAGGCCAAGTGTCAAATGCTTTTTATTTTCATGCATGTTCTGCTGCTGTCTTGTGGGAGAGAAAGAATCCCCTATACACAAACCATTAAAAGTGGAAAAATGAAAGATAGCTCCAGAGAGACTTACATTTCAAGGAAAATGTGAAGGAATATCTCTTGATAAAGTAAAGGAAGAAATGATACAGTAAAATTTCTAGGCCATTACTATCCATCCAAATGTATCTATCAAAAGAACAGCAATAATCTCATGTTATCAACTACTACCTTTTCCATGAGGCCTTTTGTGAACCTCCTTTCTGAAGTGTCAACCCAGCACACACCCACCCCCACACCCACTTCCAACCCCCCTCCACTTTATTTCTCACCATAATGTTTACCTAACATTACTTATGTTGCTGATTTAACTTGTTTGTTGATGGAATCTTCTAATGATAAGGTAAGCTCCATGAAAGAAGGCGTTTCTGTTTTCGTTCATCCCTTCTACCTGAAGAACACCCAGGACACAGTAGGACCTGACAAATAAATAGCCCACTTCTCTAAATTGCCTCATCTGTTTGATTTCTGCCTGAAAGATGAAGAGTCTGTGGCTAGGCAGAAGGAAGTATATGGCTGCCAGTGGGGGACATTACTTGCTGGAAGTATCATGGGCCAAGGATGGACTGGCAGAGAGGTCATGCAGAGGGAAGCAGAGCTCTATAAATCAAGTGAAGTGAAGTGGAAGACATGTGTGTGTCATGGAGTTGCCAGTCGAGAGTCTGTGATAGGCGTGAACAGAATTCTGCACATCTGCCCTATGTTCAGTCCAAACCCTTGTTCCCCCAGTGTGCATTTCCCAACACCATACCTCTGTGTCCCTCTAGTCCCCACCTGGGCTACACTGCTCACTGGAAGCAATAAACTTTATGTTGGGGAGGAGGGGACTTGTGGGATTTGCTGGGCTCTGCCTACTTCTCCAGTTCCAATTCCTGCCTCTCCAACATATGCCCTCCCCATTCCATCACACCAAACTACTTTCCAAAGCCCAAGTGGACCTGATCCACAAGAGGCTTTGAACATGGAGTTGCCCCCTCTGATTCGGAGCCCTGGCCTACCCCATTCTCCTAATACACCGGCTCATTCCTCAAGATCCAACTCAAATAAGACCCCGGATGAATGTCTCTGTACACTCCCAGGAGTCCTGGAAGGCCCAGGACCCCTCCTCTGTACCTCAGCCAGCTGGTGCTTCTCTGGTGATGCTCCCCTATCAGAAGCTGCTCAGGTCGCCTTTGACACTGGCGTGGACACTCCTATGAACAGTCCTGTCATGAAAGGTACCTGCAGAACTCAGCCACCTGAATGTGCCCAGGCTTGAAGATGACACTCTCACCAGTGTACCATCCCTGGAAATTGGTTTTCTGGTTAAGTGGTTGCAACCGTTAGATACCACCATATGCTATAACCATGGGTCCTGATTTAACCCCCAAGCCCTCCCTCTTGGCTGTGGTTTTCCCATTGGCTCTCATCTTCATCAGCTTGAAGCAGAAATCACTGGTTTCCTCTCTTGCAAATACCCACCGGCCCCGTCTCCACTTTCAACTTCTGTCCCTTTCCGCCTGATTCTTGCCAATGTTGACATCACATTGAATGTTTATGCCTCCTCAGAGGAGGAAGCTCCCTGAAGTAGGGACAAGGCCCTTCCCATCTTTGTGGCCCCAGTGCCTCATAGAGCACCTCACACAGGAAAGTCTTCAATAAATATTCACTGACTGAATGCATGGACACATGCAGCCATACGGCCATTCTCATTGCCCTTAAAGAGGAAGGACCATTAAGTTATGGCAGTAGTACCATATATCCAAAAAGTAAATAAAGATTTTTAAAATTATCATAATATGAGTTATTTGTCTTGGAAACCTGACTTACAATCTAAGAAGTGAAGAGATGGATGTAAAAGGCTAGATGAAATCTCACAGTTAGGGTCAAGGATATGGCTCAGTGGTAGAGCACTTGCCTAGCACATGTGAGGCCCTAAGTTCAAATACCTAGCTCTGCAAACATAAGAAAATAAATAAATCTTAAAATTAAAGGATCTTTCAGAGAAAGATGAACGTAAAGTTGAGGGCTAAACATGACCTGGGGAGACCATCTCTGCTACTGCTTAACCCTGTGTGTCTCAATTCCAGGTTTTCTCTGTGTCAGAATTAGTTGGGGGTGGGGGGGTGAGGGTGCACTAGAAATGCAGATTCACAGGCCCTGGTGGTCGAAGTCTGTGTTGATAGCACTTGAAGCAAGCACCTCAATATGGGTGACCCCAAGACCACCGTGGGCATCCTTTCCCAGAATGCTCATTACATTTTCCCCAAATCCTCTTTGAAATCAAGTTTTAGGTAAACCTGTCTCATAGCTCTGTTTTCAGGAAAGACTATTTTTAAAAAAAAAATCAAAGCCAAAGAGGAGATTGTGAGGTGTCCCTTCTTGCACTGGGGTCACCTCTTCAGATCAAAAGAAACAAAATCAGGTTCTGGACACGAAGTCTAGCTCCTTTGAAGTTTAAGCTTCTCTCACCACCACATCAATAAAGAGGAACTCAGTGCCACATCTCATTTAACTGCTTCCATAAGCAGCACCAACTTCCGTTGCCCTTTGAGAACCCTTGAGAACCCCATCACCTTTTAATATAGAAAGGAAACACATGGAAGTTGGACTGAGCTGGGTTTTTGTTGTTGTTGTTTTGGGGGGTTTTTGTACCAAGGATTGAAGCCAGGAGCAGTTTGCTACTGAGCTGCATCCCCAGCCATATTTGTTTGCTTGTTTGTTTGTTTTTTGAAACAGGGCCTCACTAAGTTTATCAGGACCTCAGTAAATTGCGGAGGTTGACTTTGAACCTGCGATCCTCATGCCTCAGCCTCCTGAGTCTCTGGGATTATAGGTGACATGCGCCACCACCCCACTGACTGAGCCTTTTTTTTTTTTTTTTTGGTACCTGTGAGTGAACTCAGGGGCACTCTACCACTGGGCCACATCCCCAGCCCTTTTTTTTTTTTCTTTTTCTTTTTTTTTTTTTTTTTTTTTTTTTTTGTATTCTATTTAGAGGCAGGGTCTCACTGAATTGCTCCGTGCCTCACCATTGCTGAGGCTGGCTTTGAACTCGCCATCCTCCTGCCTCAGCCTCCCAAGTGCTGGGATTACAGGCGTGCGCCACCACACCTGGCTTGACTGAGCCCTTTTTAACATGTCTGATTTGACTTGAAAAAGAGGGTTGGTTTTCCACATAGAAAATAATTAGGAGAAACAAGGAGATGAAAACTATTTTCAAAAGGCTATTTAATGTTCCCTTTTTTATACTAAAAAGGAGGAAGAGAATGAAGCATGTCAGAATCTGTGATTTATAGGCCACCGTGGAATATCATAAAAGTTCAGAAATAGCTCCTAATCAGAAAACACAAAAGCCAAATTAGCGAATCTTACAAATTCACGTGGAAAAATCCAGAGGTTAGGGTGCCATTCCTGTTAGCAGTGACTCTCACTCCACTCTCTTTAGACTGAATAACAATCATACTGTGGCCCCGCCCATGCGTCAGGAATAAAACACACCTCTTCAAAGGAGGACAGAAGAACAACCCAAGATGGAGACACAACTATTATTCTAGTTATTCACATTCAGAGCTGCTTGGAGATCTCATTTGAAGTGATGAAGGTTATTCTCTCAAATGCCACGGTTTAGCCACCAAATCTACTAACAGGAGCCCCTGGTGCTTTATTTTTAGGATTCCAGTGTGCTTCTGGTACTGTTTTTATAGTTATCAGCAATAAAAACGTGACTCCTCCGAATGCTTTGGGTTTGGTTGAATCAGATTTACCGGCTGGCCCCTCAACCTTATTCCCAAGTATAGTGTAACAGGGAAAGGCAAAGCTCTTTCAGGTCCCCAAGGATTCCTGTGGCAAGGTGGTGAAAATTTTGTTTTCTTTACTACTTTCCATTTCATAAGAGAAATAGTCTCAAGGAGAGGATTTCTAATGCAATTTTGTTAGATACAGTCCATTAAATATGTAGGGCTGGATTTCCAACCTCTGTCTGTAGCCCTAAGGGAGAACTCTCCCTTTGTCATGGAAGCCCAGGGGAAGAGTTGGCCTGTGCTGTTTTATGAATTAAAAATCCAGAAGGGGAACACTTTTTCCATTTTAAAGCCAGGAGGAGATCTGGGGACTTTCACACTTACACGCTATAGGAATGGCCTAGATTTTATAGCACTGTGCACCTAGGATAGTCTTAGGACAACCTGATATTTCTTATTTCTGCTGATAATTAAGATATAAGACAAATAGATGGATGCATGCATGCATGCATGCATGAACGCATTTAAGGACAATATAACCCACTGTTGTGCATAACCAGAAAAGTGACTAAGCAAGCAGCATTAAGTTCTTCTTCTGTCTTTGGACCTCCTAGGGGAGAAAAGGGTTGATTTAAAATGTTGGCCTTAGGCTGGGGATGTGGCTCTGCGATACTAGAGCACTTGCTTGCACACACGGTTCAATTGTTAGCCTTAAGAAATGTAGAGTCTTATGTTTTTCTGGAGAGCTCTAATGACAGACATTATTAGAAAAGGTCGAGGAAATTAGCAAAAGCTCTAACTTCAGTTGTGTTAGAAAGAGTTGCAAAATTAGGAAATGGTTTGGAGTCCCTCTCAAATCATAGTGGTGCTGGGAAGGTCTAGAAAATTAGCTTGGAGAGAGTACAGAGATTGCCAGAGTGATAGGCCTTCACTACTCCCCCACCCCCAATACATTTTCCATCCTTTCCAAAATGAGTGAGACCTGCCAAGGGGCCTTAGGGCTTTTGAATACATTAACACTCCTCAGCTCGCCAGTCTGTTGGAATGGGTAGCGGAAGACTGCAGGCCCTGGAGCCCCAGTGTCGGCTCCCACCCAAACCCTGCTGCTGGTACTATGTGACTAAGGCCAGGCGACATCACTCCTCACTGTCTCATTATTCAAGTGGGCTTGTCACGATGAAGCAATGAGATCTGAGTGATGGGTTTAACACAGTGCCCTGCCACATAGCAAGTACTTGATGACATCCCACTAAACCCAATTGTCACCACCAAACTGTAGCTGTCAGTTATCTCACTTGTAAAGTGGAAGAGCCAATGACTACCTTTCAACATTCCTGTGCACATTGGGCGTGATTATGTAACTTCCTTCTGAGTGTCTAACAGGGTGGTGGCCATCACTGTTGTTGACATCACTGTTATGAGCATCTGTTTCAGATCTGAAGTATTCATCTCAGTAAGACCCATGGAGATTGTAGCTTCCTGAAGACAAGTGGGTGGCCTTCTGGTCACACAGCCAGCCCAGGTACCTGAGGTTCAGCACTTAAAGCACTCATGCTTGATGTAATGCTCAGCTATTGCCCTGCTGAAACTCTTAATAATATTGAATAAGTAGCCCCAACTTTTACTTTTGCATCAAGGTTCACAAATTATGTAGCTGGAGCCGGGCGCGGTGGCACACGCCTGTAATCCCAGCACTTGGCAGGCTGAGGCAGGAGGATCGCGAGTTCAAAGCCAGCCTCAGCAATGGCAAGGTACTTAGCAACTCAGTGAGACCCTGTCTCTAATAAAAAAATACAAAAAAGGGCTGGGGATGTGGCCCAGTGGTCAAATGCCCCTGAGTTCAATCCCCGGTACCAAAAAAAAAAAAAAATTATGTAGCTGGTCCTAAAGATAAGCACTATTTCTAACTTGGTTTGGTAAGCCTTGTCCACCAGTGTTGTTCTTCATATAGCATAGGTTTGCATTAAGTATTTATTAGACAGAATTGGCATTATCACCGACGAATAACTTCACTGATAAATAACTTCATTTATTCGAGGCCCACTCTTGAAATCAAAGCTCTGCCTGAACTTCTATTCTGTGGGCAGACATCTGGCCAATTCCAAGGGTGAATATTTATTTCAGTGGACGGAGTATTTGTAGGATCTCCATTCATAAACGCAGACAGGAAGATTGTTAAAAAATTAAACATTAAATGTTAAGAACAATTTTGGAGCAGGTTAAAAGGTGTAAAATTTTAACAAAATTACTTGGGAAAAAATGGTTTCTCGTGTTTTTAATACTGGCACAGTTGCCAACTGACTTTAAATACCTTCTTGATCAACGTAGAAATGGCTTTTTATTTCAAGAGAAAGGAAACAAATTATAATACCATTCACCACCTCACATTGTAGAAGTACCTATTATAAAAGAAAATCCTTTCTAAGTTTTGCCGTTCTGGATCTAACCTTCTTTCACAGAAATAATCAAATACTACACTTGATTTCATTTTGGAATATTAATGGCATTGAAATAAGCTTTAAATTTTCCTTTGACTTACTAAGTTAGAAAGTCAAAGTGCTAAAAATATACTTGTTCTTCAAAATAGACTGAAATGGATAACCATAGAAAAGAATTTTTTTTTTTTTTTTTTTTTTTTTTGGTTTTGTGCAGGAATGTAACTTAAAGTAAAAGGATCTATTGGGAGAAATTTGAACCAATTGTAATGCAGAATTTGGCTTTGTATATAAACATATGTCTATATTCATCATGTAGCTTTACTTGTCAAAAATATCTTAAAACTTGTTCAGTCTGAGAAAGTATCAATAACATAAAATTTCACAGCCCCCTTTTAGAACTGTGGCCTTAACATTTTGTAGGGAAATAAAGCTTTGGTTAACCTTGGCTCTGGCAGACCTCATTAAAATAACAGCCTGTCAGTTTCAAGTTTAAAATAACAGGGTTGTCAGTTTTATATGCAGTGGAACAATCTACAATTTTATTCCCTGGGACAAGACTGTGTGGAGGGGCAGAAGGTGGGTAAACATTGGACAACACTGCCATCTGGTGGCCAGAATGAAAGTGGCTTCTAAATACCTGCAGGTGAGATTGGATTGCCTTGAAGGAAAAGTTGGAATTTCAGGTCGACTTGAGCAACCTTTTGTATCATTTTTTGACTGACTTTTGTCTTTAAAATGTATGTACACTCTCAGAGTCAATATGAAACTTATAATCTCAAAATTACAGTAAACTTCTGCTCTTCAGTAATCTATCAATGACTTGGTACAATTAATTTGCAAGAGTGGAGTCTTACAGAAAAAAAATAGGATCCAACAATAACTGGTGGCTTTTAACATAAGTATCTCCATGGAAATTCATCGCACTGTTTATATGTGATTTGTGTGTACTTTTCTGGATGATTGTAATACTTCAGTAAAAAATAAATGCAAGCCAAAATATCTCTGTCTGTAGGCAAAATTTTGACAGATGTCACAAAGTTGATGGTAACGTGTTCTCATTTATATGATGGAAAGCAATTCTAGACATAGAGTGGATCCCCAGCAGGCTTCTGACATAACCTAACTTCAATTTAGTTCTTTCTTCATGCACTTTGGGCAGTTGATTGGGGGGTTACAATGGGGATAGGAAATTATATCAGAGAAAAAAGATAAACACGAGTACTGTTGATTCGAATTGCCACCGATTTAAGAAGTTCACATGGAGATGCTGAATTCTCTAATGTGAAGCTAATAGCCTGCCCTCCATTCAAACCACAATCCCTAGCCTGGCTACTGTGTTCATCCTTTCTTGACTGGGTCCTTCTCCTGATGTGCCCAGGATGGATCTTACACTGTGTTCTCAGTGTGGTAGCCACCAGGCAGCTGTGGCTATTGAGCACTGGAGATGTGCTATAAGTCAAAATCCACAGCCTACTGCAGCTACTGAGCACTGGACGTGTCCTTGGGGTGAACTGAGATGGGCTGTAAGAATACAATACAAACCAGATTTCAAAGACTTAGCATAAAATGAATGTAAATGATCTATTTATACATTTTCACAATCGTGTGATTAAACCATAATATTCGGGGGGATTGGTGTAAATAAAATGCATTAATAAAATCAACTTGAATTTACCATTTTAATGTAGCTATTAGGAAGTTTTAATTACATGTGTAGCTCACATTTGAGGCTTGCATTATATTTCCAGTGGATATCACTGCCTTAGACTCTGATTGCTTCCTTGCCTAGAATGGCCATCCTGCCATTTTTCAAGGTGGTTCCTCTTCTAGTGGAACTAAAATGGGGCATATCTGACATCTCTGAAGCTTGTAGGAGACTAAGGGCACCCATGTAGGTTATCAGATGCTTAAGATGTAAAAGTGAAAGTCAATTACTATTGTGTCACTTGGGTCCAATCATAAGAAGAGGAGATGGCTCTCCCTGGTAGGTGCCCCATGGGGTAAATTGGATCTTTAAGGTAACCAGATGGCTCCCAGGAACAGGTAATTTACCTCACAGGGGTATGAGCTTGATTTCCAAAAGGGAGTGCAGTTTAGTCACCCTATGCCATCTGTCCCTGTGGTGATATTTCTACTCATTAAGAACTTTTGGTTCCAAGTACCCTAGCGATATATTAACTTACTAAGTTTTATTAAATCCTTAAGAGAAGAGTTGAAAAGAGGGAGGCATTTTCCTCCATCTTGAAAACCAATGTGTAGGGAGATTATTCAACTTTGCCAAAGTCACAGTTTTTGGCAAACGCTTTTCCATGCACCTCCCTGTTTCTCTCCCCTGTTGAAGGAACTTCACATCTCTGAGCTTTTGCCACTCAGGGTTCCTCTGCCAAGAAAAGCTCTTTCCAACTCTGTGGCCCGAGGATTGCTGCTTGTCCTTCAAGGTCCATTTTAATTGCCACTTCTCCCTTGAAGCCTTCCTCCACCCCTCTCCCTCTTTACAATAAAATATTGATGGTACTTCTCCCACACACCCTACATCCATTAAACATAAGAGACATTTATCATGTTTACTTATATGTATGTGTCTTCATTCCATGAGTGGTAGATTTGATGAAGTTAGCAGCAAATCTTACACATTCCCAGGATCTTAAATTGCAAGTGCCTTGTAGATTCTAAATAGGGATGTGTGTGTGTGTGTGTGTGTGTGTGTGTGTGTGTGTTTATGTGTGTATGTGGGTGTGCATGTGCACAAATGTGTTTATTTTGATGAACAGACTACCCAAAAATAGGCCCCAAGCAACCATTTCTTCATAAAATATATAGGTTTACAAGGAAGATGTCCCCTCCAATAGCAATTGGTTTATTTTTTAAGTAAGGGCATCTAGAATTTACATTTCATTCACGATTTAATATGGAGGTCCAGAAATTAAAATCTGCCTATTCTTCTTCATTCATTCTTTCACTGACTATCTATCAATTACTATTATAACCAAGCACTGTGCTAAGAGGTGGGACACACATATCCTAGTATGTAATGAACACAAAAGGAAAGCAGCTGTATCCCTATATCTCCTGCACGCAAGGAGGAAAGACACACAAGCATAATGAACAGGGAAATCTTTGTGGCAGGAAGGAGCAAAGGGATACCTGAGAACGTGTCCTCTGTGGAGAGGCCCTATTGGCTCTGGGTGTCAAGGTAGGAGCCCTAAAAGAAAGATGGTCAAGTTGAGACGCACAGAGTTAGCCACAAGAGCATGCTCCTCTTCCCCCACTGTGTCGTCTCCATGTTTGAGTCAGAGTTCAGAGGCTTGTTTGGGGCCTGTGAGCAACTGTCCTTGGTGTGCATATTAACATTTCACTCTCATCTTCCTAGAAGGCCCTTAAGCCAAATTCACTAGCAACTAAACTCAAACCAATTTCCAGCTGAACCCATGAAGGAAAAAGCAGGATATTGTATTATATCATAAATGAAAAACTATAATGCCAAAGTAGCACGTGGATACATACCACGCAGTACATTCCCAAGATCTTTAAAGTGCAAGTGCATTGTATATTCTAAACAGGGATGTGTGTGTGTTTATGTGTGTATGTGGGTGTGCACTTGCACCAATGTGTTTATTTTGATGTACCACTCAGTACATATCTACATAGTTAAGTACAAATCAAATCACATATGCCCCCCAAAAAAATGACCTGCTTCTTATTTCCTATTCCACAAAAGATGTAAGGACAACCCACCTCTAACCTAAATGGCGTTAGTACTTAGATAAATCTGCTCTCCGCCTACCACTTGCTGAATATTTTTCTACACTGCATCTAAACTACCTTTCTGATACGTATTCCACCACTCTCACTTGAGCAAGAAGATGTTTCCTGTTTCTTGTTAAACATCAAATATCTGAATGGCTTCAGAGAAAGAAGCCAGAATACACATCTGTATCCCAGCTCTGTTGTGGGAGACTAAAGCCCCAAGTGTTCAGAATTAAATGATTAGTTCTAAAATGCTGAAGATTGCCTGAGCTCTAGGTGAAGTGCAGCTCTCCACTTCCTCCCCCTTCTCTAATTAGCAGACATACTTGTAATGTCCTGGATTTCGTTTCCTGAAGCTGAGATTTCAATATCGTGAGAGTCACTTCAGGTGGTTATGAGCTTAACAGAATCCCTGTGTTATGTCAATCACAGGTAGAAGTGGAGCTCAATCCTCTGTTTGGGTTCTCGGGGTGCCATCAAGCCCCTGTGAAGGGGATGTACACTTGAAGTAATAGTGGCAAAGAACAGGAATTTTTCAGCAACACCAACCATTCAGAACATCCAGCTTTTTTCTTTCACATTGGCAAAATTACACTCTAAACTTTCCCTAGCAGTTTTCTAAATTAGTGCTAATTTCTAGGCTAATGCTGTTAAGGGGGCGGGGGATGGGGTCAATCCACACCACTACCATGATCCTGTTGGTGACATCAAGAAATAGAAGAAAGCTATCTTTCAAACCATGGAGAAATTCCCAAAGTTTTCATTCTATTATAATGATAGAATAGACGATGGTGGCAGCAGAGGTCAGTTTTTAAATATTCAAACCGCTTCAGTGTGCCTCATATAATGACTAGGAATGCTGAGTCTATTCTCTTCATCTGAGGCTGCACCTGAGATCTCTGCCCAGCATGCGAAAGAGTGCTTCTAACAACCTCATTTAGAATCAGCATTGGTCATAAATCGTGCCCCCAGATGATGGCAGCTCCTCTAGAATGTCTGTGTCTACACAGCCAAAACAATGCTGAAGAAATGATAGAGGCCACGGTCAGCCACCAAGAAGGACAGAGCCAGTCTCCACAGTGCACATGCCCACCTTCAACAATGAATCGAAAGCAGGTGGCAGAGAAAGCTGAGCTTACTCTTGGAATGTGAAACGAGCTGCAGTCCAGGAAGGAACTGAGCAGACCAGGACATAAAGTTGGAGCCTCAGTCTCAATGCCAATGACAGAAGGAGGGACAAGACGATGGCCATAACAACCCCCAGAACTGCCCAGAGAGGAGAAGTGATTTGCAGTGGGCCAAGCAGCCATTGCCGAGAGTACTTTCTCATGGACATTGATGTGCAGCATAGAAAACTCTTAATAGAGTCTGGGTGAGTCTGCCGAGAACCCTCCAGAAGCTTTGGACCATGGGAGTTCTGTTGAACTTCAAGGTTCCATGATCCAGCATTAAAACCAGTCTGCAAAGTCATTTCGTATCTTGTATTTTTTTAAAAATATTGTTTTAGCTGTAGTTGGACACAATACCTTTATTTTCTTTTTTTATTTTTTACATGGTGCTGAGGATCGAACTCAGGCCGCACACTCGCTAGGCGAGCACTCTACCAGTGAGCCACAACCCCAGCCCATATCTCTTGTATTCTTTTTTTTTTTTTTTTTTTTTTTTTTTTTTAGCAAGCAAGCAGCAGGTTTGTTGCAAAAGGCACAGAGACAGATTTCTCTGTAGAGAAGGGCCGGAGCTGGGAATCTGGAGGGGGAGGTTTTTTTTTTTTAATGGTATCTGGAATTTCCTCCTTTCCTTATCTTCTCCCCTGTGCATGCTCTCCTCACTATTATTGATTGATTTCCACGCCCATGAGTCTGTTTTAGTTTTTCTTTCTTTTTTTTTTTTATTGGAGCCATATTTATCATATTTATTTATTTATTTATTTATTTTTAGATTATTTATTTACTTATTCATAACGCACAAGTATATCATCTTTTTACATACAACTGCTTGTATACAAAGTATATAAGTACCATTCAGATCTTTAATCATGCATTTAGGATAGTGATATCCATCTCATTCAACCACCATTTTTCCCCCCTTCTCCCCCCCACTCCCTCCCTTGCCCTCCCTTTCCTTTGACCATTCTAGTGTTCCTCTAATCCTATGTACCCCCATCCAATCACACTGTGAACTAACCTGCTTATATCAGAGAAAACATTTGGTATTTGGATTTTTGAGATTGACTAATTTCACTTAGCATTATATTCTCCAACTTCATCCATTTACCTGAAAATGCCATTATTTTATTCTCTCTTATTGCTGAGTAAAATTCCATTTTGTATATATACCACATTTTCTTTATCCACTCATCTACTGAGGGACATCTAGGTTGGTTCCACAACCTAGCTATTATGAATTGTGCTGCTATAAACATTGAAGTGGCTGTGTCACTGTAATATGCTGTTTTTAAGTCTTTTGGGAACAGACCCAGGAGTGGGATGGCTGGATCATAGGGTGGTTCCATTCCCATTTTCCCAAGAAATCTCCATACTGCTTTCCATAGCGGTTGCACCATTTTGCAGTCCCACCAGCAATGTATGAGTGTGCCTTTTTCCCCACATCCTCTCCAACATTTATTGTTGTTTGTGTTCTTGATAGCTGCCATTCTGACTGGAGTGAAATGAAATCTTAGAGTAGTTTTTATTTGCATTTCTCTAATTGCCAGAGAGGTTGAGCATTTTTTCATGTATTTGTTGATTGATTGTATATCTTCTTCTGAGAAGTGTCTTTTCAGTTCCTTAGCCCATTTATTGATTGGGTTATTTTCTTTTTTGGTGTAAAGTTTTTTGAGTTCTTTATATATTCTAGAAATTAGTGCTTTATCTGATGTGCATGTATTAAATATTTGTTCCCAATTAGTTGGCTCTCTATTCACCTCACTGATTGTTTCTTTTGCTGAGAAGAAGCTTTTTAGCTTAAATCTATCCCATTCATTAATTCTTGGTAATAGTTCTTGTGCTACAAGATTCTTATTAAGGAACTTGGGGCCTAATCCGACATGTTGGAAATTGGAGCTTACATTTTCTATTAGGCGTATTGTCTCAGATCTAATTCCTAGGTAGCACCACTGAGGTACCCACTATGCAAAGGTACCCACTATGCAAAGAAATTCTTTGATTTTGTGTAGATTTCCACAGAATAAATGACTTTCTTTTTCTCTTTTCTGTTGAATTCAATAGATGTTAGTTCAGTGTCAAACTGTGTCATCTCTCGATGACATCTAGAACATTCACTAACTTGTCTAAAATGGAACACTACACAAAATGTGGCATCATCGGAATATTAGGTACACGTAGGAAGCATTGAAAGTTTGTTGTTGTTGTTGTTTTCTTAAAACCTGATGCAAAAATCTGATCTGAACAGCATAGGAAGATATTGCTGATGTTTTCCATATTTATTTCACCTTGGGATCAGTGTTTTGCCAGAAAGGGACCCCATCTGTCTTTTCAGGGTCATGCCCTTTATAGAGTGGGATCATCTAGCCAAGAAATTCCAACCTGAAGCCAGAAGCGACTAATTCATATTCTTCAAATTTTTCATCCAATTCCCAATCCCCTGAGAAACTCAACAAAACTAAGCATTGTCTTTTAAAACTTCAAAGATTCTCTCACTTCCTACTGGGTTTTTTATCCTCCTTCGTTTTTTCCTGCAAAATGCATGAGTGTTTGTCTCCTTGGGGTGTCATGTTAAAAGTACCATGCCACAGGGGAAATGTATGTTGCATGGTAACAGACTAGAAGTTGCTATTGAATTCCCTGGGAATGTCTGGTGCAGCCCAGAATGTGGGCTCGTTTTAGACTGCACAGTGATTTGAAGACTTTGTGGAATGCTGGGCGTGTTAGGTGTGTGCAAAATCTGCATTAGGTTCACTGACAGACTGGATTCAGTAGAGCCCTGCCGCTGTCCCCAGACAGACTTAGAAGTTTCCTGAAAGAAAACATGTTACAAGGCGATTTCTCCACCCAGTGTTATGGAACTTACCCAAACATGACACTGTAGAGAGGGACAGTCTGAGACGTGAAGAATAACACCGAAGAGTTTCACAAACTCATAGTAAATGCGAAGCTGATGTTGTGTGAGCCGAGTGCTAAAAGCCATTTTCAGAAGACATAGATTTCACTCTAGACTTCCACACACATGGAGCAAGTAGACTGAACCTGTGATGTCTCCAGTTTCCTCGCTGAGCTGGATGGCATTAGTAAGCCCTACTTCCCCCAAGGATATTAGGGAGGTTGTATTTATAGACATTTGGCCATGTCAGAAAAATTAGTATTTCCTCTGAGTCTTCAGGAGTCTACATACTGTGCTCCTGACTGTACCATTTCTCAGTGAAGTGGGAGGCGCTGTCCTGGTCCATCCACAGACCCTGCTTGACTCTTAAAGCAGCATGCAGGGCTTGAATCCTGACACAGGCTCACAGTGAGTGACCTGGGGCTCCAAGACAGGGTCATTCTTCTCCAGAGTAAAGCTGGGCAAGCCCTCTGTCCCCAAAGCTGGATTACTAAACTCTTAGGATGTGAAACTGGTTGTTATGCATCACAAATTTCCCTTAACTTGACCAAGTAAAGTGGCCTTATCTATGAGGTAAAAGGCAGGCCGCCTTCATTTCTTCAAACAGATTGCTTTCCAAAGCTAACAAATGACCTTCAGACTATAAAATATTCACATTGTTGTTTTTTTTTTTTCTTTAGGATGTATTATTTAGTGTGTAGCCTTTTAAATATTAATCATCTTTTTTTTTCCTTAAAGATTTGGTATATATTATTTACATCCGGTTGCATTATGTTTTTATACAGATGAAATAGGACGTTGGCATCTTTCTGAAGTCAGAGCAAATAGGGGATGGGGGCCAAGTGCACACAACAGGTACCCAGGGAAGAGAGTTCCGGTCCAGGGACAGTTGAGGTAGGACATCAGATGGGCCTTTCACAGTGGCCGCCCAGGGACAATCCAGAGGAAGTAAAGCATCTGGGGAGACAGACTTTGGGGCCTTCGTGGATGGATAGACAGCCATGGGCAAATCTCTTGAAGGAAAAAATCCAATATGTCTTTTCAAATAATCCACACAGGAAACAGAGATAATAACAGAACTCAAAAACACCCAGAGTAAGACTTCAGTAAATCACTTGCTTAGAAGAGCAAAGGGAAGGTTCTGGAAGTCTTTGTAAGCATTGTAAAGACTGTTAAAGATGGAATTCGCTCCATTTCTGATTAGATCGTCATGTATCACCCCCAAGCTAAGATTGCCTCTGAGGTCTCTGAGGCTCTTCCTTCATACCTGTGTAAATGACACCTGGAATGACATTTGGGGTGACAGGAACCTAGAATCCTAATTAGGAGATGGAAGACATCACCTGAGATCCCTCCTGCTGCAGGGGTAGTCAGGTCAAGGAAATACGCTCTTTTCCTAATGGCCTGACTGAATTTACCCATGTCTTCCTTATTCTCCAAAGGAAAAGACCAGATGGTGTAGCTGGCAGAAAATCGATAATTTTTGAAATCTTACTTCCCTTAGCAGATAATTGGCAATGCTGTTCATGTAAGTATTCATTCAACAAATATTTATTAAGCATCTGCTATACACAAAGCACTGTTTGCCGAGTCTTGGGCGGTGGAGCAGATAGATACCCCCCAGGAGTCGGGAACGTGCAGCTCTTCCTCAGCTAAAGACCAGAGCAGCAGCTAAAAGCAACGCTTCTGCCCATGTCAACTCGTCCTGATCTTGGAGGTGAAAACTTGGGAAGACATGAGGCATTTTTTTGTTTTGAATCCCTCTAGATAGAATTACTAATTATCCTGCTTCCTAACCGTTCCCATGACAGACTTTAGCAGACAAAAAGAGCAAATATCATGAGTAAAGCTTTACTTGCTTAGAAGGGAATATAGTGTTTCCCAGAAAGGATATTTCCAGACAAATTGGCATCAGTGTACCCATAGCCCTGTACTTCCCCACAAATGGAAGATGTGTTCTGTATCAGTTCACCTTACCAGGCAGCGCTGGCAGGAACTCTTTGAGGGCGATGGCTATGTGCTAGTCATCTTTGTATTTCAAGTCTAGCATGAACCTGACTTATAAAAGATGTATATGAGCAACAAAAACCTTTTTCTTGTTTGACCAATGTGTTGGAACTTTTTCTAAATTGTATTACATTTCCCTGTCTCGTTAAACTGATTTCACTGTAAGTTACTGAATTTTTGCTTGTTAAGTCATTGATTCAAAATATATTGTGTGAGTCCCTGTATACCTCTATCAGCAACATATTCAGGATCACAGACACCCAGC
Organism: Tamias sibiricus; assembly: GCA_025594165.1. Classification (NCBI taxonomy): domain Eukaryota; kingdom Metazoa; phylum Chordata; class Mammalia; order Rodentia; family Sciuridae; genus Tamias; species Tamias sibiricus. The sequence continues at coordinate 81,932,546 of CM046663.1, forward strand.
ATACTTGTAATTATTTATACATGAATTATGTATTAGCACTGCTAAACTAATACATTCTGTACCTTGTGAAGTTCATGCAAAGTAGAGACTTTTGAAGGATGAGATTAAGATAAAACAACGAATCATTATTATTTTTACTTTGTAACATCACAGATGTATCAAGAATAAGCTAGAAGAATTTTGAGTGTTTTCAACAAGAAATAGTAAGTGTTTGAGGAGATAGGTGTGCTTACCCTGATTTGAACATGACATCTATCACGATATCAAGACTCCATATAAATATGTTCAATTACAATGTGTCAATTAAAATAATAAAAATCTTTAAAAGAGTAAGAGGAATACAGTAGTCTCTCCCCAACACACACACACACACACACACACACACACACACACACACACACGCTATCCATGATTTCCCCTTCTGCAGTTTCAGTTGCCTGTGGTCAACCATGATTCAGAAATATTACATGGAAAATTCTAGAAATAAACACTTCAAAAGTTTCAGTTGCACATTTTTCTGAGTAGCATAATGAAATCTCATGCCATCCTCTCTACCCCACAACAGGAACTGAATCTTGTCTTTGTCCAGTGCATCCACTCTATACATACCACCTCGCCTGCACTGTTAAGGCTGGGTGATCCAGGATCACCCAGAGGGGGTAAGACTTAGCCTGCTGCACCCTCACAGAGGTCAATGGCTGCCTGAAGCTGTGTCACAGTGCCTACATCATGCACCTCCCTTCATCACACCCTGTAGGTTTTACACCATCTCACATTCGCCAAAAAAAAGGTTAATTCACTATAATAGAATATCTTGAAACAGAAGACTACAGCATGTTGTTATAATTCTTCTATCTTATTCTTATTGTTGATAATCTCCTACTGATCCTAATCTACAAATTAAGCTTTACCATGGACATGTATGTATAGGAAAAGACATGGTCTATGATAGGGCTCTTTACTATTTCAGGTTTTAGGCATCCATGGGGGTCCTGGGGCTGGAGGGCTCCTGTTTTCTGCCTGATGTTTCATTCTTCACTTGTGCTTGCATTGTTTGAATGAAAGGAATCGAAAGGTTTCTTTTTTTTGGTACCAGGGATTGAACTCGGGTGCACTCCACCACTGGGCCACATCCCCAGCCCTTTTTAGTATTTTATTAGAGATAGGGTCTCACTGAGTTGCTAAGTGCCTCGCCATTGCTGAGGCTGGCTTTGAACTCGCCATCCTCCTGCCTCAGCCTCCCAAGTGCTGGGATTACAGGCATGCACCACCACACCTGGCTCAAAAGATTTCTTTAAAAGCCATTTCCATTGAATGAGTTAGTTAAAACTAGGTAATATAATCTATAAACACATTTAACTACATATATGCTATGTCAATATACCAGCAGCAAGCTAACAGAAGTGGGAATGTGAAAGTTTTTCTCCTTCCATAGGACAACTGAGAGGTGGCCATCACCATATAGACTGACTGGAAACATCCATCTCTCAATGAAATTTTTTTTTTTTTTTTTTGTGGTACCGGGGATTGAACTCAGGGGCACTCAACCACTGGGCCACATCCCCAGCCCTTTTTTTTTAATATTTTATTTAGAGACAGGGTCTCACTGAGTTGCTAAGTGCCTCGCCATTGCCGAGGCTGGCTTTGAACTCGTTATCCTCCTGCCTCAGCCTCCCAAAGTGCTGGGATTACAGGCGTGTGCCACCGTGCCCGGCTTCAATGAAATATTAATAAAGTTTAATTCCTCTTATGTTCTTATATTTTAGATAGAAATGGAAAGTCCAGTGTTTTCATCCTGAGACACACTGAATCACTTCACGTTCCCAGAGGGGCACGCCCAGCCTTACCACCAGCCCAGCATACACACTCAGAAGACCAGGGCTATAAGCAATGACACCATTAAGCCTAGTAGTTAAGAGGGACAATTTCCAAGTCTACATCTGAATTTGAATCTCACTCCACCATTTACTAGATGTGTGATAAGTTTTTGAGCCTCCCTAAGCCCCTGTTCCTCAATTGCATGAAGAGTATAATGACAATATTTTAGCACAGACAGAGGTGTGAAGATTGACTGAGTGTCCCAGCTCAATGACAGCTCATGGTTAGTCCCACTGTTGTGGGTCAGCAATGGCCCTATGCCTTATGCTGATGCAGGGAGGCTCTTAAAAGCCACATGCCTTGACAACAATGTCTTATTTCTTTCTCAGCTTCATTATTTTTAACTTTATCAAACAATACTGAAGTGGCTTAAAAAATAAGTAAAATGAGCATCCATAAACCACTTGCATAGACTCAATAATAGTTGAGGGGTTTGCTATTTCCAAGCAAGACACAATGACATTCCATCCCTAGATATCTCAGCATGAATCTCCTACAAGTGATGACAGTTTCTTACATGACCACAACACCAAGATCATGCTCAAGAAAATCAACAGTAATTCAGCAGTGTCAACTGCTATCTGTTCTATATTCTCAATCTCCTGTTGTTTCAAAACTCATAGCTGTGTGCCTGCTTCCAAATCCAGGATTCAGGGGAGGTCTTACACATTGGCATTTGATTGTTGTGTTTTTAGTTTCTTTTCACCCAGAACAGTCTTCCTGCCTCTGTTGATTTATTTATTTACTTGGGCTCTTTTGAAGAATTGAGCCAGTTGTCTTATGTAATGTCTCATTCATTGGTGTGTCTGATCATTTATTTAGGATGTTACTTGATTTGCTCCTCTATCCTTAGTATTTCCTGTAAACTAGACAGGAAGTAAGAAGTTTGATGAGATTCAAGTAAAGTATTTGGACACAATTATTTTTCATGTGAAATTGTGAGTTAAGAGTGTTTTTAGCAGTCACTCTGCCATGTCAACTTCTTCCTTCTTTGTCTAATTGTACAGTGTGTAGGTTTAGGTACAAGAATGGTGCCAATATCTTCCCATAGAACGTTTTCAAGGACCTTTCTGATGGGATTTAAACAGAGCGTATACATCTCTACTGAAGTCAGTAGTTGAAATTATCAGAAATAAGAATAAACTCCACATAAATCCTAAATGAGGGCTCAGGTTTTTCCTGTGAACCCCAACAGTATATATTTGGATCAAATTCAATAGCATGGGTGAAAAAATTTAACACTTAGGTCTTAATAACATTAGTAATACAATAGCATAGCTCATATACTATTGGACCAACAGTAAATTACATTAGCAAGTACTGTTGAGAGTTACTTCATCCTAGAATAGTTCATTTGGGAAGCAGACCAAAAAACATTACTATAAATTTTGTATTTGATCCCGTTTGTCTTCACCACATTTTGGTGTAGTTAATGAATGAGGGCTCATTGTTATTGTTAACAATATAGTTGTACCAAGGGTGTTGCTTAACCTAAAGCTCAGCTCACAGTTTCCTGGCACTTAAGTTCCCAGGAAAACCAAAACAAAACTCAGGTCTAGAGCTACAGTAAAGTGGTTACATAGATTATTCAGAAATTAAAAAAAAAAAAAAAAAAAACGTAAAACAAGAAAATATTCCTAAACAATGCGAGGATCGAAAAACTTTCTTGATATTGAAAAATAAGCTGCAATCGTTCAGACATGCTTGGGAGTCAAAGGCATGTTCTATTGCAGTGGCTAATAGCATCCATTTGTTCAGCTGTCTGCCTCAGCATCACAGTCTGGAGGTGAATTGGCCAGTTTCCCTGCAGAATGTTAAAACAGCATTTACATTTCTCACTGCTCCTTTGCTGTTATCTCCTTCAATTGCACAATGAAAACGCACAGCTACCAAAATGCCAGAGCGAACATGTCCTGATTCTAAAATGTGCTGCAGTGAACAATCACGGAGACCACTCTCCCATCCTCATGAGGGGCTCCCCACACAGCCATGTATGTGTCCCCATGTCCTTCCAGCCCTTTCAGAATAAAGAACACATGTTATTGTGATCCCCAGCTATTTAGCATTAGTGATATTGTCTATGACCTTGTAACAGAAGGGGACAATTAAAACCATTATCTCAGTTGACATTTATTAAGCACCAACTGTGTGCCGGGACACATGTGATGAACACATCCCATTTTTAGCACTGAAAATTCAACATCCTGGAATTCCCCAAGTCCCAGACAACCTGGGATGGTTGCTTACTCAACCCTTTGCTAGGCACTGAGTATAAGACAAATTGCAACCTTAATCCCCACCGTCAAGAAGCACCAGGCTAAGAGAGAATTGGCAAAGTAAGGCAATCATCAGTTTGGAGAGATGAGTACCTGGATTGTCAGCAGTGCCCCATGCAGTGCAGAAAGTTGAGTAAATCTAGTTGGGTGCCAGAAAATGCACCTTGAATGAGACAATGCCTGAGCTTGATTTAAAGAATGAGCAGCACGATCGTCACAGTGAAATTTTACACTATGAAACGAGGAGATGCCTGGGGATGGACAGCAGGCAGCTGCATTGTGTCTGAGTCTCGGTATCCATGTATCTGGTTTAGATACCACAGCATGAAGGTGGGGTTTTTAATGTGGAATAAGCAAAAAAGGAGAATGTTCATTCTCATTGGGCTTTATTATGATATGGAATAAAACCGACAGTGTTTCAGTCCCAAAGATGGTGACTGTTTTCTGAACAACATATAAACCTGTAATACCTATTTTTTCCCCAGGAGTTTGTGTTAAAAAGAGTGAAAATGAGTGGCTTGAGGTGGTGGCCCTTATTAGAGATTAGGGACCCCAAAGTAGACACCAGGAAGAACAAGTAAAATGCAAGGAAATGTTTTTTTGTTTTTAAACATTTTTAGTTTTGAAAGAAATTCAAACTTACTAAAACCTGTATTTTAAGACTAAATTGCATTATAGACTCTTCATTCAGATTAATCAATTATTAAAAGTTTGCCCCATTAACTTTCTCTCTCTTCTTTATACATATATATATTTACTATTATTGAACTATTATAAAGCAAATTGTGACAATCATGCCCCTTTAACTCTAAATACTCCTGCATGTGTCTCCTAAGAACACAACATTTTCCTGTATTACCTGGCCAGTGTGATCTCAGAATTGGGAAATTTAGCAAATAACAATATTATTATCTGAGAGTTAGTGAACAAATTTTGTACTATCTCAGTAACGTCCTTTATAGCCATTATTTTCTGATGTAGTGTTCCAATCCAGGCTTGTGTGCCCCATTTGGACATCATGGCTCTTGTTCTTGATCTGAAAGGGCTCTTTCTTCCGTCTTTCTTTTGTCCTATGTGAGTGACATTTTGGAATAGAGTTCGACCGTTCTTTACAATGTCCCTCAGTCTGGGTTTGTCTGATGTGCCCTTATGATTAGATCCATATGAATTTTGGCTGCCTAAGTGATGTCTTTCTTGGCAAATCACATCAGGTGGCACACGATATCAATTTGTCCCATTACACTGATCACTTGGTGAAGGTAGGTCCTGTGCCAATTTTTGCACTGTACAACCACCAGCTTTCCCTTTGTAATTAATATGTACTCTGTGGGAGGTGCTTTGGGATTGTGTAAATATGCTCATCAAATGTTTACCCAGGGTTCTTTGTGTCTGTATGAGTTTTCTAGGGATGCCCTAACAATATCACAAATGGGGTGGCTTGAACTGACAGAAAGTTATTGTCTCACAGCTCTGGGGGACAGCAGTCTGAAATGATGGTGTCAGCAGGGTTGGTTCCTCCTGAGGGTTGTGAGGGAAGGGTCTGTTTCAGGCCATTCTCCTCGGCGGGTAAAGAGCCATCTTCTTCCTGTGTCTTCACATCATCCTCTCTCTATGACCCTCTCTGTGTCCAGATTTCCCCTTTGTATTAGGATGCCATATTGAGTTAAGGGCCACCCTAATGATTAGCTTTCACTTTCACTTCTTTACCTCTGTAAAGACCCTGTCTCAAAATCAGCTCACTTTCTGAGGTATTTTGGGTCCAAGAATACCAATCTGTGGGACACAATTCAACCCATAAATGGTACATCGTATCCCTCCACGAACTTTCCCAGTGTTTGCCCAGATAGAACAGGAAATCATGAACCTAGATGTTTATTATGGAACCCAAGTGGCATTGACTCCTATCCGTGCTTTCCACAAGTCAGTGCTGAGCCTGAAATCACCCAAGATGTCAATACTAAGTTCCTTCTGTCGTCCATCTTCAGGGCTGTTTACTGCACACTCACAGGTACTTAGAATGACTTTCCCTTCTGTGCTGGAGATTTTGAAGTGGCTTTGGTTTGCAATTCACCAGGCAAGTGTGAGCTACTTGAGCTTGTCAGTGCACTAGAGCAGAGGTTACCAGCAGCTGAATTCTTGACAGTATTTATTTCTTGCAGAAACAAGTAATCCATTGGGGAAAGTGGCTTGTCTCTTGGCGTGGTGTTTTGGAGCATGTATCTGACATCCAGGCAAATGAATTTTAAAGCATATACTTAGGGTGTTTGCAATAGAGACTTGGGGCAGAGGCAAGGGACCTGAAGCCAGGTGAGATGCTTCCCAAGCTTCCAATTTAAAGGGTGGAAGGTCAGAAAAGAGGAAGAAACAAAGAGTCAGTTACCTGAGAACTCTGTGCTGGGAGTTGAAGGAAGATGGGGTGGGGCACCTTCCCTATGGTTTGAGGTGTCTTTCTCTTCAAAATGCTAGTTCTGTGACCTTCACCTACATTACATCCTTGTGTCGGAATGAACAAAGCCTTAGAAGGACATTCACTGGCTTTCCTTGGTTTCTTGATCAGGTCACAGACATAAAAGAGAAATTGAAGCTCTCTAAAAAAGTATGGTCGGCGTTACCCTATGCCATCTGCAAAGACGAGCGTGTGACAGCGGGCACTTCCAACGAGGAGGAGTGCTGGAACGGCCACAGCAAAGCCAGGTGAGGAGACTCAACGTCCGTCCAACTGGGACACCACACACCCCGCCCTGGAGACTCCTGGCAAAACTCCACAGACCTGTTTATGCAAAAAAGCAAAGGAGGGCGGAAGGACAGTGTCACTCAGTGCAGCTGTTGAGAATGGCAGGTTTGATGGGCACCTGGGAGCACTTACTCTCAAGGTGCCATTAAGCTTAGAATCTTTGCTCTGGCTGCCTCACCAAGGGATGAGGACAGAGGGGTGGTGACAGGTGACAGGTTACACATAGCCTGAGAGCACAAAGAGCCCTTTTGTGTTCACGTAATGACTTTGAGATAGCAGAGCTATTTTTACCCATAGTTAAATTTATAGGGCCATTTTTACTCTTTTTTTCCCCATCAGGAGTTAAGCAGGAAATGAAAATTCAACTGGAATATTTATTTATTATTTATTTATTTGCACCCTTGGAGAACAATAAATCCAAGTGTTTATTGAAAAGATTTTTTTTAATGGCCAGGGATAACTGGGTAAAAGATTTAATAGGCCCCATGTCCTAGGGAGTTCCCTCCAAACCTACCCTGGCACCTCCTGATAAGAGATGGTTCTGTTTCCATCTTCCTGCACTGCTAATCGTTGCTATGGCCACTTCATGAGGAATTGATGAATGTGTTGATTCAGCTCAGAAATGGGCTTGGCCTGGATCCTCATAGGATGGAGACGTTGGATGGGGGAACTGGCTGGGAGTTGGCAGATAGGACAAAAGGAGGGGGATCTGCCAGAGCCCAGCTGCAGGTGAGTTAGCAGCTGGTAAACAGGACTCAAGAAACCTTTGGGGGTTGAACAGCAGGTGGAGAGCCAAGAGGGGACTCTATTCTGGGGCCTGTTGGGCAGTTTCGAATGTTTGAAGCAGCTGGGATCCTAAGGGAACCAGAAGGTATGTTTGGGAGACTCCATGGAAGGTAAGCTGGAGTGCAAGTAGGATGACAGTAGGTGTCATTTCCTACACTGCCGCCTGGTGCTTTTCAGCATCTGTTGGTAATGGTGTTATTAACCATACCAGGAAGAGCTTTGTTAGCCAGGTGAAATCACAACACCTACAGAAAGAGCCGTATCCATTTCAGGTTGCCCAAAATGTCACTATCCAGATCTTGGATCACAGGAGTACAGAAGGAAATTCCTGATATCAAGAATGTGCCTTAGAAAAATATTGAGTATTGTAGTGTCTAGCCTTTTAAGAAGGAGGCCTTTGGCCAGCAAATCCAGCTGTGGGTGAATGGCTCTGAATGTTCTTTTCCCAGTGGCTCTACAGAAAGCCTGGAAAAGAGGAGCAGATGGCCTGATGAACAAGTGCTGGGTTTTCCCAGCTGCTCTGCTGCCCCTCTGTGTTTACCTTTCAGCCCTGGCTAAAATGAAGGCTGTGTTTTGAACTGCATTCACACCAATAGTCATGCCGGTTGCTGGATCTTAGCACATATGTGATTTCTTACAAAAAAAAAAAAAAAAGAAGAAGAGGAAGGATCATGATTGTGGGTAGTGGAAGTGAGTGACTAAACACCACCAAGACAATGAATGGGAACAAAGACCAATAACAGATCAGGATGATTATTCAAGCTCCCCACTGTCCAGACCAGGCAAACCACTAGGCCGTGTGCACCCAGTTAAAAGGACAGAGGCTGGGCACCTCTTACACATCAGCCCAGTATTCTTTTGATGGCAATGTCTTACCTCTTAAATAAGCAGCCGCTAAATAACCCTCTCCAGGTTAAGCGAACAAATGAAATGGATCCTTAGCTCTAGAAAAGACTGAGAGGGTCTGCATCATTCATTCAGTTCCTCAGTCCATCAGCAGTATTTTGAAGTGAGACACTACTTATAAGATGCAGGTACTACTAGAAAACAGTAGTGGGGTCATTGCATGAAAAGACACAGTAACTGGAGAGAGGACAGGGGTCCAGCACCCTACCACTGAATTGCAGGTTTAGGAGAAGACCACGTAGGAGGGTAAACACTTGAATCAGTACACAAGAGCCACATTTGAATTTTGTCCTGTGACCAACAGGAAGCATCAGAGGATTTTATACAGTGGAGGAAATGACCAAAGTTTAATGCAATAAAGTTACTTGCAGAAATATTCCAGAATTTAACCCAATACACTGTCCCTTTCATTATGCAATAAGTATATTATTTAAAAAGATGAAACTGTCAAATATTTGTGACTCAAATTGTGTTCCCCTTGAAAAATTACAATTTCATGCTTCCTTTTAGTTCCTATTTTTATTCTTATGCTGGAAGGAAGTCTTAATATTACAACTTTATATTGACTCACAGAGTAAATAGATAGCCAATAAAGACTTGTTGAATTAAATTTAGCTGATGTTTTCCTCTTGTGCAAACAATTGATCTAGAAGCACATGAGATAAGTTTTTCAATTAAAGAAATTCTACTGAACTATTTTGAAAATTGAAGAATCCATCTGATCATGAAAGGTTAATCAATGGGTGCTAAGTTACTGCTAGAGAGGAGAAATAGGTTCTGGCATGCTCTTGCACAGAGGGTGACTGTAAATACCAAAAATGTATTATGTTTCAAAAAAGCTAGAAGAAAGGATTTTGAATGCTTTCACCACAAAGAAATGATAAACATTTGAGGAAAAAGATATGCTTACCATGACTTGAACATTAAGCAATGTATATATGTTTCCAAACATCACATGGGACCCCCGTAAGGAATGCACAACTTTTATGCATCAATTAAAAAATAATAGCAAAGAATCCATTGAAATGCAGATCATTACATTTTCCCCTACTTTCGAAGCATAGATTTTAAAATGATAGACATTTTTAAATGTTTATGAATAGTTGTAAAACAAAAATGAAGAAAGGTTAATCTTATCACCTATGTTAAATTAAAAAAAATAGAAATTTTATTTTTTTTTAAATCAATCAACATGTTCATGGACATGGACCAGAGTCTCCTGTAAGGATTGGTGGAGTGTCATGTCATGAGGTCTCCCTTGAACCAGACAGTCTCCCTTTCGTTATGTATCATCCATCAGACTCTCAGGCACATTCTCTGTTTGCACCCACTCCTGCAGCACTCTTGTTCCAAGTATTTGATCAGGCTTGTCTTCCATCACCCATATTTTCCAGATTATTTTCTGCATTCTCCTTCCCAGCTCTTTCCCATACTTCCTTGATTCAGAAATATGCCTATTACAGATGTTAATGTTTCTGAAATCAAAATGACTACATTGGATATGTCCATTTACTCTAGTGATTACCTTATTTTCTCAGAAAGCTATGATTAAATTAATGGTGCCTGCTGAAATTGAGGATGACTTGAAATATAACAGGAAACACATAGATGTGGTATGGCTGAAATCACAGGGTGGCTGAAAATAGTTTGTAAATTCTAGAACAGTGCTGCTCAAACTTTGGTGTACAGGCTCAACTCTTGGAAATCTTGCTTAGAATGCAAATTCTGATTCAGTAAGTGTTGCAGGATGAATGTGTCTGTCCCCTTAAAATTCTTGTGTTGAAATCCTAACCCCCAGTGTTACGGTACTTTGGGAGGTTATCAGGTCATAAGAATGAAAGCCTTCTCTATGGAATTAGTGCCTTTATAAAAAGAGGCAAGAGAAAGATGGTATCTCCTCCCCTCCTCCCCCCTGTGAATACAGAACAAGAAGGTTGCCATCTGCAAAAAACAGGAAGAGAGACAGCACTAGACGTGGAATCTGCCAACCCCTTAAATTTTGATTGCCCCAAGCCCCTAGAACCATGAGAAATAAGTGTGTGTTGTTTAAGCCATCTGGCCTATGTTATTTTTGTTATAGAAGCCTAAACTGACTAAGACAGTAAGTTAGGGGGTGGGACCTGAGTAAGAATCTGCATTTCCAACAAACTCCCAGGTGATGCACTTATTGCTGGTCCAGGGACCACACTTTGAGTAACAAGGCTCTAAGGCAGAGTTGCCAGAACTGGTACTTTAAAATACTAGATGAAAAATGTAACACACTTATACTGAAAAAAAAAAATCTACAGTGTATCTGAAATTCAAATTTAACTGTCATCCCTGTGTTTCATCTGGCAACACGACTCTCAGCTCCTATCGACATGTAAGCTATTCCCTTTCTCAGTTCTCACACAAGCCTCCAGGAACATGTCACAGTTTTGTGTTTTCCCTTTGCCTTCACAGATACTTTTGATGTTTGCTTTGGACTTTTCTTGTTTTAAAAACAACAGCAATATAGGCAGGGAGGTCACATAGTTGGGTTGTATGTCACCCACTAGGTAGGCAAGGTTGATATCATCTTGACTGAAAATTGCTTAGGCTTCACAAATAAATCAAGAGAGAACTTTAAATTGGAAATATAGCAGAACCTTCACAATGCAGGGTATAGTCCATACAAACTTCTGGTCTCAAATGGTGCCATTGTGTTGACTGGCAAGAATAACTTTTGATTCCTGAATCCTTGGTCAGTACTTGATTCAATGAATATCTTAGTCGGCTCTAGATGCTATAACAAAAAATACCATAGGTACAGAGGCTTAAACAACAGAAATTCACTTTGCAAGTTCCAGAGGCTGGGAAGTTTAAGAGCTGGGTACCAGCAAGGTTAGGTTCTGGTGAAGGACCTCTTCCTGAACATCCTGTAGATGGCTACCTTCTTCCCCCATCCTTACAAGGTGGAAAGAGAGAGTTCTTTTCCCTCCCTCTTCTAAAGGCACTAATCCCATCATAGGGCCTTGAAACTCATGACTTCACCCAATCCTAATTATCTTCCAAAGACCACCAAATAAATACCACCACACTGAAGGTTCATGATTTATCACACTGATCTTGGGGCATGCAACATTTGTTTTGTAGCAGTTGGGATTCATAATAATCACATCCCACTCATCCAAAGAGTTAATTCAGGATTGTCCTTAGAATTCACAGCAGCATCTGTCACCTGGGAAAGGCAGCATAAGACGCATCTTCAGTGACCAGCAGGAAAGTGAGTTTGCAGGTGTAACTTCCACATCTCCCATTTTCCACTGACCTAAGCAACATCTTAGGGGGAAATGGGAGAAGACACAGGAGCACTCTGACTCAACACAGACAAATAGGAACTGAAAGGAAGCTAGTAAGTTACAGAGGAAAATCAATAATAATCTAGAAGGCCAAAGAGAAAAAAATTAAAGACTCGTGGTGCAGGTTACAAATCTAGGCCTCCTAAAGTTCCCGGGTGAACCTCGAGACCCTAGGAGGACATTTGCAGCCATCAGTCATGCCTGAGAAGGGCGTTCTGGGCAGCCGGTGGCCTCAATGAGCTGTCTGTTCAGGAGCTAGAGAAGAATGATTAGATGGGAGGCAGGAAAGCACAGACTTGCAAGGAAATAAAACTTTTATATGGTCAGCAGCTACAGGTTAGAACTCTGCCAGGCAGTAGCAGAAGAAAACACTGAGTGCCAGTGACGTTCACATAGGCTCTTTCCTTTTGGCTCACAGGCAGACCTGTGAGATTTCAGGACACGCCATATTAAACTACAGCATCTATAGCTTCCTTTAAGAGTATTTATTTTTTCTTTATCAGGACCCTTTTTCTAAATTCATGGGGATTAAAAAGGAAAGGAGAATATGGGAGACATGAGACCAGAGGAATGCAAACCAGTCTGGGAGCAATGCCCCATAGACACCTGGGTTATTTCATAGGATGTAAATTAGTTTTCAGGGTCTTTGAGTCAATCATTTCCCGGCTCCTCCCTCTCCCCAATGAAAGTGGCAAAATGACTTTAGGATTTTACTTCCTGCAGGCCAGTGTTTAGCTGTCAATGTGTCCTTTCCTTCAAAAGCCTTCTGGAAGGAGGCGATCAAGGAGCTGGCTAAAGGACAAGGATTAATTGGACCCATTGGAGACATGGCTTTTGTAGAGAGCCTCTGCTGTATTTTTAGGTACCTGATCCTCACAGAAATAGTGCATCCCTATGGAAATCCTTCCCGAGGCCAGGAAGTACACACAGTAAATTGTAAGGTGTAGGAAAAGCAGAGAAATCTAGGAAATACATCAGTCACTCTCACCAGCCACTGTGTGGACTGACTAACCAAAGAAAATAGCAAGTTCTGACTGGATAAGTCTGAGCAGATGGAAGGAAGGCGAAATGATGCATGGTGATGAGAAATCTGTCAAGACAGTGACTCGGCAGGTCTGGCAGGACAATATTGTTTTAGTCTGATGGCAGAGTATGTCTCAAAGCACTCTAGCTATATTTTAAACTGCAAAATATTCAATACATGCCCAGCCAGGCAAACACATTGGGAAGGTGGGAATTCTGTCTAAGAAAAGAATTGGCAACTGTCAAACCTGGCATTCTAAAATGCTTTACTTCCCCCTTCATATCTGGGGAGGGAAGGATCCATGGAGTCTTCCTGACTTGTCCCGGGTGGGGAGAAGACAGTTGCATGAACCTCCTGCAAGTGGTAAAAGATGGTGGACACAGTTGTCTACAAACAGGAGAAGGAGGGGAGCCTATGGCTGGTCCACATTGCCGCCTGTAGCGATTGCCGCTTGCAGCAAGGACGCCGCGGGAGAAAATTCGGAGGCAGAATGGAAATGAAAAAGTTCTTTTATTCTTCTTTCTTCTAACTTCTCTCTCTGGCTCCAACAACCTCTCCAACTCCAACCCCAACCACACCTCTCACTCACCCTCACCCGGTTAAAAACTTTTTGCCTTAACAAGGACACGTGCTAATAGCTCGAGCTTACAGGTGCGTCACGCAGTGTTCACGGGCAAAAAAAGATTCTTAGATAAATGCGTGAAAATACTTGAACACATTATGGCTCTCAGCTAGCCACCATCTTAACTATCTCCTCAATTAGGGCTCTTACAGGTCCACAGGCACCCCTGAAACCTGGCTCATGGGTCTTTTCTTCTGTCTGCTCTGTAGTTTGCTGACTTCAGTTCTACCAATAAACGATGGGCTTGGGGAAACTCCTGCCAGTGAGTTAAGCAGCCAAGTCAAAGAATCTAGCTTCTCTTACTACTGCAACTGCGGAGTTGTGGCTTCTCCAAAAGAGCTCCCAAGCCCTTTCCTGCCTCTATGCTCCAGCTGGAGAATAGCCACCACAAATCATTCTTCTGTACATGAATTCAGGCTTTAAAACCCTGGATGCTGCTCCTGTCAGCCACTCCTCCAGTTTGGTATTGAAGGGAGCCATGTGAACCACTTAATTTGCATAAGCCCACATTAGATTTGCAAAGTGAAGAACAAAAATAAGTGGCTTGGTGACTTGCCCATGGTCACACTGCCCAGAGAGATCTGTCCTAAGGAGATCTCAGGTGTCCCAGGTCATAGCTGGTGAGCCTTTGACCACATCTTGGTGTCATAGCTCCTGGGATACCCAGCTTCACCATCTCCCAGAATTTGTAAAGCCATTTAAAACAAAAGGTGTGCTTTGAGTAATACCACGTTCAAACGAGGAAAACTGGAAAACGGAAAAAAGTAATCTATATCAAGAACTTTTGTAAAAAGTTATATTTAAATCTTTTTTTTTTTAAGTCATGGTAAAGTACACCACACATAAAATTGACCATTTTAACCACTTGCACAGTCCATTGATTCACGTTGTTCAGCTTTCACTGTCCTCCATCCACAAGAACTTTTCCTCTTCCCACACCAAGCCTTGTACCCAATGAACACGAATTCCCCACCCTTCCACCCCAGGCCCTGGCACTCACAGGTCTAATTTCTATCTTTAGGATTCTGACTATTCTAAGTACCTCATCTTGGCAGAGCCATATAATATTTGTCTTTTTGTTTCTGATTTATTTCACTTAGCCTAACATCCTTAAGATGCGTCCATGGCATACCACATTAGTAGTACCTTAGTAGTACAGGTACATTAGTAGTGTTTCCCTCCTTTTTAAGGCTGAATAATATTCCCACTGTATGTAAATACCACATTTCTATTATACCCATTCATCCATCAATGAACTCTTGGGATGTTGACACTTTGAGGCTATTATGAGTAATTCCACTGTGAACAGAGATATCCAAACATCTGCTCCACTCCTTTCTTTCAGTACTTTCAGATATATGCCCAGAGGTGGAATCACTACCTCACAGAGTAGTTCTCTTGTTAGTATTTTGAGGAACTGCCATGCTAGTTGCCACAGAGGCTGAGCAATTTTATATTTCCAGCTGTTGTGCACCAGATTCTTGTTTTTCCTCATCCTTGCCAAGGCTTGTTATTTTTTGTCTGCTATTTTAAACAATAGCCTTACTAATGTGTGTGAAGCATAAAACTTAGATTTTAAGTAAACTTCTGAAAGATGTCACTGACACCATAAGGTTTGCAATCATTTATTTGAGACTCTTTGAGACCATATGTGTTTCCAGAATTCAGAATTTTTTTTAATTTTAGAAGATTTCCACAATGAATATGTTGTATATTAGGTAATATTCCCAGGGGGAGTCTGGACCTACAATCCTCAAACACGTTAATATTTCTGTAGCAAAATGTATTAATATTGCAGTAAGTGGGATAAATGAGGACTATAATTAGCCTCATTTCATATTTGACGAGGTTTTGCTAACAAGTAGATTATAAAACAAAACACTTATTTTTTTAATTTTGGAACTGAACATAAGGAATTCTGGATCTATATTAGCATTATATTAGGATGACCCTTAAACCTTAAACCTGCTGAAGATGAAATTATATGTAACTTAGAACAAGAAATTGCTACAGAGACTTGTATTGAATGGAACTCACTGGCACTAACAAATAGGGTTGAAATTGCTCCCGCCTCACTGTTCTGATTATGCTCAGGTACATTTTCAGGCACCTGAAAACAAACCTAAGCCAGCACCTAGGCACCCCGTTTCACCCCTTTCCTGCCTCAATCCCCATTTGAACTCATGTGAACCCCACTGGGCACCTCTAAGCTAACCTTCCCTTCTAGTGCCTCCCATCTCATACTTGTACCTTCCAAATCCCAATCTTGAGATTGTGTGTCCCTTTCCCTCCAAATGCAGATCTTTATAACAGAACAACTACCAGCATGTGAGAAAGAAATCAGAAAACCACCCCCTTCACAATAGCCTCAACAAATAGATAAATAAATACCCGGGAATTAATCTAACCAAGGAGGTAAAAGGTCTGTACTATGAAAACTATAGAACACTGAAAAGAGAAATTGAAGAGGCCCTCAGAAATGGAAAGACCTTCCATGTTCTTGAATAGGCAGAATGAATACAGTCAAAATAACCATACTACCAAAAGCCATATATACATTCAATGTGCTCCCCATCAAACTACCAATGGCAATCTTCACAGAACTAGAATTAAAAAGTCCTAAAATTCAATTGGAAGAATAAAAGACCTGGAATAGCCAAAGCAATTCTGAGCAAGAAAAGTGATGTAGGAGGCATCACAATACCTGACTTCAAATTATGCCACAGAACTATAGTAGCAAAAGCAGCATGGTATTGACATCAAAATAGACATGAAGACCAGTGGAACAGAATAGATGACAAAGAGACAAACTCACATACTTACAGCCATCCGATACTTGACAAAGTTGCCAAAAATATATTTTGGAGAAAAGGCAGCCTTTTTAATAAACGGTCCTGGGAAACTGGATAGTGATATGTAGAAAAATAAAATTAGATCCTATCTCTCACCCTGCACAAAACTCAAATCAAAATGGATCAAAGATTTAAGAATTAGACAAGAAATCTTTCAATTGCAGGGAAAAAATGCTCTACTCTCCATCATATAGGTACAGGCACCAACATCATATAGGTACAAGACCCCTAAAGCTCAAGAAATGAAATCAAACATCAATAAGTGGGATATCATCAAACTAAAAAGCTTCTGCACAGCAAAGGAAATGATTAAGAACATGGAGAGAGAGCCCACAGAATTGGAGAAACTCTTTGCCAGGCACACCTCTGACAGGGAGCTAATATCCAGAATATAAAATGAACTTAAAAAATCCAATGCCAAAAAAAACAAATAGTCCTATCAATAAATGGGCAAAATAACTGAACAAAAACTTCTCAAAAGAAGAAATACAAATGGCCAAGAAATTGATGGGAAAAAAAATATTCAGCATCTCTAGCACTTAGGTAATGAAAATCAAAACTCCACTAAGATTTCATCTCACTCTAGTCAGACTGGCAGTGATCAAGAACACAAATAATAATAAATGCTGGTGAGGATGTGGGGGAAAAGGTACATTTGTGCATTATTTGTGGGACTGCAAATTAGTGCAACCACTCTGGAAAGCAGTGTGGAGATTCCTCAAAAAACTAGGAATGGAACCACAATAAGACCCAGCTATTCTACTCCTCAGTATTTATCCAAAAGAACTAAAATCAACATACCATAGTGGTACAGCCACAGCAATGTTTATAACAGCACAGTTCACCATAGCTAAACTATGGAATCAACCCAGATGCCTATCAATAGATGAGCGGATTAAGAAAATGTGGTCTATATACACAGTGGAGTTTTGTTCAGCCATAAAGAAGAATGAAATAATGGCATTTGCTGCTAAATAGATAGAAATGAAGAAAATCATGCTAAGTGGAATAAGCCAAACTCAGCCAATTGAAGGCTGAATCTTTTCTCCCATATGTGGATGCTAGAACAAAATAAGGGGAAGAAGACAGTGGGGACGGGAAGAGGATATCATAAAGATACAGGGAAGATTAGTGGAGTAGATGTAGGTGAATGAGAGAGGGAGGAGGGAGAAGGGGAAGATAAATGGAAGGGATTTAACAAAATCATGCTCTATTCATATATAAAGATACCAAAGGGAAATTCACTTTTATGTATTTGTAGAAGAAAGCAAGTTTAATAAAGTAGAGGAGGGAGAATAATAGGAGAGAGGAGAGGAGGAAAAGAAGGAGATGGAGCTTGAACTCATGTATGATTTTGTCAAAATGAACCCAGACGGTCACTACGTATGATTACGATGCTCTAATTAAAAAAAAAAAAAAAAAAAGGCAAACCAATTGCTGGCATGAACATGCTGATGAGAGAAATTGAATACAGAGGAGCTGACATGTCCATCCTCACACACCCACATTCATATGTCAACAGGTCTTTCTGGAAGCATTGGCTCAACCATAAAGAGTCCTTGTCAGTAATGATAATGGAAAGTGCAGTGGTTGACCAGTGGAAAACTTCTGTAGGAGCAAGTGTGTCTAGTGTCTCTCAGGTGACAGAAGCTGTCAACTCTGCCATTGAGGGTCCTGGCACAGAGCCTGCAGCCACCCACAAGATTGACTATGTCAGCCTCCCTGTTAAGTTCTTACATGACTCTTCCTAATCAGCCATCATATTTGGATGTGATCAAGGAAGCCTACATCAACAATAGAAAATTAAATGGGGAAAAAATGTAATTCTGCAAAACTGTCAAAGAGTGGGTTTTTAGCCATACTCTTGTAAACAGAAGCCAACCAAAATGAGGAGGCTGTGCTTGGCTGTTCTTGGATGCCACCCACTTGCCACATCATCGCATGAAGCATTGGCAGATGATGATGCCCTGTTCAAGCTTCTGTGGTTTGTCCTCCCTTCTGGGTTCTCCCTGCTCCAAGTAAATATGCATCCCACCTTGGAGCCTGGGCTGTCATTGACAAGATTCCCCTCCTATGTCTCCCAGAGATAGGATGGTACAAGAAATACAATGCCATCAAGTTAAAGAGATGAGCAGAAACTAATCAAAGGAAGAAGCTTGGGGGCTCAACAATGGGCCTACTCCTGCAGGACAAGAGCTTTATATAAAGAAAGCACACATGGCGGCAGCAGATGAATGGGCTCATGAGACCCTGGAGCTCAGCTGGGCTTTCACAAACTTTTGCAGCTGCACAATGACCATCCACAGATTTTGTTAGCCTCAGAACCTATCTCTGATGTGGCAAAATGGCCATTTTCTTTTCATCTACTGTAGGCTGAAGTTTTCTTTTGTCTTTAAAGTCACCTTTTGAATACACCAAAAGGAGAAAAGGTCCTGGAGGGGACCAGGGCATTGTTACTTGTTTTTATGGTAAGTGGCTGAGCATCAGTAGACACAGTTAGAGACTAGGTTTCCTTGGCAGTCTCTTATTGTTCCTGGATGTTCAGACTCCCAGGGGCAGCATTCCCACGCAAGGGATTGCAGTGAGCTGCTGATAAATGAGGCTTGGCTTGCCGAGCTGTGCACACGGTATCTGAGAGAGACAAAGCCTGTCTCTAACTCAGCCTAGGTACCTCTGCAGGAACCATTGTCCAGAATATAGAGAAACAGCAGCAACAACCATCACCTTACAACCCCCCCAACTCTTGTGTTCACAGCAGATGGTCTGTACTTGCCACTGTTATTCCAATGGACTTTCATAAATAGGTAGAACTCCTAGAGCCTAGCACATATAATTGCATGTCAATAATAGTTGATCCAATGTCATACATTAGAAGTTATACCAAGTTATACCAGGAGGACCACCTCAGAATCCAAGAAGATTTTATTTATACCAGCTATATTAAAAGCCACAACAGAAATTATGCTTTATGGCAAAAATAAAGAGTTATGGGTCCATGGCTTTTTAAAATTTCTATTAGGACTTTTTTTAGGGCAATAATAGTTGAAGCTTCATGGAAAAAAATTTACAGTGCACTCTGTGTGTTTTACTATTCATTATTTAGCGAACATTGTAAAATCAATTTTGTTCAAGATATGGATGAAAATATAGAGCTTTTTCAGGTCACCTCTGATTTAAAATGGATAAAGCAATTCATACACAAGTACATCATGCACAAGATCCAATACCTGGAAAATGGCTTACATATCAAAGTTTCTCTGTCAAAGGCTGAAGGACAGAGCCACCTGGGGTTATTATGTTATTGTCTCTATTTTTGTATATTTTGAAATCTTCTAAAATAAAAACATTATAAAAAAGAAAGGAAAAGTTTGGCCCTTTTGGTGACAGGTCCCCTGCAGGTATGTGGTTTAGTGACTTCAGAACTGAGGCTGGATTTCAGCAGTGACCCATTCCCTCAGCTCTGAGAAGTGATTGTTCAGTGTACAGAATGCCCAGTTGAACATTGCAACTGTATGAAAAGGTGAGAAGATTCCTGAAAGCTGAAAATATCTTGGGAGAAAGTGAGGATCAGCCTGGGTCTTTAAGGGTATTTGGGATTTAAATGGAAAAGTGCATCATAGACCAAAACAAAAACCAACCAACCAACCAACAAACTCCATGGGACAGTGTTTGTCTAAAAATAAAAAAAAAAAAAAAAATTTAAAAAGGCCTTGCTTTTTCCTCTGCTCTCATATGACAATCAACACAGACTTCTGACATCAGATGTGTGGGGATTTCTCCCCACAGCAAGTGAGTGATCAATTCTGCAGCAGATACCACAGACACCAGTTGGGTGTCCTCTAGTAGAATTCTAGTGGAATTTTTTTTTTTTTTTTTTTTTTTTTTTTTTGTACCAGGGATTAAACCCAGGGATGCTTAGCTACTGAGCCACATCCCCTGCCCTTTTTATTTTTTATTTTGAGACGGGGGTCTTACTAAGTTGCTTAGGGTCTCACTAAATTGCTGAGGCTGGCTTTAAACTTGAGATCCTCCTGCCTTAGCCTTCCAAACTGCTATGATTACAGGTATATGCTACTGTGTCCAGCTCCAATTCAGTTCTGACACTACTTTTTGAGGACTCAACCCTCAAAACTTCCCCCAAGATTACTTGTGATGCTAGTCTCAGTCCTTAGGTTGTTTACCTATGCTTCTCACAGACTAGGTCTAAATCAGGGTTCACACAACCCCTCCTCAGTTTTGATTAATTTTGACAATAATGAGAAAGGCATGAAGCACCCATGTCCTCTCTGGGCATGCCACCCTCCAGAAACTGCTGTGTATTCTTCTATCCAGACCCTCTCTGAACCCTGTCCCTTTAGGTTTTTCTGGAGGCTTCCTTGCATAGACATGGTTACTAACAGCCTAGTGAGGAAACACAGCAAGGCCTGTCTTCTTCAGTATTTCTCTTGATCTCTCTGTGCAGCATTCCTCCCTCCAGAGTATGAGGCAGGACCCTCCTGGGATTAGGGGGCTCTTATAACCTCCTATATGACAAGAATTTGAAGAATTTCTTTATGGCCAGTTCAAAGGAATAGATGGGATGAAGGGAAGATCAGAGCTTCTACAACCTGCCTTGGAAAACAGAAATCCTAGTTTCCATGGCCTGTGTTGGGAAGAAGTCATGAGCCAGGAAACAGGGATGAAGTCCAAGTATATACTTCACAATATTATAGACTAACCAGCACAGAGGGATACAGGGAGTTAATTTGTTGTAGGGGACAGACAAGGCAAGGCACCAAAGATAGCAGGAAACAGTTTTATTTGGCTGCAGCCAGGCTCAGAGGACACAGCTTTCACTGTAATCAATTAATCCCCTGAATCCCGAGTTCAGGTAGTTTTAGAACTTTATACCCAGCATGTAAGGGGAGGTGCTCAGAAGTTCACAGTCTGAGCCCCCTTATGTGAACAGGAGTTAACATAAAAGCAGCTTTTTCTTTCCCTGTTTTAGGCAAGTTAACCCTTCAAGGACAATACCTGAAAAGGGAAGAGCTTCTTTTCCCCTGTCTTTCCTCCCCCTGCCAGCTGTTACCATGGAGCCCAATTGGTAACTTCTCTTATCTTAGAAATGTAGACATCTCTGAAGCTCCAGCTCAAGGCCGGGGGCCTTGTTAAAAGATCTGTCTTTTTTTTTTTTTTTTTTTTTAATCACATTTTGCATTTGCAAGCACACTTCTATGAACTACTATACTGGATACATGTTTGTGAAAAAACAAGTAAAGGGGTGTTCAGCACCTGGAGTGCTGATCTTTTCCAGGCCAGCAGCCAAGTAAAATAGAGCAACAGGAAAATAGAAAGTTTAGCTACATTAAATTCTTTTGTAGAGACTCTTTTGCTAATAGTCCTAAAATCAATTATGGTGAAGATTTCTAGAGAAGCTTAATTAAGATTTTCTGTGGAGGATGGGGTGCCACTACTGATTCTATAAAACAAGGAGGATCCCTTGGAGGGAGTATCACACCATAAGAAAGCAGAACTGGACCGAGCCAGGCTTAGATGGCTGAGCTATAAAGTGTGACTCCTAGTTTATGATATGCCAAACAAAACAGGGCAGTGGTTGGGCAGTGGGCTGTGGGCCTAGATTTCATTTAAATCATGGTTTTGCCATCAATTAGACTGCACATTTGCTTATCTTCACTAAGCCTCAGTTTTCTATTTCATAAAAGGGGATAAAATGATACTGATCTCCTAGGTGTGCTGTTGGACTGGATTTAAAACTGCCTAAAAAAATGCTGAGCACTGGGCCTGACATTGCATAAGTGCTCATTGGGCATCGGCCACCGTCCTCAGAAGTTTTTAAACAGAACCACAGATAAAGGTGATATTTTAGGAAGATGAATCAGAGAGCATGTGCAGGATGTACCAGAAAGAAAGAAAGGTAAAGGAAGTCAGTGTAAAGCAGCTATAGCCATCTGCACTCAAAAGGACACAGGAAATAGCAACAAAGAGGCAGGTATAAGAAGCTTCCTGAGACAAGAGTCAGAAAAGTGGAAAATTGGCAGGTGAGAGTCAGGAGGCAGAGAGGGCTGTGAGACAGATCTCTAGCCTCTGCTGCATAAATACACCTACACAGCTTTAGGCAGCTTTAAGCTCTAGACCCTGAAGGACTGATAACTTTGACATTTTGTTTCAAGTTAAAGAAATACTGAAGGTGGTTGAATAAGATGGATATCATTATCCTAAATGCATGATTGAAGATTTGAATGGTACGAATATACATTGTATACAGTGTTATGTAAAAAGATGCTCTATATGTTTATTATGAATTATAATGCATACTACTATTATAAATACAACAACTTTGTATAAAAAAATTAAAAAGAAAAAGAAATACTGAACTCAGGACTATTAGATATTACCCTTTTGTTTTACCAGATATTGGAAAATCCCCCAAATTAGACCCAAGATTTTATTATAAAGTGAAAACCATAATAGACACCTCCAATATGCCAGAAGCCACTGGTTAATCCTATAATGCCCACCCACCCCCAGTGTTTTTTAATATCTAGAAGGTTCTTCAGATTAAAATTGAAGGGAAGGGCCGGGCGCAGTGGCACATGCCTGTAATCCCAGCACTTGGGAGGCTGAGGCAGGAGGATCGTTAGTTCAAAACCAGCCTCAGCAATAGCGAGGCACTTAGCAACTCAGTGAGACCCTGTCTCTAATAAAATACCAAAAAGGGCTGGGGACGTGGCGCAGTGGTTGAGTGCCCCTGAGTTCAATCCCCGGTACCAAAAAAGAAAAAGAAATCGGAGGGAAGGGCCCCTTCTTTGGGATAAGGCCTCCTCCTGCAAGAGAACTCTCCCAGCTCATGTGCTATGTGTAAATCTAGTTCTTACAACCAAAATTAACAACTGAGGAAGCTATCAAGTCCTTGACTGAGCTCAGAACTTTTTTGTATGGGCAAGAAAAGATTTAGTTAATTTTAAGAAATTATGTGTCTAAGACCTGATTTAGTACTTATTTGCAGGCAAACGTACCTAAGAATTCACTGCCACTTTAAAAAAAAAAAAAAAAAAAACCACATATGACCCACCTATACCACTCCTCAGTATTTATACTAAAGAATTAAAGTCCTCGTACTACAATGATACATGCATTCTTATGTTTATAGCATCACAGTTCACAAAAGCCAAACTATAGAACCAGACGAGGTATCCATCAACGGATGAGTGAATAGAGAAAATGTGGCATATACATGCAATGGAGTTTTATTCAGCCATAAAGAAAATTGAAATTATGTCATTTTCAGGAAAACGGGTGGAACTAGAGCCCATCGTGTTAAGTGAAATAAGTCAAACTCAGAAAGCCAAGGGTTATATGTTTTCTCTCATTCGAAGAAGCTAGAGAGGAAAAAGGGGTGGGGGTGGGGAAAGGTGGTGGAAGATCTCATGAAAATCAAAGGAAGATCAATAGAGGAGAGGGCCAAGTGGCGGGAGGTGGGGCAGCATGGGAGAGTGGGGAGGGCATGATAGTGGCCATATTATATCATTATATTGTGTGCATGAACAGATATATAACAACAAATCCCATCAATATATACAACTACATGCCAAGTTAGAAAATGTGGGAAGAAAAACAAGTCAGAAGCCATTTTTAGTTACATTCTCTCTGTAAAAAAATTATTTTTGCTGTTGGGCAAATGTTTTTCCAGGAACTCAGTCCAGTTCCAGGTCGTTTAGCTATTCGGGACAGCATGGCAGAGTCTGGTTCTGGGTCCCTGCGCCCTCACCCCAATTTCTTTCTCCCTCACTGCCTTGCAGATACTTACCTGAGATCATGAATGACGGGCTGACCAACCAGATCAACAACCCTGAGGTGGATGTGGACATCACACGGCCAGACACCTTCATCAGACAGCAGATCATGGCTCTGCGCGTGATGACCAACAAATTGAAGAATGCCTACAATGGCAATGATGTCAACTTCCAGGACACCAGTAAGGAAATCTTTGCCAGAACCAGCCACTTCCAGAGTGAAAGATGGTCTTAACAGATGACGCTGTCATTTTTCTTTAAGAGCAATGTGCACATATAATGACATCTCATTCTTCCCCTCAGGCTGTCCAATCCACAAAACTCAGGATGATACAAAAATCACAACAGATCTTAACAAATAATTTCAGTTGCTACATGTAGCCATACCAAAGTGAAAACAGAGTTTCATCTACCAGCTGACCCATTAGTGATAAAATAACAAAGTAAGGTTCTTACTTTCACCTCTCTACATCTACATTTATAGCTGACCCAAACTCCTGTCCCCAGTCTTACCACTTGTAAACTGGCATTCCAAACACAGTACAGATGGTCGTGACATATGACAGTTCTACTTATGATTCTTTGAGTTTACCATAGTGCGAAAGCCATACATGTTCAGTAGAAACTGTCCTTCAAATTTTGCACGCGGATCTTTTTCCAGATTAGCAATATGCAGGGTGACATTCTCACCATGCTAGGCAGAGACAATGAGCTGGAGCTCCCAGTCAGACAGATCACAAAGGGAAACAGCTGACCCTGTAGAGTGCCATGCTGTTAAGTTAGGACGTCGGGCACGTTAGATGCACTCAGTGCATTTCCGACTTCGATATTTCCAACCTAACAATGGGATCATGGGGATGTGACTTCATCCTAAATTGAGAAGAAGCTGTACCTCTTGAGTTTGGGGATCCCCCTTCTGTAGAATGGGAAGCATCCCTGCCTAAGGAGCTGTTGGGAAACTCCCTCAAGGTGATTTATAAGGAGCTAAGACAGTGCCTGGTAGGTAGTGAGGGAGTTCAACCGCATTAATTTCCTCTCTTTCAGGTTGTGCACATACGCACAAACAACAGATCTTGTATCTGAAATATCAAGAGAAATCAAAAAATGCTGGTGCAATATTATACATGACTATTTTATTAAGGATCACAAAAGCATTAGAAGTGATTTGAAGGACTAGCAAGTGAACATGAACATGAAACTAACTATATTTGTGTTTTGTCTAAGTGGTTTCAAAAGGCATAACTACAAAGGCAGATATTCTCTTTGGCTTCTTGTTTTTTTTTGTTGTGTTGGTTTCCTCTTAAGTGTGAACCCTTACAAAGAGAGTTCCTGGGAAAAGAATCCTGGAGCTAAGATGTGAAGTTGCCAGTTTTTCTGTAATTTGGTCACTGAAGCAAAAGACAATGCCTGTGTGCTTGAATTAATGAGACAGAAAGAAGCAAGTTACAGATGGAAGACATTAAGTCACCCAAGTCTTTGCACCATCCTACCGAGCCATCCCCTGAAGAAAATTTTTAGTGCGTTATTCCATTTTAAAGAACTCAAAAATAATTTTCTAAGTATAGGATAATTATCATCTGATGGACATCATTGCTGTAGAAGTTTCTAGAATCATCCCATTATCATCTCTCTTCTTAACTAAACCTTTCCCTTCCTCTTCAAAAGAGAATTTTAGGCCCAGTTTTAGGCTTTGTAGCTTCTGCCTTCCTCATTACTTAGCCACATTTTTCTCATTTTATCCATTCCTTCTTCTCCCTGTAATAAAATGCTTTCTTACCTGCAGAGTAACTGTTGGAATGAATAATTCAAGATTCATAAGAATTAGCCAATGTTGACCTTATTGCTTCTCTCTCCTTACAGAGGAGAGAGAACTTAAAGAGGTTACGAATGTGTCAATCTGCAAAGCTCAGAGAATGTCCAGGAGGCAGGGATCTTGCTTCCTCTCCTCTCAAAAGAAGACAAAAATCAACAGCAGTTAAGAGCATCCCTCAGCTCTAACCCAAGCACCAAATTTGGCCTCTCTTTTAGAATAGTGCCTGTAATATAAAACCTCTCACATCTCATGGCCATCATCACCCATATTGCTTGTGACATTTTTAAAGTTGCCCATCCCTTGCCCTAATACTGTGTTTGTGATTCCTTTTCAAAAAGAGATGGGGCCATTATTTTTCCTAGTTGGAACCTCTTGTCATTATTTGCTTCTCACATTTTTAATATTCCAAGGTCACTCTAATAATATCTTTGTAAAGATTATATTACTTCTTGTTCATGATACCTACGTTCAGAACAAGTCCCTTAGCAATTCTGATGTCTCTGAATTTAATTAATGGATATCACCACCACCACCCCTTGTAAAGGCCACTAAAGATAAAGCAGAGAAAATGTTAAGAACATAGTATAGTGTATTCAAGTGATCTTATCTGATATTTAGATGTCCCATTTGAAAAACAATAACACAGTGCCCAGTTTTGTCTTTCTCACTCTAGGGCACATTAGAAGAGTCCCCCTACTACCATGGCTTCACTTAAGTAGCATCAGCAGCCAAGATGGCACCAATCTCAGCTCAAGGCACATGAGCATTTAGACCAACAGGGAGGAGCTTAGCTCATTCACTATGGAGGGGGAAGACCAAATGTAACAACAAACAAATCTTAGTTTCCTGAATGCTTCCAACTTATTCTTCATGATGATTTTGTAAAATAGATATTATTAATATTAATTTTATTTTTACAGGTGAGAAAATGTAGCCTCAAAAAAGTTATTCAGCTTGTCCTTCTTTATTTAAATTAGTAATGGCATCTTAAATGTTGCTGTAGGAACCATAGTTTTTCTATCAGGCATCACTGACAGTGGTGGGCTGGATGCCCTGTTTTACAGTACAGAGTTGTCTTCACATACACTCTGCAAGGCACGTGCTATCATCCCCATGTGTTAAGATAAGGAAACTGAGTCAACTGCTGGAGGCACATTTCCTTGGTCAACAAGTATTTACCAAGCACCTGCTATATGCCAGGAGCCATGAAAATTCCAGAGTGAATAGTATCTACATTCTATACATTCTCAAGAGTAAATCAACAGTAAATGACTGAACAGGCAAATAAATAACGTGATCCCAGGTAGTGATAAGTACCTTCACAAAGCTGGCACAGTAGTGGGAGATTGGTTTCAGTGCCCACCACCCCACTGCCTTCAGACACCAAAATCCACAGATGCTCAAGTCTTGTATATAAAATGGCTTAGTATTTGCATATAACCTACACACATCCTCCTATATGCTTTAAATCACCTCTAAATTACTTCTAACACCTAATACAATGTAAGTGCTATGTAAATGGTTATTATACTGTATTGTTTAGGGAATCGTGACAAGAAAAAAATGTCTGCACATGCTCAGTACAACACAACCAATATAGGACTAACTACATAGTACCCAGTGGGATAGACTGGGGGTCTGAAATGGCAGGGACTCCATCAGAAACTTCTGGCACATCACTCCATTTATGTGGATTCAACTCGGTCTGAAGCAAATTCAAGTTTTGGGTTTTTTTTTAATTTATAAACAAAGGAAATTTATTTCTCACAGTTCTGTAGGCTGGGAAGTCCTGGGTCAAGGGCCAGCAGATTTGGAATCCAGGGCAAGTCTTGTCTCTGCTTCCCAGATGGCCCTGCAGAGAGAATGACCTCTGGCCACACATGGCAGGAAGGCAGAAGTAGGGAGGCAGCTCCTTTGTACCTCCTATATGAGGTCACAATTCACCTCCAAGTTCTGCTTTTCAGAACTTTCTGGAATTATTCTTGATCCACAGTTGGTTGAAAACATAGATTCAGAATCCTCAGATACAGAGAGCTGACTCTGACCATTGGAACCTGGTCTGGGGCCAGATCTGAGAAACAAGGTTTATCACAAAGAAGGAACCAAACAGTGAGGCCTGGGAATGGAGCAGGCCAAGAGGCATGGAGTGCAGAGGGGGAAGACGCCACCCTGGGACGACAGGCCGTGTGGGCACCTTCGCTCCGGTTTCAAGCTGGGAACACCAGACTTTCTCTGTAAAGGACCAGATAGTAGATAAGCTGTTACAACTTTGAGGGCCATCTGGTCCTTGTCACAACTACTCAACTTTGCCCTATGACAGTGCAGTAGAGATAACAGGGATGTGAACAGGTGGGGCTGCAGTCCCATTAGACTTTGTAAATGAACACTGAAGTCTGAATTTCACATGTAGCCTTTTTATATGTCACTAAACATTACTCTTGACTTTTTTCCCCCCAAGCACTTAGAATTATAAAAACTTCTCTTAGGTGATGGGCCATAGAGAAACAGGCAACAGGTCGTAGCTGGTCAAGCCCTGGTGTAGAGGGAGGTACTGGGTAAGAAAGGGCCCATCCTTACCCTTGGGAGGGGAACATGGATAGGGAAAAGTAACTAAAAGCAATCATAAGGTCTCCCTTCCCCAGCTCTTCACTGTGGCTCCTCCAATTTCCTACTCACAGGGCTTGTTTTCCTTCTCTGTGCTTTCCTTTCAAATGCTCAGGCTGCTGAGGCAGAAGGATCACGAGTTCAAAGCCAGCCTCAGCAACCTAGCAAGGCACTGAGCAACTCAGTGAGACCCTGTCTCTAATAAAATATATAAAAGGGCTGAGATAAAATATATAAAAGGTCCAGGCACAGTGGCGCACACCTGGAATCCCAGCAGCTCTGGAGGCTGAGGCAGGACCATCACGGGTTTAGTCAGCCTCCGCAAAAGTGAGTCACTAAGCAACTCAATGAGACCCTATCTTTAAAGAAAATACAAAATAGAGCTGGGGATATGGCTTAGTGGTCCAGTGTCCCTTAGTTCAATCCCTGGTACCCACCCCACCCCCCGCAAGAAAAGGGGGGGTTGCTGAGGATGTGGCTCAGTGTTAAGTGCCCTTGCATTCAATCCCCAATACCAAAAAATAAAATGTCCTTTTCAAAATTCCTTTAAAGGCATAGTATCTGCTGAGAACAACAGTTCTGATATAAGAAAAGAGCACAGGGTGAAATTTTTAAATATAATTTAAATATTGGCCAGAGGAAGAAATAGCTTTCTGATGTCAAACATGGTAGGGATGACTTATAACTCTGGATATCAATTAATGTTATGTTTCAAACACCTATTTCCCTATAATCCACCCATCCATCACAAAGCTGTCCCCACACCTGCACATGGGGGAGCCTTGGGTGGGAGAGTCCCTGCCCACAGTGCCCAGATCTCTCTGCCTCCATTTCTTCCTGGAGTGTGGTCTAACTCTCTTTTTCAATCTTTCCACACCAGGTGATGAATCCAGCGGCTCAGGGAGTGGCAGTGGGTGCATGGATGATGTGTGTCCCACAGAGTTTGAGTTTGTCACCACGGAGGCCCCTGCAGTTGACCCCGACAGGAGAGAAGAGGACTCTTCTGCTGCCCGGCTTGGGCACTTTGGGCACTCCCTGCTCTCATGGTCCCTGGTCTGCATGGTGTTGGCACTGCAGAGACTGTGCAGATAATCCTGGGTTTTGGTCAGATGAAACTGCATTTTAGCTATCCAAGTGGCCAACTCCCTTCTTTTCTTACACTCTTGGACAATGGACCATACCACAAAAACTTACCGTTTTCTATGAGAAGAGAGCAGTACTGAGATCTGCCTCCCTTTTTGTTTTCCCAAAGAGTACCGGGTGCCAGACGAACTGCTTCCTCTTTTCAGCTATCTGTGGGGACTTTGTTTATTCCAGAGAGAATTCTTACTCCAATCTTTCGTACCAGGAGATTTTCTTACCTTCATTTGCTTTTATGCTGCAGAAGTAAAGGAATCTCACGTTGTGAGTTTTTTTTTTTTTTTTCCCCATTTAAAAAATTAAAAGGTAGGAAGAAAATAATTTTCCTTTTAAAATCAGGCCAAACCCCAAGACAACTGCATTTTCAACAAAGAAGCAACAAAAGACCAAAATAAAGGAACTGCAATGCTATAGGTTCTGCATTGACAACCAACTCCCAGGGTAAGCTTTTCTGTGACAATTCAGGTTTACAAAATGCTTATGGGGAGAAAGCTTGAAATTTTTAAAAATGTAGGAAAAAATACACTGTTGTCTTGGAGGTGCCATCTTGCACTCTAACCACAAATACCAAATTGATTTGGAGGTACTGATATTAAATTTAGAATTCCATCTTTAATATGAGAGCAAACCTTACTCCAACTCAGCACCTCTCTCTCAACCTGCCCAACTTCAATGTCAGTAATGACGCCATTTTTCTTAGCTGTCTTAATGTCTGTCCATTGTATCCAATTGGCACAGATTTTTTTCTTCATCTTCAGTTACTAGTTACACCCCCATCAAATCATCCCCCCTCCAACGTCTCAATTGAAAATCATCTTCAGTGATACAATCTCTGCTTTTGCCACAGGTTTGATATGAATTTAGATGTTTCTGCCCTGTGTTCATTACGCTCCTGAAATAGGAGTTTGTTGTTTTTTGTTTTTGTCTTACTGAGTTGATAAACAGTTAGATCCATAGATAAGTTTTCATGTTTGACTACTTGCTTGGTGTCAATTGGTTTCTGCATCACAAGGGCATTCTCCTACAAAATAACTCACAACAACAAAAAAAAATTTCAAGACAAAAAAGAAACTATATATATAGTATAGACATGGAGATTTCTTTCACTTTTTTAGTCTTAGTATGATCATCTATTTTTATATCTATATATATATATAAATCACAGATTTTAACTTCTTAATTCCAAGCTCAGGGTTGACACATCTTTGTAAAAAAAAAAAAAAAAAAAAAAATTTTGTCAACCAGCTCTTCTTGTTTTGTGCTGCTCAGAGAAGGGATCCCTCAATGACCTGTGAGCACCAAGAAT
Source organism: Tamias sibiricus (assembly GCA_025594165.1). Lineage (NCBI taxonomy): Eukaryota > Metazoa > Chordata > Mammalia > Rodentia > Sciuridae > Tamias > Tamias sibiricus. The sequence continues at coordinate 81,963,600 of CM046663.1, forward strand.
CAAGAAAGAGAACTTTTTACGTATCTAACTGTCCATCTATTAAAAGTTTGCCAGGGCACATCCTTTCTGCATGAGCCTGCTTTGTCCCCAGTGCTCCAGACTGTTCTGAGCTCACGGGACAAGCCATGGGTGTGCAGGACTTTACTGGTAAGGGAAACTGTATGTGTAAAGAATGTTATTCACAAAAACAAAAACATTGCTTTCATGTGCAACACCTTCGGCCTTGGATTCCTGCTTGGCACTTGAATAAATGACCTAAACTCAAGAGACCGGTTTAGAGTCTCAGCTTGCCCTGTCTGCCAAGTATGCCAAAGCCAGGCCCCATGCTTCTCCTGGCAGAGAGAAGCAAAACAAACCAAACTGGGGCTTTATGAATACAGTTGGCTGTCCATGTGTTTCTTGGTTTTTACAATGCATCCAGAGTAAGGAAAAGTAATATGTCAGGACCCCATAGTATGCCCGTCGCATTTTAACTAACTCATTGACAGTATTGACACGTAAACAGTATTTTTCGATCTCTGTTCTCATCAAACTTAAAATTAGTTATTGATTTAGTCATCACGTTTAAGTAGAACACATGCGGCACAATAGCATTAAGTATATTTGAGCACTTTTGCAAAACAGAAAGTATTTCCAAGCTTCTATTGCCATTTTATGCTAAACGAAATACAAAATGTAGGAATCGGAGAGACTTTGTGGTATCTTTCCTTTAAATCTTGATGAAATTAACACTAAATCTGATTCAGCATTACACACTTCTAGAAAGCCATCCATTTCACTGCCAAACTTCAGCTTCCTATCACCAGTTACACCTAACACATCTGTGGGAAGGACCAATTGTGTACGTTGCTCATTTCATTGTGTGTTCAGAAATCAGAACTGGTTTTCTCCAATAATTAAGGTGCAATACAAATTCAATCAACCTTGATTTTTCCAGAATATTTGAGTAATAACTTGTTTTTATGGCTTTAAACTCCAACTCTCTCTCTTTTTTTTTTTTTTTTTTTTTAGTATTTTTGCATTCTCTTCTATAAAATAGATCAAGATGTCTTGTTTTTCCCTGTGCTTTCTCACCCAACCAGTTTTGTGCATGTGTTTGAATACACATTATATGAATGAATGTGAACCTGTGTTCTATACGCACTAAACACACAGATAATATATAAATGCCTGCTTCATTTGTTTCAACACCTTCATTATCAATATTATTCCTATGGATGAGATATAGTGATGCATAAGAGCCAGGCAGAGAGCTGAAATGACTCTCAGTTAATGATGCCACAATATTAGTCACCCTGCATGGATGTGGTTAAAATATTATGGAACTACACTTCCTGGTTTGGATCATCATGCTACTATGTCATATGCTTTTTCAGAATCATTGAACATGAGAATTTTCTTCAGTCCCTAAGGAATCTAGTTGCACCTAGGTATCCCTTTCCAGTAAGTATTTTGGAATCCCCCTCCCAAATTAATTTTTCTTGTTTCAGCACAGTGATAGGGGATGCAATGATGCTCCATTACCTTTCATGACCTGCCTTCTTTTGTTCTGATGTCCCCTTGATTCTGTAATCACATCATAACTTCTGTTATGAGTAGAGAGGAATGGGCTCACTGCAATCGGACACTAGAAATTGGTGGGTGATGCTCATAACTGCAAACACTTAGCTTATTGAAGTGCCTCTATTTACATGTTCTTTAGTTATAATATGTATTTTTCTAACAGAAATACACGTCTGTAATTGATGTATATTATACTTTGTATATGTTACAACAAAAGCTAAATGGAGGCTAAAGTCTTTAGCAGAGAAGAATGAATTGCAAATTTGTCTCTAAGAGCTCTGCTTGTGGTTCTGTATTGAAGGGCAGCGTGACAGTCTCCTGTCATTTTAATGAAGGTCAAGCTGGCACTTTGATTATAGCCATCACGGAATGTTAGCACTAGAAATCAGACTCCCTTATAGTGATTTACCCAGATGGATGTTACTCACATAACCTGCTTCCAAAGTAAGGGATAGAAAATCCTATTTTGTCTACACCGAGAAGCACTATTATTCATCAATAAGCAGTAGTAATTCAAAAAGTAACATTCGTTAAATCGCATTGGAAATATTATTGGATGCAGAACCCTCATATTTAATTTATATTCCCTGCTGCAGACATTAGCCTACTCTCATTCTTTTGCCATTACATACATGTTTTGGCTATGGACCAAACACCAACTAAAGTCACCAACTAAAGTCCCCGAGGAGGAGTAAAACAACAAATTCCTGAGTTGTGATTCTTTTATTACTTCCTTGCAAGGCTAATTATCATGTGAATAAAGGTAGAAATGTTCACAAATGCAAGTTTTGACTTATCCAAAACTTGCAGAAATTCAAACTCATTTTCATTAACTTACAGTCACAAACAGATCTGATTTTAATTAAAAAAGAAAAGAAAAGAAAAAAGCAGTTTAGCTTTGCCAACAGAAGAGTAAAGGAGACTATAACTTATAAATTTGTAATGTGTTCCTCCTCGGTGGAGACATTAGCCAGTGTTTAGTCTTAGGCCAGCTTAATACAAATAGTGTATTGATTTGTACGCATTCTAGAGACTTGCTATATTATGGTTTGCTACGGCACAGACTCAGCTTGGCATGGGAACATTTGGAGCGTCATTCAAAGTTGAGTAGTTATTGGAATCTTTGACATTGCCTTGCGAAGAGCTACTTCCATGAGAAAACACCCAAGGACAGCATAGTGCTGAGGTCTCTGTGTGCATATACAGAATATATGTGCAGGATAAATGTGTGCACCAATCAAACCTAAAATTTTATGTGACTGTCAAATGACTATTATTTGGGTTAAGATTTTTCATTTCTGATTTGGATAGAAAATTGCTATTAATCTTGTATTAAAATAGTTTTTAAAAATCTACCAGCTCTCTTTTTGCTTTTTTCTTACTTTGTCTAAATTTTTGTCATAGTCTAAATTTCATAGCTTTGGAATGTTTTTGTTTGAGACCCTCTTAGAAGTTTCAGTATTAAAAAGCAAAAACAAGACACATAGATTAAACCAGTGCCACTCACCAAACTACATGCTACATTTGAAATTAGAAACTTTCAGAACTTTGGAACATTCAGAGTTTCCCAAATGTGTAGGGGAAATTTCTAATTTCTCTTCTTCTGTATTCATTTCTTCTTGAAGAAAAACTTTAATGGCTTAGAACTGATGTTGATACTATATAAATGAAAACAGAAAAATAGGATTATATGGGAAAGGACTAACAATCTCCAAATTTAACAAATTGCATTGATTTTTTTGCATTTTGAAATGTTCCATGCTTTCAGGCATGCTAAATATTGCATAACCTACTAAAGATTCATTTAACAAACATTTATTGAACTCCTCCTCTCTGCCAGCCCTGCTCTGGTGCTATATCACTGGTTGCCAGAAGCCCCCAGTTGAAAATTATTCATTCCCTAATGCAGTTAACCATGATTATTACATATGCATCACTTATTTCAAGAATGCTGTCTACATAAAGAAACCCACATAAGTAAAGATATCAAGAATGAGGCATTTACTTGCGAAGAATACTGAAATTTAGCTTGCATTGTTGCCATCTTGGTTTTTATTTTAAAAAGTGATTTTTATGAGACAATAAAGGAACTTTAGGATAATTTGACTTATTAAATCAGAATATACCAAATTTGATTTGAAAGTAAGCTTAAACTAATTTATTGGCAAGGAAACATATCCCAATGGTTCTGGGGGGAAAAAAAGCCACAGACACTTTTTATCAGAGTAACAATATTTTTTAAATTTCCTCTTTGGATACATGGGCTGGGGTAATACTTAAAATATATACACAAACGTGTATCAAAATGACACTGATTATAAAAATATCACTTCATAAAATAGTGGCGATTAGTGGTAATGTTTTATATCTTGATAGCTGAAGATGTAGCCACAAGTTCAAGTGTATTTGACCAGAATTCACAATTGATGTGGTGCCAGTCCGTTTTCATTACACAACACATTTACCTGCTGGGAGAAAATGTGGCCAAATATTTTTGTCTGCTTGTAAATGGGACACAGAGAAGCCAGGAGGAATTAGATGTCTGCCTTTATAGCCTACCTAAGGGGCTCATGCTCTGCACACCTTGAAGCAGAAAGCACAGCAAGAAAAGGGAAATGTTATCCTCTGAGTGCTCAAGTATGGAGAGAAACAGTTCTATTTACAAACTGGAGTCAAGAATGCAGGATATTTACCTTGACTAATGTCCTCTTGTTGTAGAGGCAGATGAGGCAAGGCACTGAGGATAACAGGAAACAGTTGTATTATTTGGCTGCAGCCAGGTTCAGAGGGTACAGCCTTCACTGTAATCAATTAATCCCCTGAACCCCTAATTCAGGTAGTTTCAGAATTTGATACACAGCATGTAAGGGGAGGGGCTCAGAAGTTCATAGTTTACAGAAGTTCACATAAAAGCAGTTTTTTTTGTGTTTGTTTTTTTCTTTCACTGTTCTGGGCAAGTTAACCCTTCAAGGAAAACACCTGAGAAGGGGAGAGCTTCTTCTCCCCTGTCTTTCCTCCCCCTGCCAGCTGTTACCATGGAGCCCAGTTGGTAACTTCTCTTATCTTAGAAATGTAGACATCTCTGAAGCTCCAGCTCAAGGCCAGGGCCTTGTTAAAAGATATGTCTTTTTTTTTTTTTTTTAATCACATTTTGCATTTGCAAACACACTTCTACAAACTACTATACTGGATACATGTTTGTGAAAAACAAGTAAAGGGGTGTTCAGCACCTGGAGTGCTGATTTCTTCCAGGACAGTGGCCAAGTGAAATAGGGCAACATGAAAATAGGAATTTTATCTACATTGAACTCTTTTGTAGAGACTCTTTTGCTGACAGTTCATCATCCATGGTGAAGATTTCTGGAGAAGCTTAATTAAGATTTTCTGTGGAGGAGGGGGTGCCACTACACTCTCTCTGGTGAAAACAAGTACCTGTGGATTTTTTTAAATTAAAAAAGTTGATCTGGGCAATTATGTTCTTTAAACAGATATGAACCATTATCCTAAGCCAGACACCAGGCACGTTTCTGGGTGCAAAAGCAAGACATCAAGACTTCTGCTCCCTCACGACTTACTCCTAGTTGGCAGTAGCAGAAGAGACAGCCCAGAGGTAATCAGTGAAAGGGTAACTAGAAAAGGGGCAGTGCCATGAGGGCATAAATCAGGAAGTGGGCAGATTATTGGTCCAGAAGGGTCTCCTGGAGGAATGACCTTTGAACTCTGACCTAATGATAGGAAAGGAGACAGCCATTAGCAGACCTGGGGATAGGGATTTCCAGGCTGATACAAAGGTCTCAGCCCAGGAATGGTTTTGTGTACTTCAGTGGGTCTGGAGACAAGTCTGTGAGTTATCCCTGGTATGAGATGAATGAGCTAAACAGGCAGTCGTGTTAAGCTGAAGGGCTGAACCCCTTAGCCCCTGGTTAGGCCCAAGGCCTAATAGGACACAGCCCTGCCCACAACTCTGCTGGTAGTACTGATTGACATTTTAAAATATGTTTTAATTAGGAACTCTGCCAAGATCTTTATGTACTTCATTTTTATGAAGTTCTAGGAGATAAGAATAATAACACTTATTTTATAATAAATAAAATGCAGTATAGTAAGATTAATTAACTTGTCCAGTCACAGAAAGGAGACCATGCTGTGAGCCCAGATCTGTAGGAACTAGGCAGAAAAATGAAGGTATATGAGAATGATTTTAGTTTTTTAATTACAAACTCAATTGAATTATCGGAAAGTGCTCTGAGAATTGGCAGTGAGTGTACAAAGTAGCAAACAAGAATGAGAACAGGAATACATAGATTTTTGTTTGTACAAGACATATACTTAATTTTTATTTCTGAAGTATACTGTCATTTAGCTGCTTTCTGTCTTAATTTTTGTTTTTAGACGTTAAAGTCCTAAAGTAAATAAACTACCAATTCTGGGTTCTTGCATAATCTTGAACTTTTAATTGCTATGCACCAAAGTGTGGTGGCTAGGACAGGGACACTTGTCAACTCTGCCTTCCCCTTGTTGACACTTGGCCTAGACATTATATTCACAGAAAGCAAGTGGCCCCAATGCTTAGCCCACCCCCCACGACTCTTCCCACTACTACCCCTGTCTGTGGTTTATTTATCCGTTATGATGGTCAAGTTGACCCCAAATGAAAATCAAAATAATTCAACAAAGAATCAATTGAAACAGTGTGGCTTATTTATTGATTGAATTGGGAAAGCATCAGAAGTACTGGTGGCACTGAAGACCACGCCCAGTCTACGTCCTGGTGATGATGGTTTCCTTGGTTAAAATAAAGACTGAACTGTGAAGATCTTGGGGCTCTTCCGCTACCTGGAGTTAAAGCTCCTTTCCTTGTTGGTCTCCACCTGTCCTGCTTAAAAGGCAGGGTCACCACCTTCCTTCCCAGAGAGAATCAGGGTTGCCAACTGCAGGTCATGTCCTTCAAGTTGGGGAAAGATCTGTCTACAAAATTCTGTTTATTTCTTTCCTGACATAACATGCCTACATTTGCATAGAACATTTCACCCTGAGGGCAGCTTTCTAATTTCATTTTCTTTCATAATCGTCACCACCCTTCATTGGAGTAGGCAGGAGCCACTGTCCTTGTTGCACAAATCTGTGAAGCTGCACAAGCCAAGATCTCTCCTTGCCTTGGTTTATCATCCTCTCCCTTCTTTTTTTATCCCTTACCCCTGGCCCACCCAAATCCTCAGGAATATAAATCATTCTGATTCCTATTAACCTCCTATCAGTTTGGGGAACCAACCCATCAGTTCAGCCACAGGAACCCAGGAACCAGTTCTCCAAGCTGAATCTGGTAGAATGACATTCCATCAGTCTTTCGATTCTGTTCCAGTTTTAAATCATAGATTGTGAATTATGTACTGAGTTCTTGAATGTGAGAAATGAGCTTGTCCAAATTATAGTAAGCCAAGATGTTTCACCCCAAGAGCATGATTAAAAACTTGTTAGTGACACACGAGTAACTTTACTGGTTTTTGTTTGAACCATTGAATTTAAATTAGCATGTAGAGGCTATTTTTATATCACCAAACATGCCTGGGTTCCATACATGTGTTTGTTTCTGAACATAATAGTCTGTTTATTTAAGAGAAGAGTGCACGTCAAGTAATATATTTCTAGAGAGAACATAAGCCAGAGAAATGGGCCAGCAACATGGCTTCTGGGGTAAACACTAGACAGTTTGCCAAACCTGAATTCCTTCATCCCCTGGAGCAGGGCTCTTATGCTCCCCATCCTGGTGTCTCAGGAGTAAAGTGGAATGGACCAAAAGGAGGTAAAAAGAAGAAAAGGATATGAATGAAATCTAGTGCCATTAAAATCCAAGATAAATGACCTCTATTTATCTTACCATTACTGGACACCACCATAAAATTCTCCTCTCAAAGGGAAGACTCCCCACAGGTAATAGAAAATAATAGTACTTAATGAAAAATATAAAACCAAATCATGGGGAACTGTGGCACACTGAATAAATACTCTTCTCCACTCACCAGGTATAAATCACAAGTCCCTATGTCCCAAATTATCTGAGACAGTCCCCATTATGTTGGCTGTCCCAGTATAACTTCCATCAACAGCATCCCTTTCATTCTCCACAGTGTCCCCTGGTTTGAATGGTAAACAACATGGTTACCCTAGGTATAATAATGGCTATTCACAGATCAATTTACACACAAATGGATGGGACATCTTAGAATTGTTCAAGACACCCACCCAACTGGAAGAAGTATGAGGTAATGCTATTCCTTCTGCACTTCCCTATTTAAATATGCCTGCTTGTATTGAAAAACATCTGGAATCAAAATTAGAATCAAGGATCCAAAAATAATCATGACATCACCAAGTACCCTCTCTACTCTCAACTCAAAATGCCCAGTTCTAAACACCAGCCTACTTTCATCTCAAAACAGATCACACACTTGCAACGTGACCCCAGGTGACTGACCCTTACTGGTGTTCAAACCATTCTGCTGGATACGTCCGTGGAAAAACCATGACAATTGGTGCTGTTCCAGAAGTTGTATTTTCGTTCCATTTGCTGCCGCTGAGAGATGTAATTTGAGGCTCATTTTCTCCATTTGCCAATCTTAGCAGTCCCAGAACAACTATAAGCAATTTCTTTTTCTTTCTTTCTTTCTTTTTTTTTTTTTTTTTTGAGTCACACATGTGATTAATTTCTTGCCCCTGTTGCTGAGTTGGCCAGCTAATCTGGATGTCTCCTCTGCCCTGCCCTAGCACACAGGGCCTGGGACATTCACGTCAATTGGTATCAATCATTTTCTATGTACTAAATGTAACCCCATTTCTTTCTCTCCCTCTCAAAAGAGCAAACCAAAACTCAAGAAAGTAACAGGTCATCATCCAGTTAATGATGAATCTACTCCAATTTATGGAAAGTCATTCACAGATTCTACTTATTCCATTATCTTTTTCTTCTTTTTTTCTTTTTTTGGTATGGGGGCAGGAATTGAACCCAAGGGTGCTTAACCACAGAGCCACATCTCCAGTCCTCTTTTAATATTTTATTTAGAGTCAGGGTCTTGCTGAGCTGCTTAGGACCTTGCTAAATTCGAAGGCTAGCTTTGAACTTGTAATCCTCCTGCCTCCGCCTCCAGAGCCACTGGGATTACAGGCATGTGCCATTTCTAATAAGCTACTTGCAAAACTTTACACTCAATGCCTATACTGGAGTCACCCTTATGATACTCCACTTGTCACCTGTGATGATGTGTTCCAAAGAGAACAAAGTATCATTTAAAAAGTGCCACCTACCCAACACATAAAAACCTCTTAGATGGATGGCTAGTGTCAGAAAGAAAGTTACCCTTTGACTCAGTCATCCAGCCTTCCATAGGATGCTTCAGGCTTCCTTTTGCAAGATTACTTATTCCTAAAGATATCCTTTAAGTATCAGTTGGGGACAAATGTGTGTGCTCACATTGTCTACAGAAGAGTGATGAAAGATTCTACTAGCATGTGGAATATTATACGAGAACCATAAGTCTGGCCAGAGTTGGCAATTCAATTCCTGCATTTAGCACTTAGAGCCCTGCATTAGACTTTCTGTTTGGAAAGTTACATAATCAATCAAGACACCCTCTCTCCTCAAGGAGAAAATATGATACCTACTAAAGATGAGAACAAAACCAACACCCATAATAACTAACGTGGGGACTGTGCAAAGCCCTTCCTATATATTAACTCATTCTAAAACCGGGACATTTTAAAAAAATAATAGTAGCTACTAATGTTGTTCTAATAGATGAGGAAACCCAGAGTCGGTTAAGTTAAATGACTCACCCCAGGTCCCACAGAGCTAGAAATGAGCAGGTAGAAAAATGGCAGAGTCGCCAGAGCTGGAGGCAAACGCTCTGCTGTATGGCAGCAGAGTGAAGGAAGAGCCTACCTTCCGGAAATATAGGTCGAGTGTGGGCTCCACGGCAGGCTGAGAACACGACAAATAGTCAAGGATCATGCCATTTCCATGTATGCTTTCACACTGCCAGGATGTTAAAAACTGTGTCTCCTGCCCGTGTCCTGGGACCTGGAAGACTGCATCACTTTAGGAGGATATACAAAAAGCCTTACGCACCCACACAGAAATATCATACATGGTTTAAAAATAAATGTTGCAGTGGGAACCTGGTTTTAACCCCACTCCCTAGACCCCAAAGAAACAAGCAAGGCAAAATACTGACCAGCAGAGTGCATGCCCCATCTCAAGGTCCTGATGATATAAGACATATCATATGCACTGACCATTGGGCTCACTGGACCTCTGGACTGGATTAGCGCTTTAGAGCCACATCCCCATTCCCTACCCTGTGTTCAGCACGCCATTATCCAGATGCTGCCAGAAAACACCTCCCCACTGCAGAATTGCCCTGATGGAAATTCTTTTCTTGCCCAGCCCTACGGGGCTGGGGAAGCAGCAGAGAGCTAGGAGAGTTGTGATGTTTCAGAGATAGGAGAGGACAGTGCTTGACATTTTCTCTATCCTCCCAGCCCACACTACTGCCCGTGATCCTCCCTCCACTTGGCCTTGAGCCTTTATTAACCCAGTATGGAATATGGCAATTTCCTAAGCCACAGTCATTAAAGTAAATACCATTGCTCCCCGTAAGGCTCCTTGTAGCTGCTGTGTTCATCGTGCTTGTTTAGCTCATGATATTCGGTGCCAGATATTTTAGAGACAGTGTTCAGAAATCACCACGCAGCTAGACTGTGACATGCGCTGTTTCCCATCCCTCCGGGCAGGAGTCAGACTGCAGGGATGTTGTGTTTTGTGTTTGCTTTACATTCATTATGTGTTTCTTGCTGAGCCGGCCTTTCCCACAAATATTGAAGACGGAGCTGACTAATGAGTCTCTATTAACACCGACTCACGTTGGTGATTATGCGTCTTCAGAAAGTACTTAATAAATACTATTAAAAGATTTTGCTCTACAGTGATGGCAATCATGCCAGATGTGATATTGTGTCATTAGACAAAGGCAGTCTTGAAAAGCTTTCAAGGTAACATTTAAAAAGTAATCCTTTATTAGGTTGCCTAGCAAGATGCCCCATAAGCACTTAAAACACAAAAGAGGTGTGAGTTCAGACAAAGAAAGCGCTACCAGATGGAGACAGTAATTACCCAGGCCCCAAACTCTGGGATTGTATTTACCTTGCCTTTTGCCTACAAAGTTGACAATACAATATCTGGCATTCCAACTGAAACACTCTGTTTCATTTTTCCTGCTGGTCCACACATATTAATGAATGGGTGCTTTTATTAACAGCAGTGTTAAGACAAGAATATTTCAGTCATGCTGTTACTCCTACTGCCTGATATAGATCATAAAGGACAAGAATAAAATTTAATTTGCAATAACTCTTTGGAGTCAGAGTAAGAGTTGCCCAGGAGTTCTTTGTCAGAGCATCTTGGCTTTTCATTAAATAGTGAGCCACTAAATTCTTTTCAACTCTGGCAGAAGCAGCCAGGGAACACTTGGGAGCTCTATAAAAAGGCATTCTCCTAATCTTCAAATCGTTGGAAAGACTCTTTAGCATCTGTTAAAATATTTTTTTCCTCCTAATCTGCTTGAAACTAATAGGGAGAAAATTCCGAAATGTTTCTTAATTAAGCAGTAAGAAATGGCGAAGGGTCTGTGCGGACTCCCACATTGTGAAGTATGAAAAGGGAAAAGAATAGTTTCTTAATCCTCAGCTTTCTGATTTTCCTCTGAATGCATCTTATTGCTATTATTAGGCCTTTTCTTATTTCAAAACAGTCAGATCCAAATGCAGAAAAGTTCAAACTCTAGGGAGGGTCAAGACTGTGAGAAATACAGCAAAAACCAGCAAAGCCCCTCTGTCATGGACAGGGCAGGAAAGAGAGCTGCAAGGACAGTGCCAGGGCAAGGCCTCCTGCTTCTGCTCTGTTATCAAGGACACAACAGCTTCTGGGGGTGGCCCAGAGAACTGCCTCCTTGATGACACAGGTGACCTAAGTGTGGGAAGGCAAGGTGAGAGGTGATTGTGACATAAAAGGTGAGCCAGGTACAGGTGCCAGTTCCTCCTGAAGGAATTTCTGTGCAGTTCTAAAGAATTCACTCAACACACAGCTGGCAAAGAAAACCAGTCTAAAAGCAGGAATCCCCTTCCTCAGAACCACTTTGCAACCCGCCTTTTAAAACCCTAAAAATGGGTTCCTAAACCCTCAACCTATTTTCTTTTAAAAAAAACTTTTTTAGATATTTTTATTAGTTGTTGAAATTTTTAATTTTATTTATTTATTTGTATGTGGTACCGAGAATCGAACCCAGTGCCTCACATATGCTAGGCAAGTGCTCTACCACTGTGCCACAATCCCAGCCCTCAACCTACTTTCTAATCCACATTTCCAATGAGGATTTATCATCCCTACAAAATCCTAACCAGCAAATCCTGGGAACTTAGCAGGTGGGCCTCTCAATTAAATCATGCTACCTAACTCGGGCCATGGACCTGGATGATTTTCCTGCCATGTTTATTCAAATGTGAGATCAGCAATAGAAATGAACTCTGGGATAGTCTTTGACAGTGTTGTAGACACTTTTCTCTTCTGTGAAACATGCACTCAGGCCTTGGCCTAATTTTACCCAAGAAGGTAGAGAGGAAGTTTTTTCTTCTCTCACATATTCCTTTAAGAATTACATGGAATAGGTTTCCCACCACCTGATTCCTTCACATCCTTTATCATTTTCGTATTTTTTTCCCTTAACACAGTCATTCCTTGATATTCTTGGATCCCCTATTTACAAATTCAACTGCTTGTAACCCCCAAATCAGTACGCCCGGTGCATTCGGTCATTCACAGAAGTGGGGAGGCTCGGAGCAGGGAAAACGAGTCGGACAATGAACACGTCCTGGCAGCTCCACTGGGGGGTTCCCCCCTTCTCCCTGGAGCCCTCATGCCAACCTGTCCTCATTGTCTACTGGGTGCCTGTCTTTCACATTTTCGTGATTTTAGTTAGTAATTTGGCTGTTTAAAATTTCCCCCACGCCCCGCCCAGCATGGTGCTGAGTGCTATCTGGAGTTCCTAAAGTCAAGGAGTCTGTCTTGTGTCTCACATGTTAGGTAAGCTTTCCTCAGGAATGTTCTAGTGTTCTTGGCAGGGAGTTCAGTGCCGATGAATCAACTGCACATGTATTTGGAGTTGACTTTAAATAGAAACACACGTAGAACAAACTTCTGTGTCAATCCATTGATGAAAATATTATGACCAGAGGCTTGCAGGCCCCTAGCCCTGTATTTCCCCTGAGGACAATGATTCGGTATTTACCAACTCAGTCTTCCCCATGACTTTACAGAACTACCATGAATGATGGGAATCAATTCTATAATCAAAATTGTTCACTTTATGTCTTCCCTGCTCAGCAGGCTCTGACCCAAACTGACCACATTAGCAGAGTCTTGAGGTCAGATCATGTCCATACTAGAGGAGGTAGCTTCTGTAGTCTCCTCATTAGCTTCTTAGATTATAGGTTTTGTAAAAATGTCTTTTGATCTCAACCACAATGGGACCTCTCCGAGGTAATGTTTCCCAACCTTGCCCTCCATATATGTGGCAGTAGCTCAGAGGAGCCTAGCCTGGGGCTCTTCACCAGCTTTGGCCCTGCCCACAAGCCTGAAGGCTGAGAAAATCAGTACCTCAGGCTGCCTGTACCCCTGCTCTAAGGAATAAGAGAGAGTGCAATGAGCTTTCATAAGGAATATTCCGAGTCTTCATCTAGATTTTTTGTTGGCTCGAGGACCCAACAGATGTCATAAATGTCTTTTGAATACAGGGAATTCCACTCCTACCTCTGTCTCCATAGGTACTCCCATCAGGCACAGTGACATCACTCACCAGGCTCACTGAAAGGAAAGGGCAGGGGTACAGGAAGAAAATACAGGCAAATAAAAACAGAAACCATTCGCCTTTCTTCCATGGTCTCTCACTGTGTCATAGCAGGAATTTTTAAAATTAGCTACGTGGGGCTATTCTAAGTAAATAAATAAATATAAACACTCGTATGAATTCTATTGTCCACCTTTGTATTAGGCACTGCCAGCTTTAAATGAAAATATGAGAGCGTTTAACTGAGGAAATAATTCAGATGACAGGACCTGCGTCTTGTGGCGGGGACAGGCCCACGTGCTCTGTCCTCGCCTGAACAATGAAAACGCTGCCCACGGCCAGCTCCAGGTTTTCATGTCACTTCCTGATATACATTCCACCAATGTTTCCTACCTTCAGTTTATGGACGAGTCAGGAAGGCCTGGAAGGATGGAAAGGAGGTGTGGGTTGCTCCACTTTCCCCTTTCCTCCCGTGGCATCATTTTCAGGGTGAGCGATTGGTAAGTGGGGAAGTTACATGAGTGAGCAGAGAAGCAGCGAGGTTGCCGGTTCTTTGTGTACTGAGAACACCATCACTGTCTTTCTGCATAGGAGGCTAGTTCTCATTCAAAAGGAAGCAAGGCCAACGGGGCACCAGCACCCTGCTGACCAAGCCGTGCATGTGACTCGCTTACTGGTACTCGGTTCAGCCTCACCAAACACCTGTGTATCACATAACTCCACTGGAATTTTGTGCATTGCATGTGCTACACATGAGAGAAGTGATAAGGGGCAGCAGACATGCATATTCTCCATATATCCCCTGCTCATGTACACATTGCATTGTCCCATCAGACTTTACATACAACGCGCAAGTTCAAATAAAATTATCAAGAATATCAAGACAGTAGCAATAGAGAATTAAAGCTAGTATGGGGTGTTCTGAGCAAGGGACTCTTTGCGACTTGTATTAATCAGCTTTATGTTACTGCAACAAAATACCTGAGGCAATTAACTTATAAAGAGAAAAGGTTTGGGGCCTGGGGTTGTGGCTCAGCGGTAGAGCGCTCGCTTAGCACGTGCGCGGGCCGGGTTCGATCCTCAGCACCACGTACAAATAAAATGCATTGTGTACAACTAAAGTAAATAAATTAATATTCAAAAAAATTTAAAAAAAAAAAGAGAAAAGGTTTATTTATCTCACAGTTTGGAGATTCAAATCCAAAATTGGGCTGCTCCACTGGTTTGACCTCTGATGAGGGCACTGGGTGGCAATGCATGAGTGTATTTTGGAGCAAGCATTCATATTTTCAGCCAGGAAGCCAAGAGAGACTGGGAGATTGGGGACCCACAGTCCCCTTCAAAGGCTCCAGTGACCTAAGGATCTCTCAGTAGGTTCTACCACCTTCCAGTAGTGCCGCTGGGGGTCAAGCCTTTAACACATGGGTCTCTGGGGACACAATCCATAGTCAAACCATAGTACAGTGGTCCAGGTCACACACATGAAGCTGGCCCTGGCACACAACCCAGGATTTCCAGCCATATACCTGGAAATCCTTGTGCAGCTTCTATAATTATTTATGGAAAACACTCCCTAACCTGGACAGGGAAATCATGAAAATAAGGCTCCACTTACTAGGAAATAATGAGCCACTGAAATGGTGAATGTGGCCATTCAGCCTGGGTAGGTGCCAGTTATCCAAAAAAAAGTTCTGGACCTTAGAGCTAACAGAGCAAATTGCAGGAAGTTTCTTTAAACTGCATTGATGTCTAGGGGTGTAGCTCAGTGGTAGATCCCTTGCCTAACATGCATGAGGCCCGGGATTCCATCTCCAGCACTGTAAAAGAAAAAGAAAGCAAGCCTGAGCTCTTTGGAAAGAGATGAACATCCACAGGCCTTTCAAAATCAATGGTGCCTACAGGGAATGATTTGAAGAAAAGAGGGAATCTCCAGAGTCTGAAGTGGAAAACTCTTCAAAGCACAAAGACTGAAGAGGGGCATGGAGGTAAACAGAACAAGAGAAGGCAGAAGGAAGAGAGCCTGTTTTAGAAGCAGCCACATAAGTAGCTTCGAGGAGGAGGAGGGAGGGTGGAAGAAGTAGTGCGAGGTGCTGCTATTTGAACTCTGTCAGTGAGAACAAGAGCTTAAACTTCAGAAAATGAGAGGAAGCAATCTCCAGAAACTGAGCACAGGTAGTGAGGGAAGGAGAACTGAGAATGAGGCTGATGTCAGCAGAAGGCTCCGAGGAGTGGATGAAAGGAAGAGAGAGAAGCCAGAGGCCAGGACTGGTTATTAATTGATTGCTGGCTTTGCAGATTTGACTGTCAATTGAAAATCATTCGCACATCTTTTATCTGAAATGGGTTGTGACTCACAGATGTGGATTGTGGAGGACAGACTCTAGGGTACTCTCAGGTGGCCCCTGTGGTCTCTGGTCTCATGCCCCTGTGCCCCACTCTGCTCTTGGACAGGTGACATCTGTGACTTGCTTCTAACCAACAGAAAGCTGCTCTGGTAAAGGAAGCACGTTTTATGAAATTATACTACATAAGGTGGCAATGCCTGCCTTCCTCAAAATTTCTCTCCCTTGTGGGCTTGAAGGAAGCCAGAAGCCATATTGGAAAGCCCAGGTAGGAGGAAACTTAGTGCAGTATCTAGATAAAATCAGCAGGAAACTGAGGCCCCTGGCTGGACAGGCCAGGAGGACCTGACAGCTGCAATGACCATGTGGGCTGGGAAGCAGATTCTCCCTGTGTCCAACCTCAGGTGAGACCCCAGCCCCTGGCCAAGGCTTTCATCACACCTTGGTGAGACCCTGAGCAGGGAACCAGGCTGTGCTGGGCCTGAACTCCAGACCCACAAGAACTAAGAGATAATAAATGCATTGCAGTAAGCCTCCATGTTTGTAATGCTCATTTGTAATGCAGTGTATATAACTAGTACATGTGTACAGAACTTTCTGAAGTTGAAGTTGACTTTTGGGTCATTTCATTTTCCTCCTGATTTTATCTTTTCTTCAAATTCTGCTTTCTTTTCCTTGCAAGGATAACAAAGTCTTAACTCAAGAGTATAGTAAGAACCTGCTGTGACATCTTTTCTTAATGCTTGAAACATAATCATAATATTTTTTCTGCGTTTTAAAAAATATATGCAGTACAATCTGGAGGGGGAAGAAAGAGCCCTGTTAAATCTTTTCAGGGACAAAAATGAAGACAACTCACACTGTGTCTAAAGCATTCAAGTTTATATAATGTTTATTCCTACGTAAATCGCTTCTGTTTTCACATGAGGACAAATGAAATTCTCACAATCTAAGACAGTTGTGGGAAAATATTGTTTGTTTGTTTGTTTGTTTGTTTGTTTGTTTGTTTGTTTGTTTGTTTGAAAATGTAAATTGTCCTGTAATCCCAGTGGCTCAGGAGGCTGAGACAGAAGGATTGCGAGTTCAAAGCCAGCATCAGCAATGGCAAGGCGCTTGGCAAGTCGATGAGACGCTATCTCTAAATAAAATACAAAATAGGGCTGGAGATATGGCTCAGTGGTTAAGTGCCCCTGAATTCAACCCCCAGTATCAAAAAAAAGTAAAATAAAATAAAAATTGTGCGGGCTGGGGTTGTGGCTCAGCGGCAGAGCACTTGCCTCACACGTGCGCGGCCTGGGTTCGATCCTCAGCACCATGTAAACATAAATGCATCGCATTGTGTACAACTAAAGTAAATAAATAAATATTTTTAAAAAAAATAAAATAAAATAAAAATTGTGTGCTAAATAGAAGAGTCTGTTCTGTGTTCAAAGGTAACATCAGGGGTCATTAAAAACTAAGGGGAGCTATAGAGTTCATTTTTTTATTTCATTCTTTTTTCTCTATGCCTTGAAACTCAGGCTAATTTACTATTATTCCTTTTTTAAATCATTCTCATCTTCCCACTCTCAGAACACCAAACCAGACAAACAACAAATAAAAAGTTTAACTCCATCTTTGTGGGGTTTTTGGTCCCCAACAAATTATCAAACCATGGCTGAAGACACTGCCTGTGCTCCCTGCACAATGATGTAATAATTGGCATGACCAGCTACACACTACACACAGAAACTCCACTATAAATGAGTGTGTGTGCTTTCCTGAAGGTTCTGTTGCTAATTATAAAAGCCAAAGTATTCCTAGGTTTCATTTAGCCACTAAGAAACTCAGAGCTAAATGTGGTGTCCAAATGTAACTGAATCATGTCAGAGATGAGGGATTATCAATTCTTCTATTCCTTCTGCTTCACTTTTGTCCTTTTTAAGTCTCCTCATACACATTGCCTAAATCAATCCTTGCAACTCTGCAATAATAGAAACTTGAGGTTCGGAGAGCATACATAATTGGTCCAAGGTTAAAACTAACAAAGGTTAATAAAGAAATTTAGACACATCCTTCTGCTTCTTAGTTCAGGGTCCCTGCTGTTACAGTATGTTGTTTCTCCTTTTAAGCTTGAGGGGGTCTTGAGGATTATTTAATCCCAAATCCCCAGTTTTATAGATGGGCAAAATGAGCTCAGAGAGGCCGGCTTGGCTGTCCAAGATCACTCTACCAGCATCAAAAAACTTAAAATTAGATTTCCCCAGTCTACAATCCTTGGGTCCAGTCTACAGTCTACTGCCCCCTTGTTTCTGACCTCTAGGGCCATGTTGTTGATTTCTTCACATTTAACAAGGTTTAGTGATGACCTCCTGCAAATGATTCCCAAACTACCATGGTAGTTCCAGCTCTGAATTTCCTCCCAAGTGCCAGTTTATGTCTATAATTCCTATAGGTCCTTAGTTCAAATAATCAAAGCTGTTATTATCTATTCATTCAGTTATTCAACTAATATTTACTAAGAGACTTCTTTGTTCTAACCACTGTTCTGGGAGCTGGAAATAAACAAACATCTGTGTCTTCATGAAGGTTACACCATTTTTTTCATCTTCCATCTCAAAGGACAGTGATAACCAACTGTGCATGGACCCTTCCAGAACAGTGAAAGAGGGAGACTTATTGAACCATTTACCATTTTCTTTTTCATTTTTTTAAATATTCATTTTTTAGTTGTAGTTGGACACAATGTCTTTTATTTTATTTATTTATTTTTACGTGGTGCTGAGGATCAAACCCAAGGCCACACGGGTGCTAGGTGAGCACTCTACTGCTGAGCCACAACCCAGACCTCTTTTTCATTTTTTTAAAATCAATTTTGTGTGTATATGTGTGTTTGTGTGTGTGTTTGTGTGTGCGTTACTGTGGATTGAACCATTGAACCAGGGGCACTCTGCTATTAAGCTACATCTGCAGCCCTTTTTATATTTTTATTTTAAGACTTGCTAAATTGCTAGTCTGGCCTTGAACTTGCAATCCTCCTGACTCAGCCACCTAAGTAGCTAGGTACCACCACTTTTCAAAATCCATACCACAGGATAATGAGAATGAATAGCAAGAATAGATTGAGAAATTACTAGTGATTTTTTTAGGGATGAAAGTCAGACAGAGTCACATAAGCCCCAGGTGATTTTGAATAACCCAAGAAGGGGAAAGCTAAGAAAGAAACTCTAAATTTTTTACTAATTTGGCAAGTGGGTCACATAACAATTAATAGGAAAAAAGGAGATATGATCATATCTGGACCCAAAGATTACAATCTCAGTTGTGCCTGTTACTTTTGGAAAAAGGCTTTTTAATTAGGGTTAGGAATTCAACTTCCAAGTGTTGAGTTGGTAACATCAATGACTGGTAAAACGACTCAATTATATCTGCCTTTGATTTTTTTTAATTTTGTTTGGCAAAGAAGGAGAAAATTCAGTTTAATTTGCTTAGATTTAACAGTTTAAGTAAATAGACATTATTTTGATGATTTCTCACAGAATGCAAAAGAACAGTTCAGATTGGGATTGTAGATTAAAATTAGCCTCAGCCAAACACCATGGGCATGAAAGCAGCCATTTTAATTCTAGTGATAATAAATAACCTAAGAAGTCGGAGATAAAAAATCCAACAATAAATATAAATTTCCAGAGAGTTTAAGAAAAACTACAATTCTTAACCACTGCTTTAGTCAGATTTTACATTTCTTTAACCAAAAGACCTGACAAGAACAATGTAGAGGAGGAAAAGTTTATTTTGGCTCACTGTTTCAGAAGTTTAGTCCATGGTGGGCCAACTCCATAGCTCTGGGCCTGAGATAAGGCAGAACATCATGGCGGAAGGGCATGGTGGAGGAAAACAGCTCAGGACATAGCAACCAGAAAGCAGAGAGACAGGGCTTACTCACCAGGGACAAAATATAAACCCAAATGCACACCCCCAATGACCTATGTCCTCCAGCTACCCCCTGCCTTCCTACAATTACCTCCCAGTTAATCCATCAGTGAATTAATTCACTGATTAGGTTATAATTTTCATAATCTGATCATTTCACCTGTGTTTGTTCTTGTTGTCTCACACATGAGTTTTGAGGGAGATACCTTATGTCTAAACCATAACAACTACACTTCATCATTTCAATGTAATTTCTGATGATGTATTTTCAGGATTTTGTGTTGTATTTCCCACTCTTTTCCTTTATAATTAAACCCACAGTTAACCAGCTTACATTCCACTGAGGCTAAATTTCCCCCATTTGATTTCCATTTTTGTTCTAAATGTATTAAGTTCCTGAAACTTATTGGAATTCACTCCTTTTTTGTTTGTTTGTTTGTTTGTTTTGTTTTGTTTTTGCTCCACTGTAGTGACTTTTCTAAAATATTGAGGAATAAACATGAAATTAAATACAAATACTACAGGAAGGGAGAAACCTCAGATTCTGTGGGAACAGGTGCTGTGTGGCCGGCAGATACTGCCTGGTGCTTTGGGTTCAATGATAAAACCCAACATGCAACCTATAAGGCAGTCTGAGAGCGTTGATGCATAATTTCTGAAAGAATATGTTTGTCTATAACACTCACGTGTGTAAAAGGCAGCAGACAAAATAAGCAAAATCAAGTACACGACCCCTGGAAAGTGAACATTGCAAATCAACATTGCACATGGCTAAGCAGAGAGGGGACCCTGCTTCCCATGAGTGAGGTGGGGGCTAGTCAGCCCTTTTCCTCCCTGTCTCAAATGCTCTCTGTTGCTCTCCCACCCCAAAGCCAAGCCAAAAGAAACAAACCAAAAAAAGGGCAAGCTCAAATTATCCAAGGTGCATCTGTGTTAAATACAACCCGAGCTCCATATTGAAGACCTTCATCTTCGAGAAAGAAGTGGAAACCAGGAACCTTTTCTCTGACTTCACTAGCAGGAAAAAAAAAAAATGTAATCGGTAATGAAGCAGAAGCACCATGTCAATTGCTTAAAGTTCACTCACATTTAACATTTCACACACCATTTACATTC
Source organism: Tamias sibiricus (assembly GCA_025594165.1). Lineage (NCBI taxonomy): Eukaryota > Metazoa > Chordata > Mammalia > Rodentia > Sciuridae > Tamias > Tamias sibiricus. The sequence goes on from CM046663.1 coordinate 81,984,427, forward strand.
CAGTTCTCTCTCCACCAAGTGAAAAAGGTAACGGTGCCCTTTGGGGCTTAGCAGGATGGTTGGCTCTCCTTGAAGCACCTCTGTCTGTCTCTCTCTTCTTCCTCACCCAGTGATGAAACACATGCTTGGTGACCCACCTGAACAGCAATAAATTACAAAAGTCCTTCCATCACCAATAGAGAAACAAGCTCAGGTTCTACAGCAGAGCCCATGTTCACGTTCTAGAGCCAGGATTTCCTGTCTTGATCAATGGAATTTAACCGGCAGTGTTGCCTCGCACTCTATGCACTCCACAAAGATTTGACAAATAATATCAACATTCATGGAGCAACTTCTCTTTCCCAGGCCATTATAGGATGCATTCTGTTCCCTCAAATTCCTATGTTAAAGTACTTCAGACTGTAACCACATTTGGAGACAGGGCCTTGTAAAGATATGATTGAAAATGAGGCCATTAGGGTGAACTCCAATCCACTCTGACTGGAGCCCTTATAAGAGGAAATTTGCACACAAAGACACAGCAGGGATGCAGACACACACACACACACACACACACACACACACACACATACACACTGGAAAAATGGGGAGGGGCAGCAGAAGGATGGGAATCTGCTAACTCAGGAGAAAGCAAACCTGCAGGTAATGCCTGCATCTTTCATTTCCAGCTTCCTAGCAGTGAGAAAATACATTTCTGCTGTTTATACTACCCGGCCTAATACACAGGCACTGTTCTGAAGAAGCTACATGTATTAACTCAATTTATTCTAACAACCTGTGTGTGTGTGTGTGTGTGTTAACAAGAAGAGCATTATTAATATCCTTTTGCAGATAAGGAAATTAAAGCCTAGAGCGATTAAAAAAATAAAAGTTTGGAAAAGATTACATGGTAAATAAGCAATTGAGCTAGAATTTAATTGCTTGTACTCTGTCTGCCTCCAGAGGCCACAGGCTGAACCACTGCATGCTGCTGTGCCTGTGTGTTCTGAGGAATTCTTCACTGTGTGTTACTCTTACTCTTCATGTGCTTTCAAAAAAAAAAAAAAAAAAAGGGGAAATGGGAGGGGGAGGGGAGGAGCATGGGGAAAGATGGTAGAATGAGGTGGACATCATCACCCTAAGTACATGTACGAAGACATATATGTGTAATATGAATTGTAATGCATTCTGCTGTCATACATAACAAATTAAAATTTTTTAAATGGGAAAAAAGAAATTTAAAATTAAAAAATTATTTTTATTTGGTTAAAGTCAGGGTTTATGGTGTCTGGAAATAATAAATAAATAAATAACCAAACAAACCAGTACCACTGTTTCTCCCTCTCTTTCTTATTTATCTATCTACTTATTTATTTTGGGTATGAGAGAATGAACCCAGTACTCATTCCCTCTCTAGAGCAGGCAAAATGGCTGCTGTGACATCGGAGCTCGCGTCTTCACACATATGACTCAGAGGTAAGACCATGGCTTTTGGCTTTATCTCCCAGAATTCTCAGCAAAGAACCCATTGCTTGGCTTTCTGTTTCACATTCATGACCTCATCACTGTGACCAAGGGTAAGGAGCAGAGTGATTGGTTTATGACAATTAGATTTCCACCCAAATCAAAGAGCTGAGGGTCTCCAGATGGAGGTGGGGGGACATTCCCACCCTTTGTAAGAAGTTGTCTGTGGCTGGGGGAGAGGGAATGGGGAGTTAGCATCGAATGGGCAGAGTTCCATCTTGGGATGATAAAGTTCTAGAAATGGGTGGTGGTGCTGGTTTGCTGGTTTGTAGATCATTATGACTATACCGAGAGCCACACCAAATTATACGCTGTTTCAAATGTCAAATTTTATGTTATAGTTATTTTACCACACACAAAAAAAGGAATTAAACAGTAAAAGAAAAAACTTCTCCAAATGCAGTTCAGCAGCTGAAGCCAGATGGTATCTCACCCCTGAAGTGCCCCTTGCTGTTGAAGGAACCCTCAGGAGCCCTTCCTGACCACTGAAGCAGTGCCAGGGCCCCCGGGCAGGGAAAGCAACCTGCCAAATGTCAACTGAGAGCATTACATCCACAGCGCATTGAACACCAACTTCTGAGCGGGCTCAGGAAACATGGAGTTACTCATGGGAGCTGAAGACCCTTATCTTGGACTTCCAGAGACTTCATCCAGGGAAACGATTAAGGTCAAATTCCTATTTGGTGGTTTGAATGGGGGGGGGGGGGGAGTGCCGAGCTGCTTACCTGATATTTCCTAGTGGCATTTCAGTGTTCTATGGAGGGAACGAGTTGGGGGGACGGTGGGGAGGTTGACAGATACAACAGGAAGTGCCAGCTGCACCTAGAAGAGTCCGCCTTCTCCTGTGACTATGCACTGTGAGCACATACCCAGAAGCCTCAGCAACCCTGGAGGGCACCAGGGGTTTACTTTCGGATAGCTACAACAAAGGCCAGCAGATCACTCTGTGATAAAAGCCACTCAATTGCATCTTCTCTTCAGCCAGGGGAAAACCAAGTCCAAGGCAGCCATCTAGCTGCAAGGCGAGTTCATGGTAATTGGACGTTCTGAGTGGGTGTTGTCTAAAAACAGTAAATTTACATCCTTTATGCCCAGCGGTCAACCTCAGGATGATTTTTATCATGCCTGCTTTTGTGCAGCTAAGCTGGAAAACGTGGACTGTGACAGTCAAGCAGAAAAGGAACAAATTTGCATGTTACTGGGTTGTAAGAGACCTTTGATGGTTGGAGAGGCCTGATAATGCTGTCAAAAGCCTGGCAGCCTGAGCGACACCTGAAATGCACAAGCTCTTCCCTCTGCATGGCTGACAGCAAAGGGTGCCGTCAGCACGGGATCAAAGAGTTGAGACTATCTCAAATAAAAATGCTAAAAACACAAGGCAGTCTGCATCTGGATAAGAGGACATCACCGTGGAAAGAAATGCACAGAAAGAAAGACAGTGACCTTGAGTATACAAACTGTCACACCCTCAGAATCATAAGATGATGAAGGAAAGAAAATGTGCAGCTCACATACAAGTTTTGGAGCTAGCAAAGGCGAGAGTTGTGTGCTGAAGGAAAGGGTCACCACTACACAGATAGCTAAACGCATGGATTAAGATTGAGATTACAGCCTGGGCAGTGGCACACACCTGTAATCGCAGTGCTCAGGAGGCTGAGACAGGAGGATAGCAAGTTCAAAGCCAGCCTCAGCAGCTTAGTGAGGCCTGAGCAATTTAGCTAGACCCTGTCTTAAAATAAAACATAAAAAGGGCTGAGGATATGGCTCAGTGGTTGAGTGCCCCTGGGTTCAATCCCTGGTACCGGAAAAAAAAAAAAAAAAAAAAAAAAAGATTGAGATTACGTTTCTGTTTTCAAGGTTAATAATTTCCTTGTATAAATAGGTCCAGCGACAAAACACCAACATGTCAGTTTTAGCAAGCTTGGCTCCTTGATTCGAAATGAAAGACTTCTGGAATACAAAGATATTTTTTAAGAAGAAAAAACTGCCAATAATCAAGTCAAAGCTTACCATTTAAAGGAGCAGATAAAAATATTAGAAATGAGACTGAAAATAGAAATGTCAATAATAAAATTTGCTGCTTTCTGTTGGATTCCAGGCAGGAGGCCACACCTCCCCAGGTGCTTTGTTAAAAACTACACCTCCCAAGATCCTCAGCGTGACCAAAAAACCTGACCAGCAAGTCCCCTGTCCACTACCCCCCCCCCTTGACCTCTGCTGGCCAATAGGGCAAGGACTCACTCCAAGGGGGTTTTATGACCCCTACTCTATTTAAACCAGGGCCGGACTGAGCTCTCTCTCTGTTCCTGCTCTCCGTTCCCACGTGCTCCAGCTCCCATTCGTTCCCTGCGGTTGGTCCCCATCCCCTCCACGTGTTTCTTTGGTAATTCAATAAACCCCTTCCCTTTTCCTATATGACAGTTCCAGCATGCGTCTATCCATCCTGCAAAAGTTTTCTAACACTTTCCAAATTGAGTCTTCAGCAAAATGTGTCCCATAATTCCATAGGTAGCATCAGGGAGGAAGTCAGTGATTTTCCTGGAGAGAAGACTGTATCTGTGGGCAGCCAAGTGTTTTGAATTTGGCCCCTTACTTTCTCCTCTTCCGCAAAATTTCTCAGGATTAGCAAATAAATGATCTGCTCCTGGGTTTCCCCTTCAATCTTTACTCATAAATGTGTCCTCGAAAGGAAAGCTTTGCAAAAACTAGATAGAGGCCATGTTTTCCTTATCATCGGAGTCCCTTTGTGGTCACCTAGCCTAAACTCACAATCGGTACCCAATAAATATTTGGTTTTGCCGCCATTGTGACGGTAATCCAGACTTGAAGAGTGAACTTCTTCAGTGAAGCATGTTTTCTGATACTGCACACTCACACCAAACTGAATTCAGTTATGGTTAAATCAGTTACATATATGTGTGTGTGTGTGTGTGTGTGTGTGTGTGTGTGTGTGCGTGTATTTCCAATTCAGTGATCCAATATTTGTTCTAAAAATTTTTCAAAAATTTTGCTTCTCGATAAGTTTTTAGAAAAAACATTTTCCAGGGCTGGGATTGTGGCTTAGCAGTAGAACGCTTGCCTAGCACATGTGAGGCACTGGGTTTGATCCTCAGCATCACATGAAAATAAAGAAATAAAATAAAGTTATTTTGTCCAAGTACAACTAAAAAACAAATTTAAAAAGAAAAGACATTTTCCAAATTTCCAGCTACAATATGGTCATGTATATAATAGTTAAATAAATTATACCTTCTGTGTGTTTGCCAAAAATAAAAGAACTTTGCCCAGCAGGTTGAAAGGTTACCCCAATTTTTATGGCTTGCTGCAAATGTCTACATATCAAATGAAATTCTGAGAGCTGGCACTGGAAATTTCTTCTTTCTTATTTAGAATGCTTTGTCTGTTCTGATTTCTGAATTTAGGGCAAATCTTCCAGTCTTACCCTGTCCCTATTGGGTTAGGCAATTAACCATTGTGGAAGAGAGCAATAAGAACTTTACTACGTTGTGCAATTTTCCAATTAAACACAAGAGGGCAGGTTTTGCTTTATGGTAAGTCTAATTCCACCAGCTAGTAATCAAGATGGTCATTGTGCTAATTGCAAATTCAGAAACACTCAATAACATACAAAGTGAATGTGTATTCATGCTGGGTAATTTTGGCAATGAAAACTGTATTATTTTAATAAAGAAGGCCATGCTGCAACCTTTCTCTTTAGCATTATTTACAGCGCAGAGAACAATTATACTTAGAAGACACTAATATAGTTTTAGTGTATGTTTATAAACTGCCATGGGAGCATGGAATGGCTAAAACAAGGAAGGACCAAATTCCATCATGTTATATCCAAGAAGTCTGACTCCGAATGGATGTGGCAAAGAACACAAGTGGGGTGTTAGTTTCTACCAGAAAGGCATAGTATTGGTGAAACTATACACTGCCTGTAGGCCTTGAATAGGCACTTTATATTTTCATCTGCTTCATTTTGTTTTAGGAAACTTTAACACATTCCATAGTTTACAATGGAATTTCTAGTGTGTCATTTTCAAGATTTCTGTAAACTACCTGCCAAAACATAATTAAATTCACAGAGGTTATTTTCAGCTTGAACTGCTGTTACAGCTAAAGTCCAAGTACACTTGGCTCTCCGTATCTATGAGTTACACTTCAGCAGAGTCCCTAAGGATGGAAACTATTTGGGGGGAAATTGTGTCTATACAGACATGCAGCCTTCTTTTTTCTTGTTGTCGTCATTCCCTAAACAATACAATGTTATAATTATTTCTGTAGCATTTATATTGGACAAGCCATTGTAAGTAACCCAGAGATGATTTCAAGTATACAGGAGGATTCCAGAAATTTTTATGCAAATGTTATACCATTTTACATAAAAGACTTGAGCATCTTCTGATTTGAGTATCATGGTGGGAAGGGTCCTAGAACTAATCCCCCCCTCCACCCTGACATAGCCAGGGAAAACAGTCACAAGTGTTCTTGCAACCAAGTTTTCCAGAGTGATGCTGCTTGGGTCCATCAGTGTGAGAGGCACTGGTTTGCCTGAGTAAATGATTCACCCACTAACTCTCTCCACTGAAGGACACCAGACAATGGAGGGCCCTAAAGTGACATGTGTAAGAAATTTAGGGAGAAGTTAGTGAAAATCTTAATATTCTGTTCTAGTCCCTCTCAATGGCGAAATTAAGGCTTGCCAGTGGTGAGAAAGAGATGCATCTAGAGAGAAAATGAAGCCAAAGTGTCCCCTTGTATAAGGTTGCATGGAATGAAATGCCACCCAATGTAGGTACAACTCAAAATCTGAAGGATAAGTGGTTGTTAATTTCATAGCTGGGAAATAAGACTCCACTCTCATGTTTTACCCAGTACATTAAGACACATCCCAGAGGCCCTAAATGAAAAGTTCTACTTTGTGACTGGTTCATTCATTCATTCATTCAAAAATACTCCTAGAGTACTCAGGATGTTCAAAGTCAGTGTAGAAATAGGAAGACTTAAACCTTGGGGTTTGCCATTGCATTGGGCTAGATAATTATCTGTCGCTGGGCACAGGGAGGTAACTCTTATGCACCCTGTATGAACTAACTGCCAACATTTTCTGAGTACTTAAGGCAAGGTGCTTTGATACAAAGCCAGTGGAGCTATACAGCAAGGTGTGCCACTTGACCTCCAAGTTCAATGGAGATATGGAAGTGAACACTGTACAATCATTCCCCATCTTCCCTTTTCTGGAAGTCTCCAACACATCACTTGACCTTGAAGGCTCACCTGGAGAATCAGCAGTGAGCTGCTCCTGCACCGACCCTCCCTCACCAGTGACTTGCCATAGCTGTGCACTTCAGGACCAGTCATTCATCCTGGAGATATTGAATGAAACCCCTCACCTGGGAAAGCATGCGGTCTCCTTTTCTACCTGTACAGTTGACATCCAGGAAGCAGACATTGCTTATAAACTCCCCCAAGAAGCAGCCTATCAGTTTTGGAACTAATTTTCAGAAGTGAAGTCATTATTTTCTATATATTTGTACTTTGACATATGTATGTCAAGTGCCCAAAGGATGGACATCAATCAAAATTTTAAAATTAAACTAAAAAATAACCCCCAAAGAAGAGACATAATCTGCAAAACAACATTTATTTTCCTCTTTAAGTTTTCTAATATTTATTAGTGTGAGATTAAAATTATTCATTTGAAGTATTATAATTAACAATGTTATATCTTAAGCAAAATACAAATAAATGTCAGAATTTTAGACTTAGAAGAGAATTGAATTCATGAAGGAAAGATGTTACTGGATTTTATTTCACTTCTGAATATCACCTTTATAAAAGCATTTCTATTAAAATCATAATTTATATACACACAATTTTCCTAATACTCAGGATATAAGCATATAAAGTGATCTGTTCATTTTCTTCAAGGTTGAATATTTTTCTCCCTCATTGAGAAGTATAGCCCTACAAAGCCCAGTGACATTTTCTGAGTTTATTTGCATAATATTCAATATAAGTAAATTCCAACTTTTTATTCTGTAAGTTTATCCCACCTTTAGAGTCATTAAAAGACATTCTTAATTGATTTGCTGTAAGATTAGAAAATGTTACAAAACTTCATTTTTCTTATATGAACTACAAAATTAGAAAATTATTTTTTTTTCAGGAAGACTTTATAAAACATAATATTTATAGAAAGTTGCACACATTATAGATAAAAATAGCTAAGTGTAAATGATTACTATTTATCTCTACCTCAGGTATATCTTGTTTTCACGGAATCTTATGAAAATATGATGTATGAAAATTCTGATATACCTGAAACATAAGCTAGAGGTGGTTATTTGCCTTATAGAATTATTCATACTAGTTCATCTATAAAAATGTGATTTCCCTTGGTGTTTTAAACATATAATTGATTTATATATAACTTTTCAGGAACATATCTACCATGTACAATTATATCTTTATTTCAATGTATTTCTCTTTTTGTTTAAAAGCAGAATGTAAAAATGTGCTCCCCAACAACCCTGAGTCAGAGCATAAACTTTCCAGAAAGGACCATATGAATGATACATGGCTGTGTTTTCCATGTTAATAGCAGAAATGGAGATCTATGCATGTGTGACTAAAAAGCCCAACTCACAAAGGACACGGGGTTATCTGGGTTGTTATTGCTGAGCCTACTCTCAGATATTCCTGTAACTTTATGAGATTCATCATCAAATTCAGTACCAATGGAGTATTGTCCATTTCTCTGGCTTTAGAGTCCACTCCAGACTAAAATGCTGGTTTTCTGAATCTTATCCCTTCTTGGTACCCCATATGTGGAAGACCACTTCAGGGTCCTCTTAACAGAAGGGCAATAAGCCAACAGAAGAGCCAGGCTCCGAGAACTTGAGCCCCACTCCTGAGGAGGCACAGACACGAGGAGCAGATGAAATTTGCTTTGAAATCTCAATAACCATTAACTTCTCAGGTAAGTCTGAACATCATAACAAAAAGGGCCTCATTCTTATTTCTCATGATTTGATAATTACATAGTCACTTAATTCTGAATTGTTGTATTTTGAACAGATGGTTTGCTTCTGCATGATGGGACTTCATTGATTAGTATTCATGAGTTACTATCAGAACAGCGCAACATTAATGAATCTAGAGTCATCTCTTAAAAATAAGCCTAGTGCATTACATGTGAAGAATTTTTTCACTGGAAGCTACCTAGCAAAGGAGTTGGTTCAGGATCAGCCAAAGGAGACCTCAGAGTGATGGGACACTAAATCAAATTGTCTCACACAGACTTCTCCAGTCAGCCTTCCCTGTAAAGAGTGATTCCATCCTTGTTAAAAGGTTTAGAACACCATATTAATTAACAAGGGAGCGCTATGATTTTATTCCCTTATCTGTTTATTTATCACTATAGCATTGATGTTTAGCCAGCTATGGAATCTTATAATAGGTCCACTATTAAGAACTGCACATTTTTAATAAATTCTGTGAAGTCTAATTTATAAAGAAAACTAACTTGATCATTTATTCATTCTTCATCCTATATGGAAAATAAGATCTGTTTTCATCTTTAACATTGGAGAGGAAAAGATAGAGAAAGGGGAGAAAAAGAAAGTCCAAGGAAGACAGATAGGGAGTTAAAAGGGAACTTGGAGTTCATCTTGTGTCATTTTGTGTGCTTTGAATATGGTAGCAGTGTCCCCCAAAGCTTACAATGGTCCCTACTGTGAGGTATTAAGAGGTAGAAACAATTCAAGTCTGATGTTTAGAATTGGAGCACTTGAGAAGCAATTAGAAATAGATGTGATCGGAGGGGTGCCCCATGATTGAGTCCGAGAGACTTTATAAAAGGAGGGAGAGAAAATACATAGACACCCTCACACAGGTGTGTGTGTTCCTTGTCTCTTGCCATGGGATGCTCTGCACTGCCTGGGGACTCCACCAACAATAAGGCCCTCACCAAATGTAGCCCCTCAATCCTGCACCTAGAGAACTGTGATCCAAAATAAAACTATTTTCTCTATAAAGTTAGCCTGCCTGGGATATTTTAGTATAATAATGAAGAGCTGATTGATACACACTTCTCACCTCCATGCCAAAGACACTTGATCTAAGAAAGATGGAACTACAATCTTGTCCAGGTCTCAAAATTACACTGCAAATTTCAATGAACCACTTAATGATTTCAGATATTTATTTTCTGGTGCTTTCCATTTGGAGAATTCTTATCAGATACCACAAACTGTCAACTCCACCTCAGTTTGACGACAGAGATAGGACCCAAGCACTTTAGCTTGAGTTTGTTAAATAAAGCAAACCAGAACCTATAGCTAAACATCTTCTATATTTGGGATGATATCACTATAGGAGAAGCTATGCCAGAGATCTTCAACTAAAGAATAGTGAAGACTTGTCTGATTATTGTCAAGGTCAGAATGCCAACCCTTCTCTAGGGTGGAGTCTGAGCCTCCTAAGCTCCTTCTGTGTATCTCCTGTTGCTTAGATGAGTCTCCATCAGGGGTGTGTATCCTTTTCGAAGCCTTCGGTATTGAAGGTACATCAGCAGTACAAAAAGACCCACCATAGCCAGCAGCGTCCCTGTAACCACTAAGAGTGTTGTGTTCCAACCTGGAGTTTCTTCCACTGAAATTAAAGCAGAAGAGAAAGTTCCACAATCAGGATTTCCATGAGCTGAATATTCTCAGAAAAGGGAAGAATAAACTTATTTGGCTATCACATGCATTTTCATTGATAAAGAAAAACTACCCTTGTAGAATGCAATTTATTTTCTCTTTTCCCACCCACAGTTCATCATATCCACAATTGTTTTCTCCAGGAAGTTGGAAATGGCACCCTATTATTTAAAGACAACTTACTACATTTAAAAACTGTGTTACAATAAGTGCTTTTGTGCAGATAAACCCTCTACGGAAGTATATAACTATTTCATAAGTTAGAAGCTCATTTGTAAAAATGCATGCTAAAATGGTATCTGGGGAATTACAACCCCTAAATATACAAACATCAGGTAGGAATATCTGCTTTTGTCTCTGCCTTTTTTATAGATGATAATGTGAAAGAGATCAGACTGGCTCTTATAATAACAGACATTCAATAGCAGAAGTAGATAGATCTGTAGCCCATTTAAATAGTTGTGAATAAAATCTGAATATTCCACATGATAAATATAATCCTCTACTCACATACATTGTATAAGCACCCTTCCACAAAATTAGTGATTTTATTTTTAATATTAATATATTTGTTATTTCTTAAAAAGTATATCCTTTCTATGATTGACTTTTCTAAAAATTCAGTGGCTTGTTCTATACCCTACACCCATCTAAATATAATATTAACCTTCTAGTTCTTTTCCTCCTATCCCACAGAGACCATGGCCTATCCGACCAGATTCCTCCATCATCATCATCATCATCATCATCATCATCATCATCATTCCATTCCTCCTCCTTCTCCTCCTCTTCCTTTTTTTTTTTTTTTTTTTTGTACTGGGGATTGAACCTAGGGTCACTAAACCATTGAGTCACATCCCCAGTCCTTTTTTTAAGTTTTAAATTGAGACAGGGTCTCATTAAGGCCTTGGGACCTTGCTGAATTCTGAGATTGTTTTCAAATTTAGAGTCCTCTTGTCTCAATCTCCCAAGTTACTGGGATTACAGGTGTGTGCCACCATGCTTGGCCAGTTAGATCTTCTTAAAACAGATTTTTATTCTGCCATTTTTTTATTAAGGCACCCAAAATGATTACCTTTTAGTATTGTCCAAATCCTCTGCCTAGCTTTTTTAGTGATTTATTTTTTTAATTGTGTTGGAATATGCATAAAATTTTACTGTGTTAAACATTTTTTAATACAGCTCATTGACATTAAGGACATTTACATTGTTGTGAAGCCATTATCATCATTTCCATCAACTGTCCCCAGAACTCTTATCTTGTAAAACTGAAATGTTGTATCCATTAAATAGTAACTCTCCATTTGCCCCTCCCCAACCTCTGAAAACACCAGTCTTCTGTCTCCATGAATTTGACTATTTTTTGTTCTTGAATAAGTAGAATCATGTAATATTTGTCCTACTATGTCTAGCTTATTTCACATAGCTTAATGTCCTTAAGGTTTATTCTTGTAGCACATAACAGAATTTTCTTTTGCTGAATAATTTTCCATTGTATTTATATAACACAGTTTGTTTATCTGTCCATGTATTGATGAGCACTTGGTTTGCTTCCACCTCTGGTTATTGAGAAAAATAATGTTATGAACATAAACGGACAAATATCTTTTCAAAACCTTCTTTTGATTTTTTTTTTCTTTTTTTGGATATATACCAACAAGTGCAATTGTTAGATCATATGGTAATTCTGCACTCAGTTTTCTGAGGAATTCCCCATAGTGGCTGTGCCATTTTATATTCCCATCGGCAATTTCTCCACATCCTTGCCAACACTAACTATACCCTGTTTTTTTTTTTTTTTTTTTTTTAATAGTAGCCACCCTAATGGGTATGAGATGGTATCTCACTGGGGTTGTTCCTGGCTCTTGAGGGCCTCTGTAATCAGCCTTTTTGCAGGTCAGACCTTAATTCACAGTAACCCTCTGCCCAGGCCTTTCACTATAGCCAGGTACAGGGGTGAAAGGAACTTTTTTTTCACTCTATGAAGATTCAATAATTTGAGTTCATAAAACAAACTAACAATGAGCAGATTAACAAGAGAAGCAGCGTTCAAGCATGAACATTTATGTGCAAGGGAGTCACAGGAGGCATGCTAAAAGAAGGACCATCTTGACATTCACATACCCTCTTTCCAGGAGGAAGGGAACTGGGGCTATAGGCAACTTTGGGGAAAGAGCAAATGATTTTAAGAAAGAGTAATACTACCAAAGAGCATACAGTAATCTGTGACAAAGTTCGCCTGGCTTTGAATGTGGCATCACCTCTAGTTCTGCAAGTTCATCTTCTGGAGGACCTGCCTTCAGGTAGAATGGGGAACTTCAGAAAAAGCCCTTCATTCACTGTGGGAGTAAAAGGGGTGGCAGATGGCAGGGAGGGGGCGGGAGAAGGCCAGAGAGACCTGGGTTCTCCTTTAGCTCAAAGCATTTGACCTGCCCATGTGTCTCACTTTGACGGACGCTTTTCTGAACCCATACAGAAAACACGCCTAGACAACATGTGCCTTTCCCTGTTTGTCCCCCTCCTTCTTCAGTCCGAAACACACCCTCACCTTCCTCTCCTCCACCAGTCTCTTCAAATCTGGTTCAAAGCCATTCCCTAGTCCCTCACCCCAGAACGTGCCTCCCTAGAATAGACCCTGTGGGCATGAGAGTGACTTAGAAATGAAGGAAGGCAAAAAAGATTCAGCAGATGCAGAAAGAAGCCTTCCCGGGGCCTGCACAGACCTTGCTCAGACAGCCCTCCTCTTCTAGTAGCTTCCTCCATCCATTTACCTTCCTACAGAGTGCCACGATTGTAAGTCCAAACCCCTTTTTCCTCTGTCTTTCACACTTCCACAACTGCTGGTTCTTTGTACAAAATAGTATGTAAGCTCTCAGGCCTGTCTATTTCTTTGACTCTTCACTTCCTTTCTAGAAAGCCCCCCCCCTCCATGTCACATCAAAACTAACATCAAGTTAGATCCATATTCCTTTTCTGCTGTTGATCTTCCTTCTGTCCTTCTCATTTGCTGGGCACCACTCAGTAAATATAAGAGCTAGAGAGGAAAGCATATTTTGAGTCCCCTACTATTTACAGTTAAATCTGCCCAGGCAGGATTGTAGATTTCATCATCAAGCCAATAAGTGAACATGAATTTGTATCTTCTGATGAGTTAGCCTATTATGGGCATATTTTGGACTCAAATGATACCTGTTCATCAACTGTCACCAGAGGAAATAGAAACAGGTCAGAGTGTACACTCCAAATTTTCAATTATTATTTTGTTTCATCCCAGAGCAAAGACAAAGAAACTGAAAAGACATATCCTCAGTTATTCAAAGTCACTTCAAAGAAGAATAAGTAGATGCAGAGCTAGATGGAAAAACAGGCGACGACAGATTCTAGTGCCCGAAAGACTCCAAGGTCAGAGAGAGACAGAGAGGAGCTCAGAAATCATCTTGATTTCAGAAAGATAAAATAGATACAAATGGGGAAAAGTGATCAGCAAATTGTTGTTGTGCATATTTCTTGACAAATTCGGATATTTTTGTGGTGGTTTTTTTTTTTAATCTTTCCTTTCTCAAACTTTCCTAAAATTCTTGAAATATCATGTGAAGCCATATTAAGGTCTAGACAGAAAAACAAAACAACAACAACAAAAAAACAGTATTTCCCTGTATATACTGACTAAAATATCCTCCCATTTTGAACCAAAGAGGTGAGTCAATGAAAGTTCTACAATTTAAAACCATGACTCAGAAAAACATTAACTTATAAACATCACATAAAGCCCCACATAGCCCAATCTGTTGGCAGGCCAGTGTCAACCGTCATAAACCTACCCCCACAGGGGTGAACAGTACAGGCAGATAAAAAGGACTAATCCAGTTACAAGGTAACATAAATGTACAAAAGACCAACACAACAGTCTGTCTACATTCAAAAGTGTGATGGTATGTTACTCATCATCAAATTTTTACATTCATTTTGGCCTTTTAAAATACTGCCTGGTATTATTTCTTACAACAATTACTGAGCTTTGGGCCTCCCTTTGAATTTTGTGCTCCAGGCAAATCCCATAACTTGTCTCACCATAATCCCAGCCCCACCTTCAGGCAAGGATTTCTATATCCTGCTAGGCCCAGTCACATGTGGCTAGTTCATTTAGACTTTATTTGTTGGACATTTGAAACAACCATAAGTGGTTTTTGATTCATTTGATTAATTCTGATAGAATTGTCAAGTCAGGTGGAGGAGTCAATAGTTCCTCTGTGAAATAAGGTCTCTTAATAACTTTCAGTTTTCTAGAACAAGAGGGTGCCAACTAGTGCCTTCCTGATGTTTAATTGGCAGTTTAACGACTCATCTTGTTAAATACATATATTTCAGAAAATAGCCAATAAACTTAACTAGACCTGAATGCGTCAATTAAAGGTCTTGGTTTACATTACATTAAAAAGAAAGAAAGAAAGTTAGCTCCTTTAGAAGTTGAATGAATCACCCGTGTAGAAGCTGTATTAGCTACCTGGCAGATCAATGGCGTAACTGTAGCCAAGTTGTTCTGCAGTTAAAAAGAGTTCCTCATTAGTGACCGGAGGAAAGAAAGGAACCAAGTTATACATCCGATTGTGGCCAATAGGTGCCAGCTCCCGAGGCCAGGCATCCACAGGAGGGTTGTATCTTCTCTCATCCACTCATCAAAGATGGCATCAGTAAAGGAATGGAGAACCTGCAAGACAGCACAGCATAGCGTTGAACGTTGAAGGGCCCATTCCAATAAACCAACCCAAATGGAGCTTTCTCTAAATGGAATAGAGCTCTTGTAAACACAAGGGCTACTGTGTGCCCAATTCGCCCCTGAGGACAACATACGCACTGGCATCTTTTATTGAGTTTTCAGAGATGGTGGACATCTCTCTCCAAACAGGATTGTAGACTGTTTGTCAAGGGAACAAATGAAAGTTCCTGTTGTGGATTTAACATTGGTTTGTGAGTATTTGAGGCCTTCGCCATGGGTGTGTTGATTATTAATTTCAGAAAAAAAAAACATCAAGTCTGATGAGATCTATAGTAGATATTCAAATTGTTTGGTTTGATAGGAAAGAGGAACAGGTGACAATATTACAGTATTGTGATATAAACAGATAGTAACAAGTAAAAAAAGAAAATCTCCATGTTTTCTAAATGAGTTTTTAAATTTGCCTCATCAGGAACACCCCTCTATTCATTTTATAAACCACTCACTTGAATTCTTGGTGCTATGGAAGCAATAGGAAGTCTGAAGATGGTGTAATGCAGATAGTGCTCATTTTTATTTTCTCAGAGAAGCTGTTAAAGTCCTTTTCAAATACAGCAATATTACATGTTTTAAAATATTAACAGCAAAATTTCCATTTGTACATCCTGATTTTATAACAGGATGTAAATGCAAGACTCTGTATCTGGTTATTAGAGTTCTTTCATTCATAGACTGCAATTTCATGGAGCTCAGGGATGGTGGCTGCTTCTCTTTCTTCCTGTGCCCCAGGAATTGACACCCCAGGGCCACCACAGAAGTCCAATGGTTCTGAAGCAATCATGCTGTGAGGAAGCCCAAGCCAACCCACACAAGAGACCCTGTGCAAAAGTCCTGAGACTTCTGTAACACCTGCCACCACCTGGTAAAAGTACACAGACAGACACAGAACCAGAACCACCTGGCCAAGCCCTTCCAGAACTTCTGACCTACAGAAATCGTGAGAAATGGAATGATTCTTGATGCTTCAAGCCAGTAAGTGTTGTGCTGACCTCTCATGTAGCAATCGATGATTAACTAGAACTCCAGGGAAAGGCCTGGATACAGTCGCAGGCTCCGACTTACTCTAGCATGTGTAGGGAAAGGTTTCTAGGTCCCCAAGGAGAGGACGCAACACTGCTCCAGTCCTCTAGGAACCAGAACCAAAGTGGGCATTCAGAGGTGATCACTTAACTCACGTGGTCGATACAGACACAGGTGCACATGGAAACTCCAAGTTCAAACTTAAAGTTGATGGTAAAAATAATAAGGGGCGAAACAAAGTCAGTGTGGGGAGACCGCGCTGAGACTGCAACCCCAGCCACACTCAGGGCACACCAGCGTGAAGCCAGCGATAACAGCCGGCGGAATTGGTGCTGGGGGACCACGGGAGACCGCAGGTCGACAACACCAGTTTAAATCCACACTCGGCCAGACGCAACCCTCAGCAGTAGGGCCCCGGAGAGAGCGGCGCAGAGACCTGCGAACAGCAAGCAGGGGCAGAATCAGAGCGGTCCACAGTCCGAAGCAGCGCTGTCTGCGCCGCAGTTACAGTTGCGTCTTCCTGATACCACCTCAGCAAGGAGACATCCACCCAACGGCTTTGAAATCGATCGGCGAGGACATGGGAGTCTGCGGAGCTGCTGTTGACTGGAAGGAGAGCACCGCCATCTTTGAAAGGTGCAGTGGCTGACCCAGACAAAGGGGAGGAGACGGAGAGTGACAGCTGCAGCCATCCAGGGACCCTCCAGCTCTCTGAAGACAATGCACACCTGGGTGAGGCTCGGGTGGCCATCAAGGGAGGGCGTGTCTGAGGCCAGCGCAGCGGCCACAAGAAGCTGCAACTGTGGGTGGGTGTGGGGAGGGGGTGCCTTCTGGAGGGTCCCCTTCCCGGTGCCATTCATCTGCTGACACACAAACCCCCTAGGCCACTCCTCCACTGAGCCGTTCAGCCACTGGCCTAAGGTGCAGCCTTGATTCCACTAACAGGATCGCAGACTGTCTAGATGTGATACGATAACAATTGGCTTGAACTGCAAAGGAAAAAAGAGGGGGCTTCCCAGGGCCCGTTTTGTTTGAGAATTGGGGTTTGACTTTTTTTTTTTTTTTTTTTTTTTGGTTTGCTTGTTTTGTTGGATTTCGGGGAGGTTTTTTTGTTTGTTTGTTTGTTTGTTGATTTTTCTTTTTCTTTTTTTGGCTTTGTTTTGTTTTGCTTTTTTTTTTCCTTCCGCATTGATTGTCAGTGTGTTTGTTTGCTTCCGCTCCTTTTTTCTTTCCTTCTTTTCTTCCTTCTCACTCTTGCATCTTTTCTTCCTCCTTCATCTTTCATGTTTACACCCTGCCAGTGCATACTAAACAGAGGCAAAAACAAGTTATACGCAGAACTTGGGATTTCTAGAACCGGCGCAATTGAACTGGGTAGCAAAGCGGTGTTATATATAGTTTACTCTCTATTTTATTGATTCTCTCTCTCCTCTCTCTTACACCAATTCCTACTCTTTTATCATTTTTTTCTTTTCCAACTTACTTTATATATAAATTGGTCTTTCCACCGAATTGTCTACACTATTCTCTTTCTTCCCTCGTCTACTGATACTAAACCACTTCCACTAAACCACTTCAATAGAAATCTCTTTTCATACTTTCCAAGAAAGAACAATTCAAGACACTTCCTTCTTCCTAAACATAACACCTCTGTATCCAATACTTGAAGCTATAAAACCCCATCAGAAGGATACAGAGTAAATTGGAAATAATATCTGGGTTAACCAAATCTGTACATTGTGATCAAACTTGGATTTTCTGAATAGAAAGTGTAAGGTTTTAAAGTGTAAAGGAATTATAAGGTGATCTGATAGCATTGTACTACAGGAATAACATGAGGCTTTAAGGTAAAATCGAAATAGTCAAGGTCCCACAGTGCAGGAAGAATAGACACACAAGCAACATGAAAAAAACAAGGGAAGAAAATGACACAAACAAATCAAGATACCTCATCAATAGATGTCATGGCAAGCACAGTTGGTCAAATGCCAGAGATGGAATTTAGAAATTACATATGCCAAATGTTTATGGAACTTAAGAATGAACTCAAAAATGAGATGAGGGAGCAAGTACAGGAGGCAAAAGATCATTTTGACAAAGAACTCCAAAAACAAATACAGGAAGTAAAAGATTACTTCAATAGGGAAATAGAGGCTCTAAAGAGAAACCAAACATAAATTCCAGAAATGAAAGAAGCAATAAACCAAAATAAAAGTTCAATTGAAAGCATCTCCAACAGAATAGACCACTTGGAAGAAAGAACCTCAGGCAATGAAGACAAAATATATATCCTAGAGAAGAATTTAGACTATACAGCAAAACTTGTTAGAAATCAAGAACATAACATCCAAGAATTATGGGACAGCATAAAAAGACCAAACTTAAGAGTGATTGGTGTAGAGGAAGGGGCAGAGTTTCAAGCCAAAGGAATGAGTAATTATATTTAACGAAATAATTACAGAAAATTTTCCAAACTTGAGGAATGAATGGGAAAACCAAGTTCAAGAGGCATACCGAACACCAAACAAACAAAATCTCAACAGATCCACACCAAGACACATTATAATGAAAATGCCTAATATACTGAGAAAGGAGAGAATACTAAAAGCCACAAGAGAAAGGAAGCAGATTACATATAGGGGGAAACCAATCAGACTATGTTCAGATTTTTCAACCCAGACCTTAAAAGCAAGAAGATCCTGGAATAGCATATTTCAAGCTCTGAAAGAAAAGGGATGTCAACCAAGAATCTTATATCCAGCAAAATTGAGCTTTAGATTTGAAGATGAAATAAAAATCTTCCACAACAAGCAAAAGTTAAAAGATTTCACAACTCGAAAGCCAGCACTTCTGAGCATCCTGAGCAACATTTTTCATGAAGAAGAAGAGAAAGATGATAATGAAAATCAACAAAGGGAGATATTAAACTAAAGGAAATACCAACCAGAAGAGAAACCAAATCAAGCTAAAGACCATAATTCAAATAAAAATGGATGGGAATAAAAAATCACATCTCAATAGTAACCCTGAATGTTAATGGCCTAAACTCACCAATCAAAAGACACAGATTATCAGAATGGATTAAAAGAAATGACCCAACAATTTGCTGTCTCCAAGAAACACACCTCATAGAAAAAGACATCAACAGACTGAAAGTGAAAGGCTGGGAAAAGTCTTATCACTCACATGGCCGGCGGAAATAAGCAGGGGTTTCCATCCTCATATCAAATAAGGTAGACTTCAAACCAAAACTAATCAAGAGGGACAAAGATGGATATTTCTTACTACTTAAGGGAACCATTCATCAACAGGATATAACAATCATAAATCTATATGCCCTAAATAATGGAGCACCTACCTTCATCAAACAAACTCTTCTCAAGTTCAAGAGTAAAATAGACCGCAACACAGTTATTCTAGGGGACTTCAACACACCTCTCTCACCAATGGATAGATCATCCAAACAAAAGCTAAACAAAGAAACTTTAAGCTTACTTAAAACAATTAACAATTTAGACCTAACGGACATATATAGAATATTTCATCCCTCAGTAAACGAATACACTTTTTTCTCAGCAGCACATGGCTCCTTCTCCAAAATAGACCATATATTAGGTCATAAGGAAACACTCAGCAAATATAAAAAAATAGAGATACTACCCTGCATTCTATCAGACCATAAAGGGATGAAATTGGAAATCAATGACAAAATAAGGATTAAGAAAAACTACTTCAACAACTGGAAGCTAAACAACATGCTACTGAATGAACAAGGGGTTGAAGAAGACATCAAAGAAGAGATTAAAAAATTCCTAGAGGTAAATGAGAACACAGATACAACGTATAGAAATCTCTGGGACACTATGAAGGCAGTAGTAAGAGGAAAAATCATTGCACTGAGTTCATTCCTTAAGAGGAAAAAAAACCAACAAATAAATGACTTAACATCACACCTCAAAGCACTAGAAAAAGAAGAACAGACCAACACCAAGAGCAGTAGAAGACAGGAAATAATTAAAATCAGAGCAGAAATTAATGAAATTGAGACTAAGGAAACCATTCAAAGAATTGACAAAACTAAAAGTTGGTTCTTTGAAAAAATAAACAAAATTGACAGACCCTTAGCAATGCTAACAAAAAGAAGAAGAGAAAAAACTCAAATTACTAACATTCGTGACGAAAAAGGGAATATCACAACAAACACCTCAGATATACAGAAGATAATTAGAAATTACTTTGAAAGCTTATATTCTAATAAAACAGAAAATATTGAAAGCATTGACAGATTTCTTGAGTTGTATGATATGCCTAAACTGGAAACGGAGGCTATACACAACTTAAACAGACCAATTACAAGTGAAGAGATAGAAGATGCCATCAAAAAGCTACCAACAAGGAAAAGTCCAGGACCTGATGGGTTTACAGCAGAGTTCTATAAGACTTTCAAAGAAGAACTAATACCAATGCTCTTCAAACTATTTCAAGAAATAGAAAAAGAGGGAGCTCTTCCAGACTCTTTCTATGAGGCCAATATCACATTAATTCCAAAGCCAGGCAAAGACACATCCAAAAAAGAAAACTTCAGGCCCATATCTTTAATGAACATAGATGCAAAAATCCTCAACAAAATCCTGGCAAATAGGATACAAAAACATATCAAAAAGATAGTGCACCATGATCAAGTGGGGTTTATCCCAGGGATGCAAGGCTGGTTCAACATTCAGAAATCAATAAACATAATACACCACATCCATAGACTTAAAGACAAAAATCATATGATCATCTCAATAGATGCAGAAAAAGCATTTGACAAAATACAACACCCCTTTATGTTCAAAACACTGGAAAAAGTAGGAATATCAGGAACATATCTCAACATTATAAAAGCTACTTATGCAAGGCCCCGAACTAACATTATCTTAAATGGAGAAAAATTGAAAGCATTCCCTCTAAAAACTGGAACAAGACAGGGATGCCCCCTTTCACCACTGCTATTTAACATAGTACTGGAAACTCTGGCCAGAGCAATTAGACAGATGAAAGAAATTAAAGGGATCAAGATAGGAAAAGAAGAGCTCAAATTAGCACTATTTGCTGATGACATGATAATCTACCTAGAAGACCCAAAAAACTCTACCAGAAAACTTTTACAACTAGTAAATGAATTTGGCAAAGTTGCAGGATACAAAATCAATACACATAAGTCAAAGGCATTTTTGTACATCAGCAACAAAGACTCTGAAAGGGAAATGATGAAAACTACCCCATTTACAATAGCATCAAAAAAAATAAAATACCTGGGAATCAACCTAACGAAAGAGGTGAAAGACCTCTATAATGAAAATTATAGAACACTAAAGAAAGAAATCATAGATGAACTCAGAAGATGGAAAGACCTACCTTGCTCTTGGATAGGTAGAATTAATATTGTCAAAATGTCCATACTACCAAAAGCATTATACAGATTTAATGCAATTCCAATCAAAATCCCAATGTCATTCTTCAAAGAAATAGAAATAGCAGTCATGAAATTCACCTGGAAAAATAAGAGACCCAGAATAGCCAAAGCAATCCTGAGCAAGAAAAGTGAAGCAGGGGGCATTATCATACCGGACCTTAAATTACACTATAGAGCAATAGTAACAAAAAACAGCATGGTATTGGCACCAAAACAGACTGGTGGACCAATGGTACAGAATTGAGGACACAGAGACTAATACATATAATTTCAGCTATCTTATATTAGACAAAGGTGCCAAAAATGTACAGTGGAGAAAGGATAGCCTCTTCAACAAATGGTGCTGGGAAAACTGGAAATCCATATGCAACAAATTGAAATTGAAATTAAATCCTTATCTCTCACCATGCACAAAACTCAATTCAAAGTGGATCAAGGACCTAGGAATTAGACCAGAGACAATACGCCTAATAGAAGAAAAAGTAAGCTCCAATTTCCAACATGTCGGATTAGGCCCCAAGTTCCTTAATAAGAATCCTGTAGCGCAAGAATTACTACCAAGAATTAATGAATGGGATAGATTTAAACTAAAAAGCTTCTTCTCAGCAAAAGAAACAATCAGTGAGGTGAATAGAGAGCCAACTAATTGGGAACAAATATTTAATACATGCACATCAGACACAGCACTAATTTCTAGAATATATAAAGAACTCAAAAAACTTTACACCAAAAAAACAAATAACCCAATCAATAAATGGGCTAAGGAATTGAGAAGACACCTCTCAGAAGAAGATACACGATTAATTAACAAATACATGAAAAAATGTTCAACATCGCTGGCAATTAGAGAAATGCAAATCAAAACTACTCTAAGATTTCACTTTACTCCAGTCAGAATGGCAGCTATCAAGAACACAAGCAACAATAAATGTTGGAGAGGATGTGGGGAAAAAGGCACACTCATACATTGCTGGTGGGACTGCAAAATGGTGCAACCGTTATGGAAAGCAGTATGGAGATTTCTTGGAAAACTGGGAATGGAACCACCCTATGACCCAGCCATCCCACTCCTGGGTCTATTCCCAAAGGACTTAAAAACAGCATATTACAGTGACACAGCTATCTCAATGTTTGTAGCTGCGCAATTCACAATAGCTAGGTTGTGGAACCAACCTAGATGTCCCTCAGTAAATGAGTGGATTAAGAAAATGTGGTATATACGCACAATGGAATTTTACTCAGCAATAAAAGAAAATAAATTAATGGCATTTGCAGGTAAATGGATGAAGTTGGAAGACATAATGCTAAGTGAAGTTAGTCAGTCTCAAAAATCCAAGTACCAAATGTTTTCTCTGATATAAGGAGGCTATTTCAAAGTATTGTTGGATGGGGGTACATAGGAGGATTAGAGGAACACTAGAATGGTCAAGGGAAGGGAGGGTAAGGGAGGGAGCAAGAGGGGAGGGAGGGGGAAAAAAGAAAACAAAAAAGGTGGTTGAATGAGACAGATATCATTTTCCTTAATGCATGATTGAAGACCTGAATTGTACGAATATACTTTGTATACAAACAGTTGTATGTAAAAAGATACTAAATATATGCACTATGAGTTGTACATATTAAAAATTATAAAAATAAAAAAATAATAATAATAAGGTAGGTCAGTCTTTCTAAATGAGATAATTCCTAACAATAAGTTTGAAAAATGTAATCAAACTTGTTATTTTATGGAAATATTTATTTATCCTTCCTTTGCTCTACCAAGGATTTGAAGCAATATATAATGAGAAGGTTGCTTTCAAATAAGCCATATGTAATAGGCAGGAAATAGTTAAACAACACACAGGCTTCTATTTAGCTGGCTAGGTTCTTTTACTGGGAACATTTTAGTGAGACATGAGAAATTATCTCCTGCCTAGACTGAAAGTAGGTGACCTCTCCAATTCATATGTTGAAATCCTAACCCCCAGTGTAATGGTATTAGGAGGTGGGGCCTTTGAAAGGTGAAAGTCATGAAAATGGAACCCTTATAAACAGGATTAGTGCTCTTATAAGAGACCGCAGAGAGTTTCTTCTTGCTTTCAGTGACATGAGGACACAGCAAGAAGAGGGGCCTTACCACACATAGAGTCTGCTGATACCTTGAGCTTGAACTTCCCAGCCTCCAGAACTATGAGAAATGAACATTTATTGTTTGAGCCACCCAGTCTATGATATTTTTGTTAATAGCAGCCTGAGTGGACTAAGACACAATCATATGTGAAAAGGGCATTTGAGCAGTAACAGTGTCTTCTAGGCAGAGCTCAGCAAGGATGGTTCTTTTGCCATTTTGCTCTAATTTTCTCTATTCTTCCTTATCTACCCTCACTGGACCCTGAACAGACAGAATAGAATGTATTTTTTCCAGCATTTTGAGGGAGTTACATCTGAAACCCTCACTTCTGCCCAGATATATATACTAGCACTGTATCCAAATATATATATGCATGCATGAAGTGTATACAACATACATTGCACAAGACATATTATCATGTATGTGAAGAAAAATAGCAAGAGCACTAGAAATTCAGTTGTTAGTCCCTTAAAAAAGAAGCCTGTACTTTATGGATTAAACCCTGAACCAATACAAACAGAAGACTACAGAGGGTTCTGCTGAGAGTGTGTCAACTTTAGAAGAAGGGACCACTTCAGGTACATCATAAGCAGACGTGGCAGGTTGGTGAGACAGAAGTAAGGTGATGTGAGAGGAGAATCTACTTGGAGACAGAACTGCCCCCAAGCCATACTTGGCCACGGAATCATCGAGACCTTAGAAAGGATCAGTGCTAGAACTCTTAGATGTGTATCTGAGTTGTGTCTTGCCACCTTGTTCATATTTTATTTCATCGATAATGACATGTATATAAGGCATCCCTTAGGCACAGGCTTAGTTCTTCTTGGAAAGGACATCTTCAGATGACATTTAGCACCTGCCAAATTAAAAAATAAAAACATCCCCAGACTGAGCCCATGGAAATCCTGCCACCTGGGGTCCTTCCCAAACAGGTGGTCAGCCAACCTCTAGGATACCTCTGCTCTTCTAAAACTCACCAAGATGTTTGCTGCCTAGGAAAGAGTGGCTGCACGTCTGTTACTTTAAAATTGCATGTTTAAAAAAGTAAATAAAGCATTTAAGAAACATAACTACATATAATAAAACCAGTGGCCTCATCTTTTCAAAAGCCATGAAAAATTATTCAGACCTACCCTTCACCAATTAGTGTTAAATTCTGATTAACATGATCTAACAGGACTAAATTATCCCAGTGATAATGAAAGCAATTGTGAAGAGATCAAGTTAAGAATTGTTTAAACTGACAAGAGACAAAATTGCTGTTAGAAGGCTGGGCATGGGGAAATGTATGAGTAGGAAACTTCTTACAGTCTCTGCTCTGGGTGGTGTGCACTTGAACACATTTCTGAGCCTCTCTGGATTCTATTTTCCCCATAGGCAAAACAAGGAAAGTAGTTCACCTTACACAGCTTTGTGAAGTTGAGAGATTAAATTTGCATGACACCTAGCACAGGGGTTGTCACAGAATAAAGGCTTAATGATATATATAACATTCTCCTAACCAAAAAAAAAAAAAAAAAAAAAAAATTGGAGAGGAGTTGCTGGGGATTGAACCCTGGTCCTCACACATAAAAAACACACACTTTCCACTGTCTACACCTCCACCCCATAACAAAAATTTATTGAGCATCTACTAAGTGCCAGGAACATTTCTAGAGATTGGATATGTTGTCAATGATTCCACTCACTTCCCACATACTCATAATACCTAGAAAATACATATTTTTATTGTATAATCTGTAAAACCAGATTATTAGGTTTTCCAGGAAATAAAATACCTAAAGAGAATGTTGTATTTTGTTATTTACTTACACAGAGAACAAACCATTTCCACTAATTCTGACTCTGTTAAACAAGTGGTTTTTTTGTTTTTTGTTTTTTGTTTTTTTTTTTTTTTTTTTTTTTTTTTTTTCCAGAAATCCTGATCCTACATGAACAGGGAATGCAAGCAGATCATTTTTTTTTTCTTTTTTTTCTTTTTGGTACTGGGGATTGAACTCAGGGGCACTCTACCACTGAGCCACATCCTCAGCCCTATTTTGTATTTTATTTAGAGACAGGGTCTCGCTGAGTTGCTTCGTGCCTTGCTTTTGCTGAGGCTGGCTTTGAACTCACGATCCCCCTGCCTCCACCTCCCAAGCCACTGGGATTACCTGTGTATGTCACTGTGCCCGGCTGCAAACAGAATTTTAAATGGATAAATGATGCTGAATTTCACTTAGAAGAAGAGGAATGCAATTTACAACTCACAGAAGTACCATTTCACCTATTAGATTGGCAAAGATGAAAAGGTAGGATAACGAAGAACGAAAACTCTAAGAAAGTCAGGTGGCTGCGACTCTGACGCATGCGCATGCACAGGGAAGGTCCTTTGCCTTCTGGAGGCAATTCTACACTATCTTTCCAGTATCAGGCTCATTTATTTGCCCCTCAACCCAAGGGACTCCATTATCTTACATGTCCAAGGTTATTTGTTGGAGCATCATTTGTAAAGCAAAAAAAATCAGAAGCCACTAAATGCAAGCTAGGGTTTAGACATGGCTTGCCCACCAGAACTCATGTTGATATCTAATTCCCAGCATAAGGATGCTGAGAAGTGGTGGGACTTTGAGAGGTAATTAGGTCATGAGAGATCCACCCTCATAAGTGGACCATGCTTTTCTCATGGCAGTGAGTTTTTCCTTGCTCTTGGGGGACTGGATGATTTACTGTGAGAGTGTGTTTCCCCACCTCAGCTCTCTTACACACATACTTCTCTCACACCTACCAACTTGTCTTTCATTTTCTGCCATGAGTTGACTCTGTATGAGGCCCTCATCAAAAGCTGAGAAGGTGTCAGCACCATGTTCTTAGATCTCCAAAACTGTGCATTAAATAAACCTCTTTCCTGTATAACTTACCATGCCTCAGGTATTTTGTTACAGCAATACAAAATGGACCAAGACAGTGCCCAGGAATAGGAAACTAGTTAAAAATTTCAGGATAAATCCATACAACAGAATGCCATACAGCCAGGGGAAAAAAGAAAACCCTTAATGAAGTGTTACAGGGATCTATAATTATAAGTAAATAAATAAGAAAGACACAGAAGTGTCTATGGTATGTTCCATTTTGATAAATATGTAAACCTATTTGTTTCTGTATATATAAAATATATCTGGAAGATTAGAGAAAAAATGATAGTGGGTAGCTGGAAGATAGTAGTGATACAAGGACTTCATTTTTGGAATTCTCATATGAATTATCTATTTAAAATTTTTTAGATTAAAAAATTTAGGGAGGAGTAGAAGTGTGTCTCAGTGATAGAAGGTTTGCTTAGCATGCATGAGGGCCTGGGTTCAGTCCTCAGCACCAAAATTAAGTAAAATAAAGAATTCAGGGAACTATGCATCAACCTTAAAATTAAATAAACTAAATGAAGATGAGATATTATGTGTAATGTGTGTATTATAACTGCAACTGTATGAAACTTGAGAAAATAAGCAGAAAATTTGAGATGAATTATGGACTTTTAAAACCTTTTTTAAGCCAACTTTTCTGTAATTATAAATAATACAAAAGTCATTAATCTACTCAAAATAAAAATTTCACATGAAACAATGTTATTCTAATTTTGAAAGCTGTCAGTTAAATTATGATTTTTGTTATTTGAAGAAAAAGTAGATCCCTTTTTAAGTTCTCCACTCTTGGGGAGAATAAAGCAATATACTTTACTTCTTTTAAAAAATTTCAGCTAAACTCATACTAACTCAGAAGTTATTTCATGCTTGTTATTGAGAACTTTCCATTTTCCTATATTGTAGCCTAGGCCAGTAGAATCAGAAGTGGTCTTACAGGGTTAACTCATGGAAGTCTATTAGGTATTTGTTTTTAGACGTCTATTTTCTCTTGCTTTATATTCCTGAATTAATGAACCTATCTTACCCAACTGATTATTATTGATATGAAATAAAAGTGGTAATAAGACTGTGTGACTTAATCCAGGTAGAATTTCAGTGTATAAACTGGAAAATAAATACATGAGTTTTTTAGTGGGTAGGAACAATTAATTGGTTTCTTCCAGACACTGAGGAATCGAAAGAACTTATAACTCACCAAACAATCTTGCTAAAAAGAATAATGGCCATGAGATGTCACCACAATTCCATCAGAATAACTATTATCCAAAAGACAGAAGATAACAAGCACTGGGGAGGACATGGGGAAAGGGGAACGCATGTACAGTGTTGGTGTAAAATTAGTAACACCATTATGGAAAACAGTATGGAGGTTCCTCAAAAAAATTAAAAATAAAAAACCACCCTAATCCAACCCACCTGGGTATATATCCAAAGGAAATAAGATCAGTATGTCAGAGAGAAATCTTCACTCACATGTTTATTACGGCACTGTTCACAATACCCAAAAGAGAATGGAATCTCTGTGAATATCCAACACATGAATAAATAAGAAAAATGGGGTACATACACATAATGGAAATACTATCCGGTTATTAAAAAGAGAATCTTTTGTCATTTGCAACAGCATAGATGAACCTGAAGGACAGTATTTTAAGAGAAATAAGCCAAGCACATATAGATCACCTCATGATTGCATCCAAATGTACTTTTAAGGAATTGGGGAAAATATTACTAACCTCTAACATAGTTTCCTTCTTGGCAGTTAAAATATTTAACTGTACTATCTATTGGTTTCCTTTATTTTTTCTTCTTCTCTCGATTATATCCAAATTTAATATTGAAGGCAGCACAACTGAGCATTCCTGTGGCCTAATCTTATTTTCCATGAAAATATGTGCATTTCTTTCAATTATCTTAAAAATTATTAGAATTTCAGAGATGGGTGCAGAGCTTTTCCTGTACTCTGATGTTCTATCTTCTTTTACTCATTATTATGATCATACACAACGTTGTACTTCTCCTGCTTGAAGATATTTCAGGAAAAATCATTTTAATAAATGACATATGCAATATATTTTCCTGAATTGCCTCATGAATTTGAAATTTCAGAAGCTATAACTCTGTAAACGGACACACTTTAACTTAAATCTTAATATGCAAAACATAATTTAAGGCTGAATTGGCTTCTACATAAAACTGTTTGTAAATAGCCCAAGGTAAAGGGCGTCTTTCCAGAACCAGTGTCATTATTCCTTCTGAGTCTTCAAAGAAAGTCTGTGGCTTTTGGTTTATTTATATGTATATGATAGCATATTACCAAAGAAAGCACAATTTTAAGTATCAAAGATATTAAAAGTAATGAAGACCAACATGATTAAACAACTAATATCTTTGAACTACATGTAGTCATGGGATTACTTACCCATAAAGTTTAATGGATTTTCACCTCGGGTAGGAAAAGAGTAATACTAGAGTTAGTCTGACTACACAGAAAGGGCGTAGATTCCCCAGAGTAAGGGGTAGCAAAGAAAAGCCTGAGACATTATGTTAAATGAAATACTCCAAGTACAGAAAAATACCATATGGGCCCACCACCTGTTTTTCTAAATAAAGTTTTATTGGAACACCACACTTGTGTGTTTATGCATCGTCCATGGCTGCTTTCATACTACAGTGGCAGAGCTGAGGGCTGGCAACAGGGACCATCTGGCCCCAAAACCCAAGGATATTTGCTGTCTGGCCACTTGCAGAAAAATATTGCCTTCCCCTGTGCACCTGGTGGGCTTCCTCCAAAGGAGGAGCTAGCAATCCTAGAGAGGTAGGATACTGAAAACCAAATTACTAACACCACCATTTTTTCCTGTACTGGGAGAAAAAGTTTTGGAGTGTCATTCTCAATTTGTCAGTGAAGTCCATGGTTCCATTCATAATATTTTTGAATACTGGATGAGAAGTATTGTGACATTTTCCTTATGTATGTGATCATATGTATAAATTATGTAGTTGAAAATGGATGCTTTAATAAAAAAAAAAAAAAAAGTTCGAGACATATAGTTCAATAAATAGCAGAGAAAGCAGATACCGGAAGTGCTCAGCATGAGCTAAGGGCTGAGATGGTAGCCAGGAACTTGATCTGAAAGATCAAGTCAGAACCATTGGACAAGGGAGGCGTGCAAGATGGGAAAGGCAGCTGTGGAGCTCTCACAGCTTGCTTATGTGAACTGTGGGACCTGGTTGCAGGTGGGACCAACAGGCCGCACTTCTGACAACCCCTTCATTTATTGCTACCACACAAAGCTGAGTGCAGAAACATATGTTAGACGGAAGAACCAGCTCTACCAACTGCTACCGTTTTAGGACTTCCTGGATCTCACTGGGGAGCCCCCAAAAGCTGCTTGACCTGAGAGAGTCCATTCTTCACGCCACCAGGCAAGCTTAGTCATTGGAAATTGCACTTTTACTCTCCTTAAGATCTCGTCTTTTTGTACTGTGGGTTCAGTAAAAATAATAAATCACTTTTGAAATACCTCTCACTTTGTGCTTGTCAGTCAACCGCCTCAGGGTACAACTGTCTGCTATGGAGAACAAGATAAGGAACCCTAATTAAGGTTTGGAAATACAAACCCAACTCATAGTTCTCATTCCTTCCCACTGACTATCAGAAAACACATTATTATTTTTATGATAACATTTGTATTGTCCTTGACAGTTTCTAGAGCATCATCATATTATCCTAATCTACAAGTGTTGCTTTAATAAGCACAACACTTTTTATCACCACAAGATCAGGTCATGTGACCAACACTGCAGAGGGGCAAACAGCGGCTCCACATCATTCAGTGACATTTCCAAGATGGCACAAGTTAGGACTAAAGAAAATCACATTGGCTCATAACCCAATGTTCTTTTTACTATAACACATAGTCTCCCAGGCACCCAGAAAAACAAACTGCTATAACCTGATAGGATGTGTTGTGCTATACACTGAATGGTACCCCCCCCAAATTCATATGTTGAAGGCTGAAACACCAAACGTGCCTGTGTTTGGAGATGAGGCCAATAAGGAAGTAACCAAGGTTAACTAAGGTCATAGGGGTGAGGCCCTGCTATGTTAGGATTAGTGCCTTTATAAGAAGAGACACCACGAAGCTCACTCCCTCTCTCTCCATCATATGAGATCACAGTCAGAAACCCTAGGAATCCTTCACCAAAACCTGATCAGTCAGCACACCCTGATCCTAGACCCTGGACTCTCCAGAATGGTGGGTATAAATGTCAGTCATTTAAGCTCTCTAGTCCATGGTATTTTATTAGGGCAGCCTGAGAAGACAAAGACACATTACTAAGATTCACATTGAGGTGAGGTAAATTCTGGAAAAAGGAACAGTGTTTTAGGCCACAGTACAATATAAACTCAGAATACTGGCAAAGTTAAAAAAAAAAAAAAAGACAAGAAGCTGGGTGCAGTGGCACGCACCTATAATCCCAGAGACTTAGGAGGCTGAGACAGGGGGATTTCAAATTTGAGGCTAGCATCAGCAACTTAGCACAACCCTGTCTCAAAAATTAAAAATAAAAAGGGGTGGGATGTAGCTCAGTGGTAAGCATGCTTGGGTTCAATTCCCTACTACCAAAACAAAACAAAGAACAAGAGGTGAAATTTCTTCTTGCAATTGCTTCCAAGAAATCTAAGACATGTAAAGCAGAAAACAAGGTTAAAATAGATAATGGTGAAATAAATGTCTGTAAAGCAGAGCCATTGTTGGGGTTCAGAGGCTGAAACATGAATGGTTATGTTAAGTAATCCTCCTAAGCCAAATTTAGTGGTCTGTGCCTGAGAGGATAAAAGTAGACCCCAACATCTAGGAGGCGTCCTGCTGCTATCACCCAGGCCCCAATGTCCTCTAGTCAGACGTAAATGATTCCATAGAACATGAGACACCGCACTCTGTGATGGGCCAGGACAAAAACCAGTCAACTCCACAGCCACATCTGAACCTAGACAAAATGTGAACATGATCCAAGAAACAAAATACCTACATTACCTTCCTGGCCACTGCTCTACTAGTAACCTGAGCCTAGTCTGTCCTCCCTATGCAGAAGAACTATTGAGGTCTCCAGTCATGGAACTACCCCTGCTTCCTGACATTATGCGATCCAGAGCAAAACTCTTTACCTTGTCCTCCAAATCGCCTATCACATGCCCGAGTCCCATCAGTCCTTTCTTTTTTTATTTTATTTAATTAATTAATTAATTTTTTTTACTCTAAGTTGTTATAAATGACAGTAGAATGCATTACAATTCATAATACACATAT
Organism: Tamias sibiricus; assembly: GCA_025594165.1. Lineage (NCBI taxonomy): Eukaryota > Metazoa > Chordata > Mammalia > Rodentia > Sciuridae > Tamias > Tamias sibiricus. The sequence goes on from CM046663.1 coordinate 82,016,227, forward strand.
AGAGCACATTTTAACATATCTCTGGTTGTATACAAAGTATATTCACACCATCTGTGCCTTCATACATGCACTTAGGGTAATGATATGGATATCATTACCCATCAGTCCTTTCTAACATCTGCTACCTGGGACTCTCCACCATCTTCCATTCTTTCCACATGAGGAGTAATAAACCCACTGTGCTTAACTACAGTAGTGAAAAACAGAGGCTCCATCCATTCCAAGCCCCCAATGGATGACTGAAACCGCAGAGAGTAACAAACCCTACACAGAGTGGTTTTTCCTATGCATATACACCTATGATAAAGTTTAATTTATAAATTAGGCACAATAAAAGATTAGCAAGAATTAACATTAGAGCAAGTATAACAAGAAAGAAAGATCATATGAATGTGGCCTCTCAAATTATCTTGTACTGTACTAGCTCTTCTTTCAAACCATGGTTGGCCATGGCTAACTAACCTGTGGACTAGGGGCTAATGTACAGCTGTGCTCCCAGAAGTCTTTGGCTACAGGACATTGACTGCCTTGAAGCTGAATAATGCGGCCCTGATGGGCTATCCCTAATTTTGTATATCTCCGGAGAAACCATTGGTGAACATATCTTAAAGACAAATAAAGCTTGGAATTATAAACTTTACATCCCATGTTTTACCATTTTTTTCCCTTTTGTTTTAGAGGGAGATAGAAATCAGACTCAAATGTATCGAGGCAGTTTACTACACGTGGGGTGTTAAAGAACCATAAAGCCCCTCCATGGGTAAGCGCAAATCTCTCTACTGGTTGTCTTCCAACTCAGAGGTGTGAAGCCAATAAACAAAGTACCACCAAATGTGAGCTTCTGTCTTACAGAGCTTCTTCTTCCATTACACAGGGTAACCCGGCGGTTGTAGTCATCCAGGCTAAGATTTAGAAGATTAAAAATAATATATTTTAACTCATGGATAGTGTCATAAATTTGGGTTAAACAATCATATTGAAAGCATTTGTTTGTTGTGTTCATTTGCTCAGTACCTCATCTCCATTTTCCTTCCCTCTTTGGGTTACCAGACCCTTTCTTTCCTACAGGTAACTAATTCATTGAAGGTGGTCTGTGTGTGGTTAACACGCTTCAAAACCACTTATTTAACCAACAAGAAACCATTTATAACTATGCTAATTTATGAACTCACCTCTGGACTGTAAACTTCTCTCCAAAGTCATCTGAGAGCTACCCATCCCACAAGCATGAGGTTCTGATTAGGGGCTTCAAATACCAGCTCACCAACCCAAGGGTGTGGATTATGTAAGCCATGTCACCTTGTTCCCACAGAGAATGAAACCCCAGCAAATCTTAATGTTATTGAAAAATAAGTAAACCTGACATGTTCTCTAGAAACTTCTTCATCTGTTCTCGGAGTCTTGGAACATACCACAAAAACAGGATCATTGGCAGCTGAATGTGGCCGAGCATTTGTCCCATTCAGGAAGGCATGGACCAAATTGTGAAGGTTCGTCACTTGAGAGTCCATCGTCCCATCTGCTTTATCAAATCCTTCCAGGGCATTCCTGAGAGAAACCAGAACATCAGAAATAGCAGGCAAAGATGAAGAAAGGCTTCTTTTCATGGTTTCCAGCCTAGAAGGTCATCTTCTAATCCAGGTTTAGGTGGGCATATGAGAGGCTCTGTCAAGGCTACTTGAGTAAGCTCAGACCTGTGATGTTAATCTTCCATAGGGAAAGGAATTCTTAATCCACACTACTTCTGCACCTGCCCAATTAAATGTTATCTGCATATTCCATGACAATTATTTACCTTCATACCTGTCTCTCATGCTCTTGAAGGACAGGGTCTGAGTTTTCTCCGGTTTTTGTTTGTTTGTTTGTTTGTTTATAGACAGAGTTCAGTATCCTCCCAGGATGGTGTGTGACTGATAAATGTTTTTTGAACTAATATCTAATCTTATATATGCATATTTCTCAACTAAACAGATCTTCACCTTGACTGTAATATACATGATATCCTAAACATATCCCAGCATTCCCAGTATCTTTCTTTCTGCCTTAGGAAAGAATTTCTCATAGAATTCTAATTGTCCATACTAGGATGATCCTCAAATCTAAGCACACCTGGGAATCACTGGAGAGAAAAGGCACATTTCATCCCCCACTCCTAGAGATTCTGATCCAGCAGGTGTGAGTTGGGTCCCAACAATTTGCATTGTCTAACCAATTCCCAAATGCTACCACATTTTGAAGACTACTCTCTTAACTCCAATCCATAGGAAATGCAAGCTAATTTAATAACATCTTGTCATAATCAAAAACATGCATGTTCCTTTTAAAAACAATATTAAATGTTGCCCTTTACCTACCTTTGACACTACTCCGAGGGCTATATCCAATGCAGAATCTGAGCTCTGCTACACTTAGCACAGCTTCTGCACTTAAGTTCAGCCTACCATGCCCTTGGCCCCAAACAAGTTGTACAATTTACATGAAGTTAAGAGAGAGAGACTCTAGTGTTGGTAAAGACCATAAATATATCCACCACCCCTTTTGGAAGCCATCTCCCTCTTCATTAAAATTTTATTTCTCTATTATTTCTTATAATTCTTAAAGTCTTTTGCAGTGGAAAAAAAGTAATAGCTGGTCTTCACATTTTGAGCATGGGAATGCCATTGCGGTGCCGAGTCGAACTGAGAATTCAGACTCCAATATTAGGGTCTGTGGCTGATAAATTTCTAATGTGAACATTAAAAAATAAGAAAAAAAAAATAAGGAACATAGACATTTTTAAGGCACTATATTTAACAAGATGCCATGGTCCAAAAGATATACAGAGAAATTATAAATAAAAAAGATGCTTTTGGACAGCTGAGTTCAAAGAGAAGAAACTACACAATTGGCTCCAGTGTGTGGATGAAGACTTCCCTGATACCGATGCCTTGACTTCCTCTTATTAAGCCCCTCTCCATTACTCGATTTGGAGAAGTATCCCAGTACCTGGATTTCCTTCCAGGCTACCTCAGCTACAAACTGAAAATCTAAAGGTGTTGTAAAAGAGCTTGATCACCAACCTGAAGCTGAAGGTGGAGTTCTGGAAGAAAGGAGGATTGTCAAACTTGGGGAGAGACAGACAATCTTGTACATTTTTTAAGGTGGGCAGTTTCTCATTATTTCTTCCCACTTGGTTTCTTCTCAGCAAACCTTCGTAAGTTCCATTACACAGGGTAACCCGGCGGTTGTAGTCATCCAGGCTAAGATTTAGAAGATTAAAAATAATATATTTTAACTCATGGATAGTGTCATAAATTTGGGTTAAACAATCATATTTGTGGTTATGGTAAAATTTTCTTAGTTACTAAAAATACTACCCCTGAAAATAACTATTAAGGATGTAGATGAACAAAATATGAATTGAAGGATAATATGATAATAATTACTGTTCCATTGAAAAGACAGTAAGAGGCCCTTTAAGCAAGATGGCGACTCCTATGGTGGGCATCTGGCTCTCAGGCAGCATAGTTGAGATCAGGATGAGCCATATTACAGTGAGCCAAGCCAGTTTTGGTGGAAGTGTCTATGTAGATCGAGGAAAGCATTTTAGGCAAGTTGCAGGCAAACAGAGAAGAACAGTATAAAGGAGATTAAACTATACAGAGGAAAGGTTAATCAAAAAATTATTTTAAGCCGGGTGCAGTGGTACACACCTGTAATCCCAGCAGCTCAGAAAGCTGAGTCAGGAGGATTGCGAGTTCAAAGCCAGCCTCAGCAACATTGAGGTGCTAAGCAACTCAGTGAGACATTGTCTCTAAGTAAAATACAAAAGAGGTCTGGGGATGTGGCTCAATGGTCGAGTGCCCCTGAGTTCAAACTGTGGTAACCCCCCCAAAAAATTATTTTAATGTTAAAGGAGATGGAAATGTTAATTACCTCAATTTGATTATTATACACTGTATACATGTATCAAATTATCACACTGTACCCCATAATTTATACAATTAAAATAATAATTAACATTATTAAAAGAAAAAACACCATTTCCGGAAATGTGTGAAGGCAACAGGGTATTGATGGCTACATGACAAGCAAGGGGCTGACAAGGTCCCATGAAACACATTCTGCTTGCCAATGGTGGCCTGGAATTCCACCATCAGACCACTAATTCATTGATGGAGTTTTAAATATGTTACTGTGTGTGGGTTTTTTTTTTTTTAAGGTTTGTTGTTGTTGTTGTTTTAGTTGTAGATGGTCACAATATGTTTATTTTATTTATTTATTTTTATGTGGTGCTGAGGATCAAACCCAGGGCCTCACATATGAGGTTTAAAAGCTGAAGGATTGTATCTGGTGTGTGAGAATGGAACAAGTACACGCACAAGGATGGAAGCAGCCAGAACCCAAATGCTAGGCTAAAAAGCCTCCAAATCAGCATTTCCTGAAGTGTATTACAGGGAGATGGATTTTAAAAAAGAGTCTTGGATCAATTGAGATTCCTCTTGAAAAATAATAGTACATTTATTTAAGGATGGTTCAGAGATGTTCTAAAATCAAAAAAAAAAAAAAAAAAAACTCTTAAATTCAGCATTCTCTAAACACATGATCACAAACACCTCATGACACATCACCTATTAATATCCCAAGATACTATGGGAAGTGGCACTTTATGGAATTAAGAAATTCAAGGAAAAATCATATAGGTTATTCTACTTGTCATGGAGACCAGAGCCTGTCCTCCTGCAGGACATGTGTGGGTTGTGGAAAATGAGGTCCCTGTGGAGGGACAGGGAGCATGGGCCCCTAAGAACACTAAGAACACATGTCTGTCCAGGCTCGGGTGCTGGCCATGGGCCAGGAGGTATGCTGAGCTCAGTGCCCAGGTGCAGTCTAAAGATGGAGAGGCAGAGCAGTAGGGTTAAAAACATGGGGGGAGGGGGGACTGGGGTTGTAGCTCAATGGTAGAGCACTTGCTTTGCACAACTGAGGCACTGGGTTCGATCCTCAGCCCCACATAAAAATAAACGAATAAAATAAAGATATTGTGTCCAACTACAACTAAAAGAAAAAAATAGGAGTTTGGGAGAAAAGAAATGAATAAAGGCAGGCAGAGGAGCCTCTTAGAGAATTGTTTTCTGAGATACAATTATCCCCCCTTATCTGTGGTTTTGTTTTCCATGGATTCAGTTACCTACAGTCAACTCTAATCTGAAAATATAACTGTGATACACTGAGGAATTAAGATATTCTTAGAGAAAGAACACATTCACATAACTTTTATGATAGTATTGTTATACTTGTATTTTATTATTACTTATGGCTAATCTTTTACCATGCCTAGTTTACAAACTTTAACATAAGAATGTCTGTCTAGGAAAAAATATGGTGCATATAAGATTTAGTACTAGCCAAGTTTTCGGGCATCCACTGGAGTCTCAGTACACACACCCCCTCAAAGGTCAGATAACTGTATTGTGCCTAGAGAGAGAAATGGATGCAGGGAGTCTTGGAGGAAAGAATGGTTCCTGTACTGCAGGTCACTTACATGCTTATGTGTCCTTAGGGGTTCACAGGACATTCTCTCTGGGCCCATGCTCCTGTCCCCATCAACTCCATCTTGTGGTCTAGCCACACCGGGCTGCTTCCAGAGTCTTTTCTAGATTCACACATGATGTCCCTTCCACCTAGGACACACCTACCACCCTCCCATACTCTCCTCACCCTCCCCTATACCTGACTGAGGTCTGTGCCTATTTGAATCTCAGAAAAATCATCTCCACACCTTGGGGACTTGTCCTGACTCTCTTCCTGGCTTTGCATGTTCACCTGTGATAGTGTTTCTCAGACTAAATGGCAATTCATCTACAAGAAATCTATCTTGCTAAACACAAAAGTATATTAAGAAGGCAGGCAGTACTTTAGTCTTCTTGCATTCCCAGCAGTATCACATCCCCAAGGACATGATTGGTGCTTAGCAAAGGTTGACTGAATGCAGGAACTACTCCTAATTTTAGAACAGTTGATCTCAAAGTGATGGCCAAGCATATTCAATTCACAAGTGTAATTTTGATACATGTATATTTTTTACTAAAGAGTTTAGAATTTTAAAAATCCCACCTCCCAATGGAAAATTATTTTCAGAGAAACATTAACAGAACTCTATGTAGAGTACATTAAAAACAGAAATCTAGCCAGGTGCAGTGGTGTTCACCTATAATCCAGCAACTCAGGAGGCTGAAGTAGGAGGATCACAAGTTCAAGGCCAGCCTCGGCAACTTAGCGAGACCCAAAGCAACTCAGTGAGACCTTTCTCTAAATGAAATATTAAAAAAGGGCTGGGGATGTGGCTCAGTGGTTAAGCACCCCAGGGTTCAAGCCCTGGAGGAAAGAAAGAAAGAAAGAAAGAAAGAAAGAAAGAAAGAAAAGGAGGGAGGGAGGGAGGAGGAAAGGAAGGAGGGAAGGAGGGAGAGAAGGAAGGAAGGAAGGAATCAATCAATCAATCAAAAGAAACAACATCCATCTCTTAGCCATAGAAGACAGTCTTGGGCTCTCCACCACAATGCATATGCCATTACCTGTCACAGACAATTTCCCAGCTGGAGAATCTTGAGTTCTCACTGATCAGAGTCGGATCATCTTGTCTTGCTGCCCCTAGCAGCTGGTCTGTGCACACATCACATTCATTCTTGCCAGTGGCAAAGTTCCAGTAGGGCAATGCAAAGGACATATTGCCAGTGAGTCGCTGAAAGCAAAGGCCAGGCCCAGTCGTTTGATTTCTTCAGATGCAATAGGAAGGCATATAAGGTAAAGACTGACATGCATCTTGACCAAACGCATTGTGAGATTAAAGGTATGTCAGATGGCTGAATAAAGAAATACATTAATGTGATATTGTTCAGCCTTAATAAAAAAGAAAACCCCACCATTCACCACCATATAAATGAACATAGAGGACATTATGCTAAGTGAAGTAAGCCAGATACAGATGGAAAAATTCTGCATGATCTCACTTACATGTGGAATCTAAAAAAAAATCAAATACATAGAAACTGGTGGTTACCAGGGCTGGGGCAGTGGGAGGGAGAAGGGAAGATGCAGGCCTAAAGGTACGAAGTTGCAATTATTCAGGATGAATCAACCTAGAGGTCTCATATACAACCTGAGGACTCTGCCTCATAATATTGCACAGTATACTCGCGATTTGCCTATAAAGATTTTAGATACTCTTAACACACACTAAAAAGAAAGTTAGCTATATGAGATCCTGAATATGTTAATTTTCTTGACTGTAGTTATCACTTCACCATGGATACCAAGACAAGCATGTCAAAACATCATGTTGTACAATACTCATTAAATACACACACTCACACATATATATACATGTGTGTATATGTATATACACATATATACATATCAAAGTATATGTATATATCATAGAAGTATCAAACATATAAGTTTTGACCAACCTGCAGATCTCTTTCCAGCCACAACAAGTGGTACCGGTGCCAGGTAACAAAGGCAGGCCCTTGGTGTGAGAAATCTATGGCCTTGTAGGGGCGCCCTGGTCCTAAAACAATTGGGAAACAGAGATCACAGAATAGGAGATTTAAAATGTTAACCCTTATATGGGACATGTCTATTTAGCCACAATATTTTAGAAGAAATATATATATATATATATATATATATATATATATATATATATATTCTATATGTTTATAAAATATGAAGTATATTTTTTCTAAATATCCATAATATTTTAGGGAAAAAAGTGGTTTTTATTTCTTCAAAAGCAACAGTAGCAATGACAAAAGAATTTCAGAAGTAACTAGCACTTTTATGATAAAATCCCTTTCATCTCCTAAAAGCCTGATTTTAAGTGGAAAACCAGGAAATTCAAGTCATGCTCAGCATCAAGAGCTCCATTACACAACAGCAATTCATTAAGAAGAAAGAGAATATCCAAAAGTGTAGACCATTAGGAGCAAAATGAAATATGTTTTTTAAAAAGACGTCTTCTAACCCATTCCTTGCAAATGCCTAAATTGATAAGGGAAGACTTAATTAATAATATAGCAACTTAAACTACACTTAGTCCTAATGCGACTTTTGTATAACCAAAGAGAACTTTCGTGGATTCATCCCTATCCATCAATCAGCTACAACAGCTAGCTGACAAGCATGGTTGCCGAGACCAGAGAGAGAAAACTACATTCAAACCAATTTGGCTGGCTATTGGAACTGCCAATTTTAGTGAAACGCTTTGGGCAATTTAATGTCTTCCTGGCTGCCTGTTCCATCCTTCTTCCCTCTTTCATAACAGCTTTTGATGGTTATGTAGAAACTTCAGCTAACTTTAGTTCTTTTTCAAAGTACCTATAATAACTTCAGAGAGCTGAACAGACATGAATATAAATTTAATTCCTAGATATGACCAAAAACTAAAGGTTTCTTTTCCTCTTGAGAGACTACCCTCTCATAAAGCAAAAATTCCTCCGAGTGATGACAGGAAAACTATAAAGGTTGATAGCCAAAAAGCCACCTTACCTATCGATAAAGAAAGACAGATGCTTACCTGAGAGGCATGTTTTAAAAAGACTTATACCAAAAGCGAACTGCTATTGCTGCCATTGGCTACAAAGTTACAAAGTATCCTTCCTTTTTCTTCTTCTTCTTCTTTTTTGTTTCTTTCTTTCTTTTTTTTTTTTTTTTTTTTTTTTTTTTTTTGTGTGTGTGTGTGTGTGTGTGTGTGTGTTTTCATCTAAGGCAAAGTTTCAAGTCTTCCAAAAGTAATAATGAGGGGGCATCAAAGACAAGGAATAAAGAATGCACACGGGGTGGGCAATACCAAGTGAGAAGTGCACCATTTCAAGTTCAGTGTCTTTATTAACCCTGACCCCAATGGGGGAACCCCAAAATAGGGTCAGCTGCAGGTATAGCCAAGTGTGTAGAGCTGCCAGGAGAAGAATCTAGAATAGATCCATTCTCCTGGAACAAACTGATAGCTTCTCTCAACTGATAAATAACTGAGAACAAAGCTGCACCTATTTGGTTCATGAGGTTCACAGTAGACAATCTTCCAGTCCAACTCCTATTATCCATGACCTGGAAGTGTCCTTGATATTTCTCAAGTATCATTTTCATTTCACATTTTCTTAAGCATCCAACATAACCATGGTCTGCAAGGCTAAACAGGAGGAACTCTAACATTGCTGTGACTCAGCTTATATTTTTCCTTGACAGTACAACTCCAAAAAGCCTGGGTATTCCTAGCACAGCCTGGGAACCATGAATGGTGATAAAACTCAAAGTCTAAAGACCCAGGAGGTTAAAGCACTGCCCACCCCCCACAGAAGAACTCCAGTTCTGTACAAAGGGGCGTCATGTGCTTTGGCACTTGTTCGGTTAATTCCTCTAATTGGAAGAAGAGGTCAGAGAGGGCTTCCATAACCAGATTTATAATTTTTTTTTTTTTCTGGAATGGAAAGGAACTTGTCTCCACTTCCCCAACTCATGCCTTTGAAGATTAAGGGCTTCACAGAAAAACAGCTTAGACTTTGAACCAAACAAACTAGAAGAGAGAACCTTTGAAATGTCTGCAACCAACATTCAGGAAGAAACTGCTGCCTTCTGCCTTCAGGTAGCATTTGGCGATTCTGTGACTTTGATAAACCTAGTCCTGCCTTGAGGTTCCTCTCTTGTTAATTAACTTGTGTCAAAAGACTCCCCACCCATCTCCCCACCAAACGCAAACCTGTAATAAACTTAAGCCAAGGGGAAAACCCACCTAATAATGTATCTCTAACAGAATAATAATGGAGCCACACAAAAAAATCATAAATGCTGCAGTTGGCAATCTGTGGCTCAGTCTTATTGGGCCCAAGCAGGCCCATCCAGTGCTGAGTGGTGATCACGTAGTCAGGGTGGGTCCTCTTCTTGGCGAGGTCTAAGGCACCCAAGAACTGCTCCCTCTCCTGAGGGGTCAAGGAGTGGATGTTCTGTCGAACAACTGGTGGCTTCCTCTGATTGCAGTTGGGGCCAGTCCAGCCAAACTTGCAGTCTCCACAGTTGTAGCCCGCAAAGTTTCCTAGTATACAAAAAGGGAAAAATGAAAGAAAAAGTAGGTTATATTGTTTGGAAGAAATTTCTGAATTGGAATCTTAGAGGAGAATGGAAGAGAACATGAAGGTGCTTAAAAGGGGTAAAGACAAGTCAACTTGTATGTGTGTGTGTGCACACAGACACAGACACACACACACTCTCACACACACACACACACACACACAGAAAACCACTGAAGCCTGGTGGGGAAGCAAGCCAACTAGAGAGGCCTCAGAAGAAACCAGCCTTGCTGCTGACACCTTGATCTTGGACTTCCAGCTTCAATAAATGTGAAAAAATAAGGCCCAAAACAAATAATAGTCAATTGACTTCCCTTAGTCTCCTCTGAAAATCCGAGTAAACTGAGCACGAGAAAGTTCCCTAGAAATATTCCCAGCAAAGAAACAGAGTATGAAATGTGTGAGTACTGTTATAGGCTGAACTGTGTCCCCTCAAAATGCACAAGCACTGATCCCCAGTACCTCAGCCTGAGACAGTTTTTGGAGATCATGTTCTTAAAGGGGAAGTCAAGGGCTGGAGCTGCCGCTCACTGAAACACTTGCCTAGCAATTTGCAAGGCCCTGGGCTCAATCCCAAGTACCACACAGAATAAGAATAAGAATAAGAAAATAACATTAAGAGGTAAATAAGACCAAATTGGGTCATTGGAGTGGGCCCTAATTCTACATGATTGGTGTCCTCATAAGAAGAGGAAATAAAGACACATGCACGGATGAAAGAGCTGTGGAGACACAAGAAAAAGGATGGCCATCCATGAGCCAGGGAGAGGGGCCTCAGGAGAAACCAACCCTGCTGGCATTTTGACCTTGGCTTCCAGCCTCTAGAACCAGGAGAAAACAGTTTCTGCCGTTTATGCTCCACCGCCACTTTGGCCACCCCTGCCACCGCCACCCTGTGGTTGGTACTTGGTTCCCGCAGCCCCAGCAAGCTGATGCGCATGCTCCGCTGCCTCTTGCATATCATAGAACATATTCTAACCTATTCCGTACAAATGCATACGTCCATAGTGCATAAATTGGACATGTCCCTTCTAACGTCCTCCCATTCCACCTCAGCACGTCCAAATGGAGCCGGCTGACCGCGTGGCACACGCCACAGGGCTGGCACAGAGCCGGGCAGCGATTTTGAGAGTGAAGAGAGTGCACGCCGAGCAAAAGTGGAACCAAGAGAAAGAAAGAAACAAGCTGACCGCCAGGAATCCGGGTGAAATCTGACATTTAAAATGCTGGTTTATTTCACAAAGGAGCCAGCGATAAGACAAAATCAAGCGTGGCTGGTAGGTGGTGAAGGTTCCTGCCAGCAGCGACGTCCCCGCTTTGTCATCAGTGATACCGAGCTCCAGGCAGGTCTCAGGGAGCACCTCGGGTTACAATTCTTTTAGCTTGCCTTTGATTCTTTTCTCCCCCTTCTTCTCCTTGTGGATTATGGCATTGGGCATAACCACCCCCTCATTCCTTAGATGAGCTAGAGAGCAGAGTTAACCACTGTGTGCAAAAGGCTGAAACAAAGGAGGGTAACTGCGCTCAGCTCTCTGAAGCAAGGAGGCATTGAACATGGGGACCAGCCCCTTGCGCTCACCCTCTCGCTCCACCACAGGCCTCCAAAACCCCCTTATGTGCTCCTCGCTGTGCCTGGAACACTTTTGCCTGTCCTCCTAAATTCCTCTCTGCCCTGGCTATCAACCGGTCCCTCCCTGCAGCTTTACAACAGGTTCTCCATACTGTCATTCCTCTTTGTTTGTTTTAACATTTTTTTAATTTTTCAGTTGTACACGATCCTTTATTTTATTGATTTATTTTTATGTGGTGCTGAGGATGGAACCCAGGGCCTCACACGTGCTAGGCCAGGGGCTACCACTGACCACAACCCAGCCTTCTTTGTTCTGTTTTAATGGTGGGATGCAACCCAGGGCCTCACACATGCTAGCTAGGCAAGTCCACCTGCATGGTCCTTTGAAAGGAAACAGCATGAATACAAAATCATTAGCATTTGTACCCTGAAAAGAAAATGCAGAGGCTTCCCTTTTGATTAACCCAATAGATTTTTTTTTTGATGTAAAAGAAAATTTCATTAAAAATACAATTGGTATGGTGACTTAAATATAATAATAGTTGTTTATTAGAGTTCTATGCTTCCTTGTTACACAAAATATTTTACCTACTCTTAGATAAATCAGCTGTCTGTATTTTCCTGTTTCAGTGCCCTATAAGAACATAAGTAAAAATAGGTAAAAGTACTTAAAAATTATTTTTCCAGGTTGAAAATCATGTTTTTTAATAGTTTGAGTTAAATAAAGAAATGTATGTTGATAACTGGAATAAGGCTATTAAATACATGGTATTTATTTAGCAAGTATTTATTGAGTAGCTACTAAAGTAACATTTTCTTTATAGGATGCTTCCAGCTTCATGGAACTTGAAATTTATTCATTTTCCCTCAGGCTGTCTTATGAAAATTCTACAATCTCTATTTTAAAAACAAATTTGATTAAACCTACTCTGGCAGATTTTTCAGAAAAAGGAAATTTTTCCGACAAGTGATTGAGCAAAATTCTGTACCTGAAAAATATTAACTATGCAGAGGGGAATTTGGTCAAACTTCCAGGTATCTTCCTGGAGTCGGGTTAGATGATGGGAGGTAAATGTACAGTCACTGCTGTACAATTTGAGAGTCGTTCCCTGCTGCAAAATGCTAAGAAACTTGGTGCTATTGATGTGTCACTGCCTGCACAAATATGCCAGTGCGGGGAGGATGTGGACAGTGGAGGATGCGGGGGACCTCAGAGGGGTGCAGGGTATATGGCCTCTCTGTTCAATTTTGTTTTGAATTGAAAACTGCTCTAAAAACATTTTTTTAATGCTAAGAAATAACACACTGAAGTTTTATAATGGTAAATTCAATACATACCAATAGGTAAAGGTATAAAAATTGTTTTTTGAATCTCGGGGGTCTTGAGTAATTTGTAACTTTATAGAGTGAATTTTGCATCTATACACTTTATCATGACTGCACTTAGTTGGTAGAAGTAAAATTATCAATAACTGATTATTTATGCAACAAATAATTTCCTGACCATCCACTACGTGTGGAGCAGTCAAAACCAGATGTGCCTTGTTCGTGGGCAAGGCTGTGCACAGGGAATATGGGCCCTCCCTGTAGTTTTGATCAACTTTACAGTGAACCTAAAACTGTTCTAAAAGTAAAGTCCAAAAGAAAAATCTCAACATGCCTTCCTCTGTGCTCCTGTAACTTTTTGTACTTTGATTCAGACGAGTTGGCAACTTTGAACTTAACCTCTCAGAGCCTGTGTATCAGGTAAGAGTTCTCTCTGGCCCAGCTCTTCTGAAAAACAAGTACATTAATACAGAACGCACAGCTTGGTGCCTGGTACAGAGTCTGTCTTAAGTGGTAGCATCACTGATATTATTAGATGCCACTTGTTAAATAGAATAGCAAGTTTTTGTCTTGGCATCTGTCTCACTTCTTACTATACCATGCACAACTTATGAATTACATCGGGTTTATCCCCGCTCTGTGTGCTGGTTGGGCCAGCAGCATTGAAGGAATCAGTGAAAAGCTAAATATAAGGCTTTGCCACCAGGGGTACAAATGCAAATAAATCACAATGCTGGTGCCTAATGGAGATGAAGCGCTTATGCCCAGTGAAGCATCATCCCTCACGTCTGTGGGAAAAGTGAAATGGGAAGAAACCATGCTCCTTGGGATGACGAAAGACCACCACGCGATTAGCCGACTCGGAAGATGACAGCTGCTTCACTACCGTGGTGAATAGCTACCAGCGTAAATACTTACAAGAAGGTGTTTCTCTGCATCTCAGCTCACCTGCAACCCAGAAATTTACTCAATTAAAAAAAAAAAATTCCGTTTCAACCACCAGATCTCTGTAGCCAGGTCTCTTTCATTGTTGAGCTTACAGATCTGGCCTAAAGAATTCGTCAAGATGCTAAAGTCAATTGGAAAGTGTAAGGGCGTGAAAACCCAGCACCAGAAACATTTGTTTCTTTCATTACATTTCCTAGTAGGCTCTTACATCAATTTAACATGATTAATTTTCTTCCGTTAAGCCACCAGTAGTTAAAAAAATAAAATAAAATAAAATAAGAGGTGGGACATTTCAGAGAGATTGTGTTGTCTTACTGGGAAATGGAGGGGCTGGGGATAGATGATACCAATCTATCTACCATTGAGTATGTCCTTGAGCAAAAATTAAATTTAAAGAGTCAAAGTTGTCTGCCTACTTAGGACTGGAATAAAGGGAGAGAACATCTGAACCCACACGTTCCTACACGCACTGTATCAGCTCAACCTCAGAAAGCTATTAGGCTAAATAGGCTTAACGACCCCCGATTAGTGAATTTACAAGGAACCCCAAATAGCCTATTCCTTTTAATTAGAGATTCTATTATTTTAATAACAATACTTTATACTTACCTAGGTCCTTTCATCTACAGAGCTCAAAAAGATTTTACAACTGCGGTTTCATCATTATCCCCATTTCAGAGATTGGAAAATGGAGGCACTTAGTCACTTGTACAAACAAGACATGCTCAGCCAACTGCTCCAAAACTATTTGGTACCCAAGCTTTTCAAAAGCCCAGAGACACAGCTGCAACTGACATGTTCTCATAAATGCCAACTGGCAAGCAAACCTTATAAGGTGAATGAATGGCTAATGCCAAAGTTTCCTGAAATTCAGCTTGTCCTGACAATTAAGTTCAGCAATTATGTTGGGTTACAATTTATTCCTGCAGAGAATAGTGAAGTTTTCTAAGGGGAATTTGAGCATAGAATTTAGTGTATATTTTTTCAATCTCAGAGTTTATATTTGTTTTTACTTATTATGCAATATTACTTTGACCAGTTTTATGCTTGTGGAAACTATGGGACATTTATTTTCCAAGTAAATTTTAAAAATTCAAAAACATCAACAAAAGCTAACTAATTAGCTGACAGCCAGAGCTAATCAGCATTTATTCCTTAAGAACTTTTGAAGGATGCTAGGAGAATCTCAGGGACTCCGTTTGCAAAAGAATAATAAGACTACCAGAAGGGAAAGTCTTTGGGAAGGTCAAGATCAGGTTTAAACTCTAAAGACTCTCTTCAAACCATGAAAAAACTACCCTAGAAGGCAAGCACCTCACTCCAGACAACTAGAGGGCATATTTCTTACATTGGGACAATTAACCCATCACAGAATGGTAATTACTGAACACACAAAGCTACTTTTCAGCTCAGGCTCTAAGGACTTAGTCTGGTGCCCTAAGACTCAGAAAAAGTCCATCTAGCCAACATAACCAAAGCCATTCAAGGTTGGTATGAAAACAGAATGGAATATTATTCAGCCTTGAAAAAGAAGAAATGCTAGCATTTGCAACAACAGGGATGGACCTGGAAGACATTGTGCTAAGTGAAATGAACCAGTCACAGAAAGATAAATACTGCATGATTCCTCCTAGTGAGACGTCAAAAGTAGTCAAAGGTACAGAAGTAGACAATGAATGGTAGTTACCAGGGAGGGGGTGAGGGGTAGCTAGGGAGCTAATGTTCAGTGAATATCAAGCTGCAACAATACAAAAATGAGGAAGTACCAATGCTCTGTTGTACAGCACTGTGCCTGTAGTTAACAAGATACTGTGCACTTTCAAATGTGCTATTAGGGAAGCACTTGTGTTAAGTTTTCTTACACAAGCAAAAAGCTAAGAGGAAACTTTTGGAAGTGACAGATATGTTTGTTACCTTAATTGTGGTGACAGTACCACGGATATCCATATGTCCAAACTCACCTACTTGTATATATGTGCAATATCTTGTATGCCAATTCTACCTCACAATGCTGGTAATAGAGGAAAAGTCTAATAAATTAAAATTATAGATATAGCAAATCTTGTTATCTAAGAAAACAAAACATGAACTTGGTATGGGAAAGAGGTACAGTCCTGAGTGAGTCAAGAATAAGTAAATCCTGGAGAAGAGGTGAGCTGGGGTCCTGGGGCAGCCATGGCCTTGACAGTGGCTGGGAATGGAGACCACGCACCCTGAGGAAGCTCTGCTCTCTTGGACAGGCCTGTGCACATTTGATTTCTTAAAGCCCGGACTTACAGGCTGGACTTAATTCTGGCTCATTGTCTTTTGGAGAAGGGAATCCCTTTTGTTCTGAAAGTAGATCACTGTGACCCTATGTTCCTGTCACTTCTAGAGGAATACTTATAAACACTCCCTCAGCAAAGGGAAACTGCAGTTATCCCTTCTATCCTGTATGCTCTATTCTTTCCACCTCCACCTTTTAAAAATAAATTTGCTAGCCAAGTCAAAAATAGGAGGGAAGGCTGGGAGTATAGCTCAGTTGGTAGAGTGCTTGCCTTGCATGCACAAGGCCCTGGGTTCAATCCCCAGTAGCAAAAAAAAAAAAAAAAAAAAAAATGTATATATGAGGGAGATATTGATAAGAACTGAGTTAACAATTATATCTGATTTACTGAAATCTGCACCAGGATTCTATAACATGGAGATTCCCAACTTTTGAAAGCTGTAGCACTTTGTCATCTAACACTATAGAAGTATTTTAGGGATTTGGACAAAGACATGCCTACATCCACATCACAGCTAACTTCCCTTAGTGATTCCTCTTCAGACCCTTCTATAGCTTGATTATTCTCCTATTCCAGCATCATGTGAGAACGCAAGTAGAAAGTGTTCTCTAAAGGAAAGCGTCCGATGCAGCCGGCCACCGAAGCACAGCATCCAAGGACTTCACTGCGTTTTGTATTTGAAATGCCCCACCAGCCTTCAAACAGTGCGTGGCTGCTGGGGACTGAGGGACGCACCACTGAAGAGGAATTGAGAAGGTCCAAAAGAGCCAGAGGAAAGAGCAATGCAGATATTCCAAAGAAACAGGTGTAAGAGAGACCAGCATCTAAAGGAGGGGCACTGAGAAACTTTGGTAATATGCCCAGTTCAAATCTGGACAAGAGTGAAAAAAAAAAAGCCATTGTCACCCACTAACAACCTTCCTCCCCCTGCTCCCTGAGGAAGTCCTCTTGCCTCATCTCCCCAGTGTTGGCAAAGTCACAGCCCAGTCATAGCTGCAGTGAGAAAGATGGAGCCTGTTTGAGAGCCGTTCAGATCTTGAGAAACGCTGAGGCCAGGCCTGCAGAACACCTGCCGTCCATTCTTGCCCCTGTCCACATGCCAAGCTGCACACACCCCCCCCCCCGCCCCCACTTCAGCATGCGGGAACCCATTTCAGGAGAGGACACCGAATCCATCCTGAAAGGACTTGTTCTGAGTTTCAAAGCCTACTCTCCAGCTCTTTAACTTCCCCTTCCAACAAACAAGCCAAAGGTATGTTGGCATGCACTCAAAACCAGGCTTGGCCCATTTCATATTTATTTAGTTTCCATAACTGGATATTCTGGAGGATATGATATAGTCAAGACTTATTGAGCCGCCTGCTACAAAAAAACATACAGCTTTGCCTCCTGAGGCCTGGCCTAAGAGTCTGTGTTAACTGTCTCGTCTCCACAGAGACCCTCTCCACCAAGCTCTGAGCGTGGCCCAGACCTGCCCAGAGGGGCCTCACCTGTGCACTTGCAGGTCCGGTTGAAGAACTTCCTTGGCCACTGCTCACGATCATCTCGGTTTCGCAGGACATACAGGCCGCTCCAGGGCCTGGTGTCAGCTTGCACCTCTGCACACTGCCCGCGGCCCTCCTGTAAGCCACAGACGTTGGCGGGCTCGGCACCCAGAGGTGGGCAGCACTCCTTGTTCACCAGGTTGTCCAAGGTCATGCAGGCCCGGGGGAACTGGGCCCAGGCTCCAGGCAGGATCCTGCAGCCCAGGCACCCCAGCAGAAGCCCCCACTGCAGAGGGTTCATGGCTGAGAGCTGGGAGGACCCGGCACACTCCTCCTGTCTTGCTTTCTCCTCCTTCCACTCTTGAATCCTTGAACATCCACTTGTCAAGTCTTTTTCTTTTTTTGGTATTTATTGTTTTTGCACTCTATTCCTCTCCTCTTACAAAAAGAAAAAAAAACACACACACACACACACACAAAAAATCAGAAGCTACGTGTGTGCCCGTGTGTACGTGCACACGCACATGTTATTTTATGATTCAAACAACTAACACAAATTTAATTTCATTAGAAGCGCCTCTAACAGCCCAATTTAATGAGGGTAGCACTTCTCACCATCCTTACCCCGTTAAATCAGGCTTTGTCTAATTGAGTTAATTTACAGAGCGCCCCAGTCATACTACTTATTATGCTGGTATTTCTAAGCCTCCCTCTTTCCTCCTTAGTCCTTGACTTTAATTGCCTTGAACTCAGTTCAAAAGCCAAACACCGTGCTGCCTTTATTCTTTCTGGCCCGCCAAGCCACGGGGCCTGGTGGGGTTTGTGTAAGGGCTGGGAGAAGCCATCATTAGGGGGATTAGTATTAGAGAAATCCTCATCGTTAGCACATGACCCAAAGCGCACAATGAAGGAGATAAAGTTTCTGGCTTGGTTTCAGGAGGGCAAAACCGTCCTCTTTATTGAACCCATGTGCTCCAGCCAAGCTTGTGACCTCAGACTTCCCAGGGAGTCAATAGATGCAGTGAGCTCTTCGTCAAAGGCTCTTTGCAGACAAGCACGCATCACTAACTACATCGCCCTCATGACCGCTCATGATGTACAAGAGAGATCACCACGGGAGGTCACACAACTTGGAAAATAAAGAAATATTTATTTAGAGCTGGTGCACAACGAGTTGCTTTGTTTCACAATTATGAATTCTCTTCCTTCCAAATACTAACTTGTTCTTCTCCTGTTCAGCACATCTATGAAGCAGATTTTTAAAAATATTTACATCAAGTATCACACCTCAGAAATCCATCATAGCCATTATCTGATCACCAGGAAGGCGAGGGAAGAATTTGGAGGGAAGTCTCACAAGTGAATCTGCTGATTTATATTAAAGCTAGGCATGATCAAGCGTCAGTCTAGAAAGAACTTCTCTGGTGCTTCTGGGGGCAGCAAGGGGAGAATCAGAGGGACAAAGGTGGCCACTTGTCAGAGCATCTGAGGATTCCTTCATGGAGAATCAGGACTGTATTAATGTGCCATAGGGTCTGTACAGACCACTGACGTGACAGTGATTCTGTGTTCAAAAGAACATTTTATATGTGGACAGACAGAGAAACTGAAGTTAAATTTCAGAGCAAATTCTGAAGGCAGGAAAAAAAAAGGTACAGGTATTTCCACCACCTGAACTTCTACGTCCCTCCCCTTTGGTATTAATTGTTGTGACTAATTAAATAGCCGTTCTCACTTCAGGCTCAATGTCAATGCCTACCTGCACCACAGTCCCATGGAATCATAATCTGAGCATTTTTATACATTCTCTAGGCAATCCTACTATAGCCAAAGTTTTGAGCCACTGAATGAGAAGGAGGTGCAGCCCCAAAGCCTTGGAGTAGCATCAGCCAAGACACCGGGTGCATTAGTCTCCTCAGGCTCCTGTAACAGATGTTCACAAACTGGGTGGCTTAAAACCACAGAAATTTGTTTTCCCGCAATTCTGGAGCCAGAAGTCTGCAACCCAGGTGTTGGCAAGGACTGGTGTGTGTCAGCAAGCCTGCACTCACTCCAGCATCCTTACCCCTTCCGGTTTCTGGTGGCCGTCAACAGGCCTCGGCTTCCCTGGCTTGAGTCTGCGGCACTCTAATCACAGGGCATTGCCCTCTCCTGTCTATGTCTCTCTCCTGTGTCTGTGTCTTATAAGGGCACTTGTCACTGGATTTAGGGCTCACTCGGATAATCCAGGATGATCTCATCCTAAGAATCTTAACTCCATTATATCTGCAAAGAAGACTCTTTCCAAATAGGGCCACGTTCACAGATTCTGGGACATGGACATATCTTTTGAGGGACCACTATTCAATTCACCATGTCATGATTGGGAAAAAAAAAAAAAAAAAAAAAACTTGAACCATTCTAGAATCATAACATCTCAGAATAGGAAGGACATTATGGATCTCATTGTGACTGCTACTTCATGCCAGCACTGGAACACTTAGGAATTTTATTTTACACTGTATGAAGCTTTGGAGTTCCATAAAAGTTACAATCAAATTTCTTGGATACTGACTGATAGAGGCAACAATATCACATCAGAATGCCCGGCCCCCTTCAAGGTCTAGGTCCTGGGATCTCTTTTCTTTCGTTATGATACATGCTAGATCACTCAGCTCATCAGAGGCTTTAAATGCAGGCTGTCATGACTCCCCAAAATTGCTTCTTTGGCCTGACCTCAGATGTGAACTCCAGATTTGTATATCCAACTTCCTATTTGACCCCTTGGAGGTCTAGACATCTCTCACTTAAAGTGTTCAAGGCAGCACTTTTTTTCCCCCTTCTGTGTGTCCTCCCCTGGTCTTCTCCATCTTAGTAAACATTTGAATCACCTAAGCTCTTGAATCTTTGATTCTAACCTTCTCCCTTCCTCACATATGTTTTCCAATGTACTTAGGGAAAGATCTAGCGTTCTGTCCATGCATCACTCTAATTGTGGTCTGTGGATCCATAAATAGTGTGTTACTGGTCTGCATCAAGTATAATGAGGACCAAAAGTGAGAGCCAGCCTTTAGAAACTTCCATAGCAATTAGTATCACACACTGAAGCACATGATCCGTAGTCTTATTAAAGAGGGCAGAAGCCAGCTGGGGGGGTTGTAAAATTTGCACAGTGATGATCATGTGGCATGAGCTGCAGATGGGTCATGTGCATTTGGATCCCATGTTGGTCTATGATTGAAAATCATTTTTTAAAAAAATCCTTACCACAGATGATTTGAGATCTGACTTATAAGATCCACTGTGATCTGCCCCTCGTCTGCCTATCTACCTCTTGTTCTGCAATGGCAGAATAGTGCCATCACTCTGTTACTCAGACACATCCCTCTTGGTTCCACCTTGACCTTTGTACTGCTGTTCCCTGTGCCTGGAATATTCTTTCTCAGAAGAAACCTCCTTGTCCTTCGGGTTTCTGCTCTTGAGCAAAGCCCTCCCTTACTGCTCATCTAAACACATCTATACCCAAACACCTGCTTTCTTCCATATTGCATTACTTTATTTTCTGCATAGCACTTATTTATTCATTTATTATGTTGATTTTACAGATGAGGAAACCAAGGCTGCAAGACCTCAGCTAGCAAACTTAGAACAGTTTACCTGACTCCAAGGTCATGATCTTTTCTTCATGCAGCGTTGCCTAATTCATGGTCCTGGCAAAGTCTCCACAGTGCCTCAAAATAAGGAACTGATGGAAATTAAAAATTCTTCATCTCCCGGCTGGGGCTGGGGCTCAGTGGTAGAGTGCTCGCCTAGCACGTGTACGGCCCGGGTTCAATCCTCAGCACCACGTAAGAATAAAGGCATCGTGTACAACTAAAACAAATAAATAAATATTTTTTAAAAATTCTCATCTCCTACTCTATGCAATGTACAGTGATAAACTTCCTTCCTTGTCTTCCATGATCTCGTTTAAATTACAAGGAACTATTTAAATTTAAATGCTTCTAATTTAAATGAATTGTTTTAATATCACTACAGAAGCCCTAGGCAGATCAGAATATTACTAAGAAATCCGCATTTTGATAGAGGAGATTGATGGGACTTGAGAGAGGCCTGGGTCCCTACTAGCCTGACATTAACTGAATTACCTTTGGAAATCAAGCCGTCAGCCTTTATTAAGGGTGAGAAAATATGTGAAGATTGTAAGGTATTTTTTATGTCATCTTATACACCTTATAGTGGACAGGTTTCTCTCAGCACTCGGTATCCAGAAAAGCTGCACATCCTCATAGCAACCAGCTTATCCTGAGCCTTCAGTGACTGTCAATCTCCTGAGTTTCTTTCTTTGCCTTGGCCACTTAGGAGGTATAGTGCCAAATCTGCACCCCCACATCATGCAGTATTTCTGCTGATTTATGCAGTATTTAGTTGGATATTTTCCCTCCCTTGGGTTCCTGGGTTCTGGAATTCTTATTTTATCTTTTTGCAAATTTATGTATTTCTCCAGCAGTCTCAAATCCTTTAAGAAATGAGACAGAGTGATAAATGCATGCACGTGTATATTTCTATGTAAATCTAAACGTAATAAACACCCAGTCAAGTCATTGTTGGTAAGCAAGACACGACTTAGAAAAGAATTCAAGGAGAATCCCTGAGAAATTGATGTGCACAATCACAGATCTAAGGACGTAAGCCAAGAAGATCCCAGATCATAGGTGTGGTTGCAGTTAAGCATTGCCTTATTTACAAGTGGGAGAGTCTGCTGGGAATCGAATAGCAGAATCCAAGAGGAGGTAGTTCAGGGTATATTGAGACTATTTGTTGCCCAGAGAAGACATAATATCAAGGACTATAATAAAGAATTTTGAAACCTGGTAAAGAAAGGCAACTGTATTTCATGAAGCTAAATAAACTGAGTTGAAAAGTACCCTTTTAGCTATTCCTTTTACCCTCTCTTTTTTAAAAATTGAGGCAAGACTCTAAATGTTAAAAAAAAAAGATGTCCTACATATTTTCATTTTGCATTTCAGCACCTAGCACCATCTTGATGATAAGAAAGACTCAATGCATGTTGATGGAAACAAATTGAATTAAGTACTTTAGAGAATTACAAGTGGGTGATGCAGGTTGGACATGCAAAACTTTGGAGCAAGATGACAGCCCCCGCCTTCCCTACATTCAAAGGAAGAGATGGCTCCCATCCTGGTGAGCTATTGAATCAGATGGTAAATGTCTTAAAACCGTTGCTCAGATTAATATGAGAAAGCGTGCGTATCTTTCTTCTGCTTGTCAGCAAGTCGCCTGCTCTTTTCTCCCATGCCTCTGAATGTGAAAATCCTCCTCATTTTTTAGCCCCCTGCTGGACTCTGTCGGATGCTTTTTAATCTATTCTCTGCTGCCACATCATGGGGAAATGAGATTATTTTTTTTCCTGTGTCCAAATTGTTTTCTAAATGCTGGGCGTCTGTCCTGATAAGCTTTTGCTTTCGACATCTAAGAGCTTTTTTTTTTTTCCTGGTGGTGTGAATTGTTCTGCAGAGGAATTAAGGGTTAGGAATGGGCTGTGTGGTGTCTATTTTGTCAATCGAGTGCATTTTCTCCCTTTTGCATGCCTTTTTGAGTAGTGGATCCTTCTGTGTGTGTATACATCAAACACACCTTTAATTTCAGATTTTGCATCACTGGTCTTCGTCTTCCTCTCAGTTCTTTGCTGAGCACACTGTGCCCTCCAATGCCCATTTTATCATTTTGGTTTTCATCCTTCATCCTGGCACATGGAAATCCAGTTTGTATTTTTGGTATGTGTCCCTCTATAATTTAATGACTGAATGAGGTAAGTCATAGAGCCGCTCCTTCAGAATACAGATCTGTGGGAAGGAATAACTCCCCTCTCTGCCCACTTCTGGTCAAACCCAGCACATACCACCTACACATTCACAAGAGGCTATACCTGTCTCTAGACTTTGGTACTAACCCAGATGCCAGGGCTTCCAAGTGTGCCATTAAGATTGTCACAGGGCATGTGACTATGAGATCACCATGTTACCATTTGCTGGTACAGAGATGGGATGGGGAACATATCTGTGTTTGTCTGTTAGTGCCTGTCTGCATGTATAAATATATAGAAGAAACACAAGAAATGTGTTGGATGGTTGTTCCTGGGAAGAGGGCTTAAAGAGCTGGGGAACAAGAAAGGAAGGGAAACATATTTTCAATCCACGTTTTCATACTTTTTGGTTTTGAAACATGTTCATGTAGAAGTTACTCAAAAATAAATTAATAAAAAAAATTATGTTAAAAAAAAAATTAGGGACTGGGACTGTAGCTCAGTGGCAGAGCACTTGCCCAGCATGTGTGAGGCCCTGGGTTCAATTCTCAGCACCACATAAATAAATAAATAAATAAAGGTATTATGTCCATTTACAACTAAAAATATTTTTTTAGAATTTATGATGATGAGTATTTGTGAGGATAACATTACATAAATAGAGGAAGTTAATATAAGTGCTAAAAAGAGTGTATTTCAATCAAAACCCCAGAACAAGGACAAATTCATCCTAAAGTTTATAAGGAGAGACAAATGACCTTGGGTCAAACTCATCCTCAGTTTCTTCATCTGCAAACCCCAGAGGATAATATGTGCTTAGTAAAGCTTAGTGGTAAGGATTAAATATGGTACCTTATATGTTCCCCAACTGAACGTGGGGCACAGTGGAACACTCAGCACTGGCACCCAGCAAACAGTGACCGTAATTACTCTTGTGGCCACATAATAATCTATTCAAGCCACTGTCAGCCTCGGATTTCTGCACTGGCAAACCATTTTCTGACCAATTTTTCTCCTATGTAAAAAAAAAAAAAAAAAATGGACAACCAGGAAGCGGAGAAATTCTCCTAGCATACCAAAAACTCCTCCCCACTGAGAAAACTTACTTCTACACAGACACACAGACACACACACACACACACACACACACACACACATTTAGACACACATATACTCATCTAATCCTAGAATCTAACTGTAAGAACTCTTTATAATATTTTTCTTTCTGGAAACTAAATCATTATTGCTAACTCCAGCATAATTAAAATATTCTTGCCCATAACATGGTATTTCTACACAGAAATGAAAGTAATTCTTCTTTCTTAGATTCTGCTGAATTAGTTGAATGACACTATGTTTACAAGTATGCTATTCTGTTAGGCTTAGAACTTAGGAATCTCCATTGGTAATTATAACAAGAATATGTGAGGACAAAGTTTAAATAAACCACAGAGACTATGGACAAACCAGATATAAGACAAATCACTAATTTCAAGAGCTGACAAAAATGAATTCTATCATTAAAAATAAGAAAAAAATCTTCTTCAAAAAATTCTTGACCTAAATCTGATGCTTTTACACCAAGCTCATTATTTTATAACTGCTGTCAGAAAGCCTCTAACCATGATGTCTGTCTGACATTCTCTTTGATAATGATTCCTTATTTAATCTCATCTGCACTAATTCGGTTACTTTTAGTGGAGTGTGCACATACACACACACACACACACACACACACAAACACACACATAGGAAAAGAACAACTCTAAAACTTCCAATTCATTTTAAAAGCAGTGGAAAAGAAATACATCCTTACAAATCATGGCAGACAGCTGCCTCTTAAATGCAAATGCTGCTGTTATGAAATTTTCATTTCTAAAAAGTATTCTAGTGAAGAAGAAAAACAAACTGAAAAGTAGGAAGTACAAGTCAAACCGAGATCATTTTTAGAGGTTTTGATTTGCCCTCAATTATAGAGAAGCTTATAATGATGTCATATTTTTATAGTCACAAAATTAATTGAACTTATGAAAGTCCACTGTGGAAATGGATTTCACCTTGGGTACTGAGGGTTTGAAGGCCAGATCAGAACTTAGTAGAAGAGCGCAGTCACCATGGAGGCGAGTCAACCTCTTGCGGAAATATTTAGTCCTTACTGAAGATCAGAGTGAATGTGAAGCGAGTAAAGTCATGGTGTGCTTAGGGACTGAGGACCACAGAGGGTAAGGAGTTAGAGAGTAAAGCAAAATACCTAAATTTTTAAAATAAATAAATAAATAAATCTCCCTACATGTCCTTGATAGCTCTCATGGATGGTGTGCTAGTTTACTAGGGTTGCCATAACAATGCACCTCACACTGAGCAGCTTGAAGTATAATAATTTATCATGTCACCGTTCTGGAGGCTACAAGTCCAAGAAAAGAAGTTGGCAAGGCCAGGCTCCTTTCAGAGGAGATAGGGAACTGTGTTCCAGCCTCGCCCCCAGCTTCTGCTGGTTCCTTGTCTTGGGGAATCTTCACATGGCCTTCTTCCTGTGTTTGCATTTCTGTATCCAATTTTCTCTTTTATAAAGACACCAGTTTATTGGATGAGGAGACCATCCTGCTCCAGAATTGCCTCATCTTAGCTAATTACATCCACAACAATGCTATTTCCAAATAAGATCATGTTCTGAGGTACTGAAGGTTTGGACTTCAACATATAACTTTGAGGGGGCACAATTCAGCCTATAACAGATGATAAGTGGTAGAAATGGGCATCAACCCTCATAAGCTCATTCTCTTCACAACCATGTCACCCACAACACATCTGCAAATTTGGGGGTTTAGAAAGAGTGTTGGTATGGGCCATATTGATGGAGAAGAAAAACCGAGGAGATGTCCAGGTGAACTATGGATTTTCTTGCCCCTCCATCTCTGCAGAAAGGTCCAGAGAGATCCTTTGCTTCGTTTTGATTGGAGGTAGGTTGAGTTCTTTCTAGTTAAACCTTCCCTTTCTTCCTTCTTAGATTCTTTCTTTGAACCAAACTCATTAGGGTCTCCTCATGTGGTAGCTGCTCTTCTTGCAGGAGATACAGACACCTCCTAGTCCTCCAGGACAGCATGGTTGGTGGCAGCTGGGACTATATTTACCTCCTGTTGCCCCTGCCAAGGTCCCTTTAAGACCGTGCATTCTGAGTGACCTTCAGGATTATTCCTTCCAACAGTCCTCCTCCCACCCCAACAAACAACACTTTATGATCACAGGTGAAGTTTTCCTGTTCACAGATTCATCATCATAATTTGATATTTAGAAGCCATTTCTTCACATTACACATTTCAGTAAATGATCCAGATTTAAGGAAATTGCCAAGTAACCCTTTAAAGTAATGTTCAAAATTTTAAGATCTAAACGAAATATATATATAGATCTATCTAAATGAGACCTTTAACAAAGTAGGAGAGAAAGAAACAATGTTTCAGAAACCTGCCAAGAAAAGGATAGCCACCTGCTATATATGAAGGATGATGATGAGCTGAAGCTGTCTTTTCTTTGTTTTCCTAGGTACTAAAATCTCTGGGATATGTGTGATAGCACTATACTTCTGCAAGATGTTACCATCAAAAGAAACCGAGTAAAGGGCACATAAGGTCTCTCTGTAGTATTCTTACTCTGTAATATTTCTTACAACTGTATGTGAATCTATAATTATCAAAAAATAAAAGGTTAAATTTAAAATTTTTCCAGAATAACAGAGTCAACACATTCATTGGTAGAACTTCAGCCCCCAGTGCATCGAATCACTACAGATTTTTCCTTGTTCTTGCAGTTCACTGATAGGAGTACCAATATGATCGTGCAGAATGACATTTGTCATTGGATTGATTCTTCATCCTTGAAAACCAAGAGCACTTTCTCCTTCTCTTTCAAAGTCTACTTCCTCATAACTGATTAGCTGTAGTTATCTTTCCAGTGGAAGAGGATTGCTGTTTTGTACATCTTTATATCCAACATCTAACAGTGCCTAGAATCTAGCAACTGAATAATCCATGTTTATTGGAGGAATAAGTGAACAGATGATGAACAATGACGACAGTTTCCTTAGGGTTCAAGTTAGCCGGGGGTGGGATTTATTCAAATAACATGCTGATTTCTTCCAAATCAGAAGCTGGAATCCAGGGCTTAACATAATTTTTTTCACATTGTTTCTGATAACAAGGAACATATTCATTTTAGAAGTTTGAAAAATACAGAGAAATACAGAGGAGAAAATTTAAATTATACATAGTCTCACCATTAAAATTTTGTTCTAATTTATCTTTTTAAAAATTCTTTTTAGCTGTAAATGGACACAATATCTTTATTTTTATGTAGTGCTGAGGATCGAACCCAGTGCCCCATGCATGTGAGGCAAGCGCTCTACCACTGAGCTACAACCCCAGCCCTCTAATTTATCTTTTGATGTTTCCCATTCCAGCTAAATAGAATTATTCATTCATTAATAGATATTGTAAAATAAACTTGCAATTATAATACAGTTGTGTATCTCTTGTTGAAAATGCTTGCTAACAGAAGGGTTTCAGATTTCTGATTTTTTTTATTTTTTTTAGATTTAGGAATATTGCATATGCACAATGAGATATCTGGGGATAAAACCTAAGTCTACACAAATTATCTTATACACTTTATACACAATACTTGATGATTTTATACATTTTTTAATAATTTTATGTCCCCCCCCAGTTTTCTTGGAGTGAAATTTTCCACTTTTTGGTATCATGTCAGCACTCAAGAAGTTTCGGATTTGGAGCACTTTAGATTTCAGATGTTCAAATTAGAGATTCTCATCATGTATACATATTTTTATAACCTACTTTTTAAATATCTTTTAGTTGTCAATGGACCTTTATTTTATTTATTTATATGTGGTGCTGAGAATCAAACCCAGTGCCTCACACGTGCTAGGCAAGTGCTCTACCACTGAGCCACAACCCCGGCCCCCCTTATAATCTACTTTTAACTCACAGTTTAATTATATACTTAAAATGCCTTTCCATAATTTGCAGTAAAGTACAGAGCAAAGAAAGTCTACAACCTGCACTCAATCAAAACCACAGTAGTCATATCAAAACATGGCCATCATAGAGGTGGCAGCATCAAGGGGTGTGTTGGGCTTGAAAGTTTCATTGTATCAAACTGTGAAAAGGCTTCATGTCTGTATTCAGGAAAGTGAACGCTCATTTGCATCATGACACTGGAGAAAATAATACTTTTGACTGTTTTCAGAATTAGTATACTTTATAAAAGGGTATTTGATAACAGGGCAAGTCTCTGACTCTTTATTATTTGTTACCATCCCAAGGAGACTTACCAGCTTCTCCAAATGTATACAATGTAGGGGAAATGCTTATACTGAGTGAAAGATGGCAGACAAAATATATATATACTATGTAATTCCAATGATACAAAATTCTAAAAAAATGCAAATTAACCTCAAGTGACAGAAAGCAGGCAAGCATTTGCCTGGGGAAAGGGTGGCAGGCAGGGCTGTGAGGAATGTGGTAGGTGAATTCATTATCTTGATTGTGGTGATGGTTTAATGGGTGTAATCCTATGTGAACAGTCACCAAGTTGTAGACTTGAAATGTATGCAATTTATTATATATCAATTATGGGGTACAAAAAGGAGCAAGAAGCAACCAAGCTATTCTTCACTAGACAAGTAAATAAATTGTGCTACATTCCTCCAATGGAATATTATGACGGGATAAAAATAAAAATAAGCTAAAATGATGTGAAATGGCATGAAGGGATCTAAATATATATTGCAAAGTAAGAAGACAGTATGAAAGGCTAGATATCATATGATTCCAACGACATTCTGGAAAAGTCAAAACCATGGAGACAATAGAGACCAGTAGCTGCCTGGGGACTGGTGGGGAGGAGCAGGGGTGAGGGGGAGGAAAGGGTGGATAGGCAAAAGCACAGGGGAGGTTTAGGGTAGTGAAACTATTCTAAAAGAATGCATTCCACATATCATCAGAATGTACCTTTTAGTGAGTTTGGCAGCACTTGTCAAAATATAAGGTGCAAGGGGTTGGGGTTGTGGCTCAGCAGTAGAGCGCTTGCCTAACACGTGCGAGGCCCTGGGTTCGATTCTCAGCACTACATAAAAAAACAAATAAATAAAATAAAGGTATTGTGTCCAGCTACGACTAAAAAATAAATATCAAATGTGTGTGTGTGTGTGTGTGTGTGTGTGTGTGTGTGTGTGTGTTCTGCAAAAATGTGAAGAGAAACTAAGAATAGAACACAGGTCCATTATGGAAGAGGTCAAGGCACTAATAGTATAGTCTTTCGGTTAAGAGTTCATTGTCACCCACTGTAACTCTACAAAATACTCCATCATTGTAGAGAACAGAGGATATTATAAGGGAGAAGGAGACAAGGTTTAACTGTATAAACCTTCCTGGAGTAATGAGATTAACATATTTCAATTATGAGGACTTTATTTTAAATCTGGATATAAATAATTTGACATGGCACCATCTCAGAATTTGTGCCAGGATGACCCTGCAGGACCTAGGGAAGGCTGTTGTATAAATGACAGTCTAGGCTGGCCCTTCCCAGAAAGAAGCATGACACCTGCATGCCTCTCATCACTGCCAAGTGGTGCTTCTCTCTGCCTTTCCATACCCTGTTCACTAATCTTCAATGACACGTTGCTCTTTCCCTGCCCACTCTTCTGACCTCGTTCTGAACCCTGTACTTTACAATCCAGATTAATCAACTCAGAGCTTAAAAGGAACTTTCTATACAAATTGTTTTTGGAACAGATTCTGGCAGGTTACCAACATGTCCACCCGTCTCAGAGACTTCACAATGGCATGTTGATCTTTTTCAAATATGGGCTGATGGTAAGAGATATAATTTGGATGTACTAAGGCAGAGAAACATGAGGTGTGGAGGAGAGAAGATATTTATGTGGAGTGTATTTTAAACTCAATATGCTGAGCTTTCCCTTTTAACTGCTAAAGCACCAAGATTGTGAAATGTATGAATATCTGGTTGACAATTATCTATAGAGAACCAAAGTCCTTCTGCTAAGGTAGGAGAAAGGTAAGGAACATCTGTTGTCTTCTTTCTCAGGATTCAGCAAAGCTTTGTCCTGTTTTGATCACAATTTGGCTTTCTTCCTTGTTATTCATTTAACGAACGTATACCAAGAGACTGCTATGGGCTAGGCATTGTGTGAAGTCTGAGAACCGACCAAAACACACAAATACTATGAAAGTGAGATGGCAAAATCCTAAAGGAGAGGCACCTGGGAAAGTTCCAGAGAAGAACGTATTGACCTCCCTACATTTTCCATTCCCCTCTTCGTGTCTCTGTCTCCTGTTTGTGGCATATTTGTTAAGCTTGAAATAATCTGTCAAAGGGGAATATTAGCCAGGCGTGGTGGCACACGCCTGTAATCCCAGAGGATTTGGAGGCTGAGGCAGGAGGATTGAGACTTCAAAAGCCAGCCTCAGCAATAGTGAGGTGCTAAGCAACTCAGGGAGACCCTGTCTCTAAATAAAATACAAAATAGGGCTGGGTATGGGGCTCAGTGGTTGAGTTCCCCTGAGTTCAATCCCCAGTATCCAAAAAAAAAAAAAAAAAAAGTGAACTTTTGTTTATTATGGTTTATTACCAGGTCAGTTGAGGGAAAAATATTTATTTAATGTCCCTCACTACAAGCTGACATCTGAAGCTAGATTGATAAAATTTAGAATCAAAGTATCATTTAGAAAGTTTAGCATTTCTATACCCAGTCAGCAGAATTCCTTGATCTATACCTATATAAAGTACACAATTTTTTCTATAAGAAACTAAGGACTTGGTCTTTTTAATGCATGTCTTGCGGCTTTATTTCTAAGACTGTCAAGTAATATACTGTTGTTCTGAGGGCAGTGTTCCAGTCTCATGAAGCACGGGGCTCTTGGAGTCCTTGATAAACAATGCATGGCTCTTTGCTGGAAGACACTCTTTTTTTCTATTTTGTTAGTCATGTGATTTCTATGCACAGATTGTTTTCTTGAGCCCATCAGGGTGGCACTTCTAGTCTTTGAGTTTGTGATATTGGGTTGTTCATTCTTCTTTCCATGGTGAAAAGCACAATTATTGAGGGACCCCAGTAAAATACTTAACCCTGAGATTGCAGATTGCTTTCCACCTCTTTGCTTTCCTCAATTTGGTGAGATTCTATTTTGGTTTCCCTGTAGCACCTTGAAGCAAACGCCACTTCCTTCAGACAACAATGTCTACTTTTCCATAACCCACTCTTGCCATACGAAACCTTGTGCCACCGATAAACACACATGAGCCTCAGAAGCAGATCTGTGCATTGGGCAGACTGAGGGGCACTCGCCTGCATGTTCACTGCGGGAAACCCCCAAGCGCAGCTTGCAACCTGCTTCTAGGAGCCAGGACTAGAACCAGTGCTGCTGCCGTCCCTACCCAAGGCCTGAGCCTCCTTTGAGACCCATGAGGAACCTGTTGAGAATGGAACCAACTTGTGTCTCATAACTGCTCTTCAGTCTGACTTTGGGAAATCTTTCTCTTGCCACTATGTCTTGTCTCTGCCCTTTTCATTTTACCCTACTGTGGAGAAAGACAGGGACTGACTTCCTCCAATGAGTACTGTCATGTCCCTCACTCCCCTTCCCAGCCAGACTTCTTGAAAGAGTGGTCTACACTCCCAGCCTCCACTTCTCCTTCCATTCACTCCTTAACCTAGTGCCTCTGGCTCAGGCCTCCATCCTCAATGCTCAACTGCCGGTGACCAATGCACTCATTGTGATTGAACGCAGACGGACTTGGCCGCCCTTAGCTTTGCAGTTTCTTGACATTTCTCACCTTTCTTAATGCACCCTCTTTCCTGGGCCCCTGGTTACCTTGTTCTCCGTCCTTCCCCCTTCTGTTTTAATATTCCTCAGTCATTGTTATAGTTCTTTCTCATCTGCCAAACTTTTGTCGTGTCTGTCCTTTCCTCTCCTCACTGCACCTTCCCCTAAATCTGAGTCCCAGTTCACTTCTGCTCTTGCAGACCAATTATCCAACTTCCAACTGTTGTGAACCAGCTGCCGCAAAGACCAGTTTCCTCAAATTTCCACTGCCATACCGATCCAGTGAGACCTCCCAAAGTTAGGCTTATAGGAAGGAAATCCTAGCTTAATTAATGAAAATATTGATTTATTTAATGCTTTTTAAAACACTGAAGTGGGTCAAATCATGTCCACCAAATGAATATGCCCAGATCTTAAGCCCTGGTACCTGTGAATGTGACCTTATTTAGAAACAGGGTCTTTATAGATGTAATTAAGGATCTTGTGATGATGGATATGGATGGGCCTGAATCCAATGACTAGCATCCTTCAACAAGAAAAACAGAGGGCCTGGCATGGTGATGCACGACTTTAATCCTAGCAGCTCGGGAGGCTGAGGCAGGAGGATCGCGAGTTCAAAGCCAGCCTCAGCAATTTAGCAAGGCTTTAAACAACTCAGTGAGACCCTGTCTCTAAATAAAATAAAAAATAGGGCTCGGGATGTGGCTCAGTGGTTGACTGCCCCTGAATTCAATCCCTGGTACCTTAAAAAAAGAAGAAGAAAAAAAAACAGAGGGACATGAGAAGAAGACCATGTGAAGACAGGTAGAGACTGAAGTGATGCTACCACAAGCCAACGAAAACATGGAGCCACCAGAAACTGGAAGAGAGGTGGAACAACTCTCCCTGGAGTCTCTGGAGGCAGTGAGGGCTACCTGCACCTTGACTTCAGGCTTCTGACCTCTACAATGTGAGAGAAAAATTCCCATTGTTTTGAACCATGCAGTGTATAGTAATTTGCTACAGCAGTTCTAGGAAACGATGCAGACACAATCCATTATTCTCCTTTTAAAATTTATTCATATAATTATCAAACAGAGGCCCTGGCTTTCAAAACAATTAGAGTTACTGATGAACAACCTGTTGGTTGTTTACCTGTAAAATAAAACATGTTGGTTGTGCGTGAGGAAAACATTTTCTTTCTCTCTTGGTAATGGTCTTTGCTTGGTGAGCTCATTTATCATAGTCAAGGATAAAATAAACATTAGTCCATCCTAATCCAAAGACAAATCTGCAAGATGTAAAATTAATAAGATGCTGCTGTAATATGGCACAATCCTAACTATTTTATAGCATGTGATGCTCATGTTTGGCACATGAGATGTCATTAATCTTCAGCTAAAATCATATGTTCCAAATTTATGCTATTTTTCTGAATGCTTCAAAATGTTTGGAAAACTGCATACTGCTTCTGTTTGCTTCTCAGGGTGAGCTCAGCAGCTTGACTGTAGGGGAGTTTCTTGCTGTCTGTGAGCGCAGATAGAGCTTCTCAACCAATGCAGAGCCCTGCCTTGGCAGAGCTGGGGCATGGCTTTTGATCCAGCGAGGTACAGGACAGGACCCAGAATGGTCCCACCCAAAATGCCCAAAAGCACCACTGCGAAAAATACTGGTAAGGATTTCCATTGCGACATTTGTGACATGGTAAGGTGGCACCATTTGCCACTAGGTGATTGAAAAATAATCATAAGTGACTTATATTCTCTCTGTATCTGAGGCACCTTATGTGTAAGTCCCCTTATATCTTGTTTTCATCAGGATGTGTGTGCTCATATGTGCATCTTCCCAGAGTCTCCATGCTATATTAGAATAGGGAAAACATTCATTCTTTGCAGCATAGTGTAGGAACACAGTGTGAGCTCAATTAGGTTTGATGAGTGAATGGAAGCACGGTAAGCCAAGAAGTTTAGAAAATGTTCACACACAAAAAATTATCCCTTTTGTTGCAGA
This sequence comes from Tamias sibiricus, assembly GCA_025594165.1. Lineage (NCBI taxonomy): Eukaryota > Metazoa > Chordata > Mammalia > Rodentia > Sciuridae > Tamias > Tamias sibiricus. The sequence continues at coordinate 82,050,587 of CM046663.1, forward strand.
AAATACTCTTTATTATCCTGTGGGCTCTGGTTTAATCTTGCTGAGGGAACACAGGATTTGGTATCCTGGCCTAGGTTTCTTGACTTAGGTTCTATCATTATCTTACCAGGTCTTGGGTTCTTCATCTGGAAGGTGGAGGTGGAAAGTTTTAAGATGCATTATCCTCAGGTCTCTTTCAGCTTTGAAAATTCTACTTCTTTGAAAAATGGAAATAATAGTACAAGATTAGACATCATAACCCTATTGTCAAGTGCAAACAATTTCTGAATTCTCCATTAATCCTCTAATAGCAGTTATTATCTTATTCAATATCAAAACCTAGATTTGGTCCAACATCCATTTATGGAACCCACATTACAGAAAAAAAAAATGCATGAACCTAACTCAAGAGCATAAGCTATATGATGCTGTGCATCTTCGTTTCCACAGCAGCATATTTTTCTTGTTGGCTGTACGAAGAAAGGGAGGACAGTAAGGTCTGTTCTATGTAATGAGAGTACAAAGAGACAGGGCATGGCAAAGAGTGGAAGAAGAGATGTCAGAGTGGGTTTCACTGAGATTTTTGCAAAAAAGACTATGGTTTCTAGTTGCTAGACAACTCTCTCTATTGCCTTCTAGGCTGGAACAATTTGACTTGTGGAAGAGACCCATGTGGCAAGAAATTGAGAGCAGAATTCAATTGTCAGCCGACAAGGAACTAAGGCCCTCAGTCCAGCAGCCCACAAGGAGCCAAATCTTGCCAACAGCCACGTGAGCTTGGGAACAAACTCTTTCCAATTGAGCCTTAAGATGATACAGCCCAGCCAACCTGACTGCTGCCTGTTAGACCCTGAAGTAGAGAATCCAGCTAAGCCATACTTGGATTCCTTGCTCACAGACACTGTGAGATCATGAATGTGTGGTGTTTTAAGCTGCTAGATGTGGGGGTGCATTATTATACAGCAATAGATAACTAATACACTTGGTACTAAGAAATTCACAGACCATCTGTTATCTGCCACCACAAAGCCTAAACACAAGTGACTGCCTTTTGTCTCCCTTCTGGTGTTTACTTTGTGGATTTAAATTCCATCTGGTCACCCAGCATCCAAATCTTTATTTCCAAATTCCATTCTCCATTAAAACAAACCAAGGCTCTTGAGGAAATAGTTGAATCCAGGGTTAGGAAAAAAAAAAAAAAAAAGAAGAGGAACATGCAACATTTTGTGGTGCCAGAGAGTAAGGAAATGCTCCCCCAAATAAAGGGACAAGTCAAGAGGACACAGGAACCAACTTGAGGGAAACCCATGGTCAGATCTGAAACAATTTCAGCAACAAAATAAATAATGATAGTCAAGAATTATAACCCATCAGAATAAAGTAAATAATTATGAGTCCATACTGCTATTAAGAAATAACTAAATAGGTAAGTAAGGGGAAGATTAGAGACTCCAGAATTTAATTAATAAACACATCATGCAAATAAAAAATAACCATTAGACAAATTCCACAGTTATCATTTTTGCATGATGAAAGAGTGCTTTTGCATAGTTCCAAAATATTTTCTTAGAAGATACTTATTAATTACAAAGAGGGAAATCATTTCTAAAAAGTAGGGAAAAAATTGTAAGATACTACCTTGAGCAAGTGATTAAATTTAACATAACCAATGATAACACAGAACATATCAACATCATGTACCTCCTGATATCATGCATCGAGAGGAGCACAGCATCATTCTGGTAGTTAGTGTTTTTGCAAAGTTGCTTAACTCCCATCTTAATGAACAAAAAAAGACATCAGATACACATTGAGTGTGTTACTATGATCTTAGTGCAAGGAACTCTCTTGAGTCTTGGTTTCTTTACCTAGAAAAAAGTGGGGGTTGGACTGCCAGCATTCTTAAAAAGTGTCAAAGTCATGGAATTCGAAGAAAGATGAAGGACTGCAAGAATCAGAGGAGTCTATGGAAACATGAAAATTCAATGTCATCTGGGATCAGAAGAGGGACATTGAGGGAAAACTGGTAAAACTCAGATAAGATCTCCAGATTAGTTTATATCATTGTATCAGTATTAATTCCTAGCTTTGGTAATTATACTATGATCCTGTAAAATATTAACATAAATGGAAGCTGGGAGTAAAGAGTAGATAGGAAGTCTCTACATTTTTGTCACTCTTCTGCAAGTCTAAAGTTATTAAAAATAAGAAAAATATGGTATTCTTTTTTAAAACATTTATTTAGATGTAGATGAACACATGGTATCTTTATTTGTTTTTATGTGGTGCCGGGGCTTGAACCCAGTGCCTCACACATGTGAGGCAAGCACTTTACCACTGAGCTACAGCCCCAGCCCCAAAATCTGGTATTCTAAGAATGGAATCCTGGTGGCCTTTGAACTTCACATTTCCTTTGATGTAAGCTACAAAAAAAAAGTCTCTCCTTCATAGAGTTCTATCAACCCATATCAAAGGACATCTTGCTTTTGAAAAACAGGTGGAGTTTGCATCTCTGCCATATTGACTATTTTTATTTAAACTTCTATAAGACATTAACTCAGTTGTAATTAATCCCTTCTAATTTACAGAGTCAAGAATCTACAAGTTTTAGTGTCTATCCTTCACATCATAAGTGAAGGAATTGCTCATCTGAATCATAAGCAAAGAATAAATGGGCTCATCAAGGGCCCTACTGCTCTTCAGTCACATTTTAATGTTCTCACATGACAGATAGTCAAACCTCGCGTATCTGCAAATATGTCCATGACACACGTAACATGCTGCAATTCATGATATTAGGAAAAAGTGATTACTGCTAATCATGATGTATTATCTTGGTGGTAAAAATCATTTGTCATAATAACTACAATGTTTTTCTTACTACATGCCTGGCACCAAGCAGCACCCTTTATGGATTATTTATTTTATGCCTTCAATAGCTCTATGAAGAGATGAGCCAGCAAATGCATTCTCTACTAACTATCTGGCTTCAGAGAAAGAGCTGGGTGCGTTCCATTGAGCCCTGGGGAAGGTCTGTGCTGAACAAGTAACCAAGTTGTCACAGCAATGTCCACTATTAATCAATTCCATTCTATTGATGGAGTTGAAATCAGTTTATCCAGCATTAGGGAGAGGAGGTGGGAATGGAAGGAAGGAAGGAGAAGGGAGAAAGAAAAAAATCAAAGAAGGAAAGAAATACCTCAGATTGTATGAAGAATCTCAATGTTGTAACAAAAATGGAACAATTTGATTGTTTTAAATTAATTTCAGAATGGAGGAGAAAGACTCAGGAGACACAGGAAGACTTTATTCCAAACAAGAAGGGCTGTTGAAAGATGAGAGTTAGAATTGTGTGTTCTGAGAAGGAAGGCTGGAGACCACCAGGTGGAAGTTTACAGAGACACGATTCAGCGACTATTAAGAAACACCTTCTAATTCAGTAGCCCAATCATGATGGAGTGGCTGCCTGAGAGCTTGGGGAGAACTTGGTCCCCAGTGTGCTACAGGGGATACTGGAAGACCAGCTCTCAGAGAAGAAGGATCAAGGCTGGGAATGAGTACTTAATTGGATGACCTTGAAAGTCCCTTCTAGCTAGGATTGCCTATGAGGAATTCTTAGCTTCTGCTTTTCACTGCATTAATCCTTCTGAGATGGCTTCTTCCTACTCTTGTAAAATAACTGGGGATTTGGAATAAGAGGGATTTGGGATTGGGGGATTTGAGAATTTGGGCTGATTCAGACTATTGGTAGAGTTCTATCAAAGTCTTTCAGTGACAAACGAACCTATATGAGGTCTAAAATTTGGAAGACTCTTACCTGTCTGAAACTTTCTCCCTGAAGATCTTGGCCAGTCCTTACCTATAAGTGAGAGGCCATGCCGTGTGGTGGGTAATACAGCTCCAGAGTTAGTCTGTCTGGGTACAAATCCTGATTCCCCCTCTCCTAGATGTGGGGAGATCATTGGTGCTCTTCACCTAAATATTTCTGGAACTTTTCTCCTGCATGGTAGGCTTGGACACACACACAAAGGTGGCCACGTGATTCACTCTGGCTAGTGAAATGAAAGAAGTAAAACCAGTGCATGATTTTCAACCTGGTCTCAAAATTAGGTCAATGCAGATCACAGTCCCCAGCAAGTATGATGGATGTGCACCATCAGTAAGAAATAAATCCTTTGGTATTAAGCCACTTAAATTTGATCTGGGTTGTTACATCAGCATAACTTAGCCTACCCTGACTGATATGCAGGCTCTGAGACAATTATTTAAGTCTAAACCTTAGACTTCTCATCTATAAAATGGAATAAGAGTAACATCCATCTTATAAGACTGCTGTGAGAATCCAGTGAGAGAGTTCATTCATTCAAACTTACACTGTGGCTAGCTTCCAAGGAAATGCTCGAAAATGTTATTTTTTAAATTTATTCATTTTTTTTAAATTCAAAGTTGTTGTATTTATAACAGTAGCATATATTACTTTCATAATACACATATGGAGCATCTTTTTACATTACACTGTTTGTATACAAAGTATATTCGTACTATTCAAGTCTTCAATTATGCATTTAGGATAATGATATCCATCTTATTCTACCATCTTCTTGTATTTTCCCCCTCCATATCCCCTTTCACCCTCCCTCCCTTTTGACCTTTCTACTGTTCCTCTAATCCTCCTATGCACCCTGACTCAACCCACTGTGTATCATCCTCCTTATATCAGAGAAAACATTTGGCATTTGGATTTTTGAGATTGACTAACTTCACTTAACATTATATTCTCCAACTTCATCCATTTACCTCTTTTATTGCTGAATAAAATTCCATTGTGTATATATGCCACATTTTCTTTATCCACTCATCTTCTGAGGGGCATCTAAGTTGGTTCCACGACCTAGCTATTGTGATTGTGCTGCTATAAACATTGAAGTGGCTGTGTCCCTGTAGTATGCAGATTTTAAGTCCTGTGGGAATAGATCCAGGAGTGAGATGGCTGGGTCATAAGATGGTTCCATTCCTAGTTTTCCAAGGAATCTCCATACTGTTTTCCATAACAGCTGCACCATTTTGCAGTCCCACCAGCAATGTATGAGCGTGCCTTCAAAAATGTTATTGACTATTGTCTCTACATCACAAGCTCCACTGGCATATAGTAGGTGCTCAATAACAATTTGTTGAAAAAATAAATTTGGTCGTTCTTGAGAAGAACATCCCATGCTGGTGCCAAACCAATAAGCAATACTCAGTGTAACCTCGCTGGTGGCAGCTTCCTCCTTGAAATTCCCCCTTGGCTTTCATAGAAACCACTCTTGACTGGCTTCTTCCTGGTTCTCTGAATGCTCCTTGATCTCTTTTCCATTTCTTCTTTCTACCCTTTACCATAAAGACATTCTCCAGACTTAGGTCTCTGACTCTCTTCACATTAGAATCACTGGGAGGCTTTAAAAAAGTCCTAATGCATGGGTTCTCTAGGACACTTCTTCAGGTGGCCTTGTGCTTGCCTGTTCTCCCCACTTTCTTGTGTGTAGTTCTTTGTAATAAGTGTAAAATGTGCTGGGAGTGGAATATCACAAGATGAGAAGGAACCACCTACAATAGCCTAGGCTTTGTTCCTGTCCCTCCTAGGGAATATAACATCTACTGTTAGGAAGAACTTGCCTGGGACACCCTGAGCTTTATTCCTCTCTCCCTTGGAATCAGGATATCCTTCAAAGCTTTGCCTAGTAAGCACCACTGGTCCTAAGGCATGCAGCCCAAGCAGGGCTGCCTTTCAGAGTCCCTCAGTTGTGGTGCAAGTGCCAAATGGCTCATTTACACTCATGTTCCATCAGCCCTGGGCAGCTTTCTTGAGCCTTGGGGGACCAGGTCACAATGGATCCTAGGCTTTTTTGTCCCCTTCTACCTATATATAAGTAATAAATCTACTTTGCTTAAGTTGCTATATGTAAGTTGTGAGTTGTGTTCTCTCTCTCCAAACTCAGACAAACTAGAAAACACCCACAGTGTACAGAAACAGTAGCCCAGGCTGCATTGGGCTTATGTGTGTGGACTCCTGTTTCTGAGGGTTGGCATAATGGTGATCTTTGCTCTTCTTCACACAGGGGGCATCTTCTCTTGAATAGGTAATTAGCATATCTGCTTTGCAGACTCCACCCATAGGAATCCTGATACAATTGGACCAGAGTGCATCCTCAGCATCAGGATAGTCAAAGGTTTCCCAGTGCAGCCAAAGGGGGGAAGTCCAGCACAGTGACCACTGCCCACATGTGGCTACTCTCTGCTAGCATTGTGGTGAGCCCAGATCAAGATGTGCTAAAGTGTGAAATACCCACCTGATTGCAAAAACTAGCATGAAATAAAGCATGTGGACTAACTTGTCCATAACGTATATATATATTGAGCACATGGTGAAATGATGATATTTTTGATATGTTGAATAAAATATTATTAAAAACTAAGTTTCCCTATTTATTTGTACTTTTTTTAAAATGCAGTTGTTTAAAAACCACATGGCCTCTATACCTTCCTACTAGCTGGAGCTGCTACCATACTCCCAGAGTGACCCCATCCTGCTCATGGTTTTTCCCACTCATGTACTGATAACCCTTGGATAGTGTTTCTCCAGCACCTATTTCTGTTTTGAATCCCAGGTTCATGTTCCCAAAACAAACATAACATCTTCACAAAATCAGTTCTTTTTCCTACTCCAGTTGTCTGTGTAGCATTTGTGAACATCTACTGGTTCAGAAATAAAAGCTTTCAATTCCCTCCACTTCTCCAAACCATAGGGACTAACTCCTTCCCATTTTCATTCCTAAGTCTCCCCCACTGCTTTATGTTCACAAGATCTCTATCCCCACCTTCTTTTAATAGCCTCCCTATCTCCCCTGTAATCTATTGCAGAGGAATGCAGATCTCCTCTGCTTAAAAATCCTTTCCTCTCTGCTCCGAGTGGCCTTGAGGATAAGTGGAAAAGTCCTAACTTGTCTATCAGGCCAGGACAGGATGCTGCCCTATCTCTCCCAGTCCCTACCTGGGAACTGCACATGTCCCTCCAGCTGATGGAACTGCCCAGGCTTGCTTGTGGCTGAGGATCTTTGCCAGACTGTGCTCCCTGCATCTGCATGATTTCCTAATTCGGGACTCCCAGGTTTCTCCCTGTGAAGGCTTCCCCAACCCAGCAACCCTTCGGTCTGCATGGGTCCCCTCTTTCATGCTCTAATAGCTGCCTCTGTCCCCTTCCATCACCTACCTCAAGGCCCAGCATTATTACTGTCTTGTTGCTTTGTCTGCTTTTCTCATCAGACCATGAGTCTGGAGAAGGCAGGACCATTCCTGACCTGTCTGTCTCCCTAGTGCCCCACCCAGTGCCAGATACATAGTAATAGCAACCAACAAAATGCTAAAATAACAGCAGTAATAACAGGAGTAATTACCACATGTCAGAAACTGCACTCTGCTTCACAGGTATTGCCTGTTAATATAAACTTTATAAACATTTCCTAAAATAATAACATTAAAGCATGTGCCCAGACTGTGCTAAATATCATGCAATACACTAAGGAGCATGTTCTCTCATCTAAAGGAATTGGAAATAACATCAATAACAGTAGTAGTTTACAAACAATATTACCACCCAAAGGAAGACACCATTCAAAAGACTTCAAATTTATTAAAGAAAGTGTTGCTCTTGGCATCTAAAAATAAAAACATATAAACAGGGGTTCTAATTATTATGAACAGTTGAGAAATCACAAGTAAGAAAAGGATGCAAACTATTCAGTGAAACCAAAACTTTCCATATAGTATGGCTTCATTCACCAAAATGCTGAATTGGCATATGGGACATTCCACCCAATCTCACATGATCCATGCTGACTTATCAATTCAAAAAATTACATAGGACTGGGGTTGTGGCTCAGTGGTTAGAACGCTTGCCTAGTACCTGTGAGGTGCTGGGTTTGATCCTCAGCACCACATATAAATAAAGTAAGGGTATTGTGTCCAATTACAACTAAAATATTTCAAAAAATATGTAATATTTATAATATGGAATGTGTGCAAGTCAGCTTTTCATATTTATGTCATATGAGTATAGACACATACACACAGAGTTACAGCAAATATACACACATCCCTACACATGTATACACACTCAGCTATGGGTATATATGTGAAAATAAACAGGAAATATAAAATAAACTCATGAGATGCTAAGACAACAAAGCCAAGCTAAGAAGCCCAGCCCATTAGAATGCCAGGATAGGAAGGAATCAGCATGGATCATTGTAACCTCATGCCCCTTCTTTGCAGGTAATAAGATTTGAAGAGAACATGTGGGAGGTAAAATGTACAGAAGACAGAAAGAAGGGCTTTCCAGACAAAGGAAACAGCATAAACAAAATCCAGGAAGAGGCCACAAGTGTATTCAGGAAACATGCTTATCTGTTAAGCTTACTTCTTACCCAAGTCCTTAAAAACAACAAAGGGCTGGTTTCCTCATTTCTTCTGATTCTTGTCTGGGCTCCTGTGTCACCTGTGAAAGAATGTGCCCCATGAGTGCAAGTCCTGCCCAAGGCTACAACTCCCTGATGTGCCAAGTTTGAGAGTTGCCTGACAGAGGAGGAGAGGTGGCAAAATAGAAATTGAATGACAAACTTGTGGTACTCATACCAACCTTCCTTCTGGACAGGAGAGGTTCATGTATGTTCAAGCTGACTTTCTGAACCACATCTTCTTGTTCCCCTTTGTCATGTTTTAGATATATGATGTCCCCCAAAAGCTCATGTGTAAGTCAAAAGGGTTTAGAGATGAAATAATTGAGCTATGAAAGCCTTAACCTAATCAGTGTGTTAATCCACTGACAGGGACTAACTTGATGATAACTGAAGGCAGATAGGGTGTGGCTGGAGGTGGGTCACTAGGGACCTGTCTTTGGGGTTTATATTTTGTCTTTGTTGAGCAGAGCTTTCTTTCTCTGCTTCCTGGTGCTATGTTCCCAGCTGCTTTCCTCCATCATACTTCCACCATGATGTTTTCTGCCTTATCTCAGGCCCTGAGGAATGAGGTTGGCTGTCTATGGACTGAGACCTCTGAAACCATGAGCCCCCAAATAAACCTTTTTCTCTTTTAATTGTTCTTGTTAGGTCTTTTGGTCATAGCAACAGCCAAAAAGCTGACTAAAACACTCTTCCTCTCTCAGAAGGGTGACACTGCAGAGTCAGGAAGTCAGCAAAGTTAGTGGCTGGTGCCCTGGAGTCTGTGAGTTGGGACACCTTCGCTGAGCTGAGCAACCAGAAATTTCTGTGTTCGGGGGCTGCAGCAGCACAGGATGAGGCATGAGACCTAGGCTTCACGGTAGCCTTGGAGAGGCCATGCTCACTCTCTAAGGATAAATAGGAGTGAACCAGGCAGAGCGGGGAGGACCTAGGCAAAGAGAAAAGCATGCAGGAAGGCCAGGAGATGGGGAAGCCCTGACCATGGATATGGGTGGACCTCAATTTGTGACCTCACTATGGGGTGAAGAGAGACCTGGGAATATTATAGATGGCCTTCTATGGCAAGCAAAGGAGACTGGAAGTTGGACTGAGACAGTGAGGGGCTTATAGGATTTTAGGACAGTATATAACATCATCAGAGTTGTATTTTAGAAAGATTAATCTGGTAACAGGGTAAAAAATAAAATTGAGTTTGATACAGACTGAGTGTGCCTACCCCACCTCACATCCCACCCAAATTTATCTGTTGGAATCCTGAACCCCCTGTGACAGATTTAGGAAGTGGGGCTTTTAGGAGCTAGCTAGGTCATGAGGATAGAGTCCTCAAGAATGGGAATAGTGCCCTACAAAAGGGAGCTCTCTTACCCTCTTTTGCCCATGTGAAGACACTCCAAGAGGATGTTATTCATGCCAGAATCCTCAACACTTTTTTTTTCTCATCCCCTTGGCCAATTCATCACCAATTCCTGTTGATTTCACTGTCTAGAGGTTTCTCCAAACCATTTACACTTCCCCACTTTTTACCAATGCTGTCTTCAACTCGCCACCTTTGATTGCCTGAACTGAGGCAAAAGCCTCTGCACAGATATGCTTCCACTCTTGATCCCTTTATTTGGTTCATTACTCATGGCCAGAGCTACCATTTAAAATACAAGTTTGATTGTTTTAGATTTCTGCTTAAAACTGAATATCCAAATAGATTCCAGTTTCTGATTGGATACATTTCCAAATCCCAAGCACGGACTCGAGGCCCCCAGGATCTGGCCTCTTTCCCTCTCTGTAGGAGCCCTAATTAAGGAGATAGCTAAGATTGCGGTTAGCTGTGAGCCATAAAGATGTTCAAGCATTACCACCTTCCATGGTCTCGCGAGACTTGGCCCAGGACATTGCGGATCGGGTGGGCGCCATTGTGTGGTGGTTGCAGGAGTGTGGTTGGTATTGGAGTTGTTGTTGGAGCCGGAGAGAGAAGCTAGCAGAATAAAGAGCCTGTTCATTTCCAGTCTGCCTCTGAACTTATTCCCGCGGCGCCGTTGCTCCAAGCAGCAATCGCTTCAGGCAGCGACACCTCTCTCCAGTCTCATTTTGATTCATGCTTCACTCCAATCCCCTTAAAGCTTCAGTCTTGCTGCCTTTATTTCAATGCTTAGATTACACCAGTTCTTTCTAGCTTCAGGGTCTTTGCCCACACTTTGGATAAAATGTTCTTTTTCTCCATCCCAACCAATGCCCCCTCCCCCAGCCTGATTATTTCTTCTTTATCTTTTAAGTTCCAGCATGAATGTCATCTTGTCAAGAAACCTTCCATGCTTACCCTACCGAGGTTAGCTCTGCTAATTATGTACTCCCCAAACCCCTGCATCAGCTGAAGATGTCTTTTATCTAATTTGCACAAAGGTGCAGTAGGGGCTGGTGGTTGACTCAATTCACATCTCATAGGCAGGGGTACTTGGTGATTTCAGTGATGCCCAAAGACAACTAGCTAGTAGAAGAACCAAGAAAGGGCCCACTGTTGGAGTCCGTTGATCTGCTATGGAGCAACTCAACAGTTAACTGAGAGGGTAAACAGAAAAGAGGATCTAAATACACAGTGAGCTCTGAGATGGCAATTAAGGACATCTGATGGAATTTTTAAGTGGTTCCTATCTGACTTTAAGATGTCTCTCTGAGGTCCACAAGGGGCAAACGGCGCCTTAGAACACGAAATCTTGCTATTTAACATTCCTAACAATCTCTGCGTTAACCCCTCAGTAGCATTCAGATATTGTGTCATCTGCTGCAAAATTAAAATTAGAATCAATACAATGATTACTCAGTATGCAAAACAATTCAAGTCTCCATTTCAGCATGAAGTTTCATTTAAACTGCAGAAATAAAAAAAGAAAAGACAGCCCTTTGTTCTCTTCATTTCACAATCCTGCAAATGGCCTCTTAGCTAAAATAGCTCCTCTAATCTTTAAGTTTTAATTAGCTGCCCACAATTCATAAAATATCAGGAATTAAAATGCTGATACCTCATTCTCCTGAGAAACGACACACAATTAACCTCTTTTTTCTGGTCAAAGGCAGAAATTGAGAAAGGGTAATGACAAAATTAATCTATTCTGGTGGCAAGGCCTGCCACAGGGCTGGGAACAGCATCCGACCCTGCGTCAAAGGGGAAGGCGATCACTGGCGTGCAGAGACGCTGAACCTCAGCTGTGCCTTTTGTATTCACAGCCAGCTATATCACAAAAACTGGGCCCAGATAGCTTATGAAAATGTTAAATGATTCCCTGGAACAATCAACCTAATCTATCTTTTCTTCCCCCTCTGAAAACAAGTTTGTACGTAGGCTTTGAATAGAGTCAGAAGACCTGACTTTCTGCTGAGGTGGTAAAGATATTCCAACACAGGTTCTCAATGAAGACCCAAGCAGACCTGGGTAATGGTTAGGATAGGGGCAGTGCGCCCATCTGCCTGGTCTCAAACCCTGATAGACAACTACTAGTTGTGTGACCTAGGGCAAGTTGTTTAACTTCTCTGAGTTTATGGACTTCTAAAACAGGGACAAACACCTGTGTTGTGAGGATGAAGCAGTGAATGCTGGTGTTTTGCCTGGCTTTGTACCTAGCATTTCGTGAGGGCTTGTTAAAGTTAGCTACTGTGGTGGTTTGAATGTATGGCCCAAATCCATGTGTTGCAAACTGAATCTCCAATGCAGCAGAGTAAGGAGGTGGGGCCTGATGGGAGGTGTTTAGGTCATGAAGGCTCCATCCTCATGAGCCTCAATAGGGCTTAAGGCTGCAAGTTCAACATCTTGGCTCTCAATGTCTCTTTGCCTTTCTATCATGTGATGCCCTTCATTGCAGGATGATGTGGTAAGAAGGCCCTTGCCAGAGACGAGAACCCCTGTCTTGGATTTCCAGCATCCAAAACCATGAGCCCCAAATTTCCATTCATTATAAATTACCCAATCTTAGGTTTTGTTATAGCAGTTTAAAAATGGACAAAAACAGCTACTATTATTATCAATAGAGGAACCCAAATATCTTTAATGAGTTCAAAGAGAGAAAAAAATACTATTTCATGTTTTAAAAAACCCTTTGGTAATTATAATTGCTTTTTTTTTTTTTTGGTCAGGAGAAAGGTCATTGAGATGTCATTCACATACCATACGATTCACTCAAAGTGTACACTTCGATGATTTTTAGTATACTCAAGAATTGTGCCACAAGCACCACATCAAGTTTAGAATATTTTCATTACTGCAAAAAGAAACTGTACCCATTAGCTATCATTTCCCAATCCCTCTATTCCTCCAGCCCTAAGCAACTACTAATCTACTTTCTGTCTCTGTAGATTTACCTGTTGTGGGCATTCAGATAAATGGAACCATATAACTTGTGGGGTTTTGTGACTGGCTTCTTTCACTTAGCCAATGTCTTCAAGCATGCATGTTACACATGTATCAGGACTTCATTCCTTTTTATGGCTGAATAATATTTTCTTGTTTAGAAATACTACATTTTACCTCTCCACAGCTTTTCTTTTTTGATAGAATAATTTTAAATCCAAAGCTAAGTAGTAAAAGAGTAATAACATGTGGTACAAATCGTCATATGTTTGGAACTGTTTTCTTTGAACATGAGTGATTTCATATGCAGTTCACAACAATCTTAAGTTGCAGGTATTTTACATTTTAAAGATGATGCCAGAAAAGTTAGGAGTCAGTAAAAATTGCATAGCTATGTGGTTTCCTGTAGACCTGGGACTCAAACTTGGACCTTCTGAGTTGAGTCCCTGTGTTTGCTACAGTGACCATCACACTGTCCACAGGTTGAGTGTAGACATCCACAGATTTGGGATGTGCTTTTTGTGTCTGGAGGAAGCTGAGAGTAGATAAGAGCTTCATGACCTCCATTTGCCTGCAAAATGAGGTTACCAGGAACTATGTAGCATGAGGAAGGGGACCCTGATTTTCCAACCTTAAAGTGAATGTATCACAACTTTTACTGGGGATAACTTATTTCTTGGAAAAGCAAAAAGCATTCCTTTGTTAAATCTTCCATCTTCGTATCCTCCTGGCTAAATCCCTGTGTGAGGTTTGATAACTATGCCATTTCTACGCAGCACAATTGATCAGACAGACTTTTCCCTGGCTAATGGGGGAGAAAGAGTTCCTTCTGCATTTGAATCCCTTGTTGAGCCCCCAACACTTGGCTGCAAACGTGTACAGCAGTGTGCTCCCTCCTATGACTTCAATGTCCTTGTGCCCTTATCTGAGGAGAAATGACCCAAAATTATTATACTTTCCAGTTTTTACCAATTTGCATTATCTTCCAAGCTTAAAGCAAAATAATTTGCTAACAGTAACCATTCGTGTGCCCAACTCTAGGGTGTAAGGCATACAGATAAAACCTGGAAGCCACATTGGGAGTAGGAGAAGAAGAGGGCAAAAGGATCCTGTATTCCTTTGTGGATTTAAATTCAGCAAGACGAGTTAACACTCCCCTCTTTATATCAGGACAAGACAAGTCCTTCCAGACTGCTCCATACAGGAAAGACCCTCTGCTGCTAAACTCAAACCCACTGGGACCAGGATTCGGAAGGTTGGCATCTGTAACAAGAATTCCCGGTGGAATTCCACTTCTCTCAGAACCCAGCACCAGTCTCCATGGGCTGTGGTGCCTTGTGAGTGTCTGAATAGTCAGAGCCTTGCCTCAGGCACGACAGGGATGCCAGGCAGTCAGCTGTGTGCGCTGCCTGCTGTCTGCTCAGGATGGGGAGGTTGTGTGCCACGGAGAATCCTGAGCGAGGCCAGCCTTTGGCCATCACCACTGGCCTGTCGGCTCTTAGCAGTGTGAGGGAAGCCCAGGCCCTCACTTTGCCACTAGCCTTGGTACCCTTCCAGCAGGTGGGCTCAGAGTCCCATGCGAGGAGGTGACAGTGTTTGAGCAGAGCCTGTGTTAAGGTGCTGGCTGCTTTGTGACTCTGCTTTAGTGAAAAAAGAAATTTGTTGCATTTAGAGCTCATGTGCGACTCACTTGCTTTCTTCCCCTAGACATAATAGGATCCTCTCTTGGTCCAGTCACAGGGGCTATTTCCAGAAAATGCCAGAACTGTGGCAGGGCCCATGAGATCAAGCAGAAAATGAAGCAAGCCTGGCAGAACAGACCTGTGAAACACCCGCAGGCCGGAGAGTGTGGCATGCTTTCTGGTTGCTGACATTCTTAGTAAAGAGTTAGGTCAAAAGCTAGAAAACTCTTGAGTTATTCCCAGTACCATGACCCCATCTACACTCTCATGGGCATGGTATACTTTGCACAAGTAGTAATAATACATTGTATTTTAAATGGCATAGCCCGGCCTCGGTTGCCATCTTTAAGGGAAAATATCTCCTGCCACCATCCAGAGGTCTTCAGTGGGTGTGCTTGGAACGTTTCCTTTGAAGAGTATAACTAAAGTCAACCCAGCTCCTCATCAAGCATCCCAAAGAGAATGGAAATAGCCAAATCCCCGACTCAATGAAAGAGTTGGCTGTGCTTCCAAAATGGTCTCAAGAACCAGCTCAGAAGCCAGGAAACAATCCAGAAGTTCCAGATTTAGAAAAAACAGCCCTCTGCTTAAGGTCCTGCGAACAAAGGATTTGCTCAGAAACATGGCAGAAACCAGGGGCCAAGGGTAGTAGACACAGTCTTAAGATCCGGGGTTGACAGATCCAAAGATTCCATGTGTCTCACAGCCTGGGCCTGGTTGTTTAGCATTGACATTGGGCAGAACAGTGTTCTGGGAGCTGCTGAGGCCTGTGGTGTCCAGCAGCTGCTCTTCAAAGGAGACCTCCCAAGAACACCTGCTGGAGACCAACACCTGCATACCTAGCACTCCTCAAGAATAATTGAATTAATAATTGGTGGATTAAGTAAAATGTTTCTATGTACATGTTTCTATTTGTGTTGGGTTGTTTGGTTGCTTTATATTTCTCTGAACACAAAACTTTCATTTAGTTCTTAATCTCTCAGTTACATCTGAAAGCTTTTCAAAACACTATTTAGAAAGTTCTTTGAACCTTACTTTTAAAAATAGCAGTCAGAACATCTTAAGTAACTTGAAAAATGGAGAGAATTCTGTTGTGTCATTAAGGCATTAATTGACTGTCAACCATATAACATATGGCTATGATCCTGGTTTGCAGGTTTACAACCTAAATTACCTTGGGTTAGTGCCCTGGGAGATCATGGTCCCCAAAATGCCTGAACTTGTCTTCTGATAGACCAAGACAATCCCATGATCTTGAGACTCAAGTTGAGCTCTTCAGTTATAAAAACTCCCTCTTTGTTACTACAGCATGCACAATGAAGTATTCCTTGCTGAGGCCAAAAGCACCTCTAGGGAGATGTAACATTTGGTCAATGAGAAAGACAGCACACATCCAAAATGGTATGTAAAACATGGGACAGGATCACAGGCCAAGTGCATAGTGGACAGCGATCACTCAGGATGTCAAGGTGGGGAGGAATCAATATTAGCTTCAACTATAGTAAAGGTTTCATGAGGAGACAAAACTTGAAAGAACTGAAAGATGAGTATGAATCAAGATACAAGAAAATAAGATGTGGAATAAATGGGCATCTGCTTGTATTATTTTATGAGCATTTGACCAACTTGAGGTAAGAAGATTCTTAAAAAAGAAGCGTTTCTATATTCCTGCACAGGCCATCGCTGAGCCAACAGAACTGATCAGCCCTTCCTTTTGTACAAGAAATAACCAAATTTTCCTGAATGAATTTTTCCTGGAAAAATAGATCAGAATATTAAAATTTAAATACAGCATATGGATTTAATATTAAATTCCTTCACAACTGCATTTTTAGAATTTAATTCAAACAGTTGCTATTGGTTGAGATTACAGATTAATACAAAATATGGTTAAAAAGCTAAGCTCAGGTTTAAAATAGGTGGGGAGAGGAGAAAAAAAGAAAGTAGATGTTGTTAGTGTGAAAAGAATGAACATCATTAGAAAAAAGCTTTACAACAGTGTGCATAGTAAAGATGGTGTTTGTGTAAAATGATATACACATATGAACGTATGCACATATACATACAAAAATTATAGACAACACATCAGAAACAACAAAGGTTGTTTCTCCATAAGAGAACTTAGGCACAGAGCTAAAAGGGACACCATTTTTGTTTTGGTTTTGGTTTTGGTTTTGGTTTTTTTCTTTTTATACCCTCTTTTCCAATTGAATTGCTCACCATATACTTTAAATAATAATTCTAAAAAAAGAAATGTAAAATGACCATTTTGACAATACTAATTCTGCCTTTCCAAGAACATGGTAGTTCTTCCCAGCTTTTAAGGTTCAATTGCTTTCTTCAGTGTTCTATAATTTTCAACATAGCAGTCTTTCACCACCTTGGTTAGATTTATTCACAAGTGGATTTTTTTTAAAATATTTTTTCTAGTTACAGGTGGACATGATATCTTTATTTATTTATTTTTATGTGGTGCTGAGGATCAACCCAGTGCCTCACATATGAGGCAGGAGATCTACCACTGAGCTATAGCCCCAGCCCACACAATTGGATTTTGTTATTGTTGTTGTTGTTGTTGTTGTTGAGGCTATTGTGAATGAAATTGTTTTTTGGCAGATTCATTATTGGAATACAGGAACATTATTGGTTTTCGTATGTTGATCTCGTGTGCTGCTACTTTGCTGATTTTATTATCAATTCTAGAAGTATTTTGGTGGAGTATTTTAGGTCTTCTGAGAATAGAATCATTTCATCAGCAAACAGAGATAGTTATAAGAGATTCAATGCTACCTCCATCAAAATACCAATGACCATCTTCATGGAACTAGAAAAAGCAATCCTAAAATTTATATGGAAGAATAAAAGACCCAAAATAGCCAAAACAATACTGAGCAAGAAGAGTGATACAAGAGGCATCACAATGCCTGATCTCAAATTATACTGCAGAGCTATAGTAACAAAAACAGCATGGTAAAGGCATCAAAACAGACAGGAAGACCAATGGAATAGAATAGAAGACACAGAGACAAACCCACATAGATATAGTCATCTGATCCTCCACAAAGGTGCCAAAAACACATTGGAGAAAAGATAGCATGTTTAACAAATAGTGCTAGAAAAACTGGGATATCCACATGCACAAAATGAAATTAGACCCCTAATCTCTGACCCTGTGCAAAAATCAACTCAAAGTGGATGAAAGACCTAGAAATTAGACAAGAAACACTGCATTTACTAGAAGAAAACATAGGGTCAACAGTCCAACATATTGGTGCAGGCACCTACTTCTTTAATAAGACTCCAAAAACCCAAGAAATAAAACCAAAAAACAAATGGGATGGCTTCTAATTAAAAAGCTTCTGCACAGAAAAAAAAAAAAAAAATTAAGAGCGTAATGAGAGAGCCTACAGAATGGGAGAAAATCATCGCCCTTTGCTCCTCTGACAGGAGGTTACTTAGCAGAATATATAGAGAACTAAAAAAATTAACAACAAAAACAAACCCCCAAATGACCCAATCAACAAAGGGGCAAATGAATTAAAAAGACACTTCTCAAAAGAAGAAACATAAATGGCCAACAAATATATGAAAAAATGCTCAACTTCCTTAGCAATCACGGAAATGTAAATCAAAACTACACTGAGATTTCATCTCACTCTAGTTAGACTAGCAATCATAAAAATACAAATAATAAGCCAGGCATGGTGGTGCACATCTGTAATCCCAGCAACTTGGGAGGCTAAGACAAGAGAATGGCAAGTTCAAGGCAACCCTCAGCAACTTAGTGAGACCCAGTCTCAAAATTAAAAAAAAAAAAAAGAAAAGAAAAAAAGAACTGCAGATATAGCTCAGTGGTAAAGTACCTCTAGGTTAAATCCCCAGTACCAAACTAATAATAATAATAATAAATGCTGGTAAGGATGTGGGGGGAAAGGTACACTTACATCTTGTTGGTGGGAGTAGAAATTACAACCACTGTGGAAAGCAATATGGAGAGTCTTCAAAAGACTAGGAATGGATCCACCATATGACCCAACTACCACACTCCTTGGTATTTAACCAAAAAAACTAAAATCGCATACTATAGTGATACATGCATACCAATGTTTATAGCAGCACAATTCACAATAGCCAAGTTATGGAACCAGGCTAGGTGTCCATCAATAGACAATGGGATAAGAAAATGGGTATATATACACACAATGAAATTTTATTCAGGATAAAGAAGAATGAAATTATGCCATTTACTGGATGGAACTAGAAAATGTCCTGCTGAGGGAAATAAGCCAGACACAGAAAGCCAAGAGTTGAATGTTTCCTCTCATATGTGGAAGCTACAGAAATAAAGAATTTAATAGCTGGGTGGGGGTGGGGCAAGTAGGACCTCATGAAAATAGAAGAGAGGTCATCCTGGAGGAAGGGAATTCAGGGGGAAGGAGGAGGTATGGCAAAGGGGAGAAACAACAGAGTGACATTAACCAAACTATGCCATGTGCAGGTATGACATATCACAATGAATTCCACTTCTAAGTATAACTATAATGCACCAATAAATTAAAATAAATAAAAATATACACCTTAAATATCTATAATTTTTATTTGTCAATTATCTTAATGAAGCTGGGAGAAAAAGTCATACAAAGGAATATAAATATAGAAATTATGTTGGAGAACCTTATGTTGGAGAAAAATAGAATAATGATTGGGACCTATTTTTAATCAAAAAAGTTTAAAAAATAGCATACACATATGATGTGCTTATTGTATAATAATAAATACATTTAAAAATACAGGAAATATATGCAAATACTCTAAAGTTATAGCAGTGTTTTCCTCTGAGTTGTGGGTAATAATTTTTTCTTACTTTTTATTCTTTGTACTTCATATGTTATCTAAGATAAAAATATGTATTTTACAAAAAGAATTATTAATATGCATAGTGTGTATGCATATGTAAATATATGACTGTTTAATTAATGCCTTGTAGGTATTTATCCAGAATAAATTACCGGAGGTACAGAAAATTATCTGGCTTTACTGATTTTTTATGATGAGATTATTCATAATAACCAAAATTTGAATATATACTTAATCTAGAAATTTGTTACAAAATTATTTGTAGTACATATTTTATGGAATGCTATACATCCATTAAAAAATTATATTCTTCTATAATTTCTTGGCTTTGGAAAAATCCTGAAAAACAATAAGTGAGAATAACAAATTTAAAAATTGCAAAAATTTAAAATAAGTTTTTGAATTTTCAATGTTTAAATGTGAGACTAGACTCTCTGGATTGGGAAAGAAAGATGAAAGAAGATAGACTGGGCGGAAGAAATGGAGAAAGCGTGAAGTGGCTGCTCTGCTCTGCGTACCAAGGGTTGTAGAAAAGAACCCTCTGTTTACATGGCCCTAGGGTGGGAAAGACACTTGCCCTGGGACTGGGCTGAGGAGCAGAGTCAACAACACACAATATTTGTGAAAAGCAGAAATGTCATGGGGAGGATTCAAATTTCAAAGAGAACCACAGAACCATGGAGGATGGGGCTCTGCCTATCTTGTATAGAGCCATTGAAGCTAAAGAGAGCCCAGAGGCAGGGCTCTGGATTTTAGGAAACTCCCACGGCTGGCTTCATTTGTCTTCACATGGTAAATGTCCACACTTGAATCAATTCAATGGAGTCCTGTTTGACCATCAATTTTCCCTCCAAGTAATCATAACTGATAACACGAAAGAGACTAGCAACAGATATGCCTCCCCTTTACTATGAAACAACATGCATTACTACATACGCACTTTGAACATTGCCAGGTCTCCAAAGCTACCAAGAATTCTCAAGGCTATTTTCCCTCCCTCCTTTGCTTTTGACTCAGGGTCTCCCTGTTTGCTCAGGGTCTCACCAAATTGCTGAGCTGGCCTTGAATTTGTGATCCTCCTGCCTCAGCCTCCTGAGTCACTGGGATTACAGGTAGGAGCCACTGTGCCTGGCAGCAGTCTATCTTTAAATGCCTACCTCTCTTCACTCAAGGTCACCATCTATTATGAGATGGGACTATCTTTTTTAAAAATTTAAATCTGAACTCTCACACATACTGCTTCCTGCCTCATGCATTCAATTCCACTAGGTTCCATTTGCCTGAAACTCAATTGAAGACCCCGATTTTTACTTTTCTACCACTGAGGCCATCTTTAAGTAGATATTTGGTGTTGAGACCAACTCTGAGAAGTGCACTTAGCAGAGCAAAAAATAACTCAGTTGCATGCAAGTTTAACAAGGGAGTCTAGTCCAGACTTTTGAATGACTAGTTTAAACACACAACAAAAACAAATAGGAACTTCTGAAATAAGCCAAAAAATCAAAACACGCCCACCTCTACACACAGATGAACACTGTTACTATGTTAACAGTGTTTCTGGTGGGAAAACAGCAACTTTGTCACAGCATTTTCTCTACAATGATCATCATTTATCTTCAACACTGATGCAGAATCAATCTCTTTCAGGAAAGACCTGTGGCTTCATTTTTTTTATGGGGATCCTAACAGGTCAGGGGAGATCCTATGGGAGGGTTTCTCTTGGTTAACTTCAGGATGCAAAGTGCTTTTTTGTTTTGCTTTTTGTGCTTTTGTACCTCAACGGGTTGTGTGATTGCGATGTGCACCCTAACTCACCACAGCCCCAGGAAAAGATGTTAGATCTTTCTAGGATTTGGTCATACATTACTAAATACAAGGATAGGTTTTTAGGAATATGTTGTTGCCTGGCATCACAGAGTTGGTATAAATCAACTGAGATGACTATAGCATCACTAAACCACTTTTATATGGGCAGTCCCTCGCTAACCAAAATGTTATTATACAGCATACTTAGTGCTTAGTGCTAAGACACTCAAGATAACAGGATTCATCTCAGTGAGCCTATTTGCAATCTCTGCCCCCGCTGTCCATACACTATGCCATCCTATTACCTTCCTTCCCAAACTATCAGTAGCAACAAACACAAAAGAACCACAAAGATTTTTCAAAAGTTGGCTAGAGGCCCTCTTACACATGTTCAAATCCATTCAATGGCAATTTTCTCCCTTACCCCAAGATAGGCACTTATCCATCAGAAAATTAGATCAAATGTCCTATCACCCCAATCAAGTAGTTCCTGTCTTGATCTAACAACAACAACAACAACAAATCTCTCCCACTTTAATCCAAGTTCATTTATTCTTGCAGCATCTCCCTGAAAATTACCTACTCCTGAAAAATTATTTGAAGACAGTCATCAGTTTACCCTTAGCTTCTTTTTTCTTAGTAAATCTACTTCATGCCCATTTATCATTGTTCTTTATAAATGAATCTCATCTTCCCTAATCATGCTTTTATTTTTTGTTTAACCCTCTTAAGGCTGAGTTAATCAAACCTGAACAAAATGCTCTCCAATGGATCTCACTTAAGCAGTGTATAAAAGAACAATGTCTTCACAGTCATGGCTCATACTTCATTTTAATACATCTCAGAATTATGCTGGCTTTTCACAACAGCACTTGTGTGTAGCATGTTATTTTTAAATTTATATTCAACTCTGCTTCCTACCTGGTAAGGTTATGGATAAGTATAATGGGATTATGTATGGAAAGTTATCAGAATGCCCGGCCTATAGAGAGCACCCCATAAATGGTACCCATCATTATTCTTGATATTTTGGACTTGGGATATATGGGGGGGGGGGGTCGGGGCTTGTTCAAGATATATTGTAAAATATATTTCAGTAGAAAAGAATAGACTACCTCTGAGACCTGCTTTGAGACAACTCCTTATATGAAAATTGAAATTTATGCAACTAATATGACTTGGTACTGGGTTCTAAGGAGCCAGGTCCTTACTCAGAGTATCCTGCATCATTCCTCAGGCTATCAGCTGGCCCTCTCCCAAATATTAAGACTCTAGCAACCAGCACCTGCAAACACACCTCCCAGATCACCAGCTCAGGGCTGGAGTTGTAGCTCAGTGGTAGAGTGCTAAAGGTCCTCTAGATCACCAGCTGGATAAGCGAGCACCCAAAACAAGGTAATCCACCAGTGCCATATATTAAGGAAGATGATGCAGAATTCATATATTCCTGGAAACTTTTTTATTTTTTTTTTTTTAGTTATTGTTGGACCATTTTTTTACATATTTATTTATAGGTGGTGCTGAGAATCAAACCCAGTGCCTCACACATGTTAGGCAAGTGCAGTACCACTGAGCCACAACCCCAGCCCTATTCCTGGAATCTGAGGCAAATCCAAGTGGGAGTTGTATTTCTGGCTAAGTTTTTCATATCAAACGAATCTGATATATGACAAATATTATAGCATGAAGGTAAATGACTCTCTAAACCATGATCCATTTAAAAAAGTAGAACTGTGATCCAAGACTAATAAAAAGGGCATTAATGTATGTACACATTTTTACATGAAGGGCCTCAATGAATTATTAAATGCTCATCTAGTTTTACTGTGTGTAACAATTATAATGACTTCACTATATCATAGCTCTGGCTTAAAATGAATAAAGTACCCAGAATGATGAAGAAGGAAACATTTACTCAGGGATATGCTTGCCTGTTGCCTTAGAAATTCTTTAGGTGAGCCAGATGTCCCAGGTTTCTTTCTAAAAAGCTTTTTTAAATTTCCCTAAATTTAAGGAGGTGCCTCCCCTCTTTAACCCTGGATAAACTAACCAAAGCGAGCCAGTGGAAGCGGTCACTACCTTCCTGCTGACAAACAAGCTGCGCTGAGCATTAACACCTATGAATGTTTAATGACAGTGGTGTTCTTTCCACTGAAAGCTTGTCTTCTCAAAATCAGAGCTGACTCTACACTCCGCCCTTCACAGCTTCCTCAGTTACAAAGCACTATGGCAGAGCTGCATGGTGTCAGTGGGACTCCTGGGGGACATTTGACATTCTGTAACACAGGGTCCTATGAGCACTGGAGGGTTCTTGTTGCATGCACCTGAAGAATGAAACACAGACAACAGAGGGTGAGAATTCAGTAGCAGATCTATAAGAAGCCAGCAAGGAAAGCACCTATAGCATGAAAAGGGTCCCAAAGAGGATAGTTGGTGGCTCTCTGGGGGCTCTCTGGGTTTTTATACTGTTTTGATGAGGAACTAACCTTTCGTTGCAATGTATCTCTTGATTGTTCTCTTTTTCTGACTCAATTGAAAGTATGAAATTTTAAATTCTTATTCCGATGATGGGATGGTCTAATGTGTTTGTTAGAGTTTGTCCTGTACTTTTTCCTTAAAAACAAAAGAATTGCTTGGGTTCAAAACAACTCTCTGGGGTTGACTATTAGGGTAGTCCAGGAAACCTGGGGTAACAACAAAATTTATGGGCATCCAAGAGTGAGCAGGGCCTTCCAGTAAGACAGCCAAAATCAAACAAAAAGACAGGCCTTAGACTAGGTGTTAATCTGGGGTGATGGGATCCCATTCTCCAAGTCCCCATTTCTGCCTATCTCCTGCCTCAGTTCCATAGTTTTTGGTCCTTACTTCTGAGAGTCAACAGTGTTTGATATCTACCAGAGCAGGTCATACCGCAGGGAAAGATAAAAATTATCAAGCCGGGCGCGGTGGCGCACGCCTATAATCCCAGCACTTTGGGAGGCTGAGTCAGGAGGATCGCGAGTTCAAAGCCAGCCTCAGCAATGGCGAGGCACTTAGCAACTCAGTGAGACCCTGTCTCTAATAAAATACAAAAAAGGGCTGGGGATGTGGCCCAGTGGTCTAGTGCCGCTGAGTTCAATCCCCGGTACCAAAAAAAAAAAAAAAAAAAATATCAGATTACATTTTTAGACATTACCTCTTCGCAAAATATGTATTGAGAGACTGTGGCACTATAAAATGCTCACACTATAAAAGAGTCTATAAAAGTAGAACTCTGGCATAATCTGGAGCAGCCTGCTCAGGACACTGTACCATATCTACAAATCTAGCCCTGGAAGTCAGCCTGCTAAGAGTCAAGACTTGCAGGGAGCCATGTTATTACCTTCAACAGTAATTCAGGAGGCTAAACAAAAATTTCTGCAACAATTGGCTCAAAATGGCCAGAAATAGATTAATAACCCACAGCTTTCCTAATTTCTGTTCCCACTTCCAATTTTGGACCAGACAGAGAGAGCCAAATATGCTCCTCTAACCAATCACAGAGGCTGTCCTGCTTCTACTAAGCTGCCTCAGTTGCCCCAGGCCAACAGCTTCCCTTTTATATCTGTGCTCTCCCACTATCCTGCCCACCTTTGAGTCTCTGCCAAATTCAAGTGATGTTGGCAGTTCCCGTGCTATAGCACCCTCTGAATCAGTAGCCTTTGCTTTTCTATTGCTTTGGTTGGTCTTCCTTTATTTTGCCTGTGTGTGCATGTGTGTGATGCTTCCTACCTGCTTTCTGATCATTCATTCCTGTCTGTCACATGGCCTTAAAAAAACCCTTCACATCCATTCTTCCAGTGGAGGCCTGCCTAAACCACCTGCCTTCACTCCTCCTCAGACTTCTAACAACAAAGATTTTCTCCTAAACACCAGTTGGGCTTCTCTACCAGACCTCAACCTACCCACTCTCAGAACAAATGATTTTGTCTGCCACCTTCCTTCTACATGAAAAGACTGAAACAAACACTAATGTAGTTTCTAACAGCTCAAGGCCAAATCCCTAGGATGACCCTAACCCCTTAGAGTGCCAGGAAACCCACGACTACTGGGAGGAAAAAAAAATTTGATCCAACATCCGAACTAGGCCCCAGATCATTTTCTCAGAGCTTTAACTAAAAACGGCTTACAATTGTGAATCCTTCCTCTGTCCCTTTGAGATGTTTATATATCCACACTACTCAGAGAATGTCTTTCTCAAGGACTTGAAAGCCATTCCTTTGAAATGTATCCTCCACAAGGATAGGGCCTGTGTCTCTCAGTCTCTGTGGGAGGATTGAATCCTAACCTCAATAATTACCATCTAACAGACACAGCTGGCCTAATCAGCATTTACAGTGACCAATCCTTTGAAATTTTTCACTTCCCTGATTGTCTAAGCTTCCCCTAGTCCTTCCGCCTAATCCTTCATTCTCTCTTTTAAAAGGCATGGTCACCTCTGTACAAATGAAGTTCAGTTCACACCAGACCTCTTCTTTACTGCAATTATTATTACTTATGTAATTATTATTATTATTACTGATTAAAATCTGTCCTTATAGATTAACTAGTGTCTGGCTTTGTTCATCTTTGACAAAATCAGGCGCATGCCTCCAGCCTTTCCCCACAACACCAGTAGCTAGTGCCTGCTCTTACTTAATCTCCCAGCCAGGGTGCTTAGGCCTATTTGGTTGTCTGAAAGGAACAGTCCCTCTCACCCTCAGCTCCCACATAGTTAGACCCCTGGTAGCCAGTTGCATTGCAGTTACGTTTTTCCATATTTAAGAAATCTTTCTCTATGTGAGGACCTAGTCAGAACCCTCTCGGATTAACCAAGGGCTTATAGTCCTCTTGTACAACTACCCACAAGTTAAAGCACACAGATGTAAGAGCCTTAAGGAGGAGGTAGCTAAAATGGCAGCTGGCTGAGAGCCAAAGAGGAGACGTTTAATTGTTTTCTCCTGACCTTAATGTAATCTACTAAGAATCTTTCTGTGCCCGTGAATACTGTGTGACGCACCTGTAAGTTGAGCTTGTGACACGTGTATACTTGTTAAGGTGAAGAGTATTTAACCAGGTAGGGCTAGCGAGAGTGTTGGTTGGAGTTGGAGAGAGAATACAGAAGAGAAAGCAGAGAAGAAGCAAGAATAAAGAACCTACTCATTTCCAGTCTGCCTCCGATTTCTTTCCCATGGTATCCTTGCTGCAGGTGGCAATAGCTGCAGGCGGCCAACACACACACAGGACTTAACTTCCCATTCCTACAACTAATCACATATGGTATCATTCAGGAGGTAGCAGATGTTAAGATGCCAGAAGTGTATTATGTTCTGTTATGGTTTGGATCTAAGAATGTTCCCCCAAGAAGCTCATATGTTAGTCAATGCAGCAATGTTCAGAGGTAAAAAGATTGAATCATGAGAGCTGTAATCTCACCAGTGGATTAATCAATTTGATGGATTAATCATTGAAATACATTACTGTATGGTAACTATAGGCAGGTGAAGCAGGGTTGCAGGATGTAGACCACTGGGGGTTTTGCACTTGGGGACTAATCTTGTCCCCAATTACTCACACACTTTCACTGCTTCCTGGCTATGATGAGGTGAACAGCTTTCCTCTGCCACACCCTTCTGCCATGATGTTTCCAACCATGGATGGAACCTCTGAAACCATTAGTCAAAATAAACATTTCCTCTTCTAAGTTGTTCTTGTCACAGCACAAAAAACTGATTAACACATGTTTAATCCTTGCAATTCCAGAGTGGCTCTTATATATACAATGAGGATAATGACAGCTACTGCCTGGGCTAGTAGTAACAAGCAAATAATGCCCAGCACATAGTTGGAGGTCGTGGCCAGTTAGTGAAGGAATGAATGGCAGAGAGCACATGGTACTTCCTAAATCTTTCAAAACGGCAAAACAGAAAATAAGCAAGGTCCAATGCATAAATCCCATAAGTGACTATCTTTCACCTGCATCTGCTGACCCAACACCCACTAACCTGACTAGTTCATTTTCTAGTGATTCCAATAGATTGAAATTTCCTCTTCCTTTAATTCAAACTTATATCCTGCAATTTCTGCCCCTGGATCCTGGCTCAGTTCCCGGGGTCATACAACATAAAATCAGGACCACGTTACCATTTTCTTTACTTCTCAACATCTGTTTTGGCCGTAGGGTGGGCTCCTATTGGATAGCTGGGGAAGTTGATGCCCTCATGTACCTACTGGCTTACCACATAATGATAAAGGTAAAACACTCAGAAAAAGCATGCATCCAGGTTTTATTTCACACTTGTAGCACAAAGGACAGCAAACAGAAATGCCAGTATAAAAAGGAAAGTGTGGATCAGTGGATCTCAAGCTTGAGCTACGTGAAATCCTCCTAGTGAATTGGTTTGAGCACCTAATGTTGGGCACAGTTTTAGTGTGCCTGGTACAGGGCCCAGATTTTACATTTCTAACTAGTTCCCAGGCGATGCTGCTGCTGCTGGTCTGGGTACCACACTTTGCAGAACCACCGGTCTAGACTCTTAGTTTAAAAGGTTAGGGGCTGTAGAGCTGCACTCTTCTACCATTGGACAAGTAAACGTGGTTAGGCCACCAAAGCCAGAGCTCCTGGCCCTCTAGCCAGAATCGGGTTCCCTTCCTGGGCAATGCCAGGTGGGGCCATTTGAGTGCGCCGGAGGGTTTTGCTGTTTCTTCAAAGAGAACGGAAGAAATTTGGGACGAAGTTGTCTGGCTCGCCCCAGCGGACAGCGGAGACGTATGCTGACGGACCTCCCTTTCTCGCACCAGCCAGCCAGCCCCGACGACCCACGCGTGTGCGCGAGGCGGGGGCAGGGCGAGCCACGACCTTCCAGTCTCCCGGGCGCAGAAGGCGCCGCCCAATCTGGGCCGGGGCTCCCCACAGCGCACGCGCGCCAGTGCCTCGGACGCGAGGAGGGGCCCGGAAGTGGCTGTGCAGTGGGGCTGCTGTTTCTCCTGGCTGAGAACTACAGGGTCTTTCTCCCCCGCCCTCTCTTCCCGAGATTTTAGTAGGCTGGAACGACTACACCAGGATACTCTGGTCTTTATGAAATTTGAGTCGTTCAGATTAAAACCAAAAACCTAACTGCCGAAACCCGGGATCGAACCAGGGACCTTTAGATCTTCAGTCTAACGCTCTCCCAACTGAGCTATTTCGGCGCCCCTTGTGTAGTTCTTTGGCTAAGCTATTACTGAGCACTCCACGTCCAATTGTCACACTTGCTTTTTCTAATAGGCACTTACAAAGTTCCGCGATTTCTTTGTCCTGCTCAACGGTAACCGTTCTTCCGCCCGCCGTTCCCCGGCCACGATGAGACGCACTGCCTCCGGGCCCGCAGCCACAGCAAGGGCCGCGAAGGCGGCGGCGCGGCGGGTTCGTGGGGGTCCGAAGCTGGGGGTCACAGGGAGCCGAATTTCCTGCTACACATTCGTCACTGTGCGGGCAAGTTCCAGGGCCCCACCGATGAGCAGTGTTGGCGCAAAACTGTTTTATGGAGTGGATAAGGCCTTGGAGGCAAGAATAATGGTCCGCCCGCCTCCGGTGAGGAGTTTGCACACTCCGGTGCACCTGGATGCTGCAACGCCCGCCTTCATTATCATCTCTTTGAATGGAGTCTGCCTGGCAAAAGTTAGGCCAGCTCATGAAGGACGAGTACTCGATGTCAATGCTACTTTTTAACACAAGTCGCAAATATTCCTCAAGTACCCATTACATGCCAGGCTAGGCCAGTCTGCAATTCCCAATATGCTATTGTTATGTTCTATTTTTCATCCTCTCCAATTAAATTGGATTTATCTCAAGGCAAGGATCTTTCACTTTACCGCCCTTTTAACCTGCTCATTAGAGCTTTGTATTAAAGTGGAAGCTTCGCAACCAATTTGGATGAATGGATGGATGGATTCAAAGGGGGGAAAAAAGCAAATTAGAAGCGTCTGCAGTCTCTGTTGTTACCACCAGTTCTCCTCCCCTTCTGGAAAAGAGTCTCTTCCTGAGTTCTTTGGTTGTGCCATATCCAAACACAAAGAGCCTGAGATTTAGAAGTCAGTGGCTAAAGGCGGGAGAGACCCAAGAGTACTTGGAACTGGAGAAGTTCCGAGAGAGGTTTAGGGGGCTTAGAGTGGAAGAAGCCTTAGCATCATCCATCATTGTACATTTAAAAGGAGGCAGGAAAAGAGGAATTTTATAGGTTTTCTTGCATGTTCACAATGTCCCCTTCACATTCTGAAAATACTGCAGGAAAGACGAATTATTTTCGATGTCTCTTTGGGTTCCCAGTTGGCAGCTCTTTACTGTTAAAGGCTTGCCTGGATTGAATCATGCCGTAGCTGAGCTTCTGAGATTATACAAATTATGTCTTTAGGTTAACATCTAATCTAGAAAGTCTCTCCTGAAAATATGTATATACGAGAGGGAGGGGGGCAGTAATACACACGGGATCCAGGACATAGTGTTGCCCTTTCTTGATCTGCTAGCCACACAAGCAAACTAGTAGCTTCACATGTTGTCACCTGGAAAATCAAACCGTAGGTGACTAAGAAAGTGGCAGGTAAGTTTTTCTGGGATTTGGGGTGGGGACAGGGGTTAAGAAAAAGTGCAGGGTCTGAGGGGAAATGGAGGAACAGGAGTAAGAGAGACATGAAGAAGAAAGAGTGCAACCAATAACATTGTGTTTTACAATATAATAAGATCCTGTGGCAAATTATGAGACAATAGAAACTACATTGTAATAGGGATCATATGTTGAGTAAAGGTTGATTTCAGAATGTAAGGTTGTGATGCATGTCATGGGTAAGCTGGGTACCTGCCCACAGTGTCCTGGTTTTCCCAGGACACTCCTTATTACATGTATTGTCCCAGAATCCCACTATGGTAGTACCCCTTTCACTGTTAAAAGTTTAAAATGCCCCAGAATGACCAGAAAATAAATAGTATAGTCAACTGATTTATAAACACTATGAAAAAGAGCTTCAGTTTGGTATCATACAATGTACTACACAGGTTTCATGATCAGTTCAAAGACTTAATAGCAAGCAAATATTTACTGTTGTTTTACAAAGGAAACTGAAAGTTTCTGGGACTTAGCACTATGATTCCTGTGTTAGTCAGCTTTCCATTACTGTAACAAATACCTGAGATAAATAAACTTGATAAGATGAAAGGTTTATTTTGGCTGACAGTGCTGGAGGTTTCGCTGCATGGCTGGTGGACTCATTGCTTTGGGAGTGGCAGTGCATCCCCATGAGAACACATGAGGAAGAAGCCCACTTGCCTCATGACCAAGATGAAAAGGTGGGGTCTCACTATTCCCTTCAAGGGTAGGCTCCTAATGACCAGCAGACCTCCCTCTATGCCCTACCTCTTATAGGTCTATCACCTCCCAATAGCTCTATTTTGGGAAGCAAGGCTTTAACACATGTGTCTTTGGGGGATACCATAGGTTCAAACTATAGCAGTTCCCAAACTACCTAGCCATGTGTCCTGGGTTGCTGCAGTAAATCCACAGGGATTCTACAGAACACCTTACATTTTTGAACATCAACATCTCGGGGACACGCAAAGTTTCAGGCAGTTGAAAGCTTCAACAATAGATCACACTACATTTCTTTTAGGGATGCCATCTCTTTGCAAAGCTAGGCTGTCTGCAGTCATGATAAAAAGCAAATGCCCATGAAAATCAATGGGAAATAGGAAATTCAGGTTGAGGTAGTCAATCTTCTTCCTTGAGAAATTTTGAAATTGGCCTGAGAAGTTTTGCACCCAAGGTGCACACACATCCCAATGATAGGTAATTGTGGTTTAAGAATTAAATAAAAATACAACATTTCTTTCAATTTATGTGTATACTTTTTTTTTCAAGAGGCTACATAGCTGTGGGACATAAATACTTATTAAGCTGTTTGGGCCCAAGTTCTTAATAAAAGGAAGTCTTGGGACTTTCTTTTGGCCTGGGGGCACTGGGAAAAAGTACCAAGACACTAAGAACATTGTGAGCAGAGAAAGCTTGTGAATGAAAATTGTTACTGAGTTAGGGAGAAAACTTTGCTTTACTCAGTTGCAGAGGCAAGAAGAGCTACCAGAACATCTGTGGAGACCAAGTATCATGCACTACGTGAAGCAAAAATATGTGCACGTGTGTCATAGTAAGAAGGGGCAGATGATAAAGATGTTGGCATTCAAAATAAGGGTAAGAATATTGAAGCCAGGTTGAAAAAGAACTTTCCATAGGCAGTCCTGTCTTCCCAATTAGCCCAAGGATTTTGGCCAGCTCCAGTCTAATTACCTATGATAACTATGAAAACTAATTATGAGAACTATGTAGATCTAATAAAAGTAAAGAGAGTATATTGTATATGGGTAAAACTTCTGATAAACTTTTGAACTGCTGAGAACTGATTATCTGCCCTTAACTTTGTTCCTGGGACCCCACAGCATGTAAACACATAAAGCACTTATTTTTCTTTGCCTCTGGTATTAATTATTAAGTATTTCTCAAAAGGGTTAAAAATATAATGTGGGTATATGAAAAGGACAAAGAGCCAGTTCGAATGGTTCCTGTGGGCCCAAACTGGGACTTTCTGAACATCACAATAAACAAGGAGAATAAAGGGATTAAGTAAAATGAGAATCAATCTGTGAGTACAAGTGCAATATCTAGGCAGGGAGGTGAGGGCCAAGTGAGGGCTTCTGCTCGTACCTGACTGACTTGTGCCAAATGATAAATGTGGAGGGAGTGGTGGCTCTGGAAATCACCATTTCTCAAGTACCAGTAAAGATTGATTCATCCAAGAATCGTCAATGGATGTTAAGTCGGGGGTAGGAAGTTTTATGAGACCATCAGCGCATGGCTTCAAGGTCTCTCTCCAGAGTTTGCTTAATAACTACAAGGGGGAGTCCAGCAGATGGCGCATGCCTGTAATCCCAGTGGCTGGGGAGGCTGAGACAGGAGGATCAGAGTTCAAGCCAGCCTCAGCAACAATGAGGCGCTAAGCAACTCAGTGAGACCCTGTATCTAAATAAAATACAAACTAGAGCTGGGGACATGGCTCAGTGGTTGAGTGCCTCTGAATTCAATCTCCAGTACCTTCCCCCACAAAAAATGACTGGGGATGTGGTTCAGTGGTTAAGCACCCTGAGTTCAATCCCTGGTTAAAAAAAAAAAAAAAAAAAAAAAAGCAAGAAAGAAAGACTACAAGGGAGGAAATAGCAGCTGTACAGTGGAAAATCTGAACAATGCCTTAATTTGGTCATCAAAATTAACATCACCAACAAAGGGACATTCAAATAGCATGCACCTCCTAATATGATGCCCTAAAAAAGGACTCCATACACTTAGAGAGTACCCAGCCAGGGGTGAGAAAGCTGAATTTAATCAGGAGGTAACATCAAACAAAACCCAAATAAAGGTCATTCTAGTAAATAACCAGCTTGTATTCATCAAAAAGTATTAAGATCATGAAAGCAAAGCTGAGGACCTGTCCCCTCTGCAAGGAGGCTGAAGAGACGTGACAACCCATTGCAGTGTTTCATCCTATACTGGTTTTACTCCAAGGGAGATGTCTTAAAGGATATTATTGAGACAATCGGTGAAACTGGAACATTGATTGAAGATCAGATAAATGTTATATCATTGTTAAGTTGCATGAAGTTGGCAACCACGGGCAAGAAACTGTCTTTGTTTTTAGGAAATACACACTAAAGTATTCAAGGATAATTAACTCTCAAACAGTTTAGAAAATAAGTAAATGTGTGCATATTATATGTAAATACATACACAGAGAAAGAAAATATGAAAAAAATAAGTGGGGAAAATATTAAATGTTGATGAATCTGGGTAAAATCCATATGGAACTTCTTTCTCTGTGCCATCTTGTAACTTTTATGAAAATTTGAAACTCAGATTAAAAAATATATATTTTTTTACTGTCTTCTGAAGCCAAGACTATTTCACTTAGAGCATGAAGAAAACTTGGGCTTATTTAGCCTGACCCACAAATTTTACGTATTAGGAAATGGAGGCCCAGAAACACTGAGTAACTTGTTGCAATTTACTGTATTAGTCTGCTTGAGCTGCCATTACAAAATATCATAGACTAAAATTAACATCAGAAGTTAATTTTTTCACAGTTCAGAGGTTGGGAAGTCCAAGATCAAGGACTCAGCCGATTGGGTTTCTGGTAAGGGCTGTCTTCCTGACTTGCCAACAGTGCCTTCTCTCTCTCCATGCATATGTGTGCACACAGAGAGCTACCTCCTCTTATAAAGCCATCATTCCTATTGAATTAGGATCCCACTTTTACCACCTCTTTAACCTTAATTACCTCCTAAATCCTTATCTCCAAAAATAATCACAGTGAGGGTTAATACTTCAACATATCCATTGGGAGTGTGGGGACACAATTCAGTCCATAGTAGTTAACACAATTTTGATACACAACTGACTGCTCACCTATAAAACACACTTCACCTTACATCAAATTCCTTTCATTTTTTTTTATAAAGCAGTCTCTATTTCAATTGATAATTGGCATGAGAGTCTAACTCTCAAATTGGAATCTGGGGCTGGAGCCCAGTCTTTTTTATAGATGCTTTTTTTTTTTTTTTTTATGTGCATGACTATGCATTTTGAAGTTCTCTGCATGTAGAAAACAAATACCTTTGCTTGATGGATGTAAAATGATTCCTCCAAAGTTACATATTAAAGTTGTGTCTTAGGGGGAAAGTATTATTAAAAAGTTAATAGATGGAAAATATCATCATTGTGCTGAATTGATCCAAAAAAAAGTTAATTTATTTAAAGCCATTAAACCACAAGTCGATGAAGACCTTATTGTTTTTTGTTTTTGTTGAATCACATGCATCAATATAAAGCCTCTGGGTATACTTACAGGCCAGAAACAATTAAGTAAATTATATTCAAGAACAACTTACCAAGCTTTTTTTAAAGTTCTAATCCAATCCTCCCACATCCATCTACCAAACATCTAACTAACCTTGTGGATTTTGCACAATGCCCTAAAGGCCAGAAAACTTGGATTCTAGGACTTAAATTTCAGAGACTCGGGGCTCTTTAAATACTGCTTAGTTTAATTGCTTGTCTCTCCCTTTTGATGAAGTGGGCCAGAGTCCCAACTGTATTCCTGCACCTGTCCTCATCTCCCCATCCCAGTGATTAAGGATAAGGCCTGATTATTCACCCAAAGAAATCAAATGAAATAAACTTAATATAGGAGCGTCCTAAATCCCTTGATTTTTTTTTAAAAAAAATATAGAAACCATAAATAAGTTAGTATTTTCTTTTGCCCCAGTGAAGGTGGGGCAAGATGATATTCAATTGTTACAGAGCTGGGGCCTTCTGAGAACCTGAGGCAATGCAAAGACCCTCTGTCATACCCTGAGATTCTTGTGACCACGTCAGAAAGATTTCAGACATGTTGCTCAGAGTAATAGGTATGAGTTTATTGAATGGATAGTAAAAGGGGAAAGGGACACTTTCAAGGGAGAGAGTGGGTCCTCTCAGAGAAGAGAGGGACAATGTGCCTCCCCTGCACTCCAGTTTTATTGGGGATCCCAGAGAAGTTTCCAGAGAGTCCCACCCAGGTCTACCTCTTGACTTTTGGCTGAGAGCAAGATGACATCAGACTTTCAAGTACCCACTGCCATGGCAACTCTAGGTCACTTTGGCCCATGCTGACTGGTTCTAATTGGATTCTTAACCATACATTCTTTACAGATTTTATTGTTAGGAAAAATTATTCTTATTTTTCTGAGTTTCAGGATCTGGTCACAAAAGTCTCCTGGGTTTCTTCCATTGACATTATCTTTAGCCCGCATTTCTCCTGCAGATAACAGGTATTTTGCTGAGGACTGTGACATAATCCTGTCCACTTAGGCCAGGCAGGGCTGCAGGTAAATTGCTTCGTGGCGGGGTGGGGGGGGGAGCTTGTGGGGGTCAGCACAGTGGGCCCATTTTATGGAATTAGTCTATTAACCTCATGTTCACACCATTCACATCTGTCTGTTCCCTAACATGTTGATCAGAAGCTCAGAAAAGGAAGCTCTGTTTCCCTTTCGAACTCACAAGGCGCTTCACATTCTTGACTTGTAGGGTCTCACAACCCAAGTGTTCTAAAAATTGCTTAAAACTAAACACATTTGAGATGCAATAGATGCAGCAAGAAGCCTTTTCTGAGCTTCCCTTATAAAGGCACAGCCTACCAAAAAGAAAGCTGCCCTAAGTCTCCTCTCTGGGGAACTTCCAGCAAGAAAGGAGACTAAGAGAAGCTGGGTAAGAAACTGCAAAAAACAATGGTAGTACTTTTCATTTGTTCACCTAAAAGCTGTCTGTCTCTCTTCCTCTCTCCTTATTAAGTTGGTGCACAAACTACCCATCCTACCCACCCACTAACGTGCCCTTGATAAACTCTGACTATGTGTGCAAGGATAGGGATAGCTGACTTGTCTCCATCTTTTTTATTTTTTTTAAATAAATAACAAATTCTACATTCTGAGTCCAGGTGCAAGACTGTTTAAGCATTGGCTAATAGGAGGAGATGGCGTTGGGGGATAGGGATACAAAAAGATAGACCTGGAAAAGAAAAGGAAAGCATTAGAAAGTGTTGGAAGAACTTTCCTCCAATTAATTTAGGGTCCAGTGGTGGAGGGTTGCAAATTAATTTGCAATAGATGGATTAATGGAGAAAATTGCAATTCACATGCATGTAGGATCATTCAAATGAAGAGAATGGCTGAACAGCTAAGGACAGAAATTCTTACTTTCTTAAGTATGAAAATGATGTGGTCATTATTATGTTATTGCTTCTAAAGGATTTTGCTGAAGTATTTTGAGTTGAACTGTCATTATCTATCACTTTCAAACCACTCTCTCATTTACAGAGATAAAAGTCAATATAGCAAAATGTCAACATTGTTGTGGAAACTATATCTCAATATTTCTGTATGTTTTAAATTTGTCATAATAAAATTTGAAAAGCGAGCCAAGTGTGGTAGTTCATACTATAATCCCAGCTAATAGGGAAGCTGAGGCAAGACTTTCAAGTTTGAGTCTAGCCAGCCTGGGAAAATTAGCAGCAAATCAAAATTTTTTCAAAAAAAAAAAAAAAAAAAAAAAAAAAAAATTTTTAAAAATTCTTTTTAAAGGGCTGGGCATGTAACTCAGTGATAGAGCACTTGCCTAGTACATGCAAGGCCCTGGGTTCAATCCCCAGCACTACCAAAAAAAATTTTTTTTGAAAAAAGATAAATATTGAAATATTAGTCATATCTTACAGATCCTAGAAATTTCTGAATTTTTAAAAAATGTTCTTAGTTATAGATGGACACAATACCTTCATTTTATTTTATTTTATTTATTTCTTATGTGGTGCTGAGGCTTGAATCCAGTGCTTCACCTGAGAACTCTACCACTAAGCCACAACCACAGCCCCCGAAATTTCTGAATTTTAATACTGTTTTTCATTAAAGACTGATGAACACTGTTTTCCTATTAATGGGATTTTAGGCATAGGAAGGTAACCAGGGATTTTGTAAAAGAATTCTTTCCCCAAATACACAATCAGTCTTGGTAGACTCTTTGTACATTTATTGCTAAGATTCATGTACATAACAAGCCATATTTTTTAAATCATCAGATCAGAATATAATTCTTTAAATCGTCAGATCAGAATAGTATGGCAAAAAATTTTCTTGCTTCTGTTTTTACTTTGAAAGTCTTACAAAAAACCATAAAAATAAAAATGTATACATAGCTTTTTATTTAATATAAAATGAATCATCTTTTGTGAAAAACAACACAATTAAATAACATATACTATTTCAAGGATTTGGAAACAGAGTTTCTATACTTTGTAGTCAACTCCAATGTGATTTATAGTGAAATATTTAACTTTACAAGGTCAACAAAATAATCTATCATGACATATGTTGGGTATAAAAAAGTCTTGTCTTTCATTCTTAACTTTTAATTTCCTATTTGATTCAAGCTTTCAGTTTTGACCTTCGCAATTACTAAGGGAAATCAGATTGCAGTAATTAGAATATTGCAGTAACATCATCTAAAACTATGGTTTGATTAGTCCATTAACTTAAGCAACCACAATCCCAACTCCTGAGAATTTTAAACTGATTTAATTTTAGCTGTGCAGTACACTATTTTTTTATGATAACTGAAATATTTGCAGAGTAAGTCAGAGGTGGTATACTTATTTAGAATGTTACAAGGACAACAGGAAAATTTGCAGACAGTAGATTAATTTAAGGGAAATGTACATTTCACATGGAATTTTCATTTGATATGAAATAACCATATAGCTCAATTGAACATTTTGCTTTGGAGGGTATTTTTTTCTGGGTAAAGAAAAATTGCTTTGTATTTTCACCTAATTTTATTTTTTTTTTTTAAATGTGGACAAAACTCCAGAGTCAATGATTAAAGTTTATGTTTTTTTTTTTCCCTAGAAATAGATGTTTCTCAAGGGCTTATTTAATATTTATTTAATATCTCTATTATTTTTATTCAGCAGTTTAATCTGGAAATGTGCTTTCCCTCCCCTTATACCAATATATATATTTTCTCACAACCATCTTCATTAAGAGAGCAATGTTTTCATTCCAAATCAACAGATGAGGGACTAAGCAAAGTGCAGAAGTGTTATCATACGTTGATTTGGAGGGATTTCCAGTATTTTAGAGTCAAAGGAAAGAAACCAAGAATTAAAATTGCTTCTTGGGCTTCTCCAAATTGACTTAAGTCAAGATGATAAAAGGGGGCTTCCTGTTTTCAGAATTTAGGAAAGAACTGTTACATTGGTCAAAGAGAATTTCTTCTGTCATTGAGAAAAACCCTTTTTAAAACTGTCAGTTAGAACATAGCAAGTTTAGCTATGAACACAGCAGTATTAGAAATATAATTAAAGGTAAGAAAATAAGAATCACTCAAAGAAGTTTCTACAAAGAAGCCCCAAAGGGAGGAGTAAAGAGCAATCTTTCTAAATATAAAAACAAACAAATAAACCTAAATGAAATCAGAAGCAAGCACAAGACTTGCTAAACTGGTTGACCTCTTTCATGAAATGAAAGGTTTAAAGAAGGGAGTGAGCTTTGCGTACATAGTGGTGTGTAGAAAAGCAAAGGCCTCTCTCTGCCTATGGTAGGGTTAATGGGGGAGATGAGCTTATTAGGAGCAAGGACAGAGAGAAGCAGAGAGAAACCTAGACACACAAAAACAGACACCTCCCCCTTTACAAATCTACATATGAATTGAGATAGTGCGCATCCAGGCCCAGGGATGCAGAGATGATTATACTCCCAAGTCTAGTAGGGCAAACAAATTATAAGCACACAAATCATATGCGTTAAGTATGGTTGATACAGATGGTAGAACCTCAACATCTGCAGGTGAGGCCAAGTATTTTAATCTGTTTTCTGTTGCTATAACAAAATACCTGAGACCAGACAACTTATAAAGAAGAGGTTTATTTAGCTCAGTTATAGAGGTTAAAAGTCCAAGAGAGGTAACCATGTGTTTGGGCCTCTGTTAAGGGCCCTATAGCAGATGTCATTGCAATGGCAGGAGTGTGTGCAGACCATACGATGAGACAAAAAGCCAGAGAGGGGATTCAGGGACCACTCAAAGGGGCTTATACTCTTTTTATAAGAACTCACTATTGTGGGAACCAATCAGATTGCCACGAATTACATTTATTACTTCTGAGGGTGGTGCCCCTCATTACCTAATTGCCTTCCTCTAGGTCTTGTCTCTTAAAGGTTCTACTCTTGGGTGTTGATAAATCATTTAATTCCCTAATATATATATTTAGATCTCAACTCTTGCCCACCAGATTGAGCTTGATTCATTCTTTGACTGTTTGCTAGGTATCTCTACTTTGATGTCCCACAGACCCCTAAGACTAAACATCTTCCAAAGCTCAGCATCTTCTAAACTTCCCATTCTCCACTCTTTCCAATTCAACATTCAAAATCTTAAAATATCACCCAAGTCAAGAAACATCATCTCCACATACCATCAATCAATAAGTTTTTTAATCTAAAAGTTCTCCCATCTGTCCCCAGCTCTATCCCCGTTTGTAGCATTGCACTTTAGGCCTTATCATTGCTAGCTTGATGTACTGCAACAGCTTCAGAAGTTGGATCCCTGAAGGAGTTCAATCTTTTCTTCCTTAAATTCATCTTCCATACTGTTCCCAGAATCAGCTATCAAAATGTAATTCTGCAGTCAATAAAAATGGCAAAAGTTCTCATAACATGTAAAAATGTTCATGATGTACTGCTAAGGGGAAAATAAAATGTAGGTTCCAAACCAGTATGTCTACAATGATCCCATATTTGGTTTTTAAAAATGTGCACATATGCACCAAAAAGTGAAATGGAGTACACCAAAATAATCACAGAGGTTACCTTCCAGTGGTAGATTAAGGATGACTGTGTTAGTCAGCAGTCAGCTTTTCATCACTGACCAAAATACCTGACAAAAACAACTTAAGAGTAGGAAAGATTTCTTTTGGGTCATGATTTTTGAGGTTCCGTCCACGGTCAGCTGGCTTCATTGCTTTGGGCCTGAGGTGAGGCTGAACATAATAATGGCTGAAGGGTGCAGCAGAGGAAAAGCTGCTCAGCTCATGGGCACTCAGGAAGCAAAGAGAGAGGAAGGAAGGAGTCAGAGACAAGATATAGTCCGCCAGGGTGCCCACAATGACATGCTTCCTTCAACCATGCCCACCTGCCTACAGTTACCATCCAGTAATCCTTTCAAAAGGTTAGAACCCCTATGACCCACTCCTAAAAGTCCCACCTCTGGACATTACTGCATTGGGGACCATGTCTTCAACACATGAAATCTGGGGGATGTTACAGACCAAAACCATCACAATGGCTTTCTGGTTTTTGTTTAATTTCCCAAGATTTCTGTGACAAACACATGCTAATTAGAAAACAGATAAATCCACAAATCTGACAACATCAATTTCTTCCTTAAAATCCAGAATCAGCTCCTTACTGGCAAGATAAGGTCCAAGCATCTTACCACTACATTCCCCTCCAGCCTTTTCTCCCCATCTTACATTACAGAGCAGAGGCTCTCAAACATTAAGGCTCACTTCAATTACTAGGCCCCACCTCCAGAGGTTCTGATTGTCTAAAGTCTAAGGCGTGGCCCAAGAATTTGCCTTCCTAATTGGTGATGCGGATGATTTTGGTTTGGGAACACATTCTTTACAATTATTACTGTGATAAAATATACATAATTTACCATTTTAACCACTTTTAAGTGTATAATTCAGTGGCATTAAATACATTCACAACATTGTACAAACATCACCATTATCCACTTTTAGAGCTTTTTCCTTTTCCCAAGCAAAGCCTCTGTACACATTAAACAATCCCCTTTTCTCCTTCTCTGAGTCCTAGTAAACCCCTATCATATTCTCTGTCTATGCATTTGCTTACTTTAGGTAGATCATATAAGAGGAATCATACTGTATTGCTCTTTGGGTCTGGCTTATGAATAATGTTCCTAAGTTGCTCACAGTTCATCTACATTTTTCCATGTGTAAAAATTCCACATGGGGATGAGGCACGGTATAGGTCTAACAGCTGTAAAGAGAAGGGAGAGGAAGAAGGGCTGGTAGAGAAAGCCTCCAGCTTTCATCCCCAGAGGGGATGAGGCTATGGCTCAGCAGTAGAGTGCTCATCTTGCATATGTGAGGCCCTGGGTTTGATCCTCAGCACCACATTAAATAAAATTCCATGTTGAATAATATTCCCTTTGTCTCTACATACTGCATTTTATTTATCCATTCTATCCATCCATGAACACTTGTGTTGTTTCCACCTTGTGGCTATTATGAGTGACGATGTTATAACCACTGGTGTGCATGTATATTTGGGTCCCTGCTTTCAATTCTTTTGGATATAGACCTACGAGTGAAACTGCAAGATGACATGGTAATTCAATTTAACTTTTGGGGAACCACAACATGATTATCCGTGGTGGCTACATCACTTGACCTTCCCACCAGCAATACATTGGGATTCTAACAACGTTCATTAATTTTTTTTAATTACTCCACTGCCAAGAATGTAGCCATCCTTATGGGTGTGAAGTGTTATGTTTTCAATCTGCATTTCCCTAATGACCTGGGAACACATTTTGAGAATGACTGCTAGAATGACACTGAGGATCCGCCATTGCCTCCACAGTACTATTTACCACTTAACACTTTCACTCTGCCAATCCCTCTGCCTCGACTCACCCTCAGCTTCCTCTACTAACTTCCTTCCATCCTTTAATTCCCATTTTGAATGTCAGCTCCAGAAAACCTTCTGGGAACCTCTAGATTAGGCTAGTCAACCTCACTGAATGCCAGAGAGGCTCAGGAGAGTAAGGTATTGGACTAAAAGGCAGTGGTGTAGTTGAAAATCTGTACAGAGAGCAATTAAATTCCAATACCCCCTTCGCTATTGCAAACAGACAGGTGGCAATTATGCAGGATTCCCTTGGAGAAAGAGCTTGCCACTCCACTGCCAAGAATGCAGTTGGCTGACAGCCTTGCCCTGCAATGCCTTCAGGATTCACCTCGGCTGTTGCTGAGCTCACTTGGCCAGGAATGAGCACATCCAGGAGCCTGGCCATGTCTGCCCAGTGGGGAAATTCTCCAACAAGTGATCTTGCTCTGGAGCTCCCTGTCAGATCTGCATCACAGCTGGAGGCTTTCTCTACCAGCCCTTCTTCCTCTCCCTTCTCTTTACAGCTGTTAGACCTATACTGTGCCTCAAGATTCTCCTGCCCATTAAACATTCCCTCTCCCCCTTAAACTTCCTGTGCCCCTAACTCTGTCTTAGTCCCTGCTTTCCAGAGGATCCAAATGACATAGTTGGTTCTGAGAGTGATCCAGCAGGGCAGCTGGCAAGACAGATTTGGAACTGAAACACTTTCTGCCTGGCTGGTCATGAGTACCATGAACAATCCCTCATGCAAAACAGCCACCTCATCGCTAAAACTTTCATGT
Source organism: Tamias sibiricus (assembly GCA_025594165.1). Classification (NCBI taxonomy): domain Eukaryota; kingdom Metazoa; phylum Chordata; class Mammalia; order Rodentia; family Sciuridae; genus Tamias; species Tamias sibiricus. The sequence continues at coordinate 82,092,811 of CM046663.1, forward strand.
ATGGTGACTAGAGAAGATGTCCTGCCATGCCTGGTACAATAATTTGGGCTTTTGAAAAGTTCAGGGAACAAGTCATTCAAGGGTAATGGCATTGATTGGTCTTTAATAAGTTGTACTTTTACCTACAAAAGGGAAAGGAAAAGAAGGGAAAGGAAAAAAAGCTGAGTGCAATTAACAAGTGACAATTAAATGAGTACCTTATCACCTGAGGTAGAGAAAAGACAAAGTCCAAGACCAAACTCATGACTTAATAGTTAAAAAAACTTCAGAGTCAAAATCTTTAAAGGCATCCACCCAGATATTTCTATGCACGTGTCAGGGTTCTAAGTTTTCACAATCAGTGCCCTGACCTTAGCTTAATAGCCTTGCCTCAACTGGCCAAGATAGTAAATCAAAAACGAAATTACATCTTGGAGATGGTGAGGATGAGGTCACCCTTGAGGATCTCAAGGATGCAGAGGTGGGTGCCCACCACATCTCTATCTAACTCACTAATCTGGTCCCCAATGAAACCGGGTAGCCTGGAGAACAACTGCAGACAACTGCCAGCTGAATCAAGCAGCAACTCCCATGGCGGCTGTGGTGCCCACGAGGCATCTTCTTAGTGAGGGTACATGGTATTCAACCAATGATTTGGTGAATGTGCACATTTCCATCTTGATCACAAAAGATAAAGAGACAGACGCACTCGGTTTCACCTACGGGCTGCATGAACTAGTTCTGTTCTCCTGGAAGACTTGAATTTTCTGAACATCCTGTAGAGTGTCACATGGATCTATCACACTGATGGCATCAGGCTGACCAGGCAGGATTAAGAGGAGGAGGAGAGCACACTGGTGGCATTGATCATTCTCTTTCACCTGGATGATGATTCAGGGGCTTGACATTTCAGTAAAGTTTTTAGGAGTCTGATGATCAGGGTGTGCCAGGACACACCCTCCAAAGTAAAAGTCAAATTGCCATTTCTTATATCCTCTTCCACAAAGAAGGAAGTGGTGCCTTGTAGGCCTCTGGGGTTCTAGCAATAACACATTCCACATAGAGGGAAACTGCTCCAGCCCATATCTCCAGTGACCCAAGGCAGCCAACTTTGAAATCTGTATTTTTGATAATCAGAGGGTCAACCGGCTTTTTCTCACTTTCTCAACCCAATGTCCAGTCAGTTATTTTTCAAGTCAACTTACAGTCTTTAGGACAGAGTGATTAAATGTATATAATCAAGTATTTTTAAAAATTCCTCTAGAGCAAAATAAAAATATACATTACTTAAAATGTCTCATTCTACGTTAAATACATTAAAATACTGATAATTTTATAAATAAAGTAATTATAAACAGTAAACACATGATAAAATTTCTCTGATACAGGTTACATATAGGTCAACAACTGATTTTGAAAATACAAAAACTTTACATCTTGTTTTTAAAAAGCATTTTACTTAATTTTACAAAATTACCCAAAGTTAAAAAGTGCTAGATATGCTTCTATTTTGTTCCATTTTTAAAGCACAACATCATACCTTGAAAAAAAGCTGAATTCCAGCATAATACTCATCCTACTTTGCCTATAAATGAAACCTTGAAAGACTTTCTAGGCACTGGTAAAGGCTGGGAAGCCAAATGAGTTCTAAGCCAGCCAGAACTGCCATCCACCCAGCGCTGCTACCTGTCTTTGTTCTCAGAACCAGGAGATTCCTTTCTGGTCCACCCCTAGAGAGAGTCTATGCTTCCTACTTCCTAATTTCCAGAAGATGTTTTCTGAAAGAATTCTGACATTTAAATCCTATGCCAATCGAAACTCTTCTGAAGACTGAGGCACTTTGTATTTGAATTTAATACAAAAAGTGATGAATCTAATTCCGAATGAAAAGAGGGCACTTCATTTGGTCACTTGATTTCATACCACTTGTTGAGGTAGGATAATTTTCTTCTTCTTTGAAAACTATGACGAGTATATAAATGCTGGCTATACAGGAAAGGGTTCTAGTGCCTTTTCTGCATTCTTCCAGTTGTGAAAATTCTCTCTGTACCATTCAACTGATGAGGAAAAACAAAAGACAAAAATAAAAAATGAAAAACTAAACATCGGTTAATCAGTGTTTACTGAGTTCCTGCTATATAAGAAGTTTTGCTCATCAGCTGAGCAACAGACAAAGGCTGTACATTGACATTAGCTGATTTTGAACTTAACAATGAAGTTAGAAGACATTCTATTGGCTGAAAATATGAGAATTTAAAATTAATCCTTCATTTTTTTTTAACTTAAAAAGTCCTACAATACTGAACCTGATGATAACAATTTAGACATTTTAATTTTAAGGAATTTGAGGTGAGGGGGACAGGTCATTTGCACTGGTTTTACAAGTAATTTTATATAAAAGTATAATCTTTGTTCATATAAATATGGCAATATTGCATCAGAGGCAGAGTGAGATCAGTGAGCTTCCTACTATTAATATATGAAATTATTTCATGCCGTACTATCAGAAGAAGAATTTTTTAAAAAGTTAAAAGAAATCTAATAAAGTTTTCTTTGATTTTGCTTTTTAATATTCAATACAAGTTTATTATATTTCAAGGGATTTTTTTGTTGTTCTTATTGTTTTTTACTGGAGAATTGACCTCAGAGGCTCTCTATCACTGACTTGCATCCCCAACCCTTTATATTTTATATTGAGACAGGGTCTCGCTAAGTTGTCCAGGCTGGCCTTGTACCTGCTATCCTCTTACCTCAGCCACTGAGAGCTGGAGTAATAGGTGTGCACCACCATGCCTTGCTGTATTTCAAGTTCTGTTTTGTTATTTAAAAAAACAATTTATTTGTTCTTTATAGTTCATGACAGTAGAATGTATTTTGACATATCATCCATACATGGAGTATAACTTCCCATTCTTGTGGTTGTACATGATATGGAGTTACACTGGTAATGTATTTATATATGAACATAGAATCACGTTCTTAATAAAGACTGTTTTCTACATTTGGATAGATCTTTTCTCACGAGTACGTTTCTAAATAGATCTTTAACACACACAGATTTTCTATTTAATAGATTTTTCTACATATGCTGAATTTGTTTTGTATTTGTTTGTTTCAATACAAAATGACTCAAGAAACTCAAGGATTACAACTATTTATATTACATGAAATCTAACATGCCACTGACCCAAAGATGGATAATTATTTAACATACTACTATGAGAAAGAAAGCTGCAATAATAATTATAAGACATCAGCAATTATAAAACAAATACCTATCATGGATATGAAGAAAGAAAAAATTGTGTATCTCAGAATCAATTAAATAGTATTTAAATTAATGCTGATAAAAGGAAGAAAGACTTATAATTTATGAAATTCAAAATGTTCAGGAAATAGTAGTGCTGCTAGAAGTATATTAAATGTTACAATTTAAGTGCAAATCATTCAGCACAATATTCTGCTCAATTTGTATGGCATTCTAAAAATGCATTACTTTTCCTTTTAATTTTTCTGAACTGCCCCCCTCCCAATATCAAGTTATAAAACATACTTGTTTTCTTTATTCCTTCATTCCAAGGCACTTTAGGTTTCCATCCTAATCCATGAATTTTTTCTGACTTCATTGGATACCTCATATCATTCGTAGGTCTTAGAAAACAAAACAGATTTAAAATAACACTGTAGCTATATATTTACAAATTTAAATACTATGAGATATAATGTGTTTTCATGCATCTTTACCATAATTAACGTTTAAAATAATTCCCTCTAATGATGTGCTTATTGTAGAAAATTTGTTATTAAAAAAAACCATAATCCCCAATACTTAACACTTTCTGTGGTTTAGACATTTTGTGATTTATTTCAGCCACAATTTAATTCCAGTGCCTGGCACATGGAAGGAACTTAAAAAATGTATGATGAATAAAAAAATAAATGCATACAACTTAAGATTCTCAAGTGCCAGGCCTTGAGCCAAGTATTTTACATACATAATAAATCTTTAAAATACCATTATAAGAAAGATAATATTAATCCCTATTTCACAATGAAGGACACCTCAGACTTGGAAGGGTTGATAACTTTGTTTAAGTCACACAGCTGGTAACAGTGCTGTGCCCAACCTATATGACACTTAAAATTAGGAAAAACAATATTTTACCAGAAAATTTCAAACAGATAAACTAGTTCTCAGTTAAGCCCATATAATTTATAACTTACAAGTACCTAAGATTTCACAACCTTTTCCCAACGTTTTAACTTGTTACTCACCTATCATTAACATAATCAACCCAATTTTCCATTTCAGACTCTGAATTGGTCTCTTTGATCTGTCAAAATGGAGAAGGCTTTTGAGTCAAACTATAAAATGAGACTAGAGAATAACAATGGTATTTAATAGCTGATTAAAAAACCAAGAAAAACAATTGCCTCAAAACAGGGGAGACAGCAAAAATACTTTTTATACCTTATATATGCTCCCTATACTTCATAACCTAAATTTTACCTGAAGCTCAAAAATACACATTGTATGAACTATAAAGAACACGAATTTTCCTGACCTTTGGTTACTACTTGGTTCCCCTTTCTACTAAACCCTATGATTTATAATTGATGTTACCTCACATATATGTATATTCATAACCATAGTTATTTACATATCATTATTCTTTGGTTCTAAGACACAGTCTGTATTTACAAAATTGAAGTATCTTACAATTAGGGCATGTACATTTAATGAATTATCTTTTTCTCAAAAAACTGTTACTAAATGAATGATAGAACTTCAAGTGAGGACACATATGGGATACCTATAATTATGAATTTCATTTTCCATTTGCTCACTTTAAAATTAAATCAACTGTAAACTCCTGCGACTGACTAAATTAGTGATTAGTTACAGTTGTGTAAACACCACCTTTTTTACAAAAGATACGTACCAGTTGTATTAGTTCTTTGGCGAGCTGGACAACTGACAATTCAAAATTGGTTCCAATGTTGTAAATTTCACCTGGTTTTCCCTTTTTGAGGACAGTAAGAAATGCTTCTACTACATCAGTAGCATAAAGGAAATTTCTTGTTTGAAGCCCTGATCCATGAATGCAGCTGAACAGATTAAATGAAGTGGAATCATCAAGTGTAAAAAAATAAGCTCTCCCAAACAGGATAAAACAACAACTGGGTACAAGTACAGAGAAGACAATTCTCACAGGGATCCTAGAAATCGTTTGCTGAAAACACAAAAATCTTAATAGCTCTTTTAAATTTTTTTCCTAGTAGATGGACAGAATGCCTTTATTTTATTTTTATATGATGCCAGGGATCGAACCCAGTGCCTCACTTGTGCCAGGCAAGTGCTCTGCCAACTGAGCCACAACCACAGCCCAGCTCTTTTAAATTTTAACCTTAGTTATTCAAAGATGTCCAAAGCATCTGAGGTTACTCAATAAAAAAAATCAGCAAACGTGGGCCCATGATAAATATTTGTCAATTTTATACTATAAGTTCATTTTGAAGAAATATCTACAGTTCTATATAAATCAATCCTTTGAAAAAGTAAAATTATGTAAAGATAGATAACAAATTTTAATGCTATGACTCCAAGATCTATAAGTCATTTAAAAACTGAAATTATTTTAGTAAATTATGAAAATGAATTATAGCTTATAATTATTCAAAAAACTACCACACTAAATGAAGAAGGGACTCTTAAATTTGGCGGGATATTCAATTCATGGCCTTCAACTCTAAGACTGATTTTCAAGAGAGACTGTTACCAAATACTATCCACATATCAGAAAAGCATACAGGTACAAAGGTAAACAACATACCATTTTCTGTTGTGTTGCAGTAAAGATATAAATTTTGGAATGACCTAAAAGAATATTTAAATATCAGTGTAAACATTGAATATTCACTCATTAATGTGAATCTGAACTCATAATACATTAAAAATTATTATTAGAAAACTATACATATGGAGAAAATTGAATCCCTGCATCAATAATTAGCTTTCAATTTTCCATTCATCCTGACATAATGGTGTAACTGCAAACTGAGAGCCTTAACTGGAGCATGATGGCTGTAGTGGGAAAATCCTGTAGTGTTTTAGAGTCCTAGGAAGTACAAGGCATTTTCATATATATCACCTCAATCCTTCAGAACGCTAAGCATTTTCATCATCCCTCAATTTAAAGACAATGCTCAAAGAGCCTAGGTCATGGCATCTGGAAAGCATCAAGTTGACACTTAATCCAAGTCTGAGAAGATTTGCCTAATTCCGTGGCCTGTGCAGAATAATTATATGTAATTACAGCATAAATTTTTTGGACAAATAACTGATGAGAAGATATTTTATTTATTTATTTATTTTTATGTGATGCTGAGGATTGAACCCAGGGTCTCACACATACGAGTCGAGTGTTCTACCGCTGAGCCATAGCCCCAGCCCCTGATGAGAAGATATTTTAAATAAAGAGAAATTACAATCACTAAAACAACCACCATGAGTTCTGAATAAAATTACCTTTTCTGGATATTGATGTGGTCCATAAACATTACTGCTTCTGGTGATGACAACTGGAAACTTAAAGAGTATTCCACATTAAGGCAATTATAACAGTGATTACTGAAAAGCTACACAGAATTTTAAAATAGAAGCACCTTTGCCTAAATAGTTCCACACATCCTGAAGACAGAGCAAAGAGACTTTTTCTAAAGTATGGTTCCTAGAAAGGCAGGAGAGGATGGGGTTAAGATAAGAGCAAAGGGTCCAAAAGGAGGATGAGGACAATTCTCCTCATTAGGACAAGGGGAGAATGTGCACAGATGGAGGTGGGTTTATAATTCTGCTAGCAGAATACTGAGGACTCTTCCATCTGACCATTTCAAGGACCACCTCTAGAACTCTAAAACTTAGCTAGATGGTAACCAAGTTGGCTCTCTCCACTATATCAACCCTTTAGAGCTACCACAAAAGGGAAGAGGACCAGTGCTACTAAAACACAAAAGGCAAGAAGATCTTGAATGCCTTTCTGATCTAGCCCCTAACGACTTGAAGATCAGTGCAAAGTTAAATGTAGGGGTCCTCAAGTTGATGAAGATCCTACTGGGTAAGGCCCCCATAGCAACACTGTCAGAGCCACCAGGGGAAGGTCTCCCATTCATGAGAAGCCAAGAGTGCTGAATCATGCAGAGAAATACATGGCAGGGAAGGGAATCTGAACTCCCCCTCTCTGTCTTCCTCTACTCATGGGCTTCTAACAGGGCCTTTCACTATATCTGTAACACTCTACCTATTACTGAAATAGGAAAAAAATATATTCTCAAACTATTCCTTTAATAAATGAACTGAACAAGAAAAGTTAAGGCCTATCTTGGCCACACAATATAAAAAAATCAATTATCTTGGGCCCAGGATATAGCTCAGTTGGTTGAGTCCTTGCCTAGCACGCATAAGGCCCTGGGTTCAATCCCCAGCACCACACACACACACACACACACACACACAAAATCAATTATCTTACATTCCTTAACACTAAGTTTTCTCAAGCTGCCTTTTACTCTAAAAATAAAATGCTGCTAGAGTTGAGTTGAGTTTGAATTTTAACACTTAAGTCCAAAATAAAATGGTACAACAGTTTCTGCAATCAGTTCTTACCTTGTATCGTTCCCAGTAAGACTGTACAAAACACTCAGCAGCTGCTTTGGATGATGCGTAAGGATTTGTAGGTTGTTTGGGTGATGACTCATCAAATTCCTAATGTTAAAAAGATATATTAAAAAAATAAGTACTACATATACTTTCTAAGTAGAAAACATTATAAACTTGAATTATTAACTATAACATTTAAAAAAACACCATTTCTTGAACACTGTGTATCTGGAATCTTTCCATGCACCCGTAGTAACTTCTTTAATGGTAACAAAAACCCTGTAAGGCAGGCAGAGAGAAGAACAAGTACAAAAGCTTTAAAACAGAAGCGTGTCCAAAGGACCTGCAGGAAAGCTGATGTTGAGGAAGAGAGATGGGAGATGAGCTCAGAGAGCTGGATGGAGAGCAGAGTACCCTGCACCCTGGAAGGTCACTGTGAAAACACTGACAGATTTTGAACAGAATAATGCCATGATCTGACTTCTATTTTAAGAATCAATCTGGCTACTGTGCCAGATATGATAGAGTGGAAAGGGAATTAGAAAGAAGAAGTTTGTCTAATAAAAAGTGTGGACAGAGTTCAAAGTGGCCACTTCTCAGAGGAGAACTAGGGATCCAGAAGTGGTCAGGGTCTCCTTTTTCTCACTAGAGGTCTTTTTAAACTTTGATTTTTTATTTTTATTTTTTAGTATGTATGTTGCTTGGTAAAATAATATATTTATGTATTAAAAAATAAAACAAAATTAGTTCCCTATAAACACTGACTGTGAAACAGAGCTTTCTGCCCATGGATGCCACCAAGGAAGCACTGTTGAGTCTCTCTTCTCATGAAGCCATGTCTAAGTTACAGTCTCCTGGAGATCACTGGAGGCCTGCACTTTTTGAAACAACCTATGGGAGCTGGAGGAGCCATTCTGGACAATGTGGAACACTCACACTGTGTGGTAATGAGAGATACAGACACCACACGCTCCAGGGGCTCTGGACTTGTCACTTACTCCTCTGTGGAGGAGGTGAGTACAGCCATAAATGTGAGGCCATACAAAGGAGATGGGATTGTGGAACCACAGAAGGCTGTCTCAAGAGAAGATTCTCCAAAGCCAGGTGCCCACATGACTGTGAAAAAGATCTTTGTGGGCAGCACTATAAAAGACACTGAAGAACATCACCTAAGAGATTATTTTGAACAGTGTGGGAAAACTGAAGCAATTGAAATCAGGACTGAGGCAGTGGCTAGAAAAATGGCTTTGCTTTGATAACCTCTGACAGCCACGACTGTGGGTCAATCTGTCATCCTGGGAATGGGCACTCTGAAGGGAGGAAAGCCCTTTGGAAACAAGAGACGGCTACTGCTTCATCCAGCCAAAGAGGCTGAAGTGGATCTGGAAACTCTGGTGGTGGCCCTGGAGGTCATTTTCATAGTAGTTACAACACTAGTCATGGAGGAAACTTCAGTAGTCATGGTGACTTTCATGGTAGCCATGGTGGTGGCAAATATGGTAGTAGTATGAATATCTATATGGATCTGGTAAAGACAGAAGCAATTCTAGAGGTGGCGAGAGCTACAATGATTTTGGCAAATGCAACAATCAATCTTCAAATTTGGGATCTAAGAAGAGAGGAAACTTTGTCATTTTGAAAAAGGTCTCCCAGACACTTCTAATCTGTGGACCTGTGGAGTGGCATCAGCCAGCTGCTGTTTCTACTCCTGGTAGGGCTTTGAACCAGCACTGTGATAGAAACATTCAATTTTATCGCCCATTGTGATAGCCAATACTTTGTCAAACCATAAAACCAACGTGGCAGCAGTAGTTGTGGTGGTAACAGAAAATTTTAATGCCTGCCACGAAACAAAAGTTAGTAGGAGAGGACAGCCAGAGAAGTGTTACAGGGAAGCTACAGGTTATAGCAAATTTGTGAATTCAGTCAAGCACAGTGCTGGCAGGGCCTAGCTGCTACAAAGACATGTTTTGGATAATCCTCATGTATGGGAAACAAAACTTGAGGACTGTTATTTGTGACTACTTGTGTAACAGGTTATTTTAGTTTCTGTTTCATGGAAAATGTGAAGCATTCCAATCCAGGGTTTTAATGTAACTTTTCTTTTTCCTTGTATCCACGCTGACTGCTAAATGTAATAGTTTGAATAAGTGCGTCTCTTTTAACTATACTGTGTAAAGTTAGTCTACTCTGAAGCCATCTTGGTAACCTTCCCCAACAGCGTGAAGTAAGAATTCCTTCAGGGTGATGCCAGATTTTATGTGAAATTTATTTACAATCTGCTTGGTGGAGAAGTCACTGCCTCTAGAAATTTTGGTGCAGTTGAACTGATAGTTACTGTTGGGACATTCTGAAGTTCACCAGTGTAAGGGTCACCCAAGCAAAATCAAGAAAATTATTTGGTGGTAAAAATGATTGTTGGCACATCCTATGCAATATATCTAAATTAAATAATGGTACTAGATAAATGACACATGGGAATGAAGCTTTTGTCTCATCCATTATAATGTATTATCAACAAATAATTTAAGTCTCTTGAATGAAATGACAACTGTAGGAATTTGGAACTGAAAGAGATTTGGACTTTCCTTACCCACTACCCTGATAATACTGAATGCTTCTATCACAATGCAAGTTCAAAGCTCTGCCAGAGTAGAAACCAATAGCAGGTTGATGCTCCCTCACAGGTCAACAGATTAAAAGCATCTGGAAGACCTTTTTCAAAATGAAAAGTACTAGTAAAAAATTCAATTAACATAAAAATAGGCTTACTTTAAAGGAAAACTGCAGTTTTTCCTGGGTCAAGGTTAGGTGGGTCTTTAAGGTTTATAGGTCAACCACAGAAGTTACTTGGAGATTAAAACTATAGAAATATGAGGAACTACATTTTTTCTACATAATTTCATGTTACCTGCAGTTTTCCTTTAAATATGGCACAAGGTCACACAACCATCCTCAAGTGTTAATTACATAGAGAATGACCTTTAAAACAGCTAGTAACCTTTAACAGTTAATATCCAATAATTGTTACTTGTACATATTCTTTTGAGATTCCCCTTTGGTACCTTCTTAATTTCAGTGCCACTGTACCTAGCACCTTAGATATTTGTTTATCTCCCAAAAAACGAGAGGAAAAAAATATATAAATTGTGGAGAATGGAGTCATCTTTTTGTGCAAAAATGTATAATATTTAGGAATGACACTAAAAGTAAATAAATAAATTAAAAAAAAATAGATTCCACTTTCTACAATAATTTCACACTTGCCCCTGGATATTTCAATGTGATTTGCCAACAGGCAAAGAATGGTACACAGGAGTCTGCTGCAGCCTAACATACTCCTGCTTTGGTCTGTCTATTCTGAAGCCATTTTAGTAAACTTACATGTTTGTAAGGTTGAGACAAAAAAAGTTACATCTACTGCTCTCTTGTAATCTGTCAGGTAAATTATGAATAAATCTATATAGAGACTATGATGTTCTCCATTTAGGGTGGCATTTGATTTGAACAGAAGAGACCATGGCATAAAATTCTGGAGCGTGAGGATGAGAAGAGCGAAGTTCAGGTTTAATAAGACGGATTTGCATCATGGTACATGATAAATAAATAGGTGATGTGTACATTTTCTAAAGTAAACTTAGAAAAAGTAAGCTTACTTACCTTATCAAGACTGCCTCCATACACTTCATCTGTGCTGACATAAATAAACTTCTCCACTCTGGCTTCATGAGCAGCACTTACCAAAACGTGAGTGCCATAAACATTTACATACGTAAACTCAAAGGCCCGGACAAATGACAAATCTAAAAGAAGAGAAAAAAAACTAGATCAATTTTACCCAAGGACCAAACAAACACTAAACAATGAATTCCAGTTTTAAGAGAGCACTATTCCCTTCTCTTCACTGATCATAATTAAATAGCTTTGGAAACGACATACATATGCGTTGATATTTATGATTTCTGTAAGCCTATACTAGTATGTATATTAGTAAGTATATAGTATAGTAAGTATATAATATATATATTAGTAGTATATTAGTAAGCCTATATTAATTTTCAGAAAACAGTTTTATCCTAAAATAGAAGGAAACAAAATGATACATCTAATTTTAAAATGTATTCACATTTTTAAAATTTTTGAAATTTCCAGTTTTTGCTATTTGAGGGCTATGCTTTTCAGAGCAACTTGTCACTGATAGAAACAATAAATGTTGGATAAATCACCTGCTTTACCAGGGAATGGGGTAACTTCCCTAATTATGACTCACATTCAGAAATAATAAGGGAAGAGATTAATAAGTTTTACCTTGTAAAAAAATCTTTCATGGTCAAACCCCCCACCCCCAAAAAATAGACCAGAAACAAAATAAAAAGACACGACAAACTGGGAAAAATATTAGAGACAAAACATTAATATATTCAACCTATAAATAACTTGTGGAATTAAATAAGAACAATCCTACAGTAAAATGGATAGGAAACAGTTTAGATATAAAAATATAAATAGTTCTTAAGCTTATGATGCTCAACCTCATTTATAATAAGGAAAATCCAAGTTCCAAATTTAGAGATGCCACTTTTAACTTATCACAACAGCAAAAAAATTTAAAAAAAATTGACAAATGTTTTGTTGGTGATGCTCTGTGGGACACCGGGCGGCTGGGGAGCGGGTGACTTACTTCTGCACACTGGGAGTGAGTATGCAAAATGTTTACAATCCTAAGGAAGGAAATTTGGCAATTTCTAACCAAATTAATATGCATTTATCCCCTAATCCAACTGAACTGAACTGTTACCTAAAATTTATAGTGACATCTAACCTCCCTATGCTCTGCCAGCATTTCAAAATGTGAGCATATCTGGAGTTAGGGCCCTTAAAGGTGTGATTAAGTGAAAATGAGGCCTTGAAGGTGAACCCCAGTCCAGTCTACCTAGTGTACAGGAATCTGGACCTAAAAAGAGATGGCAGGGAATGCGCATAGAGGAAAGGCCCTGTGAACCCAGAGTAAATGCAAGGGAGCTGCAAGTCCAGCAGGTGGCCTCAGAGGAAATCAATCCTGGCAGGTAGCCTCAGAGGAAATCAACCCTTGGACTCCCAGGAACCAGAAGGGTGAGAAATAAATTTGTTCTCCAAGCCCTCAGTCTGTGGTACTTTGTTCTGGCAGTTCTAGAAGATTAATGCCCCCAGCAATTCAACTTCTAGGCATCTCTTCCCAGCATTAGTTAAAAATATACAAAAAGACAAAGCCATCTACTCCAGCACTATTTAAAATAGTGGGAAATAAACGTAACCATTGTACATATAGACTGATTTCCTAGATATACTGTCAAATAAAAAAGGCAAGAGAGAGAAAGCTCTATGTTAGAGCTTACCATTTCTCCAAGAAGGGCACAGAATATCAATACTTTTAAAAGAAAGAATAAATTAAAATTAATGTATATAAAGTGGTCTACAGGGGAGAGTAGAACACAGAGGAAAAGTAGGGGCAAAGACAGACTTCTAAATATATCTTACATGGTGGATTTGACTTTGGAACTATTTTATATTTTTCATAACTGAAAAGCAATTAAAAAGAAAAAAGTAATTCTAAAACTCAAAAGATATAAAACATGAAACAAACAATGAATTTATTTAGTTACATAATCATGCAGAGGAACTATTTTGAGTACCTATAAAACAAAATAATTTGACTGTAGACCTAGTGGGAAACTACTAAGAACAAAACAAAACAAAACAAAACAAAACAAAAATCCCTTGTTTTTGCAGATAACATTGCTATTGTTATTTTTATACTGTTGTGTTATGGGATTTAAAAAATGACAAATGAATGCAGTGGTAGACAGCTGCATTTCGAAAGACTCGGGAGGCTGAGGAAGGAGGATCACAAATTGAAGACCAGCTTCAGCAGCTTAGAGACCCTGTCTCAAAATAATGGGAGGACCATCCTATGACCCAGCCATCCCACTCAAAACTTATATTACAACAGCTATCTCAATAAAAATAGCTAGGTTGTGGAATCAACCTAGGCCTGGGTGGATTAAGTAACTTTTACTCAGCAATAAAAGAAAATAAATTAAATGGCAGTAAATGTTGGAAGACATAATGCTAAGTGAAGTTAGTCAGTCTCAAAAATCCAAGTACCAAATGTTCTCTCTTATATAAGGAGGCTATTTCAAAGTCCCTAGAATGGTCAAGGGAAGGGAGGGTTCAATCCCCTTAATGCATGTACCAAATTGAAAAGGAAAAAAAGAAAAATAAAATGAGAAAAAAATATTAAAATGATGGTGTAACTATTGTAGAACCCTAGGGTCATTCCCCAGGATAAGGGAAAAGGGAAAGAAATATAAGACCCATGGTGAAATTATAAGACCCATGGTGTTAAATAACAACTTTGATTTAGGCACTTAGTTGTTAACTCATGATGTATTTAATCTTAAATGGGCAAATAAATAAATATTCCTTAGCTCTGTTGACTGAAAAAGCCTAGAAACAATGTCCAATTGGCAGCAGTGAGCATATCTGATGCCCAGACTATGGCCTATAACTACCATTTCCCACTAAAAAGAACTACAGTCCTAAGAAGAAGGGTTGCTTCCAGATCCTGGGAAGAAACCTTGAAGACAAACCTAGAACATCCTGCTACACCACAGATTAAGAAGGCTACAAAGACTACTAAGGACTCAGGAAGCAACTCTGGCTCTCTATGGCTAGTGGGGGGGTCAATTTGAATATAAACTGAAATTGATTAAAACAAACAAAAAGAATCAAATGTGTTCAACTCTATGAATTCATAATGATACCAAAAAAAAAGAAAAAAGAAAGTAAAAGGATGGTAGAAAAGAAGTCAAATAAAGCTTACTATATAAATAAAAAGTATCAAGCAGTTAACCTGGCTTTTCAGTATCACTTAAATCTTAAGTCATCCTAATAATTTATGTGGAAAACCTACTTGTATATAGATATTCCATATATAAGGAAAAAATAAATGACATAATATTATCTGCAAACCTCTAAAAATGGATGATGATCAGATAAAATAGTAATACTGACTACACAAAATAGTAGGAATGAATATGTAATGGGATGGGAAAAAAATAAAATAAGATAGACTTAAAATTCTAGATAAATACAGTTGGGAATAAATAAATGGTGTTAAAGTGCATTACCTGGGAGGAGGACAAAGGTTTTATGGACTTTAAACTTGAATAAGCTTATTACACATGTGTAATTCCTAAGGTAACCACTCAAAGAATACAAAGATTATATATCTTCCAAAGTAGTAGAGGGAGAAAAAGAGAACAATTTCTTAGTTAAGTCCTTTAAAAAGCAAGCAAGAGAATGACTATCAAGGATGTTCAAATTAATTAAAATAAAAACCATGATCCAAATACACATTGTTTTAAAGAAACACAGATAAGCCATAAGGCCAGAAGGGTTGAAAAAAGAGAATGGAAAAAGACATGTGATGTATAACTATAATGCACTAATAAAAAAACATACACAAGGTGACACAGTCACATCAATGTCAAATGAAATGTACTTCGAAGTGTATACATCACCTACAAAAATGACTTCATAAAAGTAAATGGTTCAGGGGCTGGGGGTGTAGCTCAGTGGTACAGTGCCTGACTCGCACTTGTGAGGCACTGGGTTTGATCTTCAGCACTACATAAAAATAAATAAATAAAGATAGTGTGTCCATCTACAACTAAAAAAAAAAAAAAAAAAAAAAAAAAAAAAAAAAAAAAAAAAGGTAAATGGTTCAACCACCCAAAATGATTACTAATTCTTGAAACATCTCTTTCAATGAGAAAAAGATAAATCACCAAATTAAAAATTAGATAAAAGATTTCAGCAGCATTTCACAGAAGAAATCCAAATTACCAAAAAACATAAAAAGTACTCAAATTTATTAGCAACTGGGGAAAATGCAAATTTAAAAACATAATAAAAGACAAACCACACATTGCTGAGATTGGAAATAATGGAAAAATCTGATAAAACTAGGTGTTGGTGATATCTAGAGCAATAGGAAGTTACATATTACTGAAGGAGTAGAAATTAATATACTCTGAAAAATAGTTTGACATTATTTTTATGTTGAAAAAGACAAATCTTATGATCCTAATTATGTATCAGCATGTGTACTTATGTGTACCATGATACATGCATCAGAATGCTCACAGTAGTACTGTTCAAAATTGCCCAAAGCATAAATAACCCAAATTTCCATCAAGAGTAAAATATCTAAGTAAACTGTGCCAATTCTTAATTTTTTTTTAATTTGTATTTTTTAGTTGTAGTTGGACACAATACCTTCATTTTATTAATTTTTACATGGTGCTGAGGATTGAACCCAGGGCCATGCACATGCTAGGCAAGCGCTCTACCGGGAAGCCACAACCCCAGCCCTTGAATTAGAATGTTATACAGTACTGAAAACGAACAAACTGTACCTATACCCAATGCATGGATGAATCTAAATGGATTTTTAAAAGCAAGACAAAAAATGTCTATGTATGTTTTTAAAATAAAATTTAAAAGCCAAAATGTATAATGCTTAGGGATAAGAATATAAACAGCAAAACTACAGAGAAAAGCAAAGGAAATAACAACTTTAAATCAGGCATCAGGCAATAGCAGTGCACTACCAAAGAGGATTTGACAAGAGTCTGATTTTTGTTTGGATGATGGCTAAAAGGTTGCTCACATTACCATTATTTATTTTACTTTTAAATTCATTTGAATATATGTTACATTGCACTGTAACAACGTCAGAAAATTATTAGAAAATATCTATAGTACAGGTAACAATATAATGTTCATCTGTGTACCCACCACCCAACTTAAGAAAAACAAAATAAAAAATATAGCTGAAAGCCCATTTCCTCATTCCTACCTTTCCTAAGTAATCACTAGTTTGAATTTGGTTCAACTCAAAAAGTTTTAAGATCTACTCAGGGTTATATTTCAACCCACACTAATAAAAGTGATCTAAAAAGTGCCAGGTATATCAACAACATAGTAAATGTCTTGTTTTTCTGGTGTAGCATGTATATCCTCTTTCAAAAATATGTATTAGGTAACCATTTATTCAGTTCTACTTCTGGACTTTGGATTTAGGCTAGTTAGCCACAAGAGGAAAAAGAAATGCCAGTCACAACTAGAGCATAAAACAATGCTTACCTACATGTGTTTGTGCAGCAAAATGTAGTACTATATCTATTTTCTCTGTTTCAAAAAGCAGTTTCACAAAATGAGAATCACAAATGTCACCCTATATGAGAAAGAAAACATGAAAACACTAGGTTTCTCTGAGCACTGTCATCATCAAAACCATTTTTGCTATAATACACCCCATCTCCCATTTCCCATTAAATAGAGAATATCTTGAACATTCAACCACATGGTCAGGCAAGTACAGTAATGATGTATTTCTTCAGCATAGAATGTAATATATTCAATTCAAAGTATTTTTTGAAAGTATAAAAACAATATTTTATTGAGCACCAACTACTTCCACATTTTTTTCATCACACTCTTGACAACCTAAGATTTACTATATTGATAAGAAAAATAGCATTAAAAACTTTGAAAGAGCCATTACATTTAAAGTAAGTATAACAATTGGAGTGAATGTTGGAAAATAGTAGTAAAATTGTGGTTTAATTCTTCTAAAAATTCATATTCTCAACAAAACTTTAATAACTGAAGAAAAACACTTTTTACACAGAACAGAATTATGAACTGATTGCTGAATATATTCTTTAAGTTTTGTGGTTAAAAGAGAGTTTGTAAAATCACCTTTTTAAGTAAAGAACATAAAATCACAACATAGTTTCATTTGAAAGTAACATTCCCCTTTGCAAATGAATGGCTCTGCTCTGGTTTATACTTGGTACTTGTCTAAGAGTGGTGAGGTGAGAATTAGCATTCCAGAGGTGAAGTGCCTTCATGGGGAGAGACTATCCCATGTGCTTCATGGTGTGGCTAGCCATTCAGGGGGACACCACACTTCACCCCAACCACTTTGAATCCCAGGTAGGCACTATTAAACAGGCTCGTGAGAACCTAAAACTAAAAACCATACAAATTTATTCAGCTACACATAAATTTGCCAAGGTACCAAAAGTGACATGCAACTTTTTATGTGATGTATCTAAAAGTAGAATTCTCTAGGGCATGCCGTACTTTTGGAAATTAACTATTTGATCTTTTAAAAGGCCTTTAATAGTGTGCCTGCCAACCCCCCAACACACAAGCTTATAAGAAGGAAGCTATTATAATTTCTATATGACTAAAGAGGCACAGTATAATAATTACAAGAAGACTAACATACCTTTATGAATTTGTAGTTTTGTTTGTTAGAAATGGTTTCAAGATTCTTTAAGCTTGCACAGTAATCCAGCTTAAAAAAAAGAGAGGATGGCCAGGGGCAACACAAAAAGTGATAATATTAGCTCTTCCTATAAAATACCAATTATTTTTAAAACTATAGATGTTAATAATTATAATACAAGAACGTGTTCTTTTCAAGTGTGTTTGCTCTGTGCTTTCACACATTCTAAGCTTCTGACTTACATTGATTAAGGTTCTAGAGAACCAAATCCTAGGCCTTATGCATGCTAGGCAAGCACTCTACAACCAAGCTATATCCCCAAGCACTCTACAAATAAGTTGTATCCTCATCCCAGCTTCTGACATCTTAAAAAAAAAAAAAAAAAATGAGTAATTTTGATACCTTTTCAAAATACCAAATTCCAAAACAAGCCTTTTTATAAATGTGTACTTTAAAATATGTTCCTGCCCAAATTTGCCTGTGGCCACTGGTGTTTTTAAAAGTTTACTATTCCTGACAGAAAAATTACTAGTGATTAAAAATGATGCCTGTTTTATACATACTACAATTCATTATACCTGGTCCTGAGTTCCTGAGTTAACTGTTGGTAAATCAGTATACAGATGAGAAAAAAAGAATTCCTGTTCACTAGTAATGCAGTAAAAAATTCCTAAGAGTTAAGGGTTATTCTTTGCCTGTACTTCTTAACTATTAGGTTTTAGGAAATTAAGGTAACCATTGTATCTTCTGTTCAGACTCAAAAAATCTGTGATTTCCCACTAGCACTTTCAGATTCTTTAGGGAAACTCCAATTATTAATGCAGAATTCTCAACAAAACCAAATTAATTTAATTGAATTTTATTTTGCAAAATAAACATGTATAATTTTCTAGATGATGATAATTCTAAAATCAAATAGTTAAATAATTAAATCAAATAAAGCATGTAAACACCAAGTAAAAACTGGTAGTCACATTTTACTAAACACTAAATTTAGAAAGAGTGAAGGTTTTCTTTTGGTAAAAATACTGCACACAAGGGCTGAGAATGTGGATCAGTGGTAGAGCACTTGCCTAGCATGCATAGGGTCCTTGGGTTTAATCCCCAGTTTAAAAAAAAAAACAAAACAACAACAACAACAAAAAAAAAACTACATTTAAAACTTTGACTTTATGGATTAGCATAATAAGTGATAGTTTCCAAAGATTCTGCATAAGATTTAATACAACATGAGCACATGACCATAAAGACCCCCAAGTACCTAAAAAGACTAAATAAAAAACTAACAGGATTCTGGTACTTAAAAAAAATGTAATTAAATTGAAATGTAATTTCAGTGCTTGAAGCTCATTTTTATGAAACTCACCTTGTCTAGATTTATGATCATATAATTTGGATAATCTTCTACTAAAGAGACAATCACATGCGATGCACTATAAGAAAAAAGAACATCTGTGAATGGAAAATTTTAACACCTTTGCTCTCTTGAATATTTTCTTATGTTGTTGACTATTATTAAAATAATCAAAGATAACTTTAAATGTTTTCAAGAAAACAGAAATAACACCAAATATACACATATGCACACTTTTCACCAACATCTATAAACTAACTTTCATGCTCCATTTATGCTATGCAGAATAGAGAATTTAGCGTTTCTGGATACAAAAAAAATCAGTTCAACTAATTATACTCTCCATGCATCCTTTTGAGTGTGAAAGTTAACAGTGGATGAAAAACATAATGGTGCTACTCAGAGCGACTATACTGAAACTATAATATGCCTGTTCAGGAACTGCAGATGTAATTACATAAAAATTAAATCAGTATGAGCAGTGATTTGTCTGTTTACAGTAACTTCTGCAATGGCTGTGTCTTGGTACAAGAGTTTGGTGTTATAAACCAGAATTCTCAAGGGAGTCCCTGACCAAACTAGGTTTCCCAGGCTAATAACAGTTGAAATGAACCCCTGTTGGCCTCTGGGCTTTAGAGGACCCTGCAGTAGAAACTGAGGCATATTTCAGTGGAAGATCTACCCTATTTTATATACTTAAAATGCTGGGCTCCCTGGAGCAAGGGCAAGCGTTGACTGAATTATGAAGTCAAATTCTGCACTGACTAGTTCTTTCACAGCATTTTCTAGGTCATACCCTTCCTGGACCAGCACTCTCAGACAAGTTCCATCATTTCATGTTCATACTCTTCTCATAAGTGAAACTTGCCTGCCTGGTACTCTCCACCAAGTGACCATCAGATTAGAAGGGATGATTAATGTGCTAATGGTCAATAAACAAGAATCAATCCCCATATTTCCTCTTCTTCCACTAGACACTGAGTTCCTGGAGGGTATGAGAGTTTCCTGTTCATTACTTTTGCATTCAACGATCACTGAAGACCTTCAAAAAATGGGCCAGGTATTCTTCCAAGTGCTTAGCGAACAGTAGTTTCTGGCCTCATGGAGTTTACATTCTAGAATGGGACGCATGGAATAAGCAAGGAAACACAAATATGCAATATAATATCAGGCAGGAATAAGTATGTTAGTTGGGAAAGGGGTTATTTTAGATAGGGTGGTCAGGCAAGAACTCTTTAAGGAAGTGATATCCAAGTAAAAACCCAAATTGAGTGGTGCAGGCAGCTGAAATAAAGAAGAAGCAAGTGGAAATGCCTCAAGACAGAAGGGCGCACCACCCTGGTGTGCTCCAAGAACCGTAAGAGTGTAAAGGTGCCAGGAATAGAAAAGCAAGAGATCAGGTTGGAAAAGTAGGGTTTGGGCAAATAAGCCTTGTAGATATGGTAATGAGTTTTTACTCAAAGTTGGGCAGGAACCACTGGAGTAAAATTCTATGCCCCAACATGATCTGATTTAATGAAACACTGACTGTGTGTGAGGAACAAACTCTAAGGGAACAAGACCGGAAGCAGTATAACCAATCAAGAGGCTACAATAGTAGTATAGGCAAAATGGGTGAGGGGGGCAGGGAGGATGGGGGAGTAATGAAGACCAGGGTGGAAGGCGGAGAGTGTGAGAAGTGGTCACATCGATGACGACACACTTTGGAATTAGGAGAAAGGACCTGACTGAATGTGGGTTATCAGAAAAAGGCAACAAACATCTAGTGCAGGTCAGCAGCAACCAAGGATTTTTAGAAATTTGCAGAATAAATAAATCCTATCATAATCCCCAATCATTTTGGGGGCGTCTATATGTAAAGGCCTCTGCATCGTGGTGGTGGAGGTTGGGGTCAGGCTGGGGGTGGGCATGGGAAGCAGTGGGCGACAGCTTAACTAACTTGTGCACACTCCAGGGAATGACAAGCAGTACATCTCGGGCCAGGTAGGAGCGGGGACGGTACTACAGTACTCTTGGTTTGGAAGGTAGGCGTTTTGTTGAAGTCGCAGCTTCAAAAGACCCACGTCTTCGCAGGCGAGGAAAAGAGGAAAAGGTAGGATGCTCCCGGGGGTGCATTAGGACCCTCCCCATACGAGACCCACCCAAAGCTGGACTCAGATTGCCAACGGCAAGCAGAGTCGCAGGAAAAGGCTGGGGTTTCCGGGGAGAAACTGACGGCGCTGTTACCTACATGAAACCAGCACCCCCGGTAACCAGGACCCGCTTCGCAAAGCTGCCCGGAACACCCTGGGATTCCGCCCGGCCCTCCGCCGACATCTCCCAGCTCTGCAGAGCTTAGCACCGTAAAGCGTTGGGTCTGAAGACCAGAGGAAAAGTATCACCGCGACTTTTTGCGACACACCTCCCTCCACTGACACGTTACAGAGTAGTCGGCGCAGTTTCCGGAGAGAGGCGCGGCGGCGCAGTGCCACCGCGCAGGCGCAGGTCCTCTCGGCCAAAAAGCCGGACCTTCTGCGAGTAATTGGGGGAGTTGGGGCAGAGTAGTGTGTCAGCAAGGTCTTCTAGGCAAGTGTTGCCTGCCTAAGTTATGCTGTACTTAAAACACGGAAGTTCAGAGTTTTGAACGAGTGCCTTTTTTTTGGCTCTTGCACTTCACCCATCTCCAGAGATGAGGCACCAGCTGAGAACTCCAGAGTTCTCTTTTTGCAATGTGGAAGTAAGAGGTTGCAATTGCAAATTTGTTTTTTTTTAATCGTTATTATTAATATGTCAGATAGAAGACTGCTTGCAATCATGATAAAGATGGTCCTTAGACCTTAGGTATTATCCTAATATTCTACCTCTTGCTCACTCCACCCCAGCCTCCTGGTACTTGCTCTTGAATTGGCCTGGTAGTTTATTTAACCTGGTTCTTAGCTCGAATGTCATCCTATTAGAGTCCTTTCCCTGACCATCCCAATTAAAATAGCAAGCTCTACCCTAACCCTACAGAACCGTCTTACCCTTTATTTTATTTTATAGCACTCATCAACACATACTCCAATGAATTGTTTGTTGCTTCTCCATGAGAGTAGGGCCTTTTTGTTTACTGTGATAATTCCAAATCTCTAGGACCAGGCCTGAGGTAGAATAAACAATTAGTAAATATTGTCAAATAGGAAATATCTGCCCCCCCCCCCAGCCGCGCGGCACACACACACACACATAGTATTTTAGCAAAGACAACAACAACAAAAAAGAACGCTCACTGTCTATGGAAGTGTTATTTGCTACAAACATTTTTTTGAGGGGAAAGTGGTAATACAAATAAAAATTTAAAGTGTACATAGTCTGTGCCCCTAAGTTTCATGATGTATAATATAGATAATTATTCATTGCTGTATTGTTTAATAAGGAAAAAATGGACACAATCTGTGTGTAAGATTGCCTAATTTTTAAAATACAATGGACTGTTACATAGGCTTTAAAAAGAACATATTATCATGGAATATATGATATAATTGAATATATTGAGAAAATATATTGAAGTGAATACTTCTAGTTTTTTTGTTGTTGTTGTTTTTACCTAAATACCTTGCCCATTATGATTCCTACAAGTTGATCCACCCCCAAAGGATGAGGACCTGACTCATCTTAGGCCAACTGAAGACTCTTCCTGGGATGTCAATTGGACTAAGGTTCTACTGTAGTCTGGTAGTTCATGAATTCTGAGAACCTACAAATTTGGGACTTGTTAGTGGCCATATTCTTTCAAACGAACTGAGGAACAAAAAAGCCTATCTTCAGTGGGAGAGAAAAAACAAAGCTGATCAAGAAGGGAAGAAAAACAAGACCAAAAGAGAAGTTCCCCAGCATTCAAGGCCCATGTTTGGCTTTTCCTCTGGCGCCAATTTCATTCCTGTCCTTGACTTACAAGTAACAGTATTAAAAGACACTTAAGACAAATTAAATTTAGCAGAGTATATTTGAATGGAAAATGATTCATGAGTTGGGCAGTACTCAGAAGAAGAAAAGGTTTAGAGAATTTAGTTTTACTCAGCAACAGGGGCAGGGAATATTTATAGGAGAACACAAAGGAGAAGAAGTGACATTCAGAAACAGCTTAATTGGTTACATCTCCAATTTTGCCTTATCAGGACTTGATATGACAATGCATCTACCAGATATGGACATCCTCTGATCAGTTGGCATCATCTGATTGGCTGAATCCCCCTGCTATAATTGGCTGAGATTCAGTTACTTGTTAGAAGACTGTACTTCTGCTTAAGTTGCTGTTTGATTACATACTAAATTAAGTTGCAATTCTCCATGTATTAAATCAAAGTATTGAAGGTAGCTTCAGGTCTAATTTACTTTAGCACCATATTATTTGTAACAACTGGTCTAAAAGGATCCACCCTAAACTACTAAAATAGATAACCTTTGGGTATTGGATATGAGGAGAGGAAAGGAGGAAATAGAAACTTTAATTTTATTGTGAATTTTTTCTAAGCTGCATGAATTTCTTTTATAACAAAAAAGAACTAGTGCAATTTTAAAAATACCCAAATATTAATACCTCCAGTTTGTTCCTGGTCAGCCAGAGATTCTGAAAATACTGGGTATACCATAATAGGTATTCCCCTGGTTTCTTTTATAAATTGTGTGGTGTGTTGTGAGAACTTGCTTATAGGTTTTAAAAGTGTGTTTTAGAATGAGAATAATTTATATACACTTATTCATGACATAATTTTTGAGTTCCTACTTTCATTAAGACAGAAATAGTCTCTGACCCGCTGGACCTAACAATATAGTGAGAGATTCAGATAAATCAAAAGTCATATATACCATATATTGTAGTAAGTGCCCTGATAGGGAAGTAAGGGATTTCAGATCCAGGGACATCTAACACACATTTAAGAGTTTGGGAAAGGCTTCCTAAAGTGACAGGGGTTGGGGGTGAGGGGGATATAGTAGGTGACTTAGGGTCGAGTGGTAGGATAAGCAGAATTATTCCAGTCAGAGGGATTTGCAAAGAACGAAGGCCTAGAGGGGAGAACTTGGGATGTTTGTGGACTGACAGTGATAAGGATGGAGATCAGTAGAGAGACTGAAATTTGAGTGAATAGAGAGCCATATTCTAAAGAGTTTGGGTTGTGTAGTAAAGGCAGCTGAGAGCCTTTGAAGGAAAGTGATACAATCATATTGTTTCCTAAAGTTTTCTGTGGTTCTAAGGGAGAGGTGGACTGTAGCCTATTAGACAAGAGTGGAGGAAGGTCAGCTGCCATAGGCTGCTGCCTCCTACTATCACCAGAAGAGATTTGCAATTGAATTGATGGGATGTAAGGGAGTGATGAGAGTAGTCGCTCCATTTGTCAGCCGTCTGGCCTGCTAGGTGATGATGTAATTAAAGACAGGAAACGTAGGAATGGAAAATCAGTTGTGGCCAGACTCACGTTTTATACTTTGGACATGTGAATGTCTTTGAAACATTAAAGTGGACATGTTCAGTAAATTATACAGGAACGGAGGAGAGAAAGAACATGGTTCCAACTATAAGGGAATTTTCCTTTCTTGTCCGGAATGATCCTGTCGTTTTGTTGTTGTTGTTGTTGTTGTTTTTTTTTGTTGTTTTTGTTTTTGTTTTAGTGATTTCTTAATCCCACAAACCATTCAAAGGTGCCTCTGACCGGTGCCAGGGCGCGCATGCGCATTGACACCATGCGCCGGGGCAACGAGGGCGAAAGCTTTAGGTAACCCGAAGCAACATCCCCCAAATTCTCCATTAAAAAAAGGCGGGAACTAGCCAAAGGCCAGGGGAGTGATGGGACAAGCGGATCTGCACGCCCTGCCCACTTCTGCTTCTGATTGGTGAATATGCTAGGCTCGTGGAGAAAGGCTCGCCTCATTGGCTGTTACTCTCCAGAGGGGCGGGCCCGCTTAGCTGGCCCCACCCATCCTCCAGCTGCCGACGTGGGGCTGACGGCCGCAGGCGGTTAGGGCCCCGGGTGCGGGTGCCGAACTGGAGGCGAGGATGGGAGGGTTGCGGCTGCTGGCGGTGGCCCTGACGTGCTGCTGGTGGCCGCAGGGCAGCCAGGGTAAGACCCTGCGGGGCAGCTTCAGCAGCGCCGCGGCCCGAGACACTCAGGGCCAGAACATCGGCCACTTCGAGTTCCACGGTAGGTCCCGGGGGCGGGGAGAGGGATGGAAGCGCGCGGGCCATCCCTTCAGCAGGACCTGCGGACCACTCCTCCCCGTCCCCGGGGGTAGGCCAAGGGCGGGTGGTGCCCAGCCCCTCCCCGCCACGTCGGGCCCGCCCGGCGACTTCGCCAGCCTCACCTGCACCT
The DNA here is from genome assembly GCA_025594165.1 of Tamias sibiricus. Lineage (NCBI taxonomy): Eukaryota > Metazoa > Chordata > Mammalia > Rodentia > Sciuridae > Tamias > Tamias sibiricus. The sequence goes on from CM046663.1 coordinate 82,118,469, forward strand.
CACCGTCGCCTCAGCCCTGCCCCCTCCGCAACTACCCGGATCAATCGTGGCATGCATTGGCAGCCCCACCGTTGTTGCGTCCCAAGCCTGACTGCAGCCTCTGGCGAGTAGAGGTTGTGCTCTGCACCTGAAGGCCGGTGTCCATTTCCCCAGCCCTCCCCTTGCAAACGAATACACAAATGACTGGTCGCTGCATCTTTTTGAGATTCTGCCCCCAAACAAGCATCGTTTGTCCATTCCCAGCGAGGCCTATTACATTCATGTGGGCCTTATTAGGGGTGAATGCAAGCCCAGGAACTCAGATTTCTTTCTCTTTTTTTTTTTTTTTTTTTTTTTTTGCTTTCTTCTTTTATTCTTAAAGACCAGTGTGGTAAAGCCTCTTGGAGCAGAGTGGTTGTGATCTAGTTACCATCACTGTCACAAACAGTTTGGTTACTTAGATGATTTACTATGGATCTTAAGGCCTAGAGTTAAATCAATGGAAATTGCATAGTGTATATTGTCCTGGAAATTTCATTATTGATATTCTCTTTGGCCCATCTGAAATCAGAGTTGCCTTTGATTTGTACAGTCTGGTCTCCCTTATAAATTAGTAATCATTCCTTCATTGAATGAATTTGCAATTGACTCTTAATTTTTGTTACATTTACTTGTACCTCAAAATTTCAGAGCTTTTCTTGCTACTCTTAATTTGACTAGTACTGTTATTTTAAATAATTTGTTCTTGGTAAACTTATGATTTTTTGTCTAAATAGCCTTTAGTTGCACTTAAAGATACAACTATGGAGATCAGAATATTGGCCTAAAAAGGATTCTCAGGAAGAAGATAATACAAATCAAAAGTGGTTTTGGTGTGAGAAAGGAATTTAAAGTCCTGAGAAATTAAAGAATTGGTAGTATAAAGACAGGGTAACCTGATTTTTAAAAATCTGTAGTTTTTGAATATAGCTGAGAAAGGAAAAAATTCAGTATGAATATATACCTTTGGTGAATAAAGAAGAAACCCTTTAAATAGTCTTATTATTTTGTCAGATTTTCAGTTTTTTAATTCACTGTAACAATACTTTGAGTATTGATACTGATAATAATATCACTATAATAAATGGCACAAACTGGACAGTGCTGAAAAATCTAGAATGTGTGGATGCTGTACTCACAGACTTAGAAGACAACCTGATTTTTATGATAATTACCTGGTAAACATGGAGGAGAAACTTATGCTAAGTCGAGATTTCTCAAAATAGATTGGAGATAGGGTGTTCCAAATACATTTTGTCTGTTTTTCTTATTATATGTATATGATATGCTATTATGTTCTCATATATATTTAGTTATTATCAATTTTTCATTGAATTACACTTCAGTAAAATAATACTAAAAATATACTGAAAAAAAACAACCTATAACTCAGAATGCAATTTAAGGTGTTAGCAGGGCTTTACAGTCAGTTTTATGATTTGACAATTTATAATGTAACAAATTTATGCAAAAGACTTAAGACATTCATTATGTATACTACACAAATATGTATGATAATCAAAATGATATATTATCAAAATGATAATTCTAGTAACAGAAGTTTGGTTTAAAAAAAAAGAAGAATAGAAGATTTTAAAGTGAAAAACAGTTTCCTGCTTTACCTCTCCTCACCCAGTGTCCCCATTCCTAGAGGCAACTATTTTTTGCCATTTCTTTTCTGGGCCTTCACTGTAGTTATTATGTGAAACCAGGCTCATTCTATATTAATTACTTAACATATATTGTTCTGAAAGTTTTTCGTAAAAGTCTGATATATAAAATTTTTGTCTTAGGTATAAAATATGTACCTCAAAACACATTTCTTTAAACTTTCTTGCTCTTTCATCTGCTTATTTTTTACATTAAAAATAAATTGAAATATTAAACCCATGTTAAAAAACAAAAGAAACTTTGGCAGGAAATTTCTATAGATTGTGAACAATGTACAGGATGTATAGTGATTGTAAAGTGAGGCAAAAAAAAAAAAAAGTTACCAAGAATTATTTTTGAAATACATGTTTTTAAATATAAAAAAATTGTATTTTTTTAAGTGAAAGTATTGATTGTCCTACCATCTCAGTTCCATACAAGACTAAATGAGTTGATCATTTTTGTTTTAATATTAAGGTGACCATGCTCTTCTCTGTGTCAGAATCAACAACATAGCAGTAGCCATTGGAAAAGAAGCTAAACTCTACCTGTTCCAAGCCCAGGAATGGCTAAAGCTGCAGGAAAGCAGTCATGGTTATAGTTGTAGTGAAAAATTATCCAGAGCTCAGTTGACAAGTGAGTATATCCTTTTTTTTTTTTTTTTTTTAACCATTAGATTTTTTTTTTCCTTCTTATGTTTGAAGTAAATTCTGATACATTTGTACATACCAAGATATTTCATGTTTGCCTATATCACACTGTGCTAACACTTTTGGTACATTTTAAGCTGAATTTTAAGGAAAATAACCTTTTCCTTGTTTAAAATATATAGTGTCTCTCCCTGCCTTTATCATTCAAATTTTTTTGAAATCCAGATAATTTATAAAGGAGTCCTTTCCTTTATTCAGACTCTTTACTATTTGTATAATCTATGGTAATATGACAAATATATTTTTACCCAGTGTCAGCATGGAGCCAATGATAGCATTTTTTGAATGCATATTATCTGCCAGTACTGAGCTAAAACACTAACATGTATGCTAGTTAATTATAAAACTTAGCCCAAGTGATGCTGTTTCATGTCATTGACTTAGTCATATGGTTACAAAATACTTACCTTTGGGAGGTACCAGCACAATGTCATTGTAAAACCCAGGGTTTGCTTCTGGAGAAGCTTGATTTCCCTTATCCTAATCTAGTGGCTTGAATCCTTGCTCTCATCCATTTTCATCAACATTGTCTTGTATGTTATGGTGATAGCCATCCAGAGCAAGTGCAAAGCTTTTATCATTTAGAAATGAAGCACATTGGCTCACAATGGTTAAAATGACAAATTCTGTATCTTTTTTTAACTCTCTACCCATTTTACCCCTCCGAAGTTAACCAACTGTAGAAGACATGAGAAATGTGAAGCATCCATGAGAAAAAGTAGGAATTACCTTCTTCCCTCTTTCTCCACCTATTATTCAAAGATTCATCCATATGTAGGAATGTGGTAGATTCTTCTTTTTGCCTAGGCAAGTAAAACACTTTCTAAATATTTATTCCTGGTAACTATCTGGTTCCCTCATGAGGCAGCCAGTAAAGACAGGGATAAAAGTAGAGGTCCCCAGTCTTTGCCATCATCCATTGCAGCAATGCCATGCCATAGTCCTTTTTGTGTGTGTGTGTGTGTGTGTACCAGGGATTGAACTCAGGGGCACTCGACCACTGGGCCACATCCCCAGCACTTTTTTGTATTTTATTTAGAGACAGGGTCTCACTGAGTTGCTGAGTGCCTCACCATTGCTGAGGCTGGCTTTGAACTCGTGATCCTCCTGCCTCAGCCTCCCAAAGTGCTGGGATTATAGGCATGTGCCACCACGCCCAGCTCAATGCCATAGTCCTTTGCCTGTACTGTTGAAATTGCCTCCCACCTGGCCTCTCCACAGCCATGATCGTCCCCCTTCTATAATCAGAGTGATCTTTCTAAACAGCAGATTTGAACTACTATTCATTTTGGGCACCTCAAAGACTTTTTTCCTTTCTCCAGTAAAAATGTGTCAGGCTTCCAGGAAGAGGACAAGGAGCCAGTTATGAAGCATGTAATACCCTATATTTAAAATTGAGTAGCATATTATCTTGGGGTTTTGTTGAATTATGTTATTAACCATTTGAATTTCCCTTATGCTAATAGCTTATTTATTACCCTGTCCATTTTTTATTATTTTGCTTTTTGTTATTGATTAGTAAGAATTCTTCATGTATTTTGGACACAAATCTGAATAGATTTTTTTCCCAGTCTCTGGTTTGTCTTTTAATGTTGTTATGGTATTTATTTGTTGTCTGTCTGTACATAATTTTAAATTGGTTAATTTTAAATATGGTTAAATTTAACATTCTGAATTAAACATTCTGGTTTGTGCTTTTTATATCTGCTTTAAGATTTTTTTTTTTTTTAAACCTAAAAACTAGCTAATAAAAACATTTTTCTACAATTTTTTCCCCCTAAAAACAAAACAAATTTTGTTAAGCAGTTTAAAGCTTTGGGCTATAAAAATGCTGATTTATTTTCTTGTTATCGCATGGTCAGTATTATGCCATATATTATATACTCTTAAAAAACATCATTTTCATATGATTCATATTCCTGTCTTCCCAGACCTTCTGCACGCAGGAAGAAAGTATGGTACAATGGGAAATCAACTAGACTGGGAATCTCTGCTAGTGACTTACAAAAAGGGCTTGTTTTGAGCCTCACTTTACTTATCTGTTTCACAAACAAGTTGGACTGTTTCTAGGGTCCTGACCATCCTGAAATGCTACAATTCTAAAGGTTACTCCAGGATAGAGTTATATGTAGGACTATAACTTAATGAAACCTTTTGCTATTGTGTTTTTTTCCTATTTTCTTTCTCCCTATTCTGTGAAGTACAAAAGTATTCTTTGTAATTATGGAACAGAAGATATCAGGAAACAAGAATTTTAGAACAATGAAAATTGTTTTTGTTAATATTAGGGACTGAAATAAATTAAGTGTTTAATATATATTGACATAAATAGATATAGATTTATATATTTCATCAATTCTTTACCCAGTAACAAAATCCAAAATCTTAAGAAAATCTGTCTTGAACTTTTATGTATTAGTTGTCATATTTGTAGTAGATTATTACTTAGGTGCTTAGGTACATTAAAACAAAAGTATATTCTTAAATTTAGTAGTACCACATAATTAAAAATAATTATTTTAGGAAGTGGATTTCCTGTCTATTAAGAAGACTTTTAGGAATTAATAGCCTTTCACCTATTTGGTGATAAACTCATTATTGATGCCGAACTCCCATGTATAACCTTACTACTGCTATGCACTGTGAAGAGACAGTAGATATGAAAAATCTTATGGTACTGAATGTTGCTTGATTCTCTCAGATTCATGTTTGAGAAATTATTTTTCAGTCTTCTTTTGTTCTTGAATATCATAGCACATCAAATGTCTTTTTTTTTTTTTTTTTTCTTTTGTGTGTATTTGTGTATGCCGATAGGGTTCAAATCCAGGGCCTGTGCATGCAAGGCAAGTGCCCTACACTGAGTTGTATCTCCAAGCCAGATTATTTATTTTTTTTTAATGACAAAAACTATTTTGGTTTTAAAAGCAAGCAAACAGAATACTTACAAGCACTGGAAATGGTGAGTTTTTGTTTCTATCTAAAAGAAATCTAATGAGATTCAGGATAATTTGATATTAGATTACAGAGCTAAATATATTGTATATAAAACATTTTGGTATTGTCTTTTACATCTTATGTATATGTCTTTTACATTTTATATGCTTAATGTGCTTAGCAAAATATGTTGTATATAAAACATTTTGATATTATCTTTTATATCTTTTTGTATATTTGGTATATTAAAATCATTTAAATGTATTAGTATTTTATTCTGTGTATTTTGGTTAATAATATTCATTTCCTTTTATAATATGACTAGGCAGTTATCCATTCAACACCATTGTCTGCAATTCAATTTTTGTTAATATTTGAGGTACTAATTATACCAGCATAGAATATGCATGCTGTGCTATAGTCTTTTGTCTCACAAACAATGAACATACAGTTTTGTCAAGAGGCTTACTTCCCAGGCTTGCTGAAAAAGACAGACAAAAACTAAAGGCCAGTATCACTTTATGAAGCACATTTTTGTCTCTGTAGAGCCACATAATTTAAAATGAAACATCAAAAAGTATATTGATGAAAATGTAATAATGAGTTTTTGTATTGTCTTATCTAAGAGAAAAAGTGCAAGTGATAGAACAGAGACACAGCAGAACCTTTATATAATGAGGTCCAGATTATATAATTGCAAGCCTCACATTTAAACAGTCTCATTTCTGAACTATTGATTGACTATATTTTTACTAAAGGTCTTCAAAAATATAACAGAAACTAAAGTCTTAGCTACATTTTTCTAATAACTGTATAATTTTAAAAAAGAAGTAATATAAAGGCTGCTAGTTTACAATAGCCAAAAAAGCAATGCTGTGTTATTTGAATCAAATCCTCTTGATCATTATAACTCAAATGAGTGGAATTTCCAGTTGTAAAGTCAAGGTCCTTAAAATTTGAATCTTGACTAGGTACATCTGTATCTCATTGATAAAGACATCCTATACATAACATTTCCTCAATTTTCTATTAGGAAAAATTTCCAGTGTACAGAAAATTTCAAAGTAAAGTATGACCAACAATGTAATCTTATGTTTCAAGAGTACTCTACTTTGTATAAAACTATATATCTTAATATAGGATTTTTCATGTGTCCCATTTGGCCTCAGACAAACTCTTGAGATAGATAGGGCAGGTATTTTCATTATACTGTTGAAGAAACAAATTTATAAAATGTAATTTATTTGCTGAATCTCAAAGCCAAGGCTTGCTCTGCTAACTCCACTGTTTGGCATGGTATCTGGAGTCTGAGACACTGCTTTCCCACAGCTTCCCAGTAGCATTATTCAATGCATCTTAGGGCAGAATCATAGTTTTAGATCTGGAAAAGATCAGACATTATTTTGTACTTCTCAAAAAAGGGTGCTGTTTGGCATTTTAGGGAGGAACAGTTCTTTGCTATGTGACTTTACCTGGCCTACATGAGATTTGGCACAGATTCCCTCCAAGTTCTTCACAGCTATTGTGACAACAAAATTGTCCCCACACATTTTCAAAATGTCCTAGAGGGAAGCAGGATTACCCTGATTTGAGAAGCCTGATTAGTATAAATACCTTGTTTTACAGAAAGGACAAGGAAAATTAATTTGTTGAGCAACTACTCTTGACAAATACCACTCTGGGTGACTCATATAACTTAGTCCTTGCATCAGTTCTTTGCTATAGCTGTTATCTTCATTTTACAAATTAAGAAAGTGAGTGTTATTGTATATGTAACTTGCTCAAGGTCATCTGAAGCCAGAATTCAAATACAGATCTGCTTGATGCCAACTTTCATGAGTTTTCCTCCACTATGTCATATTACCTTGTACGGACCTGAACCAGTGTAACTTTCACCTTCTGTATTTCTATTGTTTTACTTTAAGTGCCTTTTAGTGTTTGTTTTTTGTTTTATTTTTTGTTTTGATGTGTGTGCTGGGAATTAATCCCAGGGCCTAAGCAGCATTGTCTCATGGAGCCCAGTACTGCTTTTAAGAATGACCAGTCAGAAAAATGTTTTGGAAAAATTTTTTGAAAAACTATTTGTCAGGTATAATTTTTAGATATAATGATTTTCTAAGTTAAATGTGCCATTTAAAATTTAACTGAAGTAACTTAAAAATGTCAAATGTCACAGCAATTATTGCACAGCATTGTGAATGTGCTTAGTGTCATGGACTGTTCTCTTAAAAATGGCTAAAATGATAAATTGTGTATCTTTTTTTTTTTTACCACAGTAAATTCAAAGTTTCAGTGAAACCATTCTCATTTGTGGTATTTCATAGTATTTTAATAGTGATTTCTTGGTATAAAATGCATCATTTTAATCTGCTTTACAATTTACATGCCTTATTCCAGTACTACATCTGAGCCTGGATTTATGAGGCAAAAAAAGGATTCTAACCTCTAGATTGATTATATAACTAAAACACTGAGCACATTTAAGAGTTTTGCTTTGAAAGGTGCTGTTTTCTTTCTCTTTAAAGTGACAATGAACCAGACTGAACATAATCTGACAGTGTCCCAGATTCCATCTCCACAAACATGGCACGTGTTTTATGCAGACAAGTATACATGCAGAGATGACAAGGAGAATTCTCAGGTGGAAGATATCCCCTTTGAAATGGTGTTACTAAACCCAGATGCTGAAGGAAATCCACTTGACCATTTTAGCGCTAGAGAATCTGGTAAGAATTCCTATTTAAATATATCCTCAATACAAAAAAAGACATAAAAAATACCTTCATGTTGTGTTTTTAGAATATTAAAAATTTAAAGCAATCTGTGTGTTCAGTATTAGGGCTGAATGAATCTTTTGTTAACATTTTGATAGCTATAATATTAATTTTAAAAGGCAGAACACTGAATTTTATAGCATGACTTCAAGTGTATTTGCAAATGCAGAGAATAAAACAAAATCACAAAAATAACAGATTGCTTATTCTGAATGGTAGAGATGTATAGTGTTTAGTCTGCTCTGTGTGGTCTACCTCTTTTTGTTGTTTTATGACGTCCTAGCATTATTTTTATAAACAAAAGTGTTTATAAAGCAATCTAAATTGATATTTCATCAGTTGAGCTTAGAAACTGAATTACTTTCCAAAGCTATCTCTTTACTAGGTTGTTTGAACAGATTTAGGGACTGCCTTTGTTGGTGCATAGGAATGAACAGAATCCATAATGTTTTCTGGAGTCAGATTTACTTGCATATAGACACATTTCATCAAATTTTAGGTGACTATGCCCTGCCCTACTGAAGTGAGATTCCTAGCCCCAACAGAAATTAAAGGATTCTTGTGATTTCGATAAACACAGTATGAAGTAGAATAGACTTGTTGGAGTAACATGTCAGAGAAAGGATTTATGTAGGCTATCTGTCGAAGAAAAGTGTTTGGGGTTTACTTCTTCATGAATTGTTTGTGCATTTGAAAGAGTCAGTCTACTTAGAGAAGGATTTAATTCCATTGCATCTCATTGGCCATAAAGAGGATGGGTGGAGTGTGGGACAAAAGTGAGGCCATGTTAGACTTAACCAACTGTTTAATTCAAAGTGTAAGTTTGCCACAGCTAGAAAAGCAAGTCAAAGAGCATTTGTAATGGGTCACAAATAAATGTATAAAGGATGAATATTGTTTTATAATATCCATTGGTTTGAAAAAATTTACAAAGTGACAGTGGGATACTAATGTTTTGAAGTAGATAGTTTTAAAAGTTCATTCTGTGAGGGAAATGAGAGTCTAAGCCACTCAGGTTGTTTTTTAATCCAGATGAACTTAAAGGTTAGATTTCACTAATGATAACCTTAGACCAGTGTGGATCATTATTGAAAGCTAGTCGTGTCATTTATTTTATCTTTATAAAAGATGTTGACATTTATTTTCCATATTTTGAAAAAGCATTGGTGAAATCCAAGTCTGATAGTGTCGGATGAATGATTGGACTAAATTACTTTTAAGATCCCTTCTAACAAGCACATGAAAATGGAAGGGAGATTATTGAAATGGGGGATGTAGTTTGAAAGGGAGCGGGGAGGGAAGGAAAAGGAAAGGAATAGCAGAATGATGTTGATCAAATTATGCTGTATGCATGTGTGAATGTACCATGGTGAATGGTGAATTCCACCTTTATGTATACCTATAAAGTACCAATTTGCAAGAGCAATAATTGATGGGGGTGGGGGAGACCAGTGGAGTGGAGGAGGGGATAGGAAGAAAGAGGTATTAGACACTGAAATGGAATAAATTATATTCCATGCATGTGTTATTATGTCAAAGTGAACCTCACTATTATGCATAGCTATAATCCACTAATAAAGACACTTTTAAAAAGTTGATAGTTTCCTGTAGTTGAGAGTAGGAATGAGAATTACTGCAAATAGGTACCAGGTACTTTTTGGAAGCAGTGAAATGTTTTACAACTGAATTGTGGACTGGGGATATAGCTCAATGGTAGAACACTTACCTAGCATATTCAAGGCTGAGTTCAATCCCCAGTACTACCAAAAGAAAAAAAATGAATTGTGGTTGTTGCACAACTGTGTAACTATACCAAAAATTTCATATACATCAGTTATGCCTCCTTAGTAAAGCTGTTTTAAAAAGCCATAGATAGGAAAGAAAGATCACTTTACTGTATGATTTCATTATTTCATTTACCACCAATTTTTAGGGCCAGACAAGGGCTTACCAGGAAGTAACACTCTGCTATAATCCTTTACATGCCAACCCTACTGCCTCTAGTAGAGTCCAGATATGCTGTCCTTACCCCTCCTGCCTTCCAGGCAGTAGACCTTTGGCTCAAGAGGTTGTCTTATTCATTGTGTGGCTCTCTGGGACTTGAGACTCATGATATGCTTTTTCTTGCATCCTTTTCTAGGCTCCCATTTCTGGTCTCTTCCCTCATCCCAATTTCACATCTGAACTTTGAACCCACACCTTAATGCAATTACATCTCTGCCCTGTGCTGAGCCACTAAATGCCACCCATACCCACCTGCCTTGTCCTGAACCTTGCCCATATCTTCTCCTGTTTTCCTTAACATCCAGAGTTGTGGCTAGCTTTTTTAGGATTTACATTCTGCTTTGCTTCTTAGTTCTGACTCATTTTAACTTAACTTTTCTTAATTTTGTCACTGATTTGATGTTTACTCAGATATCTTAAAGTTCTTTCTTATTCTAAAATGGGTAAAGTTACATTGGTTATGTTGCTGACAATATTTAAACAAGGAGCAAAACCTCACTGTAATGTGTATTTTCATTAAGCATGATTCTGTGCAGGACTAACCTGCAGGGATTGATTATTAAAAAAAGCCAAAAGTACTCAACCTTAGCCAGCCGGGCGCGGTGGCTCACGCCTGTAATCCCAGCACTTTGGGAGGCTGAGGCAGGAGGATCACGAGTTCAAAGCCAGCCTCAGCAATGGCGAGGCACTTAGCAACTCAGTGAGACCCTGTCTCTAAAAAAAAAAAAAAAAAAAAAAAAGTACTCAACCTTAATTTTTGACTAGTTTAATTTCTAAGGATCATGTATTGATTAAAATGCCTGCAATTCTTTGTCATTCTACATTCAAGTCCAAATTGTTGGTTCTCAACCTATTACTGTGTTTATAGCTAGAGAAGCTATTTTTAAAAATCCAGATTGGTTCAGAGCTCTGAAGTTGATTCTGTTGTCAGTACCACTGACCTAAAAGTCTATACTCCACATTGTTTTGATGATGTGTTGGTTTTTTATAAAGTAAAGGCTTAAGAGGGATTCTTTTATTTTGTAGCCTCAAGTATTTGTTTTCAGGGAATAATCTCCAATTAGTTCATTTCAGAAACTTGCTCACTTATCTCATTATCTGCTCCAAGTGAGGAGAATTGATTTTCTATGCTTTTTTTTTTTTTTTTTTTTTTTTAACTGAGAATTGACTATTACCATATGTCTGGGAGGTTTGAATTAGAATAACCTGCTGCTAATTGCTGCAAATAATGTTACATGTTAATCTGGTTAAATTTTATAATTTGTTTTCTTTCAAAACAATTAGTGTATTTTATATCTAACAGACTTTGGCTAATCCTCTATTCTATATAGTAGGTCTAATTTTACAAAATGAACTAAGGCAAGTTTGATGCCACTGGACAGTGTGCTAAATAGGAGCATAATGCTTTAAGGTAGAATAAAATGAAACTGCTTTGTAAAAATATTAAAATCCTTGTTAACTGTATTTTACTCTTGTTAGAGACCAAAAGAAGCATCTAGGATGCCAAGAGCGTTATTACCTAAGGCAAATAGACTGGTTTTCATTGGAATATTATAGGTTTTCACATCTGGTATCTCACTGTATTTAATTTTAGCATATATGTTCATGCTTTTCTGTTTTCCCTTTTTTCCTCCATGTTCCAAAAGATAATGGGTTAGATCTTAATTTTACATTGGTAACATGTTACTAGTAACATGTTTTAATGTTTTAGCTTAAAGTAATAGAAAACCCTAAGGCAAATGGTATAATTAATTATCTTAAACAAGAAGAGGTTCCAAGGCTTTTCCAGAGTGGATTATTTAGTGTCACTCTGCCCTGCTATACTCTGTCAGCTTTGTCTTTAGGCTGGCTCCCTAAAGTTCAGTGTTAGCTACAGTTGTTCTGGACATCTCATCTAGGTGTTGGCAAATTTTGGTATCTCTTCTTTAGAGCAAGGGAATCATTCACAGAAGCTCCCATCACATTTCATTGGCTAGAATTAGGTCATATATCTTTGCATTATAAGAGAAATGTTAGTTACAATATCAGAAAGATGATAAGGGTCAACAAATCTGTCAAAGGGGTTAGGTTTGCCTCCTGCTGGCAAGCGCATTGGAATTTCTGATTGCTGTTGGGGCATATGAGGGAGAGTACACATTGGGACCAAGACAACAAGGATGGTGGAAATGCAGGCAGATCTACTACAAGTGCTGCCCCATGGCTCAAGGACTCTTTCTGCTTTTCTTACTCTTTGCTCTCCCATCATTTAGTTTTCTTCCTACTTGATTTTTCCAATTCTTCATTTGAGCTTGCCTTACAACCTACACATTTCCTTATAACCTGTGTCACCACGGTTACATGTTCATTTAAGAATCTGTTTCTTCTTTAGTGTATGTTGTTTTAAGTAGGACACGTAACACTTAGTATTCACCTGTTTTAAAATTAGATTTTAATTTCAGTGTGAACAAACAGATTCTTTTGGTCTTGTGAAGCTTGGTGGCATAACAAAAGTATAATTGGTAACTGAAGAGGAAAAAATCAGACTTTGGGGTGGTGATTTGTTTTTAAAAAGCAGTGCTTTATAGATATACACCTTGGACATTTATGTATGTACACAGCATATTTTGGTCTGTTTCATTACAGAGTTCCTCTTTTCCTGCCCTCCTTCACCCCCTTTATCTCCTTCCTCCACTCCACTGATCTCCCTTCTTTTCTTGTGGGATTACCGCCCCCCCCCCCCAGGTTTTTTTTTTTTTTTTTTTTTTTTTTTCTTATTTTGCTCTAGCTTCTGTAAAGTACCAATTTATAAAACAATAAATAGAAGGAAGCCTAGTAGGTAGAGGAAGGGGAACAGCAGGAAGGAGGAAGAAAAAAGAGGAATTGTTGGGGACTGAAATGGAGCAAATTATATCCCATGCATGTGTTCATTATATCAAAATGAACCCATGTATTATATAGAACCATAATGTACTAATTAAAAACATCAAAAAATTTAAAAACAGTGTAGACACGCCCTTTTATCTTTAAAGTGACTCATGGGTGGACTCAAGGAAAGAATCATTTATCTAAAATTTAGTGAACAAAGTATAGGGCAAATATTTTAGTTTGATTCATTTAATTTATTATTTCAGTGAAATAATTTTCTTTGTTGGCTATAATGTTGGCCCTTTCTGATCTATACATTTAACATAGAATAATCCTCGAACACTTTTTTTTTTTTTTTGCTGGTGATAGGTGTCTTATTTTGAAAGTACCCTCCTCCCACATTATTCTGATTTCTTAGTCTGAGGATTTTCTTTTCATGGTAGATTTATAACCTAATGGAGCCGGAACCTTTATCCTGTAATGGCTATTCTACAAAGTATTATAAATAAAACTTTAAATAGAATGCTTTAATTCCTTAATACAAAGAAAGAAAGATAAATCTAAGATCTAATACACAGGGTAGTATAAGGAATTTTACTGACCCACAGCTGTTGTAATATGGTTAGCATTTGTATTTTGTATTGTTCCAGTACTACAATAATCTGAGGATTATGGTCCCATTATTTCTAAAGCAGCAGTGCTTTTCTGTGGAAGGAATTTAAAAATGAAGTATGCCCCTTCTGTTATTTGATCTTCTCTTCCTGAAGTCTAAACATACTTTTTCACCTGCTCTAGAAAGTGACTGTCATTATTTATATAGGCAGAGCAGGGGAGACACCCAGTGGCCGAAAAACTTCTTGCTACTTTTTTTTTTTTTCCTCCTAACCATGCCCCTAAAATGATTGAGATTGAGATTGAACTATTTGAATTTTCCTTTTATGTGTGTCTTCTATATTGCTTTTCCAAAATTATTTTCCACATAATGTAAATATTCATTTTTCTTCTCATTAACCGGAGTTTCCCCCGAGGGAAATTGGAGCAGGCTCAGTGTTCACAATTGGAAGGGGAGTGAGTGCAATTTACATTCTTCATCCACAGATTCTGTGGAGATGGCTCTATTCCCAGCTGCTGTCATGACATTCTAGTATTAGTTAGAATGTAAAAGCCCTATATTAGGGACTATCTTGAGTGTAACCAAGTACCGTTGGCCCTCTATATTCACAGGTTCTATTTCCATGGATACTGGATCAAATAATTGTGAAAAAAAATTGTACTGAACATGTATGTGCAGACTTTTTTCTTGTCAGTATTCACTGAACAATATAGCGTAACATCTAGTTAACATAGATTTACGTTGTATTGGTGTAGTAAGTAATCTGGAGATGATTTGGAGTATATAGGAGGATGTGTGTAGCTTTTATGCAAATACTACACCATTTTATATGAGGGACTCCAAATATTTTGGTATCCCAGTGGAATCCTGGAACCAGTCCTATTTGGATACTGAGAGATGACTGTAAGTGTAGGCCGTAAACCTCAGTATATCTTCTGGCTTATTATAAAAAATGTTCTAAAATTTCTGAACGAGGAACACTCAGGAAAAGATTTCAAGTAACCCAGAAAAGGTGGTGTTTATCATGAGGTTACATGAAGACTGTGGAGCTGCTTGTGGGAACTAGAGGCACTATAATGACTGGCATAATTTTCAATATAGCATCTGCACTTTGTTCTTGTCTTTCCCAACCAGCACTCTTTGCTCATAATTTCTGCTCACTCAAAATTTTATTTCATTATGGCCTAGTTTGACTCATCTGGCCTGTCCCAACATCAACTCTTTTATGGACTACTTCCCTTTCCATATTTTGTTGTTTGAATTCCCAAAGAATATGACTGACCTGACTTGCCTTTGAGAACAAAGTTATGTTGTTGGCAACTTGAATTGGTGGCCAGTTATTTGGTATCACAGATCCAGTTAATCATAGAGTAGTCATTTGATCTCCATAGGATTTCCTCTTTGGCAAGAGCTACACAAAATTTGCCTCAGAAAGGGACTTTGGATGTGACAGGTGTTTTAAAGTTTTATCCAAATTGAAATTCAAGGTAATGAAGCATTCCAGAACTATGATTCTTACATGTTAGTTGTATAAGAATCACCCTAGGACTTGCTAAAACACAAATTGATGAGTTCCACCTTCAGGGTTTCTGATTCAGTAGATCTGAGGTGGGGCCTAAGGTATTTCATTTCCAACAAATTCTCTGGTGATGCTGCTGGCCCGGGGACCACACTTTGAGAAACATCATCCAGGTATAGCAGACTATTAATGACTAAGATCTATTTCTAAACTTCTTACAAAAAGAATCCACTTTTAGGGTAAAAAGTATACTATCTGAATATTGAAATCTTTGTTTTTATTTGCTGTTTTCAAACTAAAGTGTGATTTTATGGTAAATCTTTGGGCTTCCTTGACTGCTTTTTTTTTTTTTTTTTTTAATAGAATGACTTTAAGTAGTTGGTTTAATCTACTTTTTTATAGTTAAAACTTTGTCCTAAAGTTAAAAAAAAAATGGTTTTTAAATAATTTCCCTACAAAAATAAATGCTATGACTCCAGTTGAAAAAGTCTAGAAATATATTGACAGGAAGACTTAAAAGCAGCCCAACACTGCACTGGCTTTGTTTTACTGAAGCAAACTCCCTTTCTTCTCTTCGCAGGGTTACATGAGTTCTTTTTCCTACTAGTCCTAGTGTACTTTGTGATTGCTTGCATTTATGCTCAATCATTGTGGCAGGCTATTAAGAAAGGAGGACCCATGCACATGATTTTAAAGGTTCTGACAACTGCATTGCTGTTACAAGCTGGTTCAGCTTTAGCTAATTACATTCATTTCTCCAGGTAACTCAAAACCACTAAAACTGTGTTCATCATTACGTCTAATTAATCCTAATTAGTCCACCACAATTATGCTTGCTTTGATTATGAACACTTTTTTTCACATGTGTAATTTACACTAATACATTCCTCTTCAATTCCTCAGGTACTCCAAAGATGGAATAGGGGTACCTTTTATGGGAAGTTTGGCAGAATGTGAGTATTGTTCTGAGCACTGTTTAATTTTTTTTTTTTTTTTTAAGATAAACTTGCTATCTGCTTGTTCTTTTTCTTTTTTAAAAAATTATTTTGGACTGGGGAAGAAGCTCAGTGGCAGAGCACATGCCTGGCAGGTGTGAGGCCTTGGGTTTAATCCCCAGCACTGCAAAAAACCACATAAATATGTAATTTTTTATCATCGTACAGTTTTTATGCTCAAGGTTGGTTAGAACTCAGATTGACTGAAAACAAGGTTACAGATTTAGTTCTCATATATCCTCTCTAGTTTCTTCTTAATAATATGTGTAACTTTTCATTTTTTTGAGAGCGTATTTATATATATAGTCTCTGATTTTATCCTCACTAAAATGTAGAAATGCTTATCCCTATTTTGCAGATAAAGAATCTGGACTCAGTGACATGAAGCACATTTCCATATGTCAGTCAGCTTGAGCAATAGAGGTCATACTCAACCAGTTTTCTGACCCCAATGCTTAAGGTTTTTTCCCTATTATAATTCCATTTTCCGTTGAACCACCTTTTTTTCTGTTTCTGACACTAGGCCATATGTGCATCTGTAATTGAGCTGACCACACATCTTTGTTCTTTTATTTATAAGAGAAACTTTTATGAAGTAATTTATCAATTAAGCATGATAGGAAAAAATATTTTAAAAGGGGATCCTGTAATCATGACATTTTAGCGAACTTCAAAGGGTCATTAAGTTTTATACCACTCTTTTTTTTTTTTTTTTGGTACCAGGGATTGAACTCGGGGGCACTTGACCACTGGGCCACATCCACAGCCCTTTTTTGTATTTTATTAGAAACAGGGTCTCACTGAGTTACTAAGTGCCTCGCTATTGCTGAGGCTGGTTTTGAACTTGCTATCCTCCTGCCTCAGCCTCCCAAGTGTTGGGATTACTGGCATGCTCCACCGCGCCCAGCTGTTATGCCACTCTTTTTTTTTTGCTTTAGTTGTACACAATGCATTTATTTTTTACGTGGTGTTGAGGATTGAACCCAGGCCATGCACGTGCTTAGGCGAGCGCTCTACTGCTGAGCCACAACTCCAACCCCTATGCCACTCTTAATACTGGAAAACTATTTAAGATTTGCTCTACAAAGCAGATTTTTAATATGAAACTCATTTCATATTTGGATTTACTACTAGGATTTACTTTTTTTTATATTTCCACATTTCTTTTCTAGTCTCATTGCTCTTTTAGGGTGTCTTGTGGTAATTGCCATTTATCATCTTTGGACTTATCCAGACCTTGCCACCTGTTTCAAGATTCTGAAACTTGAAGACCCATTCATTCTCCTTGTGAAGGGGATATGTGCAGTGCACCTCCTGTGCACAAGCAGGAGGAGCTTATCGTTTCTGAACATTGTCTAGAGCTCTGGCTTCTCCCTTTTGGAAATCTTTCAAATATTTAATGGAACTGTAGGTTGTTAAATCTGGACAGAATCTTAGAAATAACTCAGCTTATGCATTTTAGATGAAGAAATTGACATCCAAGGGGGCAAAGCACACAGAGCCAATTAGTGGCAAAGCTACTACTAAAATGAAACACTGATGAATATTTGTAAGTGTCTGCTATAAATAGTACAGTGTTTAGGCTGTCTGGCATTTTTATGGAAGGCTGAGAAACAAGTTGTTGTTTTTTTTTTTTAGAATTGACAATAAATTGATGTTGCTAATTTTTGGTAATTCCTACAGCAAAAGGATTGGTTAGTTATAGTAATTAAAATTCAAAACAGAGAGGAGTTTTTGTGTGATCTGTGTATTCTATATGAATTTAGTTACTTTCCAACAACAAATGAGCTGTGTTCTACCTATCCAGTTATAGTATTATATCCATCTGTGTATTACTTAGTACATAAAGAAATAAGCCAGGAAATTAGGGGGGTTTGCCAGGTATTTGTTTTTGCTACTTAGCAGCTTATGTATTATTTCCTGCTTAATAATAGCTTTCTTTCATATTTTCTATTGCATGGTAAGTACACTGAATGAGTGAATCAATTCCTACATAAGCTACTTAGCAGCTTATGTAGGAATATTTCTTTAGCTTCTTTATGTAATTAACTGAATGTGTATTTGTGAATTGTTTAATAAAATTAATTGGTATCACAGTGATTTAAAAATCTGTGATGAAAGGAAAGTGTTCTTGATATGATGGACCATGACATTTTATATTATTCAAATGTAGTGGCAATTATCAGAATTCACTACCACAGATACATTAGTATAAATGTAGAGTGGCCAGTTTTAATTTAGATGGAAGGGGAAAATCTGTCAATATATTTGAAAAGGTGTATCAGTAATAGATTTTTAGCTTTTTTTTTTTTTTTTTTTTGTGGTACCAGGGATTGAACTCAGGGGCACTTGACCACTGAGTCACATCCCCAGCCCTTTTTTGTATTTTATTAGAGACAGGGTCTCACTGAGTTGCTAAGTGCCTCGCCATTGCTGAGGCTGGCTTTGAACTCGCGATCCTCCTGCCTCAGCCTCCCAAAGTGCTGGGATCACAGGCGTGCGCCACCGCACCCGGCTCTTAGCTTGCAATTTTTAAACATGAGCCTTATATACTAGAGCTAGTTTTCTGTTTCTGTAAAAATGTCCTTACATAAAAGAAGTAAAAGTTACAGATATCAGAGTTAAATTATCACAAATTTATTCCAAAATGCACATCAGAATACACCACTATGAAAAATTATAGCCCTGTAAAAATCAATCACTACTAATTTATATAAATATGGGTGGAACTTGAAGCATTTATAAATTTTTGTTTCCCTATAGTGCTGAACTGGATACAGGTGATTTTATTACTGTTTTTAAAAGTAATAGGCTTCCCCTGCAGTTCAAATGATAGCCACCTGGTGGCACATCACACTAATTCACCAAGCTTCCCATTTGTCTTCAGCACTAAAACTGTCTTCAGAACTAAAACTGACATAATTGGATGTCACAGTGGCTATGTACTTTATTGTCATAGTGTTTCTTACTGATAACTTTAGAAAATGCTATTTATAATATAGTTCATTCATCAAAAAAATTAGCAACCCAGAATTAAAGGTATTAATATTTTGTACATTGCACAAATTATATTTAAAATTTGCATCTTTTGATCAGGATTATATATGGTTATAAAAGCTTAGAAAAATGGGAAACATGCATGTCTTTAAGGTTGAACTTAATAGATGGGTATGTATATATAAAGTAGTATTATCATTGTTTTAACTGTTTTTATAAACATTACACATTTTTTGGAAATTTTGTAATCCTTTAGAATTATTATACATAAATATCTCTTTTTGAATTTCCTTAGCTTCGCATTTAAAAATGCCTGTGCTTTTATGGCTTGCAAAACAAAACAAAACAAATGGTAATCTTATCTGAATGCAAAAGGTACCAAATTCTGTGTATTTATAAAAACTTGGTTGACTTCAATTTTTATTTCCCTTTAGTTTGTGACATTGCTTCCCAAATTCACATGTTATACCTACTTCTGAGTCTATGCATGGGTTGGACAATAGTCAGAATGAAGAAGTCTCAAAGCAGACCTCTCCAGTGGGATTCTACCCCTGCGTCCACTGGCATTGCCGTGTTCATTGTCATAACACAGGTGAGTGGTGAGTGTTGAGACCCAGTTTTGTGCTTAACAATATTTAGAAATGCAAACATACTTCAGAATTGAACATTGGAACCATGAGGAATTTGTATTATTTTGAAGTATGTATTTAAAGATGAAATAATCTGTTAATCTTTTAGGTGCTAATACATAGAGATTATGAGATTTAATTGTAACTTACCTGAACTTGAGCATCCTACCAGCTTTTCTAAGTGTAATATTTCCTGCTTAATAATAGCTTTTTTTCGTCAATGAATTTGAGATTTTATTCCATTAACAAGGATCTTTACAGTTGGTTACTTTATACATAAAAGTATTTAAGTAACTATAGGAGATAATTAAAAGGCAAAATATAGAATAAGATAGAATGGGATCTATTTTTGGAAACAAGTACAAAAACAGATCTGGTCTGATATAGAGGACATAGGTTTTGAGGACTTTCAGTGATAGCTCTATACCTTTTTAAAATTTTTTCCTTTTCCTCTATATTGGTAGCATTGACAACATTCTAGGATATCCATATGCTTATGTGCAATGGATTTATAAAAATTAGGAAGAGGGCTGGGGTTGTGGCTCAGCAGCAGAGCGCTCGCCTCGCACGTGTGTGGCCCGGGTTCAATCCTCAGCACCACATAAACATAAATGCATTGCATTGTGTACAACTAAAGTAAATAAATAAATATTTTTAAAAAATTAGGAAAAAAGAAAGGTGTGAACAAAAATTTATACTGAGTCTGTGGCCAGCAATAGCTACAGATAATAATGAAATATGCATGTGGGCTCTGTAAAGGGCATTATGATGTAGGTTTTAATGCATTAAATAAATTGAAAATTCACTAATCAGTGGTAGAATCAGTGCTGTATTCATCTTTTTCCCATAGTATTTATAAAGTATAGTAGGTGCTGAGTGACACAGGACTATTGAATTTACATGATTGATTTGAGAAAGATTATTTCCCAGGGGGTGATATTTAGAAAGTAGAGAGTGCCAGGAAAGGGCCTATTGAGAATGAATTCAATTAGAAGTGATTAATAAGAGCAAGACCAACTTAATGTTTTTGATCCAGGATATATGGAGAATATTATTAATTTTCCGTTTAAATTATCATTTCTAAATTCATAGCTCCTTTAAAAATTCAGTTTTCATTAATCATTTTGTTATAATTTTAATTCATTATCATAGACAAATACAAACTGAAAATTAAGATTCTGACACTACACTAGAATTTAAGTGGGCATTTATGAAGAATGCACTAGATACAGATAGCCATGATCTTCAATAGCCAGACAAGGTTGATGAGACAGGCAACCAAAGACTACATAAATACACATATTGTGCAGATCACATATTGGTATATGTGTATGAAAATAGGGAGTTCAAATATGTAAAAATGTGAAACATTAGAAATAGCAATTCTATAATAGTACTTCTGTTATAAAATTTAAGTTTAGAAATGTGGTTAAGAAATCAGATAGGCATAATTTGATGGAACAAATAACACTTTCAGTAATAGCAAAATTTAAGCTCCTAAAGAAAATTTCACATGTGCAGGATGACAAAGTTCACTTACTAAGAGTACTAGCAGTAATAAAATTATGGTAGAAGTTTGGGAATGAGGAAAGGAAGAGGTTGCTGGTAACCCATAAAATAAGAATTGAATTTCATAGTAAGGTTTATCTAAACTCTTTGGAAGTCACTAAAGACTCAGTTCTGAGGGCTGAGTTGACAAATAAATGAAGCCCAAAGGTATGTTTGATTCTAAAAATATTATAGTAATTTAAGCAGTTGATATTTGGTAAAGATGGAGGAAATATGGACACTGATTTCTACTGAATGGCAGTGAACAGAACAGCATGATGAGAACTTCCTGGGCTTTTTACTGTTGAAATAACAATATGGGAGAAAAGGTCAACAGACAACATAAGGATGTGTAACAGTGCCCTGGGCGCTTATAGTGCATATTAAAAGATGTGCTTTCTTTTACCTATGAGGTTACCATGAAAAAGAGTGAAGTCTGAAATCAACAATTCTGGCTTGTTAATTCTGGATTACAAAAGATTCTAAGACATTTGAAAGTTACCTTGAGATAGTAGACTGGAATGCAGAGCAGTTTGATTTCTAATGACAATATTGAAGTAAGAAGGGCTGGGGTGGTGGCTCAGCGGTAGAGCGCTTGCCTAGCACATGCGCAGCCCAGGTTCGATCCCCAGCACCACGTAAAAAAACAAAAGTATTGTGTACAACTGAAGCAAATAAATAAATGTTTAAAAAAATATTGAAGTAAGAAGAGGATGGATTTAGAAGAAAGTTTACATTTATTCTCTTAACCTTTTCAATAGATTTCTGTCCTTAGAGATGTCATATCTGAATCAGGATAGCACTAGTTTGTTTGTTTGTTTGTTTGTTTGTTTGTTTTGTTTTGTTTTGTTTTTTTGGTACTGGGGATTGAACTCAGGGGCACTCAACCACTGGGTCACATCCCCAGCCCTTTTTTTGTATTTTATTTAGAGACAGGGTCTCACTGAGTTACTAAGTGCCTCGCCATTGCTGAGGCTGGCTTTGAACTCGCGATCCTCCTGCCTCAGCCTCCCAAAGTGCTGGGATTACAGGCGTGCGCCACCGTGCCCGGCTTGTTTTGTTTTTTAAAACTGGGTCTCACTTGATAAAAATCCCTTTTTTTCTCTCTGACTTAAGGTTATCAGAGCAAGGAAAAAACTATGCCTGTACTTTATTAATTGATAGCCTTTATAATCTGGTAAATCTTCACATCCCTTAGGAATGTTTAAGGGAAAGTTTGTAAAAGTTGAAAATAATATTTTAGGTAGATATCATTTTTTTCTTCTCTGAATGTAATTTTTAAATTTAAAAATTTTTTTTTGCAGAGTATTTTACTACTTTGGGAACAATTTGAAGATACTAGTCATCACAGCTACCATTCACACCACAACTTAGCAGGGATTCTCCTAATCATTTTAAGAATCTGCCTAGCTTTGTCTTTAGGATGTGGACTCTATCAGATCATCACAGTGGAAAGAAGCACACTCAAAAGAGAGTTCTACATCACATTTGCCAAAGTATGAGATGGGGTAGAAAGTGACTTCTGATTATGAATGTTGTTCTGGTTTCTGTGGGAAGTTAATAAAATCCACATGCTAACTTCTATTTACTTATTATGTGTTAGGCACTACTGTAAGCCCTTTATTTGCATTACTCATTTACTCTTCACAACCATAATGCTGGGGGCATTATTTTCCCAATTTTAGAGAACTTATAGAATAATAGTTTCCATGCAATCTTTGTCAACTTTGCCTGTATCATAATTTCTTATGTTAATAGGGATTTTATATTTTTTTCCTGTGGTAACAGAATATTTTTAAAAATTTTTAATAATATTCTAATTTATTATTCTAATTAGAATAAAGTTTGCAATTTTTCAACAGTGTTAATTGGCTGAACTGTTTCTCTCAGAGTTATGGAGTGTTTTATAACACACTTGAGGAGCTGTCCTGCAGCATAAGCAGATGAAGCCAGGAGACTGAGTATCTATTGTGTTTCAGCTACTTCATCCATATAAAATCATGTCCATTTTATTCCCCCTTTCTTTTTCTTTATCTTTTTTCTTTTTTTTTTTTTTTTTTTTTTTTTTTTTTTTTTTTGTTTTTTTTTTGTTTTGTGGTGCTGGGTATTGAACCTGGGGCCTTAATGCATGCTAGGCAAGCATTGTATCAACTGAACTATATCCCTAGCCCTTTATTCTCCCTTTCTATATCATCCTTATGCCTGAGAGATCTTTAAAAAAAAAAAAAAAAAAATTTTTCTTCCTATACCTAGTTAGTCAAAGGAAAGATTGTCAAGAGAAGGGTTGGAGCAGTAACTCGCTCACAGAAACCTCCCTTCCTAGAGGTTCTGTTTTTCTGTCAGGTTGAAAGAATCTGTGTTCCTTTATTCCTGTGTACAGTAGATCCAGCCTGGTCCTCTAACATTCTGAGGCAGCTATGGCAGGAGGGCCAAATTCCTCCCTATTTCTGGTGTTAATCTTTGCAAAGCTGCTGCAGTGGCCCTAGAACCCAACTTCAGACTCTGAATACCAAAAGGGCAAGAAAATGCCATTTTGCTTTTGAATTTTTCACAGGGGCAGGAGTGGATATTGTTTGGTACGTTAGTATATATTTGAGATGTTTGATCCCTTTTTAGTTCAAAACAATATTAAATGTTTTACTTTGAACTTAAATAAAAATTATTTTTAGATTTTAATTTAACTTTTTGAATAGGGTCAAACATCTAAAATTGTTCAAAGAATAGCAAAAAGTACTTCTTACCTTGCTTCCATCTACTCAGTTACTGTCATCTCCTCATATCACCACTGATAGTAGTTCCTAATTTATCCTCTCAGAGAATTTTATTTATTCCTACATATAGTTTCCTCCATTTTCATTCACGTAAAAACGTACTAAACACTTTTTTCTACATCTTTTTAATCCTTGAATCTTCAGTGTACCCCACAATAGCTACATATTAACTTATTTGTTTCAAATTTAATTTTTGGAAAAGACAATATGCTGAAATAGTTCAAGGAAAACCAGAAAAAGATATTTGGAAGGTATAATATAATCAGTTTTCCATTCTTACCTGCCTGGTTTCCCCTCTTCTATATTACCTCCAAATAGGTGACCACTATTAATCAGTTTTTTGGTGTGTATTTTTATAAAGTTTCTTTGTGTATCTACATTCACATATGAATGTGCATTTTTTAGAGAAATATTATACATTTGTACCTTGCTTTTCTCAATTAATTTGTTGCTTACTAACATTTATAGTATTATCAAAATTTGTATATGTAATAGATTTACAAATAGAAGGTTATAAATACTCTTAAAAAACATTTGGTTAGAAACAGTATTAATATGACAGCAACAGTAAATTTTTTTCTACATTTTATTGCAAGCTTTATTATAAAGGCCAATTGAGGCCAATCAGGAATTCAGTGCTAGTGACAATGTTTTTATCTGGTACATTCTGTAAGTAAAGACAAAGCTGTACTTATTTGACTTATTATTCATTTGTTTCAGGGTTGTATCTTGTGGTTTTTATGCCATCCTGGTCTTACGTGCATTTCTATCCTTTTCAGTGACTACCAAAGAGATAAGGTAAGTAATATAATCAAACTAGTCTTTTTAAATGAAAATAGTCTTTTTTTGAAAAATATTGAAGTAGGAGGGGCCTGTTAATTCAGAAGTTTCTTGAGTTCTTTAAAACTTTGACAAAATATTGAACTTGTGATTATATAAATTTAGTTTAAAATATAAAATAATTTTTAGAAGTTTAGTTTATAAGTGAAATTATGGAAATATCATTTGTTCTTAATTCAGTCTACTTCAGAATAATGTTTTATACATTAAATTATATATATTTTTATGTGTATGTACATCCTCCCACCCCCAGTGATGGGCATTTAACCCAGGCCTTGTGCATGCTGGGCAAGTGTTGTACTCTGAACTATGTACCCAGCCACACAGTCTAGAATTTATAACACACCTTTGTTAAGAAAAAGATTAAATTTTTTGCTCAATAATAGTAAAATTTATGATAGATTCATAAAAATCAATCTAGTTTCTGTAACAGACTACAGGCTGGAGTGCCATGCTCAAGTGTGCAGGGTCTTGATTGTGTTGATTCCTCCTCTCTTGGGCGAACAGCTCCATCACTTGAAAGTGGAGTTCTGCCAGGAACCCTTTACAAAGCAGTGCACTATGTGCTTGAATGCACAAATGTTTATTGAGCCTGAGGTATTCACAAAGGGTAAATAAGTAGGAAGGTAGTATATAGAAATAGGGAAGTGACTTGAGAATCTCTGAAAGGGCTTTTAGAGCACTCTGGCATTTGGTAGTGGCATGCTTAATTCCTATTACTAAATTAGCCAGGAACCTGATTTTTCTTGTGAGTTACTATTCTTGTCTATACTCTTGTGTGCACACCCTTAGGAGAGAATGTTTTAGCAAGTTATTCTTTTGTGTCTTATTCTTTGGCATCTGTAAACTGTTGAAGGAATTTCGCCCTTAAACAATTACAGTTCATAACATAAGTCATATTTTCCTGTTGAAAATTTCTTTGATAAAATGTACATGTGATGAAGATGAAGAATAGAGTACTGTATGTAAAAAGCATATATATGTGTTCATGATAAATTGAATGTAGTTTTTCTGTTTCTGCTTGCAGTAAAAGCATTCCCTTTCTTTTCTTTTCAGGTTATTACAATAGGTGTTATCCTTTGCCAGTCTGTTTCCATGGTTATTCTCTACAGACTTTTCCTATCCCACAGTCTATACTGGGAAGTCTCTTCTCTTTCCTCAGTAACACTACCACTGACCATATCATCTGGACACAAAAGTCGCCCTCATTTCTGATACTTGATTTTTGTTGAAAGAAAAAGTGAATTGGTTAAAGGAGTGCAATAAGGATCCAAATACAGTGACTCTTTTTTCATACATTTGGTATGAAAAATTGAACTTTGAAACCAGAGCATGTTATTTATATAACTGCATTTAAGCAGTACCAAACTCAGAAAGGGTAATAAGTAAAATGTTTTGAAAGAAACTTAAACAATAAACTTTCAAGAAAGAGTGTTGTTATAAGGTGATTGAAGCAATTTCCATATGGAATAAATGTGAAAAAGAACTATATGATAGTTTGGTAAGATATTCGTCACTTATAATGCCTCATATCAATAGCTAACTCAGGTTTGATAGTATTTTAAAAAGTAATCAGTTAAATGATTACTTGCATATACATATCTAAACTAGTCCAGTTAAGAAATCAGTGTAATACACTGATTGAAAAAAAACTGCTTCATTTTAATGCTCTAAAGAAAATGCATTTCATGTTAGAGTTTAAAGAATTTGAAAATGAAATTACTTCAGGAAATGAATATAAAATATATTCAGCTACATAAATAAGATTTTGTTTACTTGTAGGTGGGTTTATTTGCCAATTCTTTCATTTTTGGCTCTAGTTCAGGTTTAGCTTGATTAGCAATGGATTTTTGACAAATTTGTGAAAAATAAAACCTAGACACTTTACATGGGTTTTAAGGACAAATGATTTTAAAATTTGAGCACTTAGGTAAAGGGACAAAAAGGTTTATGTGTCTGAAAAGAAAGAAGGAAAAGGTACTATGCGATATGGTACTAAAATTTTAATCCTGATATAATTCATTTCTCTTACATTGAACCCTAATCATAATTAAGCCATATACCCAGATTAAATTAACAGAAGCATTTCACATAAATGTTGGTTTCAGTCATCAACTACCCGTGAATTCCTGCCCAAGGATACTTAATCAGGATTAAATTTTCTATGAATAATTGAAAAACAAAATAATCACTGGGTTTGTTATAATCCGTGTTGGCACTGGATTCTAAGTAGTTGCCATCTTGAATCCTTTGTAATAAAGCCATATTTGTGTGTGTGTGTGTGTGTGTGTGTGTGTGTGTGTGAAAGAAAGATGCCCTTCTGTTGAGTACACTAGTTTAAAAATACTCCATCAAGTGCCTGATTAAATAATTGCTAGATGGTTGTCAATGCCTGCTGTATAAAATGAATATTCCCATTCATAATAACTGACTGGAAATAATTCTGTTGCTGATTGTCAAGTTGTTCAGGCCTTTTTATTTTTACCTCTGGTTATTTAAAAAAATATTTTTATCTGCTTATTATATTTTTTTAAACAAGAAATGGTGCAATGATCTGTAATTAAACTTATAATTAGTTAAAATGATGTAGCTCAACTTAAGAATATCTGGCTTTGTGTTTTTCCCTGGCACATAGTCTCACTGGAAATGAATAGTATTCTACTTTGTTCTAAAGGCAAAATATTTGTGTGTGTGACTACCAAAATGGCACAGTAACAAAGTTCAGCCCACTGATTAAATCATCTCCCTAATAGTTCTTTGTCTGTCATTTAATAAATGAGTGCTACAGGTTAAGACTAGAAAGTCTGAAGAATGTTTTAGGTTTACAGGATCTGCTGAGTGGTCATAACTTTTTCTTTTATCATATCACTAATAACAACCAGTTAATGTCTGCTATGTTCAACTGAGTCACAGTTAATTAAGCTAAAAGAGAGACAGATATCTTCATACAATTTGTGAAATTGCAACAATGGGAAGGGAATAATTATTTGTGTTATTTTATATAAAGAACACAGTATCTGTAATCAACATGTGAAATTTATTACTATGCTTGCATTTATTTAACTTGAAATGTTTTTTTTTACTCTTTTTAAGTGTAGCTGAAATTGCAGATAACTTATTTTGTTATTCAAATCCATTGTTAAGTGAAGGAAAACAATTTTTAATAAAAGTATAAAACTGTCCTTGGTTAGTAATCAGGGACAAAATTTAGAGTTTGTAAGTCATGACACAGCATCCCTTTTTCTTTCTGAATGTTTACATGGAGATTTTTCACTGCAGATTACAGGAAGATAATCATATAGTGCAAACTCTAATAAAAGATAAAAACTTTTCTCCTTTTCTTCCTCTGTCAGATAATCCTTTTTTATCTGCTTTTACATTTTTTCTTGGGATAAATGTTCTGCCACTCCTGCCCCTTTTTGGAAGCATTTTTTTTTTTCTTTCCTTATTGACATGCATAATAGTAAGAATGCCTGCTATGCATTAGACATTTAACCCTCATTATCACTAAGCCCCACTGCAATAACCAAGCTCCCAATGAACTGAGTAGAAGACTGTTTCCTCTAAGGTCACCCATCCATTGAGTTTTTCTACTCTACCCTCATGACTTAATGAGCATGTATTAGGTGTGTATGGTTTTAGTGAGAATGAATGGTTAGCCATGTTAATTTTACTGTTGGTTTGAACATTAAATCCAGAATTGTGCAGAAATCTGAAATGATTGCCTAGAAGAACTCAGTACACTTCAGTATTTGAACCTGGCTTTCAGCCAGACTATATTGCTAGCAGGGAGAATTAATCCAGGCAGAAGAGCTTACTTGAGGTAAATTTTTCATGATCTCAAGTAAAGTAAGCCAAGTCTCATGAAGGTAGAAGTGATACAAGTCTAAGGTTAACTCCAGTAAGACTAGAATCTGTATATCAGCATGAACATGAACCCCTTCTCTCCCTTGTGAGACTGCACATTCTCTGGAAATTTTTTAGAAACCTGAAATTACATGTGAAACCCAACACACTCTTACATAGCTTCTGTGGTGTCAGATCATTGAGGATTTTTTTGTTTTGTTTTGTTTTTAGGATTGATATGCTCATTGGAAACATCTAATTGGTTAGAGGTCAGATCTGAAGGGTTAATGCCATTTTGTCTTTTAGCATGGATTTGTGAATTGAGACAAGAATAAGGAGATTGATTTACCTATGAGGTCTGAAAACCAGTATGGAAGCCCTATAGCTTGAACTTTTGTAGTGGCTTGCTGAGTAACATTCCTGCCTCCATACTTGGGCAGCCTTTTGCATAGCTCCGAAAGCATTGGGCACATTGTGCTCTAGGAGTTCAGTGAGGCCTGGAGGTATGGAAGACACAGCCCTTCCATTCTCCACTATACAGCCAAAATAGTCTCTTAAAAATAAATCAGCCATATGATGGGCATCCAGGAATTGTTGTGCTAACCTTACAACTTTTTTGGAAGTTTGAAATTATTTCAAAATTAAAAGTGGAAAAATATTTAAATTAGATCCAACTACTACAGCCCTGATAACTCTATTTGCCTCTCATTGCACTTAGAAAAAAGAAGTCTCCATGTATTACCATGTTTTCTGCAAGGCCCCATAGGATCTAGTTAGTCCCTACCTCTATGTGTGATCTTATTAATTTCCATCACTCTCCCTTCCACCATACCCCAACCTCATTGTTCTTCATCAAAAAGTACCCAGTTTATATCCCTAAATTGGAACTAGCCATTTCTTCTGCCTAGGGTATTCTCTTCCAAATCATGGTTGCACAACCAAATCCTCATTCTTCAAATTCTCTGTACAAATGTCTTTTCATACACCTCAACCATCCGTGATAGATTTATATGGTGCCAATTAAGTTCCCCAGAGTTTTTGTCCCTATGTAAGACAGTACAGCCCACAAAAAACAATTGATAGGAGATATAGAAGGTGGAAGTAGAGCAGGAGTCAGGTCCAGACTCTCTCTAATTAGAAGGTCCAAGCAAGGCACTAGGCACTGTTGCAGCTTACCCTACATTGTTGACTCATCTTCTTGGCCTATGGGACAATAGCCAGGAACACAGCTTCCTGCTGGATCATCTCCTTAAGTCTGATTCCTGTGCCAGGTGTGTGTATTACTCTGTGACAGGCAGTATCAGTTTCTGCAAAACAATGCAGTCCTTAACTTTGGACAACTTAAGGAAATGAGATTGGTGTGGGTTCCAGTCCATCCTTGTAAGTTCCATTCAGTCCCCATGGGTTTTACTCTTCCTAGAAATTCCTGGATTCTTCCATTTTACATCATCTTTCATACCCAAATGCCAGACAAAGAGAAACAGCTTCCTAAAATCCCTATAATAATTGCCTTGTTTTAAATATTAAAGGTATGTGTTACATTCTAATGGTTCTCCTAATCAGACCTTGATAAACACCATCTTATCTAATGCTGCTCTCACATCCTAATTACACTTATATTTTTTTCTTTGTTGTCTCTCTCCAATTAGATTATAAATTCTGAGGGAGTTTGCCCATTGTTTTGTTCATTGCTGTATGCCTAACACCTAGAACATTCCCTGGTACACACCAGGTACTCAAAATATTTTGAGTGAACGAATTAAAACAATCCTGAAAAAGTTCCAGATGTACTTATAATGTGGCATTAGTTATATAATAAAAATGTCCATAGTGACTTTAGTAATACTCTTCCTGTCTGCCATTAAATCAGGGAACTTGGAAGTGTGTAAGTCTTGAGTAGTCAAGTAGTTATAAAGGCTCAACTGTAAAACTCTCCAGTTATAAGAGGGTGACACAGGTTGTCACAGGGGGAGTTTCCATTTATCTGTAATACTCTGTGGACCATTGTGTCTGGTTTCTTTGCCCATCACAAGTAGAAGCACTAATTTAAAAGAAAAGTTTTCGAGTCATCTAGAGGAAAGAATGTTGACAGAAGTTGGATGTTGCTGGAAGAAGACAGAAAACTAAAAATAACAATATCATCACAGCAACCTGGGGTCATTTAGTATGAGTAAAATCAGCCCTGTGTATCCCAATAGACTCTCAGACCATTTACATAGAGCTCCATTATATTGTATATGTCATATTACATATTTGTTTGTATCAGTTCTCTATTACTGGACTTTGTTTTTAGTCTTTTACTATTATCAATAAGGCTGAAATTAAAACTATGTAATGAAGAATTTGCCTAGCCTTCCTCCAATCTAGTTCCCAGGTTGGAATTCTTGGATTTTTCTGGGTTATTGAATAGTGTCTTTGTGATTAATGGTGGGTCCTGATAGTTAAACAAGTAAGATGACACAGGATGAGGGTTAGCCACACCAGAAATACCAACCATCTGATTAGAGGTTTGGGGCTTTTGAGTCACATGATTACAACCCAACCTCGGGGAAGTGGGGAGAGACTGGAGATTGAGTTGAACCTTACGGCCAGTAATTCAAGGAACCCTGCCTACTTAATGGAATCCCTATATAAACAACAGTCCAACTCAGGTGAGTTTCCCAGGTTGGTTGGCTGTACTCTGCACAGTCATACATCAATGTTCTAGGGAGGTAACATGCCTCTGAAGACACAGAAACTTTGTGTTTGGATCCTCCAGACCTCACCCTATGCATGTCTTCTTTCAGCTATTTTGATTTGTATTGTTTTGCTATAATAAACTATAATTGCATGTATAGCCTTTTCCTGAGTTCTGTTGATAGGTAACAGACATGAGCAGTGGGAACATGGGGTTAAGGGGATAATTCCATAAACTAGGCCTCCTGTGCGGACCCCCACATACTTTCTTTTTAAAAGCAATTTGTTTGCAGCCTGGCTTAAGTCAATAGGATATTTTACATTCCTTAGCAAACAACCTGTTTTCTGCAGGAGAAATGCAGGCCCAAAAGGTTTCTGTTGTGATAAGAACACAAATTACCCTGAAGTGGGGGACTTTTGTGGCCCTTACAAAGACCAGATTCCAGAACTCAGGGAAGTAGCAGCAAAGCCCCCTAAGGATAAAATCTAGGAACAAATTCTAATTAGAACCCATCAATGTGGGCCAAAGTGACCCAGAGTTGCCTCCTCGGATCTTTTAGCACGTCATTGTAATAGTAAAATTTCTTCTCCATCTGGAAAGACTATGTGTAGTGGGGACTTGTAAGTCTGATGCAACCCTGATCTCAGCCAAAAATCAAGAGGTGGACTTGGCTGGGACTCTGGAAACTTCCCTGGGACCCCTAATAAAACTGGAGGGCAGGAGGGGTGCATCATCCCTCTCTGAGTGCCCACTCCTTTTCCCTTTTTCCTATCCCTTCTAATAAACTCACACCTGCCTGCTACTATATATGATGGTCTAAAAACTTCCTGGTATGATCATAAGAACCAATGAGAGGGCATCCATGGTCACTTGGGTGCCATAGATAGTCTTGCTTTATAACACTGTGTGATATTCTAGTAAATTATCAAACCTGAGGGGTTGTGGGAATTTCAAACATGTAGCTTATTGGTCAGAAGTGAGGATGGCTCTAGAATGCCCAGAGTTCTGCTAGTGTCTTGAGTGAGGGCAGTCATGGAGGATTAAACTCATGTTTGCTTTAACTTCAGGTAGTTAGTGTTAGAAACAATTACAAGTACTCTTGTGCAATATTAGTTGCCAGTATGATAAATAATAATATTTTATTATAGTTCTTGGCATTTATTACTATTTTTAAGAATTTAACCTTCATTTTATTTATTTCTTTTTATGTGGTGCTGAGAATTGAACCGAGGGCCTAACTCATGCTAGGCAAGCACTTTACCACTGAGCTATAACCCCAGCCCTATTAATTTATTTTTAAAAACCATTTTTTGTGTGTGTGTGTGTGTGTGTGGTACCGGGGATTGAACTCAGGGGTACTCGACCACTGGGTCACATCCCCAGCCCTTTTTTGTATTTTATGTAGAGACAGGATCTCACTGAGTTAGTAAGTGCCTCGCCATTGCTCAGGCTGGCTTTGAACTCGCGATCCTCCTGCCTCAGTCTCCCAAAGTGCTGGGATTACAGGCGTGCGCCACCGCGCCCGGCTTTAAAACCAATTTCTTTCTAGGTCTGTAATTTCTTTATGTCTTTCGCCCACTCTTCTATGGAGCTGGTTGTCTTTTTCTTACCAGTTTATTGGAGTTCTTTATAAAAGAAATTGGTCACTTGTGATATAAATTTAAAATATGTTTTCCATTATTCTTTCTACTATGTTAATGATATATTTTTCCTTGTAGATTTTTTTAAACATAGGTGAAATTATCAGGTTTTTTCTTTTTTTCTAATTCCTATGTTCTACCTGTCTCACAGATAGAAAAGTCTTACTAGCCAGCCTCAGCAATTTACCTTTTTGAGATTATGATTAAATCCTTCATATTTTCTTCTAGTAGATATATGGTTTCATTTTACATGTTTAAATTTTTTATCCACCTGAAGTTTTCCTATAAAATATGAATTAGGGATCCAATTTAATTTTTTTTCAAATGGTTGCCCAATTATTACAACATTATGTATTATGCAATCCATATTTTCTTCACTGGTTTCATGCTAATCATTTCTGTACTTTTAAGGCTGTCCAGTAAACCGTTGATTCATGCTCTAGTACCATAGTGTTTCAATTATTGTAGTTTTAAAATGGGCTTTACTCTATGGTTGGGATAATTTCCTGTACATGTTCTTCTTTTTCATAACTTTTCCAGTCATTTTTGATAGTTTTTTTCATATGAACTTTGGAATTAATTTTTTCTGATTTTTATAAGAAAAAATCTTGTTTAGTATTTTTAAGGCAATTAATTAAATTTCCATATTAATTTAAAGAGATTTGTCTTTCTTAACATGGGTGGGTATTAAACCCACAGATGGTAGCTTCATCTCATTGGCTCATTGGCCAACCATATCAGCTGTCTGAAAGTATGGTGGTTCTCATAGTGGTCCTAGAAAATTTTTAATGATTTTATTACTTTTACTATTTATTTAATGTAATTATGTATTTGTTAGTCATCTTTTAAAGACTTCTTTTTATGGATATTGTGCATTTCTTGATGCCTCTATATATTTTAATGTTTTCTTTCATTATATTTTGCATATAATTGTTTTATACATGAAGACTATTGGTTTCTATATCCTAATTTGCTCCCAATCACCTAAATTCTCCTAATAGCTTTAAGACATTTTTAGTTGGTTCTCTTGTCTTTTCTAGGTGAACAATTATGCCCTCTTCAAATAATCATTTTTGTCTTCTTTCCATTTTATATTTCTCATTTTTGCTCCTTATTGCTGGTATCTCCATAACTATGTTAAGTAGTTTTGATAAGGGTACATGGTGGTTTCTACATTCCACATGTAGTGGTTCCAAGTAGACTGAAAAGTTAAGTATGTACATACTACAATCCCTAGATCAGCAACTAAACAAACAAAAACACCTATGCAACTGGGGACTGTCAAAACTGCAATAGGAAAATCAAGACGTAATAATCAAAAATCAAAATAACCCCCCAAAAAGAGGAAGGTGGAAATGAATTAAAACAAAATTTAATAAAAAAAGAGGAGAAAGTAATAAAACAGTAGACCTAACCCCAAACACATCAATAATTATATTAAGTGTAAATGTTATAAACATACTAATTAAAATTTTTAAATGGCCCAATTATATGCTATCTGCGTGCGCACACACATACACACACACATACTTCAAATATAACGTAGGTAGATGAAAAATAAAATGATGGGAAAAGATATATGTGTCTTAGTCTGTTCATGTTGCTATAGCAAAATACCTTATAAAAACACAAAAATTTATTACAATTCTGGAGGCTGGGAAGTCCAAGATCAAGGAAATCAGCATATTCAGTATCAGGCGAGGGCTTGCTCTCTGAAAGCTGGAATGGCTATGTTGATATCAAAGTAGAGTTCAGAGTAACAAAAAAAAACAATAAAGAAAAAGTAAAAGGGTCCTCAATTTACCAAGATGTTAATAATGTTAAATGTACACACCAAACAGATCCTCAGAACACATGTAGTAAAAACTGACAGAACTGAAAGAGAAATAGACAAATCCATAATTATAATTAGAGACGTCAATACTTCTCAATAATTAGTAGAACTAAAAGACTGAAAATCAGCTAGAATATAGAACAACTCAACAGCACTATCAATCAACTGGGTATTTTGACATTTAAAGATCACTCAATCCACAGCAGGAAAATACACATTCTGTTTAGGTGTACATGAACCATTACCAAGACAGACCATAACCCAGATCATAAACCATACAAATCTAGAATTGAAATCATACAAAAAGATGCACTATGATCATAATCAGTAAACTGGAAAATCTACAAACACTTGAGAATCAAATACCTAAAAATTGTCCATGACTTGACCTGGTTGTGTGGCACACATCTGTAATCCCAGCTACTCAGGAGGCTGAAGCAGGACAATCCTGTGAACCCTGGAGTGGGAGGCCAGCCTGGGCAACATAGTGAGACCCTGTTTCAAATGTATTTGTGGCTTAACAAATACAGTTTGAATGGACCAAAAATGAAAATAGAGCATATCAAAATTTTGGGTGGGGGAGCTGGCAGCTAAAGTATTTCTTAGGAGAACATTTATAGCATTAAATACTTTTATCAAAAAGAAGATCTTAATAAGCTTCCAATGTAAGGAAATTAAAAAAGTAAAAACTCAAAGGAAGGCAGGGGGAAGGTAATAATAAAGAGCAGATATTAATGAACTTAATCACAGAAAAACCATAAAAAGATCAATGAAACCAAAGCTGGTTCTTTGAAAAGATCAATAAAATTTATAAACCTTTAGCAAGATAGACATAGGAAAAAAGAGAAAATACAAATCACTGATATTAAGAATTACAAAAGAAATATCAAACTCTGTGGAATACTGCAAAAAAAGGTGGGGTTAGGGAGTAAAAATCTTCTAATGTATACATGCCAATTTAGTTGAAATAATTGATTTTTCCTAAAAACTGTGTATCCAGAATCTGAAAGTTCTGATATTTTACCCTACTTATAAACTGAAAAACTGCTATATTTGGATGTGTCCCCCAGATTCATGTGTTGAAAGCTTGATCCCCAGTGTAGCTAGATTAAGACTGGGGCCTTTTAAGAGAGAACCAGGCCATGAGGCAGAACCTCCTCAAGAGATCAATGCCATTAGCTCCAAAGTGTTTGTTTTAAAATCAGGTCTGCCTTCATCAACATTTAAGAGTAGAATATGAGCCAGGCACAGTGGTGCACTTCTGTAATCCCAGCACTTGGGAGGCTGAGGCAGGAGGATCACGAGTTCAAAGCCAGCCTCAGCAATGGCGAGGCACTTAGCAATTCAGTGAGACCCTGTCTCTAATAAAATACAAAAAAAGGGCTGGGGATGTGGCCCAGTGGTCAAGTGCAACTGAGTTCAATCCCTGGTACCAAAAAAAAAAATTATATATGACTTTTTTCTTCTCTTGTTCTATTAATATAAGTAGTAGTCATAGATTTCTTGATGTCAAATGTATCATTCAATCAATTTTTGGAAGTTTTACCATATCAAACTGAGAAAATTAAAACAACTCTGGGGGTACTTTAATAGAGTATAAACTTAAGCAACTGGAGAATGAGAATATTTAAATTCACTCACTCCTTGAGAAGGACTGTTGAAAGACTCATTTGTGTTTGCTCTGAAAGGTATATTTAAAATCACTTGTATTATTTTGAAATTTTGCTAGATAACATCGCTTCTATTTCAGGTGCTTTAGCATATGGCTGGTGAGGAATAAGTTACTGAAATCTTTCATGATTAGAAGGTATTATAATGTACTGGAAAGAACATGGACTTTGTGGCAAGACAGACCTGATTTCAAAACTGGGCTGTGCCAGTTTTCAGTGACTTTCCCATCTTTAATCTGGTTCAGAGCAAACAGATTCTTTGAGTGCAGAGTGCTTTGGGATAGATATTAGGAATAAAAAAAGGAAACAGGAATTACAGTGCTAGTTGCAAGATAGAGTGGTGGCCCAGTCTAAGAGATAGGTTCTAATATTACCACCTCAGGATTGTGGCAGAGATGACAGATGGTGTTTGTGCCTACTCAGTGCAATTAATGCTTCTTATTTATAGACCTGAGGGTTGTGTGTAAAATTTTCAGTGAACCTGAGGTTATTTCTAATCTCTCCATTCATGGAGATAATATTTAAATGCCCCTGAGATGAAATGTTTGTTTTAAATAATCATACATATGTGGTTAGAACAGAAAGTAGGTGTGATTGGAATATGTTCAAGATTCTATCTAATTCACACACGACTGCATTCCAACTCCCTCCCACACAAAATAAACTTTTACATCTCATGCCTAGCCTGTGAGCCTTACAGATCCTTCAGAAGATTAGTTTTTAAGACTACCCAGAAGTCAATATTTGTAGAAGTTTGTTGTTGTGTTTTGTGCAGTCAAGAGAGGTGGATTTTTTTAGGTGGAAAGTTGTTTCTTCTTGGAAACATCACGAAATGCTATAATTTATGTTTCTCTCCAAATTAGCAGACTGATATTCTTGATTTTATTTTGTAAAGACATTGAGTTTGTGGAAATAAATGATATTCCATAGTTGTTACAATTAAATATTTTCAAACAAATAATCTTTTTAAGCCCTATAAATTCTACCTTTGATGGTTCATCAAAACATTCAAGAGGGAAAATGCTCCTGATGTAGGAAGGTCAGGTTTTAAACACAGAGCAAAAATCGCAGATAATGACTCTGAGTCATCCAGATTTAGAGGTCTTCATGGCTCACTTTTTTAAAAAATATATAAATTCCCTTCAGAAAGCAGCCTTTTACTGCCTGTTCTTCCCCTTCCAGGAACCCATTTCTCAGATCTGGCCACTCCTCACGCTACCCAGTGAGACCCTTTCCCTAGGCTCAAAGAATCACTGTTTGCTCCCAACCAGATGTTTTCCCCCAGGGCTGTGAAGTCTGTAAGACAAATGTTTCCTGCCCTTTATTGTCTTCTTTTTCATATGTATACTGTTTATCATAATGTTGTTTTGGTGTTTCTAGTTCTTGATGGTGTACCACTGTCAGCTCAAGCTCATGCTGAGTTTCCACAGCTGTGACATGTCTAAACTGCATTATCTTGAAAGTGTTGGCTCTAGTGAAAACTAGAAAGGAGCCAAATTACTAAAACAAAACATTTCAAAGGGTTCCTATGGATACCTCATGAAACCAGGAAGTACACACCGGGTTGAGTTGACTCATTCAGCCAGTAATAGCCTCTTCTACACCGCCGCATCATTGTGTACACACTGTGTAATGCACGCTTGAGGAGAATTGGAGCATCTGATGATTGCAATCACATCACGAAGGGTGTGCCTTTTTGCCTATAAAATCCATTCTTAAACAGATTATTGTGTTTGAAGTGATTTATTACAATCTTTAGAGATAAACTATGAATATTGTACAACGGGGTGTGGAAACCAAGGTACGAAATTGTGTGTTTTATGTAGAGGGGTAATCAGAAAATAATGAGTATGCATTCTAATAAGGGTAAAGTCACTAGAGCAGATTGAAAAGACTTCCTTTTATTGCAAGTTGAACCTGTGCAAAGCTGGACTCTGGCAGCAATAAAGTGAGGCTATGTTTCTTCAAATCTGATTTTATGAGATCTTTATGTGTCAGAGTGACTTTCCTCTTTATGTATTCATGTTTTAGTTTTAGTATATTTGCTTTGAGTTTGATTTTTTTTAAATGAGGTAAAGCTTACAGACATGAATGTAAACACTGCTGGATATTTCCTGAGTTATGGGTGGCAGGGAAGGGGCAGGGCAGGAGTCAGGAGAGGAGAAATATATCCTGATGTGAAGCTCAGCTCATTTTTCATTTAAAAAGGAAATGCTTTTTATCTCCATATATACAGTGACTTATTTTTCTGGGTGATTTGCCTATACTTGGCCTTTTCCATGTGTCTTTTTCTTTATACTCTTTGAGAGCTCTATCTATAATACATGTTGGAAATATTTACCACACTTTATGATTTGCTTTTCAGTTTTGTATGTGGATACATAAATACACATTTTGACATTCAGAAATCTTAAAGTTTTCATGTGGTACATGAATGTTTTCCTTCAGGGTTTCTGCCTTTGGCTTTCAGTACTCCAAGATTACATCTACATTTATATTTTTTCTCACTATAATTTTTTCTAATTGTATGGTTTCAATTCGTTTTTGTTTTTGTTGTTGTTGTTGTTGTTTACAATTCTTTAATCAATGTGGAATTTATTTTGAAGCCAAACAATAGTTCTTATCCAGGTGCATGCATTAAAATCACATAAGAAAAATAAATTATTCTTAAATTCCATCCCAGAATAATTCATTGAGAATCTCTGAGAATGGGATCTGACTATTATATTTTTTTTCAGAATTTCTGCAGGTAATTTGTAATAACAGAGTCCAAGAACTTCTGTGTAAATATTCAGGCAAGAATACAACATTGACTTTTTCAAAATTATTCTAATCCACCTTATAAAGCTATTTTTGAAGACTACTTACTGATATGAAACTAGTCATCATAAAATGAGCATAAGTGTCATTGTGGATATAAACTATATATGCTGATACTCTAACTCCAATGTACATATTATATATAGGGTTAAATAAACACTGAAAAAAATTTTTCTCATTTATCCTTTTCTGCATTTTCCAAATTCTTTACAAGAACCATGTAATATGATACTCTTTTTGATGACAAAAAATTAATTGCAAAAAGAATACTATTTTTTAAAAAAAGATTAATTTCTAGTTATCATTTTTTAAAACACATAGAAGAATACTGGTAGTACCTATTATTATTAGATCAAGTTTGTAGCTTGCAAATGTGGCTTACTAGATGAAAACATGTACTTGCATACATAGGTTTTATTATGTTTATTGCTTATGTTTCTATAAATAGATAAGCATTTATTTTCAAAATGCTTATTTATTTTATATACATGTTGATTTAAACTATAACTGATTTAAACTATAACTAAATTAGACATTTTTGGGGGGTGGGGGGTACTGGGGATTGAACTCAGGGGCACTCGGCCACTGAGCCACATCCCTAGCCCTATTTTGTATTTTATATAGAGACAGGGTCCCACTGAGTTGCTTAGCACCTCACTTTTGCTGAGGCTGGCTTTGAACTCACCCTGGCCAGGGTGCAAGGGTGCAGGGAAGGGGAATGAAATGTTTTGTCTTAAGCATTTGACTACTGGCATCAGAGCAAGACTGGCAGTCAAATATTAAGATCTTAGATCTAAAAAGGAGTCTTAGAAATTCTCTAAACACAGTTGCTTCTGCTGATAAGAAATCTAAAGTCTCCAGTGGTAAATAATTTTCTACAGGCCACATGGTTCCAAAGAGGCTGAACCCTAACCAGCATCCAAGCCCTTGAGTGCAGTCTAATAAACTCTTCCACTTTTTCATACTCTTGGTATTCAGGGATATGAGGAAGATTGTGATTATTGAGTACACAGTATTTATTACCTATGTGCTTATTTTGGCATTTCTTTCAATGTGTACTTCACCAACTTTGGGGGAAATCTAAAAAAAATAGCAGTGACAACTTACTCATCACTTCGAGAATTAAAGGCAGGGCAGTGGCCAAGTGTGTATTATTTAGTGTATTATTATTTATCCTCTCAACAAACTTGAGAGTGAATGAGTTCAAGTAGAGTAAGTAATTCACCCCGTGCTACACAATTCAGTGACAGAACGGTGGATGTAGGCTTGCCATTGCTACATTCTACTTCCTTCTCTTGACTGGAATGAACTTCAGGTGAAGTGTCTTGTGCTGTATAAGAGACAGATATCCGGAGCCTCTCAGGTTTGCAAGATACTTTGACAGACTTGCCAGAATGCTGATGGACCCTCTGGGAAAGAAACAGGAAGGGAGACACAGTCTGGAGGAATCTTCTGTGATGCTGTTGTGCTGTATTTTGGAGGGAAGAAGAGGGCAGTCAAACCTCCCAGGTCTCCACATGACTGATTTTTATTGGTAGGGCAGCCTCTTTCTCAGCACCTTAGATTATCACTCATTTTTATTAGGAATTATACTTTTCTGAAGGAATGTTAAATAAAATGAAAATCTTGCTTTACATTTAGCTATTTTTTAAGTTGTATATTTCTTCATCTTATTCTTAGCAAGTTTAATTTTTTTCTAATTTTTTAAAATCCTTTGCAAACATAACCGTGCATTCCACCAAAGGGTGTTGATCTTGGCCTCAAAAATAGATGTATCATTAGTGAGAACTATAAAATACTCCTTCCAAAAGTAGCGTGTAGATTTTCCCCAGTTTCTCATTGTTTTAAACAATGCTTAAATCTTTATTTCTTAAAGATGTGTAAAAGCAAGCAGCCTTTTTTATTGAAGGAGAATGTAGTATATACAAAGACGCATCTTCATTAAAAATTCTACGGGACTTGAGGGGACACGCTTCATCCTCAGTGAGTTTACGTCAAGACAGCAAAGAAGCAAAATGAGAGAAAGGACTGGTTTCCATGACAATGGTTTTTCCTCTCTGCAGGTAAAGTTCTTCTTCCTTCCCTCCCTCCTTCCCTCCCTTCCTTCCTTCGCAGAACTTGGGAATGGAGCCCAGGGTCTCTCAGGTGCTAGGCAAGTGCTCTCCCACAAACCTACATCCCCAAACCCTGAAGTCCCACATATCTTATCTAGCTCTGGGATTCTATTTCATGTCTAAACTAATTTTCTTTCTTTCTGGTGTATTCAAGTATTAATAGCATAACTTAATAATATTCCTGATCTGGTCTTGTGTTTTAGTTTCCTTCTTGCTTGTATGGTTTGTCTGTATCAGTGATATTAGTATATGATCTTTACTCCCTGTATCCTTTACATTTTGCATAGCATGTTGTACAATGCCAAGCTTACGTGGAAGTTTCATGTCATTTTAGATTATGGTGGTGAGCCCCTGCTATGTCTTCTTTCATTGTTGAAGTTTTACTGCCTCCAAGCAGTCTTAGAGGTGAAGATTCAAAGGAATGAAAATGGAGATGGAGGTTCTGTCTTCAGGAAGCTCTTTCAGATAAAGGAGGGATTTGAGTCCAATAAGGATGTGATGTTGAATATCCAAGGAGTTCTGAACAGAGTTTAGTGAAAAGACTGCAGAGAGAGCAACTGCAGGCTTGAGTGGTCAGGGAGGGGTTCATGGGGAAGATGAAGCGTGAGGTGAAGAAATTAGAATCGTGGAGAATGACCACTGCAGTTTCCCAGGTGGCCCATGAACAAAGGTCATTCCATGCAACATGAGCACCCTGTGATGCATAGAGGTCTGAATGGGCATATGTGGGGAAAGTCTGGCCATTCTGTGAGGCCAGAAAGCAGGGTAGGCATTGGAGAGACCAGAAGATGAGATCAGCAAGATGGCTGGCCACCAGCTCATAAAGTGCTTTGAATATCAGACTAAGGGATACGATTTTATCCAGAAGTATCTGAGGAGAAGTGTACCATGAATAGTTTCATGCTAAGAGAATACTGGCCTCCAATTCAAATATAGGTTTTTGAGGTTTGAGTCTACTGTCAGAACCCAGGACAAAAATCCAGATGAGAAGTAAGTAGACTTCAGAACACCAAGTTCTTGAGAACATCATGGGGCTGGAACAGTGTATTTTGGAAGTGCAATTGACCATGAGTAACAGTCATGGCAGAAGAATGGGTAAGGATGATTTCTGCTTGGCTTTGAGAAGCTGCATTGATAATGTGTTCATTTTCTATTGTTGTCTAACAAATTGCCACAAATTTAGTGATGGCTTTAAATAGCACAAGTTGTCTATGTCACAGTTTCCACAGGTTCCCTGTCCTCTGCCCATTACCTTACAACTAAGGTGTCAGCTTGGACGTGTTCCTCTGCGGAGCTGAAGTCTTCTCTTAGATGTCGTGCTTGTTGGCAGCATTCACTTCTTTCTGGTCAATTGCTGGTTCTCAGCCATGGGCCACACTTAGCTCCCAGGGTGCTCCCAGATCCTTGCCTGTAGCCTTCTCACAGATCCTCTTTCAGTGCCAACAGGAAATCGCTCTGACCTCTGGATCTTTTTTAAAAGTTTCACTTGATGAGACCAGGCCCACCCAGGTTTAGCTCCCTTTTGATTAACTCAAGATCAAACAATTAGGGGCTTCATTTACATCTGCAAAATCCTTTCGTCTTTGCCAGGTAGTATAATAATCACCAGTGTGCCAACCCATCATATTCACAGGTCCTGCCCGAACTTAAAAGTGTGGGTCATTAGGGGGCATCTCAGAATTCCGCCTACCACATATAGTAATGTCATGAATTGAAACAGAAAATAGCTGGGCCCAGTGGTGCACGCCTGTAATCCCAGCACTTGGGAGGCTGAGGTAGGAGGATCTGAGTTCAAAGCCACCCTCAACAATGGTGAGGTACTTAGCAACTCAGTGAGACCCCATCTCTAAATAAAATACAAAAAAGGGCTAGGGATGTGGCCCAGTGGTCGAGTGCCCCTGAGTTCAATCCCCAGTACCAGAAAAACAAAAAAAACAAAAACAAAAACAGAAAATACATGAAGAGGGACAATTTCATGGGGGTTACATGTTGAGTTTAATTTTGGAGGTATTGAGTATGCAATGCCTGAGTCATCTGGATGGAACCTATGTATTTGGTGGCTTTCTACATAGCATCTGTGGGCTGTCCACACATTCCATGGTCGCAAAATACTACAAAATCATCTTCCTAATTTCACCCACCTAACTGAACCAAAGTAGTAATTGAATGAATGACAAAATCATCTTAAAATTTCTTTGCAGCATTGCAATCTTAATGTAAAATTTTCCATTTTGTATATTTTCATCTTACTGGTAGTTCTATATGGATGTATTAACACACATATCTTGATATATAAAATTCTTCCCTTCATATGTTTGCTTCTAAGTGATGTCTGGGATATTTCCATGAAAGTGTATACACCAACTACTTTTAAAAAAACACGTTTCAGGGCTGTGGCTGTGGCTCTGTGGTAGAGTGCTTGCCTGGCATGCGTGAGGCACTGGGTTTGATCCTTGGCACCACATAAAAATAAAATAAAGGTATTGTGTCCACCTACAACTAAACATATATTTTACAAAAAGCATATTTCCTTAATAGTATATATTTATTTTCCCA
Source organism: Tamias sibiricus (assembly GCA_025594165.1). NCBI lineage: Eukaryota > Metazoa > Chordata > Mammalia > Rodentia > Sciuridae > Tamias > Tamias sibiricus. The sequence continues at coordinate 82,162,472 of CM046663.1, forward strand.
GTGCTTTCTAGGTTATCTGGCTTCAGGACAGAAACTAAACACATTCTTTCATGTTTTGAATTCTCAGAAGAAGCAGGAAAGGAGGTTTATGGGATACCTGACACCATATAGTGGATGTCCATGAATATTGTCATAGTCTGCATTTACAGTGTGTGGGCTGCATTTACAGAATCTGTTCCAGCTGCACAGTTGCCCCCCACCCCCGGGGGTTAAGACAGTTGCCAGCTGAGAGCAGGCACTGCCAGAGGCCTTTAGAGCACTCTTCAGCTGCAGAACCACATCAAACAAGATGGTGGATGGCTTCATCAGCAGCCTGTTTGAATAGTGTTTTCACACTTGGAGATAAAAGTGCTCTGAAGAGTTTGTTTAGTTCTACTAATGAATATTTCATCCCAGCTGGAGAAAGCACCCAGGGGAAGACTGCACAAACAACCCTTCCATGAACTCACTCACCCTTGGAGTTCAAGTGTGTGGGCATCTGGGAAGGACGGGCCTGCTCATTTGACAGCACTGTCTCCTTTTGCAGACAGCTTTGCTGTTGTTGGTGCTTGTCTTTCTCTGCCATGCGAAATACCTTGCAGGCTAAGACTACAGTACATACACGAGACAGTAAATTAGATCAATATTTATTTACTAAACACCTAGTTTTAGGATTTGAAAAACCCTCCCTCTGAAAGGTATTTATTAGGCTAAAACTTTACATGGAATATAAAATTAAAAGGTTTGCAAGTATGTTTTGCTGTGTTGTATGATGATCTTAATTTATGACTTAAAAAAAAAAAATCTTTGAAGTGTATCAGCCCTTACATGTTCACAAGATCTGGAGGCTCAGGCCCTTCATTTGCATTTTTGTATTTTCTTTAGCTCAAAATAGATTTGATTAAAAAACAAAATTTGGCACAAGATTAATCCATAATAGGATTTTATTGCTTCTGTTATTTAAAAAAAAAACAATGTTATGCTTTGAGGTGTGATTAGCTGGTGAGTACAGCAGCTACTTTTCAGATATGTCTCATTTCATTTTCTTTTCTGTTCAACCACTGGATTCCACATTTTTGCAATGGCGTGTTGAAAATATATGGTTTAATTTGTTTTCCTTGCATCTATCAAGAAACAAAATTTAGTGTCCTTTTCTTTTGCCAGATTGCAACAAATGAGTTGTCAGAGTCACTAGGTGTGAGGTGTAACATATTATGAAACATATTATGATTTACCCAATTTCCGGTAGATACCACAATTGTAACAAGTTTATAGTTATGGCTGAAATGCTAGAATTGTGTTGCCCAAGTCTGCCTTAAAAATGTGCTCCCCAGGGGCCAGATTTTGCTTTATTAGACATCTGTGTAAGTAGAGATGACAGAAGAAATCAGTTCACTTCCTGTACAGGGTAATTTACTTGAAACATTGCTCTTTTTCTGATAGTCTATTTTTGTTGGAAGAGTTGAGATCAGAATGACCATTGGCTTAGTGTTCCATAAACGACCAGTTTAATTTTTCTTTTGATGACTTTTGATTTCAAATTGATTGTTTTGTTTTCGAATTGATTGTTGTTGTTGTTGTTGTTTTGGTACCAGGGACTGAACTCAGGGGCACTCGACCACTGGGCCACATCCCCAGCCCTTTTTTGTATTTTATTAGAGACAGGGTCTCACTGAATTGCTAAGTGCCTCGCCATTGCTGAGGCTGGCTTTGAACTCGCCATCCTCCTGCCTCAGCTTTCCAAGTGCTGGGATTACAGGCGTGAGCCATTGCACCGGCTATTGTTTTGTTTTCTATAATGTTATGATCAGATCTAATATGTCTCGAGCACATGCTGCAAATTTAAAAAGGCTCAAGACTGGCAATTTAACCAGAGCCTTAGATTTATGATATAAGCTGGCCACGTGCCTCAAAGACCAGCCATTGACACCTGAGGTAAGTAGTCCACTCATTATCTGAAGAAGACGTGTCAGCCCTACATAGGCATTGGGTATATCTGTGAATAAGATACATATAGCTCTCTACATACTCATCCTTTATCTTCTTGATTGTATGTGCATGTGCGTATATGTGTGTATATTTTTGTGTGAGAAACAGAAAGTTAGGTGGTACATTTTTTGGAATATAATATTTAGTCTTCATTAGATCCAATTGTAGCTATTTTAATCATAGCCCCTCCCTTTGCCTGCCCCAATTTTAAAATCAGCTAATCACATAGGTTGTAGCCCGAGCTCCTCCAATCAGGGTGAAGGGCAGCGCTGCGTCAGGGATAAAAGCAGGCAGAATGTCTGCCCCAGCTCGTTTGGTAGCAAAGGTCTGTAGCTTGCCCTTCTAGTAGGAGTAAATGCCTCGCCCCTCCATTTTCAAGCATGTTTGATTTCTTGCAGAACCTTGGTATTTCTAACATATACATTCACAAATGTGGACGTATGTATACATATGTGTACGGATCTGATAAAGCATAAGTATGTAGAGACAACCATGTGTGTAGTTCACGTATTTTTAAACCACAGCATGGGCACAGGGTGGGAAGACCACGCCTGGGCAAAGCCTTTTGCAAATCAAGAATGACTCCAACTCCATCAGTTAATGGTGTAACTTTGGACAAGATATTTGACTTCCTATGGTCTTTTCTGAAGGGAGAAGTAACAAGGGCCCACTTAGAAATGTATCATTCAAGCATTTAACCCTAAACTTGCATTTGGTCCTAACTCCCCACCAATCTGCTAGGTAGGGTTGGTACAGGATTTCTCTTACTGAGGAGGAACTGAAAGAATGGACCCATCTTCTATAGGGTGATGCCATCAAAAAACCATCTCCAGGCTGTCTTATGAGACTGGTTTTTAAATGCAAGGCTAAATACTCATTACTCTGATTTAGTGTCGCGTGTTTAGTCATGTTTTTGTGAAGAGGGAACATCTCTGATTGTTTGAGTATCCAAAAGTTATTTTTGGATTTCAGACCTCCAACTGGAAAATATTAACATTACTAACATTACATATCACTAACCTTACTAGAAAAGAAATGGACTGTCCTAATAACATTTTGAACTAGTTGGATTATAAAATATTGCTATTTAAAGTTTTATTTAGAAAAAGAATGATAGCTTTAAGATAATTTTCTTGTGATATAAATACACACACACACACACACACACACACACACACACACACACTAATATATTACTCAGCCAGAAAGAAGAATGGAATTGCGGCATTTGCTGGTAAATGGATGGAACTGGAGAACATCATGCTAAGTGAAATAAGTCAGACCCAGAAAGTCAAGGGTTGAATGTTTTCTCTGATATGCAGAATGTAGACCAAAATAAGGGTGGGGCAAGGAAAAGTGAGAGGACAAATTCCATGAAAATAGAAGAGAGATCAGTGGAGTAGAAGAAGGGGATTGATGGGGAAGGAGAAGGGATGGGAAAAGAGAGAAACTATGAATAAATCTGACCAAACTTTCCTATTTACATATATGAATACATCACAGTGAATCTCACCTTTAAGTGTATCCACAAAGCACTAATTAAAAAAAAAACTATAACTATATAGAAGCAAGATCAGTAGAGCCAAGGAAAGGAAACAGGGAAAGGAGGAGAGAAGGAAAAGGAGAAATACTGGGGACTGAATTAGAGCACATAGTATTTATGCTTGTAGAATTATGTCAAAATGAGCCTAATATTATGTATAACTAAAATTAAGAAATAAAAAATGCAAAAAAGATCATTTCTTTTGAATTAGTTTAGTTAGAACAATAAGAACAACTGAGACATTATTGCTAATTAAATTGATCAATTAGCAAAAATGGTCAATTATTAAAGGCAAGTTTTTTCCAATCAAATTTTAAGTGCTTTGAGAACTTCTATTCTCAATGTGGAGAAGAGAGCTACAAATGGAATACAGATGAGCTTAGGTAAAACCCTCTTGCCCTGAACTTCAACTGGCTGTGTGGTTATCAACTCTTGACATAGGTTGCCTTTACTGGGTATGCCTTCCTATTGCTGACTGCAGAGACCCAGAAACAATGGGGAGGAGCTTTGAGCATCTCCAGCACGTGGCATGTCAACTCCATCTGTCACTTCTCACTCAGAAGGAACCAGGGCTCCTTGAAGAAACATCTTTGATTCCAGGTTGGGAGAAGGGGGTGTTTAAGAATAAGCAAGAGCATCTTCGCAAACCAAAAGCAAAGGAAACTATCAAAGAATAATAGGATCTTTTCTGATAGACTCAGGAGCCAACTAGAAGAGAGTCCTAATAGTGGAACACCTTGAAAATAAGGCTAGTAAGTGCAGTGGGTTGAAACAGAGCAAACCTGATTAAATACGTTCCTTCATAATCATGCTGAAAAACTGGTCACTCTTTATGGAAACCAATCCATGATTTTGAAAACAGAGGGGAAAGATCAAACATTTACCCTGCCTTTCCTGTACAAACTTTTAGCAGATGAGGAAATGTTTCTCTTTATACAAGTATTACAACTAATAAATGAGACAGAGATGGTGACAGGCTATCACCATTTTGCTCCAAAAAACAAACAGATCAGGCATTAAGCACCAATGCCTGCTAACATCACACACACACACACACACACACACACACACACACACAATTGTGTGCCTTCCAATAAGAAGACACGACCACTCAAAGTTGATTCGTCAAAGAACACAATATGAATTGGGACCAAGTCTCTAGCTCCATGTATCAATTTACTAGAAAACCAGAGGACAAAGGAGCAGATAAACTTACCACAGGATGCAGTCATCAAAACGTGGAATGCAAGAAACTCTACAGGAGAGAAGAACCTATTTCCTCAAAAAAAATTGCAAAGGAAATAAAAGATATGGAAAAAGTTTACAGAAAACAAACAAACAACAACAACAACAAAAAAACCCAGACTTAATAGACATATCAACTGGACCAAAAGGTATGAATGTATTTATATACACAACTTTTGACATACAAGAGGCATTTGAATTCTAGATAGTTTATGATAGTAAGGAATTATTGTGGCTTTAAAAAAGTGTAATAACAGTATTGTGGGTTCCTTAAGAGTCATTGTTAGAGGTATATATTGAAATAGTTATGGGTGGATATTATTCTGAATAACATCATATCAATATCATTATGAATATCCAAAATGATAAAGGACATTTGCCCCAATTTACATGGAAGTAGGGTAGTAGAAGGAGGTGTGGCTAGGGAAGGATTACCACAGGTCCAGGGTTGTTATGGCTGGCTAATGGATACATGCAATTTACTGTATTAGTCTGTCTACTATTATATATTCAAAATTATCCACAGTCATTTTTTAAATTTTTATTTACTCTTTGAAATTTTATTAACTAATTATTAATTTTCTTGATTTTTTATTAGTTCTAATCTTAATATATTAAATGACTAACAAAGTGAGAGAGTTTTTTCTTTCAAAGAAAATAATCAATAAACAGGTTTTCAGGAAGCACAAAGAAATATTAAAGTTTATATATTCTCTTTTTTTTTTTTTTCATTCCTGAAGCTATGGCTAAAAGAACTTATATCCTTTTATCATGTCACATTTTATAAATACATCCTACCCCTACACAACATATTGTCTGTCTTGTTGGATGTGACCTTCTCATTCACATTTTTAAGATCCATCCTGCTGTTGCATGCCTATAATTCTTTCATTTTTCACCACTGTATAGGATTTTTCACTGTATAGAATAACACTATACTACAACTTATTTAACCATTAACCTGTCAATGGACTTTGGACATTCTTCTTTTTTTAATATATATATATATATATATATATATATATATATATATATTGTTGATAGACCTTTACTATTTATTTATTTATATGTGGTGCTGAGAATCAAACACAGTGCCTCACACATGCCAGGCAAGTGCACTACTGCTGAGTCACAACCCAGCCCTGGACATTCTTGTGTATGTTTGAAAACAACTTTCTAACATACACTGAGGGGTAGGCCCACAGACAATACAAGTGTTCAACTTTACAAGATGATCCCTAATTCTTTTCTATAGTGGTTCTACCAAATTATATTCCACCCAGAAGCTTGAAAGATTTCCTTTGCTTTGTGATTATTCTTCACATTTTGGGGGGATGGTACTGGAAATTGAAACTACGAGTGCTTTATCACTGAGCCATATCCCAGTCCTTTTTATTTTTTTTTACTTTGAGACAGAGCCTTCCTGAGTTGCTTAGGATCTTCCTAAGATGCTGAAGCTGGTCTTGAACTTGTGATCCTCCACCCCAGCCTCCTGAGTCACTGGGATCATAGGCATGCACTACCATGCCCTGCTATTCCTCACATTTTTCTATTAAAAAAAAAAAAAAAAAAAAAGGAAATAGCCTAGAGTAACAAATACTTTGTATTTTTATACTTTTGAAGTATCTTTTAACTTGTTTTTCAAGACAGCCTCACCAGTGTAAGCTTATCATTTGGATTTTTAGGTGTGTGTCTTTTTCTTATCAAACACATAAAAACCATGTGAGCGCCCAGAAGTGCGGCTAGCTCTCTCTGCCTACCCAGTAACCTGTTCTCCATACTGTCAATAGCACCTCAGTTTCCCTCTAGAGAGATGACTCCTAATGTTTTCTCAATCCATGCAGTTTCTCAATCCAGCCCTCTGCCCCTCCCCAGAGTTGCACATGGCCCTGCTCTGGCTGTACCCGGCACAGGTCAAGGGGGACACACCACTTAGGTTGTATCTTCAGTCTGCCCAATGAGACACAATTTTGCAATGTCTGCTATAAATTTTAGGAAACTGAAGGTTCATTTTGTTTTTTTATTCTGGAGCTTCTGAACTAATTGAATTTTTGCTTAGAGGTGCTGACGGTCATCAGGCAGCTGCATGAATTAGACTGGAGTGAGTGAATCTAACACAAAAAGAAGTAGAACTCAAAAGAACTCAATTTCTGGATCAAGCTGGAGAATTTAGGATAAAGCTAAATCCCCCTGGCTTTTCATTCACATAAACTAATAAGCACCTCTCTCCATCCCTAACCCCAGTCTTGACCTATTCAAGAAGTATTTATTACCCTCTCACGCTCGGGTTCAAGATTCAGCAATGAACGTGCTCCATGACCGCTAGCTTTGAGTTTTATGTGCATGATTGTGATATTGGGAAATTACCGTTTTAGCCTGTATGAGATGTTTAAAGAAACACACAATGTTCAAACTTCCTCCGAGGAATTTGGTAAGAATTTTTGCTCAATATGTTAAGAACATTACACCAGTGCTCTTCTGTTTTGCTCCTCAGTACCCTCACAGCATATTCATAAGAGATATTCTCTATTTTGGAATGACTTACCTATATCATCTAATGGAAGAGATAACACAACTTCAGGGGGGAAATTTCTCAAGCTCCTAAAACTGACAACACACACAAGTGCAACAGACTGTTCAGGGAGGGAGAATGAACAGGCCTAGGTGCATATCATAAGAAGATTCTGGACTAAGTAGATGCTCACATGTAAGTGAAATAATAAAAGAGAAAGGCTGGTGTAGGTCCTGATTTTGCAAGGCCTGAAACTCGTATAATTTGGAGCATCGTCCTTGAGAGAACAAATGCAAAAGTAGGTGTAAAGATTTAGAAATGGCACATGCAAGCAAGGGCCCCAAAGTTTCTGACGTGTGAGCATTGTGGTGAGTCTGCCGCTGCAGGAGAGGTACATGTAGGTATCAAAACCCAAGATACGGCTCAAAGAAGAGCAGACTGGTTTAACTAACTAGGGTGGGAAATGAAAGCTAACATATGGAGGAAGGTAATAACTGGATAACTAAATGTTTGATTGAGAGGATCAGTCCTTTTAAGACACCTGAAAGCTGAGGAGATTACGTTTCATGATGAAGTAGCTGGGAACTAGAGCAGACTTGTAAGAAGGAAAGTTGCATGATTAGGTAAACGTTTCTTGCCGCTGGGTTTAAGATAAATAAATAAGTAAATAAAAGGAGGCACTGGGGCTCCTGAAAATGTTTTGAACAAGAAATGATGATTTTTGTGGACCAGGATGGAGACCGCAGAAACTAAAATGAAGAAAATGAAGCCAAGTCCAAGTGATATTAAACATTTGGGAGGAGACTGGACTTAAAAATCTGTAAGCTTTCAAGGCTGTCGTGCAAAGAGGTTAGCAATGGATTCAATTTTATGTGACTTTTCCCTAACATCATAAGCTTCTTGTGGGTCAGGGTTGAGGACTTTAGGATTATTTTGCAATTATTTTGAAGGTGCACATTTTGGAAATATTCATCTCCTCCCATGTTCCAATAATAAAAAAAAATCTGGATACTGTCCCCATCTGGGCTATCAAGGAGACAAAATGATCAGTGGATGTGCTAGATTGCATTACTAAATACTCCAGAAGAGGAATGTGGCTGGGAGCATGGCCATGGGAGAGGAAGCTTGCTCTCAGGGGAACAGGATCTCTCCTGGTCTCCATATTTTCCACTTGAAATGCATAGGTGGTTTCAGCTCAGATGCAACCTCCCTGGGGAGCAGTCCTGGGCCTGGCAGGCCGCAGAGGGCAATGCTGGACAGTTCATCTCATCTGTACACCCTGAGGGAAACAGCCCTGCCCACCCTTTGTGTGGAAAAGAAAGGATTACACACTGGAATGGCAATGATGGCCAGGTATTTTCCTAGTGGTTGCACTTGAGAAACATATAGAGTTTTTCAATCATTTAAAGGTAATTCTATCCTAAAGGATTGAAATAATCCAGTTTGGGCCAAATCTTCCTGAAAGAAAGGCATAGACTGTTTCTACGATTTACTCTTTTTTCCCTTCAAAAACCCAAATCCACCACGAGAAATATTGAAAAGATGGAGTGCATCACCGCCCCCCCCCCCCCCACACCATTCAGGGATTTCAGGGACGGGAGTGTGAGCACTGGAAACCCAGTTTATTAGTCTTAAGAAAACCTCAGAGATAGAAAGCTGGCTCAATGGGAGGCATTGGTCTGCTCACTCCAGGAGCGATGGCCACTGTCTGGGAGCAGGAAGGAGGAATCCACTGCTCAATTCTAAATGCTCTGACTTTGGTTCTATCTGCTTTTTTTTTTTTTTTTTTTTTTTTTTTGCAATGAACCTATAAACAAATGGAGCAGGCAGTTTTGGAAAGGATTGTTCATAAATCACCGTTAACAGGAATCAGACCACTAGGGGGGATTGTTAAGCCATTTTGTGTGAAAAGAATGACTCTTAACTTTTGAAAATGACTGGAGTTTTGTTCTTTTAAATCGTTATTAGTCAACTTGAAGCAGGCGCCAACACACCAGAACTGGAATTCAATCTCTGTAAGCAAATGCCTATCTCTCCACCTGAAGCGATCAAATGCCTGTAAACATCCCTTTCTTGTTTTAATTGCGAAAGGATTAATGTGGGCTTTGAAGTAATAGCTGCTCTCTCTACCTGCTTCCAGAGGCGGCTGTTCCCACAGCATCACGGCAGGTGCAGCCCAGAATCCGGGCCCTGCCCTTATCATGTAGCGGGCGCTATATTTGCAGAGTTCAATGTGTGTTCAGTCCAGAATTAGCCAACTTTGTTATCTAAATTCTCCCAAGCCCAAAGCCTAATAAGAAAATAGCAAAGAGTAATTTCCCCACAATGATTACGCAAGGACCGAGATCAGAGGGGGATGCCACGGGCTGGACTAAATGAAGCTTCTTTTTCCCCCAGACAAAAAAGGCAAAATTCTAGATGCAAAAAATTGAGAGGAGGCTGAAATGCACACGTGGGGATGGTTGAGACAAAGTGCCAGTGTTTTTAGAACGGCTTCTCCAGATGATGAGACATCTTGCCTATACTGTGTTAATCATTGTTTTCAAATCAGCAAAGTAGAAGACAGCGACATCTCCTCAGCATTTCCAAGCCTTGATGGCAGTGGAGAGGATCTGTGTAGGATGCACAGGAGGACAGCATGCTTGGAAAAGGGAAGGAACTGGGGACACATCCAAGAGGCTCACGATTGATTGTTTCAGTCATTAAACATCGATATTTAATTTGAGCTTAGTAATCCAGGGCACTATTATTTGGGCCCAAGGAAAAGGTTGGGGTGGGGGTGGGGGGACAAAAAGAAAGAAAGAAAATTAAATAAGTCTAATAAAAGCAAGGAGGGGCCAGCTGCTTTGGGCAAAGAAGGGCAATAAAAGGAATCTTTATAACTGCCGGATGGTGCAATAGGCTTTTTTTCCCTCCCCGTCAAGCAGAATGTCAAATTCGGTCCCCCTTTTTTTCCCTCTTAAAGCATGCTAAAAGGAAAATTCTTCACAGAATCTTAAAGAACTTTTTTTGACACAACAGCTGCAAAATCTATTTTCTAAACAAAGATTTATACATATTTATATGAGCTTAATCCAGATTTTTTTTTAATAAATCATCCTCAGAACTGCAGAGGTAAACTATATGTAAATACCTCAAGTAATAGGCTTGTAGTGCAAATCACATCATTTTATCTTCAATTTTGCATTCGTTTTTCTGGCTTAAAGGTGCATCAGAGATATGCATTTTAGCATATTCAGAACACGGGGCGTGAAATTAAATGTTTGACAGAGTGAGAAAAATATACAGACTTTGGAGATGCCTTAAAAATAGTAATTTATGCAGATCTAGAGGAGTGAAATCATTTGCAATGGAGTGACCCTCTCTCCAGGAATTTTGTGCTCAGTGTTCTTCCCTAATCTCCCGCTGTATCTTCATTTTTCATTGAACTAGCCAGTTTTCTGCGAAGCCGTCTTGTAGATAAGGGGAGTGCTAAAGAAGAAGAAAGAGGACGCTCGGTGGGTCCGTTTCCATTGCACTTTTACCCAAGGCAATGGGCAGAATTTAACGGATTCCTTCCAACATATGTTTTTGCCAGATAAGTAAACAGTGTGTGTCGGAAATGAAAAAGCATTTGCAATTTAATGACATTACAGCTCTCAGCTTAGGCTGGCGTGCTGCGAGGCGAAAAGCAGAAAAAGAGAGGAGAGTAGAAAGAGAAAAAGAACAAAGTTCATCTTCCCTTTTGTGCATTTTTATCAAGAAAAATATTACTTCTTTCCCCCTCTTGTTCTCTTTTTCTTTTTCGTCTTTTGGCTTTTTTTGTCTCACTCATTTACATTTTTTTTCTTTTCTGCCTTTCTGTCCTCTGTTCACTTTTACCTTTTTCTTACATTGCCACTGACTCGTTTCTTTTTTCTCTCCATTGTGTCTCCTTATTCATCTATTTGGGCCATTCAGTTTTACCTTATAAGAAGCTGTTTATCCCACAATGTATCTTTTTTTCTGTGTTGTACTCCTAGTGCTATAGCTCATAGTCAACAGGATTGTCGGAAGGATTATAACGTTTCATTTCAAAGCACTACAAATCTGCTCTCTTGCTTTCCGTCCCTGCTCCTGTTTCCTCTGATACCTGTCATTTTATTTCACGTTCATCGTAGTCTTTAGTTTCACCCCCAGACATAGCATCATGCTGATGTCTAACCATTGATGCTCACTGTCTTTGCATTGCAGGTTGGTCCTGCAAGGATCTATAAATGTAACCTTGGCATGGCAGAATCATTCTCTCAGACCCTTAGTCGGGTTCAGATTGGTGTGGACGGTGAACCTATCAGTGGGTTGGAGTTGGTCCTTTCTGCTACCTGATGGCTGGCATGGGGTGTCATGTAGTTGATGCTTGTAATGGGCCATCTTGTATCAGAAAATGAGCCCCATGTAGTGCTACCATGTTGGCTGCTACTCTTTCTGTTAAATATTGTCCTCGAATGATTATTGAAATCTGTGTCTATTTGAGATTTCTGATTGTTAACTTGAGTGTTCATGTGTTCTGAGTGTATGAACCAGATGTGGAAGTGTACAAAGGTCTGTGGAGTTAGGTGGCATAAGCCTGCAAATACAGGCACATAAAAAGATGTGACTGTCTTCTAGCTTTGATTCTACCTCGAAATCCAGAAATAAACGTTGAAGGGAAAACCAATGTTCTCCCCATTGGGGTCCATAGCATTTTATTTCTAGGGTTAATTTGACCACCACTTTTACAGGTGGGAATAAAGGTTTTCACCAAATCTCCCTCTCATGGTATACTACAGTTCGGTAGCCAAGTGACCCCACTTGGGAGCAAGGAATGTCTCCGAGTCTCCTTTGCTGCCTTGGGTTGTCAGTCTGTCAACCTAAGCAGTTCCTAAAGAAACAAGTTTTACATGAAGATTAGGATGCACTGTTGCCTCTTTATTTTTGCAAAACAAGTTAACATATTTTCATTATTGTTATTGTGAGCATTTGAATATTAGCATTTCAGATTTTTCACATAAATTCCATTCCAAGAATGCACTTGAAAGTTACTTGTTAGATCCTAAGGTTAACCTGCAGGTTGAGCATAATTGAAAGAACCATAATCAAATTGCAAGTCCTATCACAGAAGTACTGTGCAGACTTTAAAAAGATGCTTAAATAAAATGCTCTTGTCTAAAGACATGTGCATGTTTTCACCATAAAATTACATCTTCCACATCTTCCAGATCCGGCACTTGGTAAGTAAAAAGAAAATCTATTTGGACATAAGGATGTAAAGTAGCTGGAGGTGGTAATTTAATCAACCAAGGATATATTTCAATGTTTTTCTGGTCTTCTAGGCATTAGCACTTTAAATTCATTATGTCGGTTTGACAGATATATGCAGCCTTAAGGATCTAAAAATGAAATCCTAGAAGTATAGCCTGCTAGAGGATATATATTGAACTTAAGAGATTAAAATGGTATAACCATTGCAACAGAATGGAACATATCGCATTTCTCATTTTTTCCCCACTAAGCATGAGTATTTTGCAGATGTAAAATACAGCCTTCTCTAATTATAAAACCTGGCTCAAGAGCCAGAGCTTTCTAACTTTTATTACTGATGAAGTGGATATTAGAAAGAAAATGTTGGCTTCATATAGAGTCTGAAGATGAAGAAGTCTTCCATTTGGGATTTTCTGTATTAATAATTTATTAAGGAAAATAGTACGAGTAGTTATATGCAGCCTACTGTAAGAGGCGAGCGTAGTGCCTGCTCTTCCTATTTAAGGCAAATAACAAAAGAGCCAAATTACAAAGCAGGTCTTACCGTAACTGGGACGTTAAATCTACTGTATCATTATGCCAATTTAGTAATGTTAATGATCTGCAATATTAATTCATCATCCTGAAAAATGGGGAAGAGTTGCCATAATTAACTGTATTAAGCCACAATTAAAAAGTCATCCGAGCTGTTGTAAAGATTACCATGATGATAAGGGTGTTTGTTATATTACAGGCCTTTCTGACCATGTACATTTTGTATATAAGACTTTGTTACAGACAGCGGCTCACTCCGAATTCAGATATGTCAAAAGAGCAGCCACCCACGGAGCAGTGGCACCGACTAGACGCCTTATCAGCCATTTCCATCACCGACTGCGGTTTAACACTTTCTTCCAGGGAGAATCAGCTTTGAAAAAGGTACAACCTTTTAGCATATCTACTTTAATTCCTCACAGGGAAGCAAAAACAGGCTGTCTAGTGAAATTGCCATATGTCGGACAGACTATCTAGTCCCCTAAGATTAGGGTCATCTTTGAAAGTTACATTTCAAACTGCACAAAATGAACATTTTGATGTTGTAGAATGGAGATCCCATAACGTCTGAGCCTAAACCCAAGTTGCCTATCCCCAGATGTCTGATAAGCTCTTAATTCTCCTCCCTACCTAGTTGAAGTCTCTATTGTGAATGGGAGTCTTCAGGTCACAGACAATGTCAGCAGAGGAGATAAATGGGGCCATGAAAGGGCTGAGAGGCAGCCAAGATGACAACCCCTCTAATGTTTGAGGCCAAAGGACTCCCTTTGTCTTTGATGGGATGGATCAGCTGGTGATAAAAGACAATTTCCTCTTTCACACAGATAAGCCCCAAATTTCTTTACATCAACTGTTATTATCCTTGCCACTAATGATCACGAGTTCTTCCTCCCTAAAACAATGTTTATATGCTGCTATTTCTATGACTAAACACTCCTAGAGTACATCTATAATCAGTGACAGCCATCGCTATGGTAAGATGAGTGACTGAAGGAGAAAGGTGGTGACTTGTACACATGTGGACCTGAAATTAGCTTATGACAACGGAAAAAGAAAACACAGTCACCAGCTTGTTCTGATAGGATGCTAAGGGATTTATATTTGCAGGGATTCACAAAGGACTCCTCTGTACACTGGGGTGGCCCATCTTTTGGCTACTGAGCCCAAGTGCCATTGTAACTCCAAAATGCACCTGACCTCCTGCTGCTTAGCATGTGCTCAAGATCTCCATTGAGGAAGAAGCTGCAGTGAGCACCTCAGCAGTCTCTTCCCACACCATGTGCCTTCCTATCAACACAAGGTCTGTCCTTTTGGAAGAAGACACCTGCACTCAACGCTGTGATCCCTACAGTGTGCCTCATGCCAGAAAAGCCTCAACTAAAGCAAGCACGCTAATTAGTGACAGGGGAAAATCACTTGGTGTGCTCAGCCTTGCTGACTAGAGGAGTGACAGGTTGTCCACTCCAACTTCCCAACCAACAAGGACTCTTTTAGTCAGCTTTTTCACTGCTGTAAGCAAGAGGTCTGACAAGAACAATTTTAGAGAAGAAATAGTTTATTTGGGGGCTCACAGTTTCAGAGGTCTTAGTCCATAGAAGGCTGTCTCCATTCCTCAGAGTTCGAGGTGAGGCAGAACATCATGGCAGAAGGTTGTGGTGGAGGGACACAGCAGGGAACATAGTGTCAGGAAGCAGAGAAAGAGAGAGTTCTCCTCATTAGGACAAAATATAAACCCCAGAGGCATGCCCCCAGGAACCCACCTCCTCTAGCCACACCCCTGCTTACAGTTACCACCAAGTTAATCCCTATCAGGGGATTAATGCAGTGATTAACTCAAATTTTTGTAACCCAATCATTTCATTTCTAAACTTTCTTGCATTGTCTCACACATGAGTGTTTGGGGGACATCTAATCTAAACTATAACAGAGACCAATGACTTGTTCTCAGAAAAAAAACAAAAAAACAAAACAACAACAAAAAAAAAAACTTCTGTTCAGGAAGCCAGTCTCAACATCAGCCAAAGAAGAATCATCTCCCTTTTGGGAACACTGGAAGTATCATGAGTGTTGCCCAAAGAGAAGCCCCTTTAAATGTGGCACTGCACAGGGAAATGACTGTCACTGCTCTCATAGGAGAGGGCTCCTTCTTCCAGTAGACATCACCAGAGGAAAACAGGCCCTTACATAACTTCTTGATAACTCAAAGTAATCAACCAAACCTAAGCTACCCTCTCTCCCACCCGTCTGGAGCAGTGACCACTATGAAGCTTGATGGACTTTGGTCAGTATGGTGTGTGTCAATAGGAAGGTAAGAAAACAGTTTTCTAGTCAGTTTTATGAAGTTCCCAGCATGAGGCTGGTCACATGTAGGAAGGGAGAGGGACTTGCCAAGTCATCTGTAGATGTACATGGGTCCATTTCAGTCCTGTGTGTTTTGAAGACACATTCAAGGTTTCAAAGGGAGCCAGATTTGAGGTCTTTTCTGATGCTCTCAAGACACTTTCCAATCTCTGTGAGCTGGGGTTCTTGTGAAAACACACTCAAGAAGTAGCTCAGCTAATGGCTGCCAATAGGGTGTTCATATTCACAAGAAAACATCATGTGACATGACACCTGTCAGTGTGTTCATGTTCCTTTTAGTTCATGCCCGCCATTGAATCTTCCACACAAACCAACTTCCTCAAAGGCAAAGTCCTTGGCTCCTATTTACTTTGGAAAGCTGTTCAGACAGGGACACCCCAAGTAAGTCCTCCAGCGAGTAGACAGGAAGTTATTCAGAGGAAAGAGGAGCTCACGGATGCACTGCCAAGTAAGAGATGTTCCAAGGTTTTCCATTTAGTGTAACTGGTGCACTGATATTTCTATGACCCCATAATAGCACTGTGTCAGAGTTAAAGTCCAATCAATTGGTGGATACCTTCTAAATCAATGGAACACGAGTGTGAAAACAACATGGAACACAGTGTAGACACATGGAGTTAGGCCCTGGAGATCTTACTCTGGAGCATTAGAAAGAGTTCCTTCTTCCCCAAGCACACATGAACACACCTCACCAGGTCTTTCAGTGTTCCACAGTGACTGATGCAGGTCTGGGAAGGAACTTTGGGATTATTGTCCAACTCTCTCACAAGGATGCTAAGACCAACACAAATTAATATCTGCCCAAAGACACTGGCAACCTGGGGAAACCAGGACAGGAAGACAGAGCTCCTGTCTCCTGCTAAATCTTGTGGTCCTTTTCATTGCATGTCTAGGAGACCCATCTTTATAAGGAATCTTGCCTTCCTGAGATTGTCTAGATTAAGATGCTTATGGACTCAAACAGACTCCTCACTATCAAAACAGAGGTTAAGAAAATCATGGGGCTGGAGTTGTGGCTCAGCGGTAGAGCGCTCGCCTAGCACGTGTGCGACCTGGGTTCGATCCTCAGCACCACATACAAATAAAACGCATTGTGTACAACTAAAGCAAATAAATAAATATTAAAAGAAAGAAAGAAAGAGAGAGAGGGAGAGATAGAAAGAAAGAAAAGAAAGAAAGAAAAAAATCATACTGGTTTAGCATGATTTCCTTCCTTCATTTATTTATTTATTTTTTAATCAAGAATCAATTTGATTGTTATTTGGTTTCCCTGTTAGGGTTAAATTGTGTTGCTCCAAAACATGTTGAAGTCCTGATCCCTACAGCCTGCAAATGTAACCTGATTTGGAAATACAGTCTTTGCACATGATCAAGTTAACATGAGGTCACTAGGGTGAGCCCTAACACTGTGTCCTTATAAAAAGAGGAAGGGGCTGGGATTGTGGCTTAGCGGTACAGCGCTTGCCTAGCGCGTGGGTGACCCAGGTTCGATCCTCAGCACCACGTACAAATAAAATGCATTGAATAAAACGCATTGTGTACAACTAAAGCAAATAAATAAAAATATTTTTAAAAAAGAGGAAATTTGGACATATACACATAGAGCAAAGAAGATGTGAAAGGACACAGGGAGAATGCCACACAAAGACAGAAGTTTGGGCTGCACATCACAAGCCAAGGGACAGCAGTGATCTCCAGCAAGCCACCAGCAGCCAGGAGAGAAGCACGGAGCAGAGTCTTCCTCAGTCCCCAGAAGGAGTTAACCCTGCTGACACCTCGATTTTGGACTTCCAGCCTCCAGAATGGTGGGGCAACACACTCCTGCGGTTGAAGCCTCTTGGTTTGTGATTCTCTGTTACAGCAGCCACAGGAAAATACACCTCCAACGAGGAATATGGAATGCAGATTTTCTTTTGTGTTACTTCATGTACGATGTCATTTGTTGAGGGCAATTTTTAGGTCAAAGGCTTAAATGTAATTAGAGAAGGCACCTTTGGTGACTTTCAAAGGCAGTGAGGTTTGTTACCATTAGTTTGTTCCAATTCCAACTCTGTGCCTCAGGGTTTCTTTGAATTTCCAGTATTATTTCATTTCTTTTTCTAAATATAATTTTAAAAATACCTCTAGAATTTGTCATTGTTTTTGACTTTTATCTAAGTAGACTTTCAACTTTCAATGAATGAGATTTTTAGCAAACTTAATAAGTTCCTAGCTAGCCTTCTTTTTGAAAGTGCTAGAAAATATATTGTAGGACGCATTAAAGGAGTTTTATAAATATTTCATGAAAGAATTACAGAAGAGAAGAGGCACACATAAGCCTAGACAATAGATTTCTAAAGAGATAGAGTTAATTCATTCTGTTTAAGAACTTTGCAGAATAGAGTAAGTTTGGTCTTTTTCTATTGTTTCCTATATCATTCCAGGGTTGGAATGAAAGATCTTATATGTGCTTGTGTGTGTGTGTCTCTGTGTGTGTGTGTGTGTGTGTGTGTGCACATGCGTGCATGTGTGCATTACTGGGGATTGAACCTAGAGTCACCCTGCCACTGAGCTACATCCCCAACCCTTTTCATATTTCATTTTAAGACAAGGTATCTCTTAAGTTGCCCAGGTTGGCCTCAAACTTGTCATCCTCCTGCCACTGCCTCTGAGTAGCAGGGATTACAAGCGTGTACCTCCATTCCTGGCTTGTGATATTATTTAGCTGTTTATTAACAAAAAGCTACCAACTAAATGTCCTGAATAAACTTGACACTCATAAACACTTTTTTGGAGGGTTAGAGAAAGAGGTGGTTTATATAATTATATGATTTCTAACACCAAGTAGAAAATTATACAACAGAAGCTAGTATGTTTACTTGACTCAAAGATCTGAAAAGATTAAATTATATGTGCTACTCCGAGAGGTTTATGTGAGAGTACCTGAGGGAGCTAAAATGGACAGCTTTTAATAGCAAGAGTCAAGTCAAAGGCCTCTGTGGGGCCCCCCTGCCTGCCAGTTCAGTGCATTTCCCCAGACAGCATGCGGCTTAGTCCATTAAGAATACAATAGACAGGTTAACTTCAAAAACAGAAGTTGATATCCCACAGTTCTGGAGGCCGGGAAGTCCAAGGTCAAGGTGTTGGGCCCTGTGGTGCCTGGTGAGAGCCCCTTCCTGGTTTGCAGATGGCCATCTTCTCATGGTGTTCTCACCTGGTGAGGAGAGAGATCATCTGTCTCCTGTCTTGGGTCTCTTCTTAGAAGGGCACTAATTCCATTCACGAGAGTGGAACTCTTGTGCCCTAATTCCTTTCCAAAGGCCCCATCTTCAAACACCATCACATTGGGGATTTGGGTTCCAACCTCTGAGTTTTGGGAGGACATGAACATCCAGTCCACAGGAGCATTTTCCAAGACTCCTACATGTACGTTGATTCAAAACCCAAGAGAAAGGCAGAAATCAGACATGCATAGGCCTTATATATACTTAAATACTTGTTTGCTTGTATTTCAAGGAAATTAGCACATCTTGCAGGAGTTGACAGTTCTTATATTTACTGAGAATATTCCTCAGATTTTTATATGAATCGGAAAGTTATCATATAAAATTAAAATTTGCCTCTGATCATTGTGCTGCAAAATTTTGCGTTAAGCAAAATCAAAGGTCTGAAAGAGGGACACCAAAGGTCTGAAAGAGGGACACCAAAGGTCTGAAAGAGGGATACCAATAAGCCACACAGTAGCCTCAGGCTCTTGGACCTCCACCTTCAACTCACCTTCTCCCCTCTTCTATCCCTACATGGTAGCTGCCTCATGCCCTCCAGAGTGGCTGGGCCTGGCCCACCTCAGAACCTTCCCAGTGGCCTGTGGCTCATCTGTCCACCTGAGATTGCCTATCTAATATAGGATGTCCCATTAAATTCCAATTTCAGAGGAACAACTAATTTTTTATGTGGACGTATGTCTCAAATATCATAAATTTATACTAAGAAAATATCAATTGCTTACCTCCACCTACCTTACTCATTACTTGGCTGCCTCAGGTTCATTCTTCAGGCCAATTAAATGGCACTTCTTCACATAATTTTCTCAGAAGACCCATTCTGAAGGAGATTATTCTGTTATTCTTCAGACCACACCATTGTTTTCCACCTTCTCACTCACATCGATTTATAACTCTATTTTTGTTTTTGTGTTCGTTTGACTCAAGTCTGTCTTCCCTGTGAAGACAGGGTTCATGTCTCTTGTTTGCTGTTAAGATATTCAGAGTCTGGCACTTATTAGATAATATATATTTGTTCACTGACTGGATGGATGAATGAATGAATGGAGCAGGGAAAGACCGAGAAAAGTTCCATATCTCGCTTTATTTCTAGTTAATTTATTTGATGGAAAAGCTAATGAATTAAATAGACTTCAGAGAAAAAATAAGCTTCCACAAGGGGGTTAAAGGAATTTTCACAGAATATGCTGAGATAGTGTTGTGCTACCTTAGTTCATGCAGCACCTATATAGTAGGTGTTCAAAGAATTACAGATTAACCATAGCTTTGTCTAACTTAATAGATCTGCTGTTTGGATCTGCTGCTTCTATTCTAAGGTACTATCCTGAACAGAAAGCTTCTTAGCTACAATTCAGTTGTTAAAAATGGTCAAATTAAACAAAACAGCAGTCCCATCCATTAATTGGAGAAAGACCTCCAAATGATTCATTCACATGGACATATGAACCCATTTAGCATTTGTTAAAATGTGTATTATCATAACATACAGTCAACCCAGAAAATAGTCATAATATTTCATGGAGAATCTAAGTTCTCCCCAGCTGTAAAGAATCAAGCAACCAAGTGCAACCAAAATTTGTACTTTCAGAGAAAATAACTTCAGAATCATATACCTACAAAAACCACAGAAGATTTTTTTCCTGCTTATAGCTCTAACAATATGAATTAAGACTCTAGTATCAAATTCTGACTGACTTGTGGGGTTTTCTTTTTCTACTTAAGTGATCCATTACTAAATGTTGGATCACAGTTGCTACTCTAAGAACAATGCTAGGACAGGTGGGGTGGGGCTGGGCCAACCCGGAGACAGTGGCTGATGAACCGATTACATGGTGTACTTACATGAGTTTAATTTACTGGAGAATGGTTTAATTTCACTTCTTTTCAGCTTTTAGTCATGTAACTAGAGTTATATACTGCATGTTAGTCAACAGTTGTAATTATACATTAATCACACATCTCTTTTATTAAAAATAATACCTAAACCATTAGTCCACTCTTATATGTAGAATAAATTGCCTTTTCCTTGGTTCTACCTCATCTCTTAGCATTTAACTATAACCACAAATTTACATAGTCAATGGTAGAGATGTATACATCTAAAATCTCCAAACATCTTCATTTCAACTTTTTATTAATTTATTATTTCGGTGTCACTTCCCATTCAATACAATACTCTCAGGGAATGTAACTAAGGAAAATGAATGAACACATGTCATATGATAATTGTTGAAGTTATTTATTTACCATTTTCTGCAGTTTTATTCACATGCATATGATAGAAGATGGTACTTACATTTGGTATTAGCCACACCAACTCATGTTATTAAGGTAAAATTATAAGATCATAATTTGTGTTCATATGCAAAAATCCCAAATCTATACTTTCACCTTTTGTTATTATGCTTAAATGTGGCAGAAATGCAATATTTCCCCCACTTTTCATCCAAATGTAAATTGCAGTAAAATATAGGGATGGTGGTATGGCTTTCATTCACTAAAGATCTGGCTAAAAGTTCCAAAAAACTTGAAAAAAAAAAATGCATCCACTTGCTTAGCAAAAGCTGTCAAGTTTGCTTGTGTATTGTTTTATTTCTATTCAATGGAACCAGTTTTGGAGTCTCCAGAGTCTTTCAGCTAAACATAATATAATCTGTGGACAGAAAAAATTTAACCACAAATAGAGGCCAAAAAATCTTCAAGACCACCTGATAATTTCCCCATTTTTAATCAGACAATTTGATTTTTTATAAAATAATCTCATATCAAATGATCATATTTTCTGAGGTGTGCCAGATAGGAATACAGTGGTCTGCCACTCCTGAACACAATAATGATGGCAGAGTATCACAGGAATGTCAATATCACTCAGGCTGATGGCTTCAAGGTTCACATCTTTGTCATGACAGCAGCTACCTTGGGTACAGGATTCCACACATCTCTTCTCTACAACTTGCAGAAGATAAATGGAAGTCTTCCTTCAGCAATTGTGGCAACCTGAAAGATATGTTCTTTGAACTTTGCTATGTAACTTGTAACACCATTTTCCTTTTTAGTTAGTACATTGAAGGATCGAATCAGGTAAAGTCCTTGGTAGAGCTTGCCCAAAGGAGTTGAATATCATTGGCTTAAGTGTTGTTTTTTTAATCAGTAGCTGAGATGTCTACCTATGTATGATGTAAGAAACTCAGAGAGGAGGTGTGTGTGTGTGTGTGTGTGTGTGTGTGTGTGAGAGAGAGAGAGAGAGAGAGAGAGAGAGAGAGAGAGAGAGAGAGAGATTCTATATGTACCTGTCTACATTTAGGAGACATGTACTGCTTTATTTTATTCATTTATTTTTATGTGGTGCTGAGGCTTGAACCCAGTGCCTCACATGTGCTAGGCAAGCACTTTACCACTGAGCTACAACCCTAGCCCCAAGACATGTACTTTTATTTAGAGAAAAAATTCTTCAGTTTCATGGGAATTTTTTTCCAAATTAGCAAATAAATTTAATGTGACTGATTATTATTATTATTATTATTATTATTATTATCATTTGAAGTACTGGAGATTGAACTCAGTTCCTCACATGCTGTACCATTGAGCTATATCACTAGCCCTTTTATTCTGGGTCAGGTCTTGTTTAGTTACACAGGCTGGCTTTGAACCTGTGATCCTCCTGCCTCAGCTGGGATTACAGGAATGTGTCCTTGGCGCCTGGCTGGTGATACTATTTTTTGCTGCAACTAAATGGTTGCTTGCAACATGAATATTTGCTGGCATCTCTTTTTTAAAATTTATTTTATTACTAATACATCCATAGGGTTCAAAACAAACAGTACATAGCATGTAATAAAAGTCCGCATTTTTATCCCTTTCCACTCTACTCCTAACTCCTCTCCTCTGCCTCTTGAATTTTCTTCCAGAGTTTTGAAGATTTTCTTTATATCTGAAAAAATAATGTATCAAACTTTTGAAAATACACATGGTTGAAAAGAAATCAGAAACACATTATAAATAATTCAAAAAGTTGGTCAAATCTTTGAATTTCTTGGTTCTCAATTCATTTGGCCTGCTCTAGTCTTCTGGCTGCAAAGTCAGGGCTCTTTGTTAAAATGTTTAAAACTATAGGGCTGTCGCTGTGAAGTAAAAGTAATTATTTTCCAAGCGAAGGTGAAACGAAGGGAGTAGGTGGTGTTTAGGTTGGAAAGTTTTAAAGGGGACTTCCTCACTAGGTGGCGCTCGAGTGCCTAGAGGGCACGGAGTGAGTTGCCCGGGTGGGTAGAGGCGCAGATCACCAATTAGGCGCGGTCACTATGGAGACATCCAAGATCACACTCTAAACAATGATTGTGCTACTCCTATTTCTGCTCAGCTCTGTAGATGACCTTTCAAGTGGAGTGAAATTGTTGCAGTTTGCTCATTACTCTGGGAGATATTGCGTAAGGTTTATATCCAGGCAAGAAAGGATTCTGGGAACTGCTACTGTGACGTGGGGGAAAACCCTGGGAAAGTTGCATTCTTGTATAAAGTTACCTATCACTCATGAACGATTTGGAAGATGCCGTTGCCCTTCCTCTGAGGAACTTAGCAGCCATCCAACAGCAAAAAGCTTTTAAAACCTTTGGCGATATTTTTATTGGTCATTGACTTGGCCTTTCTATTCTGAAGGAGCCCAGGAGCCCAAGAGCTTTATGCATTCTGACTCCTATACCCCGCTGTGGTGAACATCACAGGTATATGTAAAATAATCTAGGCATCTCCTTCTTGCCACTTGAGGCTGTCACAAAAGTCCAAGGCAGTAGAAGAAGAAAAAGTTTAAACCAAAATAGAGAAAAAGCACTGATTAACTGGTATTGGTCATATTTGATATTACAACACTTAACTTCTCATGCTTTAATTCACCAGTTAATTCCTGCCTACTGTATGCTGGTTGCCATTGATGCAAAGATGGATTAGACCAAGTTTGTGTTTCAAGGCTGGTGGGAAAATGAACTTCCATCCAGAAATCTCTATCAGTCAAACTCCCATTCTCCTCATAGGGATCCCTCCAGCCCAGTTTGTGTGTAACCACTCTCCTTCATTTTCTCTCATATGCATCTAAATTTTCTTCATGTTTACCATTTCTAGGAAGACTTCTTTTTTATGGTAATTTGTTATACATGACAGCAGAATGCATTACAACTCATATTACACATATACAGCACAATTTTTCTTATCAATGGTTGTATACAAAGTATATTCACACCACTAGTGTCTTCATACATGTACTTTGGATAATGATGTCCATCTCATTCCATCATCATTTCTAACCCCGTGTCTCCTCCCTTCCCCTCCCACCCCTTTGCCCTATCTAGAGTTTGTCTATTCCTCCCATGCACCCCCTCCCTACCCCACTATGAATCAGCCTCCTTATATCAGAGAAAACATTCGGCATTTGGATTTTTGGGATTGGCTAAATGCCATGATTTTATTCTCTTTTATTGCTGAGTAATATTCCATTGTGTATATATGCCACATTTTCTTTATTTCTAGGACAACTTCTAACTCAGATTTCTTCCTTCACCCACCTGTGATACTCAGAATTTATGGTACTCAGAACTTATAAGTATTTATATGTTGTCTTAGCCTGGAGGAAACCTCAGGTCATGTGAGTGTGAATTCACCTACTCGGAACCATTTGGAGTTCTTAAACATGATCTCTCTGGGTCTCGCACAGTGTGACCTTAGGTCTCATTAGCTGAAATATTGGTTTATTGGGGGAAAACTAAGAATAGTTTGTTGCAGAAGAAACTTTGGGAAAGACAGGACAAGCAATTTAGAGGACATCTGCTAGTCCCTGGGGGACCCTCACAGGACCCCAGTGGAAATGTAGAAAGAAAGAAAGAAATCCAACATTCTCAACCACCTAGTGTGGCATATGTGTGTGCAGAAAATTCCCTATAGGACTGGGGTTGTGGCTCAGTGGTAGAGCACTTGCCTTGCACACACACACACACACACACATACACATATATACATACAGTTTTTAGTTGTTTCATAGTTATTCCCCAAAAAGTGTGGGGGAGATAGGAAGGAGGCATTCTGTACCCAAATGACACTAAGGAAGGTTCTCACTCCATAATCATGGTATGTGAGATAATGAGCACTCAGGACTCCCTGGGGACTAGGAGAGCTCTTAGTTCCAGCAGGGCCTCAGATGTAGGGGTCCTGGGAGTTGAGGTGAAGTATAGGCCTTTGAGATGAAATGCACTCCTGGCTAGCAGAGAGAAGGGAGCTGCTCTCGACTGTGTTTTTAAGTCGCTGAGGCCTCTTCAGGACATGGCACTTATATTCCAATCAGAACTAAAATTCAAAACAGAATCGAAGAGTTGTCTGAAGCTTCCCGACTGTGCCCAGTGTATGTACCTCAATCCAGGATGGTCCAGCACAAGTGCAAAGAGGGCGGAGCAACACCTGGGTGAACATTTGGATGGAAATGCTAACCCAGGTGATAGCAAAACTGTACTTTCTGCCTCTCTGCCATTCCACAGATGGGCACAAGGCTATCCCACAGTCCCATGGGTGTAGGGTTGTACAGTCTTTCCCTACAAACAGTTTTCCCTAGCATTTTTCCTTTAATTGTATGTTTTTGGGGGTGGCTAAATTTAACTGAGCACCCATTCACACCAGAAAATTCCCTATAGGGCTGGGGTTGTGGCTCAGTGGTAGAGCACTTGCCTTGCACATGTGAGGCACTGGGTTCAATACTCAGCACCACATATAAATAAATAAATAAAGGTTATTGTGTCTATCTACAAATAAAAAAAATAAAATATTGCATACAACCAGAGATTTGTAAAAAAGTGCTCTATATGTGTAATATGAAATGTAATGCATTCTGCTGTCATTTATAACATCTTAGAATAAAAAATAAATAAATTTAAAAAACAAACAAACAAAAAAGAATAAATTCCCTTTATGATCAGGCATACCAGTCACCCTTCTGGGTTGTCCCAAATGAAAGGACTACAGTGAACAACGACAGCGGTCATTTCCTCTGGCCATCAAACGCCAGACCCTTATAACCACATCGTTGTTATTTATTGGGGATGAGGGCAGGCAAAGTGTGGCAGTGTGTTTGCAAACAAAAGGGAAATGAAAAGATATATCTGGAACATTTTCTGATCTGAAGACACGTAAAATCTACATAGGCAGAGAACTTCAAAATGAAATAATGATTCCTGGCAACTAAAATAAAGGGCATTGAGTGTTCCGGATCTCTGAGGAGGACACAGGTATCCAGGGACAAAGCTGCAAGAAGGCAGAAGGACTGGACAGGGACCTCAAAGGATAGACACAGATCTCAGTGGAGCTGTTCCCGGTGGGTGAGTGGTGTGGCTAGACTGGTCTTGGTGGAAATCTACAAAAGCAGTGGAAAGTAGTGGGCAATAAGCTGGAAATGTGGATTGAGGCCAGATAGTGGAAGGCAACTAAGGCGCTTGGACTTTATCCTGGTGGTAATGAAGAGATAATGAAGATTTTTAATTAAGGGTTTGGCGTGATTAAATGGTGTTTTAGGGAGATTACTGTGGCAGCAGTGAATTGGAGGGAAAGAAACAAGTAAGCGATTAGTTAGGATGCTATTAGAATCATCCGAGCTTGAAGCAGCAGGGGTCTGGGGGCGATGGGAACAGAAAGGAAGGGTGGGGTGGGAAAGATAGTGCGAGGGAATGCCTGGCCAGCCTTGGTGGCTCATGGCTGTGGGGGACAAAAGAGGAAAGGGCTGTGTAACACCCAGACAGGGGAATGGAGAGGGAGGATTTTGTGGGGGAGGGAAGATGGAGCATTGGGCTGACTGGGCTTTGGGGTGACTAGAGCCATGCAAGTTCAAATGTCCAGCAGGTGGGTGGACATGCAAGACCCAAGCATTGGAGGGACCTGACTTCTCTCTCTCTCTCTCTCTTTTTTTTTTTTTCTTCTTGGTACCAGGGATTGAACTCAGTGGAACTAGACCACTGGGCCACATCCCCAGCCCTTTTTTGTATTTTATTTAGAGACAGGGTCTCACTGCGTTGCTAAGTGCCTCACCATTGCTGAGGCTGGCTTTGAACTCACGATCCTCCTGCCGTAGCCTCCCAAGTGCTGGGATTATAGGCATGTGACACTGGGCCTGGCTATCTGACTTCTCTCTTGTAAAAGTCCTCCTGACTTCTTTCCCCAGAGAGGACTGAAATTCAGTGACTAAGCAATTATGATAGAATGTGTATATTTTAGGATGTGTCCCTACATATCAACAGGAAGGAAGAATCCAGGTCATTTGAAGAATATTTTAAACTTCTGGAAAATGACTTTTTGATAAATCACCCAAATATTTCAAATGAATATTTTTTTTTTTAAGTCAAACTTCCCAGATAACCTTCCCAAATGTTTAAATTTTTTCCTTCAGGGAGGCTCAGCCTCAGTGTCTAATCCAGTTAAATTACAGAACCATTTCCTCCTTGATATGGTGGAGACTGTGCTGTCCACATAGAGCTCTGTAACTGCCATGTGACTTTGGATGAATGGTACAAGAGTCCTCATAATCCTCATAAGGCCCTTTGTTTTGATTTTCTCATGAAAATTAAAAGAAGGAGAGGTTTCCAGATTTCATTTATCAGGAAGGTACATCCTTCTAGCAAAAGGAACCAGCAAGAAGAGGCACATGCATCCTTTAGTGTGTCTGCATAACGGTGGCACGGGGCCACTTGGAATTCCACCAGCCTAAATGTCAACTGGCACTTCCCTTCAAAAGGTAGGACATTATGGATCAAAATGAGACCATGAAATAAAACAGCTTTGGACTTCACCCTTGGGTGTGTACACTCAGCCACCAAGAACTTCCCATGTGACTCAGTTCTTAATGAACATAAAATTCAAGGAACTGAAGAAGTTAGACAAATGAGCTCTCTTGTGAAAATCACAGGGAAAATATATTTTTAATTTAAGAAATAAATTCTGGTAAATGGTTAATTTCCAAATCAGGAGGAACGATTCCTCTTAATTCATATATGCATTTGAGTAGTTCTTGCCCTTCCTTGAGACTTCCAAAGAGGTATTTGGAAATCCTTGGTGCGTTAAATGTGGGACTCATATGTGAATTTAGGAGCTCCATGGCATTTTTAGCATGGGGGTCCCAAGAGCAGAATCCATGTCTGTTAGAGGAATTATAACTACTATGTCTTATCATCTGTCTTCAAATACTGTTAAGTCCTCCAGAGGTAAACTCTACTGGCTATCCCAGAGGCCTTTATCAGCTCCTTGAGCCATTTCTAGCTGGAAAAGTAAGATGGTCATGTGGTTTTCCCTCCCACAGAGGAATAGCTTCTTTTTTTTTTTTTTTTTTTTTTTTTTGGTACCAGGATTGAACTCAGGGGCACTTGACCACTGGGCCACATCCCCAGCCCTTTTTTTGTATTTTATTTAGAGACAGGGTCTCACTGAGTTGCTAAGTGCCTCGCCATTGCTGAGGCTGCCTTTGAACTCTCGATCCTCCTGCCTCAGCCTCCCAAAGTGCTGGGATTACAGGAGTGCGCCACTGCGCCCGGCTAGGAATAGCTTCTAATTAAAATCTAAGCTCAACTCCCCAAGACCCCCAGGAAACCTTGAAGGGGATCCTGAGATTTCTTGGACATCCCCAGAAGAATCTGCTCCCCTCCCCGTCCCAGTCCCTCTTCACTCAAGAAGCATCAAATTTAGCAAATATTCATGATTCTCAATCCCATGCATTCAATTTTACTTATTAACAAAAAAAATCCCCCTAGGAATTGCACTTTATTTGTGATCAAGATTTTTCATTAAGTCATCAAGAAGTTGACCAAGCAACCCAGCCAGACTGGAACAGGTTGGGAAAGAATTCCTTCCTCCTTCATTCCTCATAAGATAACAAGTTATCAGGAGTAAATACAGAGTAGTGGAATTAGGTGATTATTGAGGGCCCTCCTAGCCCTGAGATCTTATGTCTTTCAAGCAAGATTAATATACTTGCCCATTGTGCTCACTATTTGGTTCTGCCACTCAGCTAAAACATTGCCTTTGACCTCCCCAGCAATGACCCCCGATCTTGATTGGGTAAGCTCTAAGTAAATAACTGCAGGATCCTCTAGACTCAACTAGAGGGAAACACACACATCCACATGTATTTTACTTTTTGAGATAAATTCCAATTTGAGTTGATTGCAGATTTTCTGATGTATGTAAGATTCAACTTTCCCCATATCTAAATTATAACTTTTAATTTGGGGTATTAAGATACTTACACCTGCGTATATTATAGTTTTCTAATAAGCATTTCTAAGCAACATATAAGAAGATATTAGGCAAAGAAATCTAACCTTGGTCAGTTCACCAGGTTGATAGTTTGGTCTTAGTTTTCCCTCAGTGAAAAAGGACAAAGGTCAAAAAATAATCTTTTTCTAGTCATTCTTGGTTGAAAGCAAATTTGGAATTTCTCTTTTATTAATATGTTGCCCTTTATTATGTGTCAGAACTAGAAATGGTAGAGGGCTGGTCTGTGATTGTGATATATGACTTCACTGCTCTTTCTACTAACTGTTGAATTATTATCATTTCACAAAATTACATCTGAAAGGGAGGAATGTGTTTTTAAATCGCATGATTCCCAATGAATAACCTTTGAGAAAGTGATTAGTAATTTCTGCCAGCATTGACCTTGGAAATGCTCAATTCCAAGGTTCTATATCCCTTTCATTCTTCCTCTATGGTCACACATGGAACAGAATGCTCAAGAATGTCTACAATCCTTGAAAGCTTCTGGCTTCACTAGGTTTCCAGAAAAGGTGGGGTGAGGGACAACCAGAAAATTACTCTGCGGGGAGAGCAGTGTGTGGAGTGGGGCAAAGACATTGTTTGATACTTAAATTCACCGAAGTTAATTCTCTAGCAGTGCCTCTAGACACTAATTGTATGAAGGCTCCTCCTCGGGCAAACTTAACCTCAGGAAGTGACTTAGGCACGGAGAAGAATAGACCACAATATTTCATCAACTGCAGCCTAAACAAATTACCTCAGACTCAGGAACACTGAGACCACATTTTTTTTTTTCCAAGAAGCACTGCTTGAAGGGGCAGGAAATTACTTTTTTGGGGAATGGTGGTGGCAGAGGCCATAGCAGGGAGTGGGCAGCTGGCTCTTCACTCCATTTATCCCACCTTGTGAGGGGACCTTGTAAGTGCCAGTTGGCATCCCTAAGGGCCTCCTGCTCACACCTGGAGCTGACTTATACTATTGCTATGTGCTGGACATTCTGTGTTTTATTTCTGGTTGAAGTGAAGACAACGGTGACTTTGGTGTCTGCTCAAAGTTCCTGGGAAGGTTTGGGGAGCAGGCTTGGCCAAAGTCAGGCACATACTTGATTGAAGACAAGTTCTAATAGGACAGGGGTAGATTTCAAGTGGCTCTGGAAATCCACCTGCATTCCACCTTTCATGGACCCCACAGGCTGGTTTTTTCTCCGTGTGTGCTGAGACAGAAGAGCTACCCTGTATCTGACTTTTTCTCATCCTCTGGTCTTCAGTTTTCCCCAGTTCTGTGCCTAGTGGGTGGAGAATCGCAGAATGCTGCAGTGGTTAAGCTCTTGGACTTTGGAGACCCCTGTCCAGCCTCCAGCCCTGGCCTGCACCTCCTGACTCTAGGGACTTAACTCTCTGCCTCCATTTTCCCAGCTGTAAAACAGCGATTCATTCATTCATTTTCACAAATGTTTATTGAATCCTCAAGGGACAGGGGTGAATACAACAGAAAAACACTCTGCTCTCATGGAGTTCCAAGATGATCGGGAGGGACGACAAAGTGACAAGGAGGATGGATCAGCAAGAAGTGCAGTGAAGAGAATTAAAACAGGTCAACGTGGTGGAGTGACAAGCAGGTGCTGAGCAAAGGGCCCTCTGAAGAGCTAACCAGAGTGACAAGGAGTCAGCCATGGAAAAGATCCTGCAGCAGAGCATTCTAGGCAGGGAGAAAAGCAAGTATGAACCCTGAGCAGAATGAGCTTCATGTGTTCAGGTTAGAGAAACTGGTGTGGCTGGAACAGAGTGGGCGAGGAGGAGAGGGGACGGAGGCAGGCCAGAGAGGGAACCTGCAGTGCTTGTTGGGCCGTGGTATTTGTTTAAAGTCTGTGAAACCTTACCAGCAGGGGAATGCTGTCACCTGATTTACGTCCATGTTGTATAGACTGGGGCAGTGCAGAGTGGAAGCAGAGATACTAGTTCACAGACAGCCACAGTGTCCTAGGTACCAGGGTAGTGGAGCTGGGGAGAAGCAGTCGTCGATGTGTGTGGGAGGACGTCAGGAGAACTTGCCGTTGGGTTGGATATAGGAATTAAAAGAACAGATGATCCTGGGATATTGTCTTGAACAACTTTGTATTATAGATGATAGTAGTAGCATTTATATAAAACAGGTCCATGTCAAGCTGAGGTCAAGGTCAAGGTGAAGGATGAATCAAGGTTTCTGCTCTGAGATGCATGTCACTGTGAACATAAAGAGAGATGCCAGGCACAGCCTTGGATAAGTGAGACTGGATTCTGGGGACATACATGTCAGGGCTGGTGGTTTAAGAACTGCAGGAATATGTGTGGCATTTAAAGCCCTGGGCTTGGAGGAGTTCGCTGGACAGGAGTTCTAGAGAGAAAGGCAAGAAGGGGCTGTGCAGGTTAAGGTGGGGAAGAGAAGCAGCCACAGAGACTGAGAAGGACAGATGGAGAGGCAGGAAGGGAAATAGTGATGTGGTGTCCTCCAAACCAAGAGAAGAGCTTCAGGAAGGAGGGGTGGTGCATTGTGTAAAATGCTGCAGGTTTGAGCGGCCCAAGGACTAAGAACTGATGCTGCATGGATTTGCCACCTGTGGTCACATGTGAGCCCAAGTCAGAATCAGGGTGGTGAGGATGAAGCAGGCTTGAAATGAGCCCAAGCAGAGGAAGACTCAGGTTTCTGGATGTGTGTGGGATGTGTGTGGGAGGACATCAGGAGAACTTGCCCTTGGGTTGGATATGGGAATTAAAAGAACAGATGATCCTAGGATGTTGTCTTGAACAACTTGGTATTGTAGATGATAGTAGTAGCAGTTATAAAAAAAAAAAAAAAAAAACAGGTCCATGTCAAGCTGAGGTCAAGACCAAGGTGAAGGGATGAATCAAGGTTTCCGCCTTGATTCAACCTGAAGTTGCTACAATTTGGGGGCACTCTTCAGGAAAAATAATATAATTAATACAGATTTTGGTGTGAATGTAGAAACCTAGTTCTGATGAGAGAGGAAATCACAAATGAAGTACAAATTTTAAAAATCTGAAAAATTAAGTGTACAATCAAATAAAGAAAAATAACAATGTTTCATGAATTATATTCCAGATTAACTCTGTATTTTTTCTTACCTTTTGTATAAATACCTTTGATCCCTTCTTCATAGACAATGATTTTATCATGTTTTCTATTTAAAGTAAACTAAAATAATTTTTTTTCTTTCCACTAGCATGGACGCTAGTAATTTGTGTTTTTATTATTGATCATTTAGTAAAGCTGGATGTGATAGCCCATGCCTATATATCCCAGTGACTCAAGAGGTTGAGGCAGGAGGCTCTTAAGTTTGAGGCCAGCCTGGGCAATTTAATGAGGATCTGTCTCAACAGAAAATAAAAAGGACTGGAAAATGTGGCTCAGAGGTAGAGCACCCCTAGGTTCAACCACAGTACCAAAAAAAAAAAAAAAAAAATTGTTTTAACTTCACAGTTCGTTTGGTAATGTTAGGTAAATTTGACAAATTTAGGAGACCTTCTAACAGGTTCCTTTCACAGAAAAAAAAAGCATCAACAATGCAAATGCAGGGTATTTCCAGTATTCTTGCATAGTAACTAATCATTTTAAATTGATTACACTAATTAAGTAGTCATTGAGATTTTCATTATAACATTGCATAATAAGTTGGGATGCATGAAACATGTGATTTCATATACAGTAATATCTGTTAGTTGTAGAACACATTTGTGCCCCACAAATACAGAAATTCTTAAAAATTCTACTCTATTTGATTCCTTATAAAAGACAATAGTATGTTTAATAATCATTATGTTTCATTATCAAGCTGAGAACTTACATTTAGACAAAGTGATAATAAGAACTGACTGAGCTGGAATTGTGGCTTAGCAGTAGAGCACGTGCCTGGCACCTATGAGGCCCTGGGTTCAATCCTCAGCACCACATAAAAATAAATAAAGGTACTGTGTTCAATTACAACTAAAAAATTTTAAAAAAGAGAACTGACTGCTAAATGTCCTGACTACATGGAGAAAAATTCCAGTCTAGCTTCTGACTTCACATACCTAAACTTGTTACCCAGGATTATGACAGTCCAACCTATTATATCATCACACAAGTCAGAAGTGTGAGAAACCCCTTCTTCTTGACGGGTAGCATTCGCTTTATTCCCAAGTGATTGCAAACCAAGTAATTTTTTTTTTTTACTAAAGACAAATAAAATATACCCCAATTTAGCCAGATCCCCAACATGCCCTTACCCAATGCCATCTGACATAAATAAAGTGTGACAGGAGGGAAGAGGACATAGTCTCAACCAGCTGTGGTTAAAATATCTCACTTTTACCTGTTTTACAAAAAACACATGATTCTCTGAAACCCTTGCCAGCCGCTGTCCCCTCCCTCCCAGGACCTTGGAAGCCTTTCTGCATGAGAGAAGCCATAAAGGTCACTGGCCTTCTGTTAAATCTGTCCCTGGGTTCAAGAGTAGGTTCAAGAGTAGGTGGGTGGCCAGGTGGGTGGCCAGGCGCGTGGCGCACGCCTGTAATCCCAGCACTTTGGGAGGCTGAGGCAGGAGGATCGCGAGTTCAAAGCCAGCCTCAGCAATGGCGAGGCACTTAGCAACTCAGTGAGACCCTGTCTCTAAATAAAAATACAAAAAAGGGCTGGGGATGTGGCCCAGTGGTCGAGTGCCCCTGAGTTCAATCCCTGGCACCAAAAAAAAAAAAAAAAAAAAAAAAAAAAAAGAGTAGGTGGGTGGTTTGGACATAAAGGCAGCAAATTAAAACTAGCTCTTCAGAGGGATCCCAAGTTTTGTTGTATGGGCTGTGCACCAAACAATTCCTGGAGGCATAGCTTAGATTGTGCATGACACGCACAGTCACCTGGAGCAACTCCGTAACTGGAGGCAGAGAAATGGGACATTAGCTTTAGGATGTGTGCTCAAAGGCAAATTTTGTTCAGGAAAGAAAGGTATTTAAGATGTTTGACAACTTGAATGACATGAGTAGTCAAAGTCTTGGGGAAAACAAGAGGGGATGGGATCCAGAGGGTAAGGGAAGAGGTTGGCCTTGAATAATTGCAAATTGAAAAATTTGCTCCTTTATTATGGGAGCAAATGGGAGTCAGGTGCTGGCTGCCTTCAGGGAAGATGGCTGGCTCACTTTGGAATTATTCAAAGTGACCAGCCCCCAGGGTTACTACATCCAGGCTCCTTATCTTGGAATCCAAAAGCTTGTACTAGGGAGTATGCTGCGTTTCAAATGACCGATCACTTCACTGATATGATGGTTTATTTTATGCATCAACTTGATTAGGCTATAGTACTCAGTTATTTCACCAAGCATGAACTGAGGTGGTGTTGTAAATGCATTTTGTAGATGTGAAGAACAGTTGGCTTTAAGTACAGGAGATGACCCACCATAATGTGGTTGGGCTTCCTCCAATCATCGGAAGACTTCAGGAGCAATCACTGACATTTCCCAGGGGAGGAGACACTCTTCTTTAAGTCTGCAGCATCAATTGCTCCCCAAGTCTCCACCTGCCAGCCTGTGCCATAGAATTAGACTTGCCACACTGCAATCACGTGAGCCAATTACTTAAAATAAACCTCTCTGTATATGTATATATGCATATACATTTGCATATACCTTTATACATACATGTAAATAAATATTTTCATATATATATATATATGAATTTATATATGGCTAGAATTTTCATTGCAATCAGAGGTGCAATGTCAATATGACTTGCTAGTAGAAGTATAGAGATCTGAATTCTTCCTCAATACCACTTGGAGGCTTTACTAAAGAGGCTGAGCCAGTTAGGTTTAGCCAAAGACTGTGAAATATACTAAAAATTAAAGATAGGAAAAGTCCTCTTTGATGTCCCATTGTACCAGGGTTTCTCAAACTTCTGTTACTGACATTTGGGGCAGGTAGCTCTGCTCTTCCCCTTTAGCTGGGAGCATTGCAGGATATTAAGCAGCCTCCCTGTCCATACCTAAAGATTCCAGGAAACTATCAAAAATGTCTGCAGACATCACCGAATATTCCCTGGGAGGCAAAATTTTCCCAGTTGAAAGAGTGTGTAGTTTTGGGGTTGAGCTTTTTCTGCTGTGAATTTGTGGCCTATAACTATTTGCATTTATCCCAGGGTGCTTTGGGGTTAGACTTTTATCTCTATGAAAAGTTGTGCAATGATGAAGACCTCAGGTCACCTCCTTGCACCCCAGTTCCTCTGTCTGAAGCCAGAGCCTTCAGCACACTGAAAAACCCAATCCTTTGGGAGACAAATCCTTGCAGGGCCCATTGCAACCCCAGATCCTGACAAGTGAGAAGGGGTGGAGTGTGAAAGCTAATGGGTTACTAGAGCTAAGAAGGAATTTGTGGAAGTTGAAGTAGTTTCCGATTTAAATGCAGAAAGTATTATTTTAGGCAGAAAGTATGTCTAACAAACTTGTCACTCCAAGATGGGTACCAATTGAAAATAAAATTAATTTTAAGAATGGTTTAATAGGTGTATTGTTAATATTAAGACAAAGAGGATGATGTGAATGTTTGGGGGAAGCCTTTCTAAAGGCAATTAAATGCAAATCAAATACCACAGCGAGAAACCGTTCAACACTCACTAAGATGGGTAGAGTCAAGGAAATGGAGAATAATGAGTATTGGCAAGGAGGTGGAGAAATTGAAATCTTCAAATATTGTTGGTAGAAGTGTATCATGGTGTAACTACTGTGGAAAGCAGTTCAGCAGTTCTTGAAAAGGTTGATTGTAGGATTACCACGTGACCCAGAAATTTCACCCCCAAGTATATGCCCAAGATAAGTGAAAATATATTGACACAAAAACTTGTGCACATGGGCTGGGGTTGTGGCTCAGCAGTAGAGTGCTCACCTAGCATGTGCGTGGCCTGGGTTCGATCCTCAGCACCACGTAAACATAAATGCATTGCATTGTGTACAACTAAAGCAAATAAATAAATATTTTTTTTAAAAAAACTTGTGCACAAATGTTCGCAGCATTATCCAAATAACCAAAAAGTAGAAACAACCCAAATGACCATCACCTGATGAATGAGAACACAAGACATGGTACATTCACAAAATGCAATATTATTCAGTCTTAAAAACAGTACATGCTATAACATCGAGGGACCTTGAAATCATTATGCTAATTGGTAAAAAAGCGGACACAAAAGGCAAGTTTTGTTGACTCCACTTTGATGAAATGTACACAACAGGAAAATCCATAGAAACCATAGATTCATGATGGTCAGGAGCCAGAGGTGGGGAGGAGGAAAGAATTGAGACTGCAAATAAGTGCAGGGTTTTTTTTTTTTTTCCTCGAAGAGATTGAAATATTCTGGAATCAGTGGTAATGGTCACACATGTATGCAAAGAACTAAATTTTAGTAATTCACTAAATAGTGCACCTTAAAATGGTGAATTTTATGTTACATGAATTACATCTCAACTTTTAAAAATCGAGGCAATAACAGAACTGGAATTGGAAAGTTCCTTGGGAATCATGTTCAAATTTAAAGTTTTGTAGCTGAGAAACCTTGAGGGTATCCTCCAAGAAAGCACCTTTAAAACAAACGTGAAGTAAATTTTGTTTTACTTAGAATCCACAGACTTGAGAATAAGAGTTAACTTTAAAAACAGTGTGATCCCCAGAACAGGGTGATAAAGACACACTTGTAGATTCACCCTTTAAATGAACAGCTGTTTACTGAGGGCCTACTATGTACCAGGCATCTTTCTAGGGGCTGGGGGAACATCAGAAACTAAACAGACCCCCAAAAGCCCTGCCTCCATGGAATTTAAACTCTAATGCAAGCTGTTCCTAGACAGCACACTTAAAAAGCTGTGTCATCAACTAGTGCACATTCAGAAATCAAATCCAGTTTTCCCAAGAAATGGTTGAATACACTGAGCATTTTCACCCTTAGAAAGAGAAGATTGAGCGAGAACATGATAACTTCCCTCGAAAGCTGTTTGGAAGGGACAGCAGTTTCATTCTCCATTGCTCCCCAGAGCTGGGCTCACATGAAAGTGAAAAAGTTACAGAGAGGTGGATTGGGGCTGTCATCAAAGGAAGGAAGAAAGCCCAGCACTGAACCCCCTCTGCCACAGGCATCAGCAGACACAGTGTCTCACCACTCTTATCCCACGCGGTCCTCACAACAGCCCTACAAGGTGCAACGATTAACCCTATTTTCAAAGAAAAGGAAATGGAGGCTTAGCAAAGTTACATAACTACCTAGCATCATCACATACCTACTCAGTATCCATGGTGACCAGCCTTGCCCTGGCTGGCTCCACACTCCTGCTGCTACACCAGGTACCATGTCTTTCCAACACTAGTGCTTCCCATTGGAAGAGAGGGGAAGGCTGCATGGGTGTAAAGGTGGACTGGCCACCCAAAGCTCTTTCCCAGAATACTTTGCTTGACACTTCCCAGCATGCTTTCCCACTGTACTATCTTATCTGGCTTACCAGCAACCTAGGGGGAGATTTAAACAGTTTGAATGGAAGAAGTAATAATCCATAGACTGCATGGGTCAGATGGGATGATGTTGTGTGCAGAAACCAGTAAGGACAAACACCTGGACATTATACAGCAAAGACTCCCTGAGAATCTGCTCTCTGCCAGGTACTGGGATGGGAGCTCACAGAGTTGGCTGAAGAATAGAGGGCCCTCTCTCAGATGTAAGGGCCCAGCCCCCTCCCACCTACAAACCAGCATTTCCCCTATATAGGGCAAGCTCTGCTCCTCATTTTATACTCAGGTATTCAATCATCCAACAAAAATTTTGTGGGTCTATTCTGAGTAAGGTGGGTAAGTCACTCCAGGTAGGGGCAGAAGAGGAGCAAGCAGAGAGATCAATTCGTGAGCCTGTGGCAGACAGAATGGTCACCCTTGAAAAATTTACTCCCTAATCCCTAGAATTTGTGGATATGTTACATGGCATGACAAAAGGGGCTTTGCAGTTGTAGTCAAATTTATGGGATTTAAAATAAAGTGATTGTCCTGGATTGTTGAGATGGGTCCAATTGAAATAGGAGAATCTTTAAAAGCAGATAGTTTTCTCTGGCTGAAATCAGAGAGATGTGGCAGAGGAAGTCCAAGAGTCATAAAGCATGAGAGGGATTGTAAGTGCAAGAAGTCCTCCATTGCTGGCTCTGGACAGGTCCTCATGGCAAGAAAAATGTGTAGCTTCTAAGAGCCAAGGGCAGCTCTCCACTAAGCTGGCGGGGGGTGGGGTGGGGGGGTATAGGACTTCAATCTTACAACCCCGTGGAACTGAATTCTGCCAACAACTTAAAAAGCCTCCAGAAAAGAATTCAGACCAAACCTAGACGCCCTTCAGTAGATGAATGGATAAAGAAAATGTGGTATATATGCACAATGGAGTATTACTCAGCATTAAGAGAGAATAAAATCATCGCATTTGCAGGTAAACAGATGGAACTGGAGAATATAATACTAAGTGAAATCAGCCAAGCCCCCAAAACCAAATGCCGAATGATTTCTCTGATTTAAGGATGCTGATTCATAATATGCTGTGGGGGGTGGGGATGGGAGGATTAGATGAACTCTAGATAGGGCAAAGGGGAAAAGGGGGAGGGAGGAAAAAGGAGGGGGCATAGGGGTAGGAAAGACGGTGGAATGCCATGGTCATCATTACCCTAAGTACATGTATGAAGGCACAAATGATGAGACTCTACTTTGTGTACAACCAGAGATGTGAAAAATCATGCTCTATATGTGTAATATGGATTGTAATGCATTCTTTTGTCATATATAACAAATTAAAATTTTTTAAAATATAAAAAAAAAAAAAGAAAGGTATTGTGTCCATCCACAACTAAAAAAAAAAAAAATTTTTAAAGAAGCAATTATTACCTCTATTTAGTATATAATCTACTGTTTTATGACCACTGAGATTAGTACCAGAATCTTCAGAATAAAAATTATTGAACTAAACAAATAAATCTCAGACCAGCTCACCCTTGCCTTGAGTTTGGAGATGGCTGAGCAGAGGACCCAGCCACACCCTAATCCAGACTTCCCAACCTCAGAGTGGTGAGCTAAAAATGGGTATCATTTAATCCACTACATTTGTAGGAACTCACTCAGCAGTAATAGAGAACTAATAAAATCATGGAAAGAGTGAGTTTAGACAGAGGAGGAGAAGACAGAGGGCTGAAGTCTGAGCATCCCAATATTTAGAGCTGGTGAGTGACAAGCTGGTAGGGGGGAAGAGTCAGTAGGGACCAGAGGCCAACTGAAGCATATTTCCAGGCGAGAGCAATTGTCTATGCTAAAGATTGCTCATGGGTCAAGTAGGAGGCTGCCATTGTATAGATAAGAAAACCAAATTTCTGAGAGGGCCCGTGACTCATCCGAAGTAACATCAATGGAAATTTGCAGAACTCAATCTTCTGGCTTTTGGCTTTGTTCTCTTTCATTCGCACCATATGATCTTCACCAATATAATTATTTTATTAAATTGAATTGAGTTCAGAAGCAAGATATTTTGGCTTCTGTTTATGTACTTGTCAAGATAAATACATAAAAGTTGATTGCTGCATTAAAACTTGACCAGGATCTGAGTGTGGATCTTACTGGACACTCCTTTCTCAGGTCTGAGCTGTTGTGAATCCTGGATTCCAGAATCATCAGGGAAGTATTTGCAAAGTGTAGATATCTGAGCACTCGTCTTAGGAAACTCCAATTCAACAGATCTTCAGAGATGCTCCAGTGTCTGCAATGATTTAAAAGCTGAAATCAATTTTGTTGCTTTGCAACAATTTTTAAAAAGATATATCCTAGAACATTTCTTATAGTCTGAAGTTTGGGGAGGGAGGAACAATATCTGATGGAAGAAGCTCTCTACCTCTTTTTTTTTTTTTTTGTACTGGGGATTGAACTCAGGTGCACTTGACCACTGGGCCACATCCCCAGCCATTTTATTTTGTATTTTATTAAAGACAGGGTCTCACTGAGTTGCTAAGTGCCTCGCCATTGCCTAGGCTGGCTTTGAACTCGCGATCCTCCTGCCTCTGCCTCCCAAGTGCTGGGATTACAGGTGTGCGCCACCGTGCCCACCTCTACCAACTATTGATTATTATTTTTTTTAGACTGAATGAATTCTGTTTTATAGAAAATAGAAGAGAGTAGGAATTAATTGTCATGAGGGAGTTTTTTATTCCCCCTTTATATAGACACATGTCCTCCTGTTTGCTGAAGTGTCAGCATTTTGATATTGTAAAATAAACAAATACCTTCTTAGGGCTTTGAGAGAAACAGATTTAATGTTTATCAACTCTCTTTTCTGTTTCTTGGTACATAATCACATTCTATT
Organism: Tamias sibiricus; assembly: GCA_025594165.1. NCBI lineage: Eukaryota > Metazoa > Chordata > Mammalia > Rodentia > Sciuridae > Tamias > Tamias sibiricus. Next base: position 82,202,805 of record CM046663.1, read on the forward strand.
TCCCAGCATTTCTTGTCCTTAGGTTGGTGTGTTGGCCAGTAGAACATGGACTAGAGTAAAGCTAGTCCTACCAGGCTTGGCCATAAAATAAGCCACAAGAGCTATGGGCTAACACTGCCTGTCATTCAATCAGGTAAAAGCAGAGACTCCAGAAAGCTCCAAATGATGGCCCAGTACCAAACTGGAAAAGTCTAAATCCTGAGTCGCTATATAAAGAGGAACCATATCCTGCTTTAGACTGTGACCGGCATGAAAAACAAACTTTCATGTGTTGAGCCACTGAGATTTGGGGATTACTTGTTATAGCACCTCACATTAATTACCCAACTAATACATGTTTCTCTTGTATTGTGTTTACAATGACCTCCTTCTTTCACTTCTTTATATGCCCAACAAAATATGAACAAGAAATACAAGATATGAGTCCAGGAGATTTACAACTTAATCAAGCATTCAAATGCCAAGTATTGGGCTTCTTTGCAGTAGGTCTTGCCTTTAGATTGGAATTGACTGAAGAGTATACAGAGTGTGTAGTAAGTAAGATCAGAAGAGAACAGAAAGCTTGAGATGACTAAGTTAGAATTGTTTCCAATTGTCTGCAGGTCCAGAAGGTGCAGAAGATACTATAATACAGTAGAAAGCAAATTATTGCAAATATTTATTGAGGGCCAGAGTCTGAGGCAGGCTTGAAGGAAAGAGGAAAGGCCATACTGGTACACAAAGGCAAGTGAGACACTTCTACTTTTCACACAATCGTGCAGATACAGAACAGATACAGAATTTCTAAATGCAAATAAGTCAGCAGTTGCCTAATTGAAGAAAAAAATCACAAAATATCATGGAAAAGCAGAATGGAAAGAAAAATTCTAAATGGCTTTGAAATTTGGGGGGTGGGAGGTCTAGAAAAAAATTTAGAGAAAGTGAAATCTGAGCAGATCTTTGAAAGACATGTAGGACTTTGAGGGAGGGGGAACGATGACAGGAAATTTTCAACTCACATTCTCGAAGGGGAGTATTTTAGTGAGATGTGTGTATAGAGATGCATGAATGTATGGATGCATATGGAGATTTGGCTGGAAAGATGAAAGGAAAAGCCAGGATTCCAGTTTGTTGCTGCTGCCTCCTTTCTCTTTCTTTCTAAACACAAGCACAGATAATTCCCTGCAAAAGTATGTTTTCAAGTTCTATGGCACAGTCATGGGCTTTCCAGAACCCCTCAGCAGCAATGGACCTGTTGTGAATTCAGAGCAGATGGACAGTTTTTAAAACCAGAGTCTGAGGTAAAAAGGTAGGGCTACCAGTATCCCAAGTCCTTCCCAAATTTGGCTGCACCTCCAAAGCAATGGAAAGTCTTTTCCATTACAGAAGGTAAAGAAACTACTGGTTAGGTGAGGGTGGCTGAGCTATATTTTCTTCCATGGAACATTATATCTTGATAGAAAGGAGCATGGTTGGTAATCTTTTGGTTTTGGTTTTGTTCTTGGTACTGGGGATTGAACCCAGGGGCACTTACCCATGAAGCCACATCCCCAGTCTGTTTTACTTTTTTTTTTTTTTTTTTTAATATTTATTTATTTGTTTTAGTTGTACACAATGCCTTTATTTTTACATGGTGCTGAGGATCGAACCTGGGCCGCACACATGCTAGGCAAGCGCTCTACCGCTGAGCCACAACCCCAGCCCCCTATTTTACTTTTTGAGACAGGGTCTTGCTAACTTGCTCAGGGCCTTGCTAAGTTGCTGAGGCTGGCTTTGAACCTGTGATCCTCCTGCCTCAGCCTCTCAAGATGCTGGGATAACAGGCATGGTTAATATTTTCCTTTAAAACTAAGGATGTTAAGACACAAAATCTGTTAGGGTGCAGTTCCCCAGATAATTCTGGCTCTCCATCTTCTGGACACACAGAAGGGTTGTGTTTCTGGGCCCTCTTTGATGTTTGGTGTAGTCATATGACATACTTAGGCCAATGACATGTGAGCAATGATGTGAGCAGAAGTGAGAAACTTTAAAAGAGAGCATATGACACTGTCCTTCTGTATTCTGCTGGGCTGGTAGAGAAGAGTATGTCAAGATGGAATCTCTGCCAGCCTAGATAAACATGGCCCCTGCAAACTCACATTGGAGGGGTAAAAAAATTTGTTGTATTAAATCGTTGAGATGTGGGGCTTCTGTTTTATTGCAACTTCCCCTGCTCATAGTGACTGATAAATTTATACTGTCAATTACAAAGATATGTGATTGACAGGGTTCCTAAGGAAACTGTTACACTAATGTCAGAAGACAACTGCAGCTTGTTTGAAGATGGGAGAATACTGGATGAATTCATACTTTACTGATAAGACTTGATGAGAAGTCAGAGAGAAGTGGAAAATGGCAAGAAAGGAGAATGGCAAAGAATGTATGGTGAGGGGGTAGAAAAACCCAGAGAATATGGTCCCCTCCCAGCTGGAGCAAGTTTCCAGGAGGAGTGAGAGTGATCGTCTCCATCAAAAGCGCTAATCAATCAAGTTAGGTGAGAACTGACCACTGGACTTAGTGACAACCCCACAGAGACTAGATCAGAGCAGGCTTTGGTGGAATGGTGTTGGGCAAGAGGAAACTATAACTTCAGGGTGTTAAGAGAAAAGAGGAAACAGAGGTAGGGAATATAGATATCTGTTATGGTTGAATCTAGAATGTGCCCCAAAGCTCATGTATTGAAAGCATGGTCCCCAGTGCAGCCAGCTTTGGAGGTAGGGTTTTTAGGCAATGATTGCATCATGGAGACTCTGACATTATCACTGGATTAATCCATGATAGCTGAATGGACTCCTAGGAGGTGGGACATAGTTGGGGGAAGTAGGTCACTGGGGGAATGCTCTGGAAGGGTTTATTTTGTCCCCATACTCTTCTTCTCTTTCTCTGCTTTCTGGCTACTATGAGCTAAGCAGCTCTCCCCTGCCATGCCTTTCCTTCTGCCATGATGTTTCTGCAATGGAGTCAGCTGACCAGCGACTGAGACCTGGGAACCTGGGAACCAAAATAAATCTTTCCACCTCTAAGTTGTTATCTTCAGGTATTTTGGTTATGCCAACAAAAAAGCTGACTAACACAACATCTTTCAAGGTTGTTTTTGTTGTTGTTGTTGTTTTTTAAAAAATGAAATTCATGATAAAGGAGAGCAGAGAAGTGGAATAATAGCTAGAGGGTAAGGTCAAGAGTTTGTTTTTGTTTGAGAGAGAGAATAGGATTTAATAACGACTGACAAAAATGAGCCAATCAAAATTTTTATGTTGCAGGAGAAAGGGAGGAGATTTTTCTGAAGAACTTGAGTACCTCACAGGGCATAAGACTTATCTGTTGCTGGGTAATAACTGATCCCAAAACTTATTGACTTAAAAGAATAAACATTGATGATCTCATGGTTTTACTGGGCCTAGGCATCCAGGGGCCTTGTGCTGAGAGCCTCTGGTCGATCCATGGCTGCGGTCATTTCAAGGCTTGATTGGGTGAGGACATCCATGTCACTCACTGTACAGTTGGCAGGTCTCAGGTCCTGCTGACCTTTGAACAAAGACGTGTTTCTTGCCCTGTGGACCTCCCCAGATGGCAGCTCACAAAACGGCAGCTGTTTCACAGTAAGACTGAGAGAAAGGGAGATGTGGAATGGGGAAGGGATCAATGCATAACATCTGGGAATTGACATCACTTTGTCATATTCTATCTGTTGAAAGTGATTCACTAGGTCCAGCCCACACTCAAGCAGAGGGGTTTACACAAAGGCACAAGAACAGGAGGCTGGGACCTTTGGATGGCATCTTAGAGGCTGCCTACCAGGGAGGGCATGGGTCTAGTGTATAAGTAAAGAGGGTGATGCTTGCTGGGAGCGGGTATTGCTCATCTGCGGCCAGAAGGTATTGCTCATCTGCTGCCACACTTGTGGGTACAGAGAGGTCAGGAAGTGGGTGGCTGTGTGGTTGGAAATGAAGGTATTTGCTCATTAATACCAAGTACCCTGGAGTAGGGCAGGAGATGACATTGGGATCCAGAGCTTATGTTCCTTTGTTCCTCTACCTTGAAAGCCATCACACTGGGCTCTCACACCCTGTATCACACCAGGTTGACTGACATGTTGACTTACCTGGACTAAGAAAAATGTCAGAAGAGCCACAAGGAACTCTAACCAGGAGAAGGGAAGTGAGAAGATGAGGCTGGACTACAGGTGAACCTATGGAGGACTCCCCACACCAGCTGGGTCTTCATGTTTGGCTTTCTCTTCCTTCTCAAAAGCTACATTAAGCCAGAAGCCTTTGACTTTCAACATTTTTTAAAAATTTATTTTAGTTGTAGATGGACACTATATATACATATATATAAAAGCATATATATATGTATGTATACATATATAAAAGCATATATATGTATATATAGTGTCCATCTATATTATATATATTTGCATATATATATATTATATATATATATATATATATATATATATATATTTATATATTTGCTTTTATGTGGATTGAACCCAAAGCCTCACACCTGCGAGGCAAGTGCTGCTCTACTACTGGCTACAGCCCAAGCCCTGACTTTCAACATGTGTGGCCAAAGGGTAAGAAATGTTATAATGGTTTTCTTTGTTAGAGCAGAAAAATGAATAAACTCTCTCCCCACCATGTGCCTCCTCTTACAGTGCCCCATCTTATAGACCCTTCTGCCTTGGTCATGATGTACCTTCAGCTTGGAGACCTGAGGCACACCAGGCATAGCCACTTGTCAACTTGATTTTCAAACAGACCAGGGAAAATCTCACTGTCAGTAAGGTTAGGGAAGGGCACTTCTTCCAATGATCTATATTGAGTAGTGGGGGTAAAGAGGTTGGGCTCTGTGGGGAGCAGTGGACAGATATGGTCTGAGAAAGCCTCCCCACCCTACTCCCCACTTACTTTTTGGGACCTTGGCAAAGTCCTCACTGTTTGAAAGATTAAAGCTGGGAAATGGCTTCCAAGGTGTGCCATTTACCCAGGATGCATTGAGAACGATGCCTCTTAGTCTGGTGCCCAGAAATGCTTACCTGGCACAAATGGAAGCTCAGGAGCAGCAGTTATTGTTGGGGACTCATCCCAATCCACAAACAACTGAGTTCTCAAGTGCTGGTATTATACAGAGGACATTTCCCCCACATGAGTTCAATTCAACTATGCCTCCAGTCTTTTCTCAAGTGCTGGTATTATACAGAGGACATTTCCCCCACATGAGTTCAATTCAACTATGCCTCCAGTCTTTTGTCCAGGACACCCCTCTCCTGATCACCTTAAGAGACAGCATTTCCCAGCAGGAAGCTCCCCTTAGGCAATTGAACTACCTGGAATTCTCCAGACCTCCTCCCAGGCTTTCCCTAGGCTCCTAGAATTGCCAGCCTCTCTTCTTCTTGCAAAGAGGAGAGCTCCCCACCTGGGACTACAGAGGCTTTTACATCCCAGAAAAGTGGTTGGAATTCATCAGGGAAGGCAGTCTAGGACCTGCACTAACAGGAACCGGTAGATGCCCCAACCTCACACTATTTTTCAGAGAACGCTTCCAGGAAGGCTTGAGGTTTGCCATCTGGGTCAGAATTTGGTCTCGAACTCATCCTAAAAATTTAAGCAAGACGACAAATCCCGCTTCTTATTTCATGGGCTGAATTAAAGTGACAAGTACCTAGCAGAAACAAAACAAACAGAAACTCCTGGGAGCACGTTCACCCTGGGCAAGAGCTCATCCAACTGAAGTACGTTGTAAACTTTCATAAACGTTTTGCGAAGCGCTTCGCAACTCCTTAGCGCTGCCCTGCAACCCACAAAGGCTCTGCAATCCGCAGGGGCACTGCCCCCGCCCCGCCCGCGCCCGTTCCTGGAGGTACTGAGATGATGATCTACTTCTGCTTAGACTCAGATCCTAGCGGGTAAGACGTGGGGCATAGGCGTTTCTGCAGCGGAGTCTGAAGAAGCCTGAAAGCTTGCAGCAGGCCTGAAGGCGGGTGGAGGCCTGGATCTCACCTTCCTGGAGGGCCTGGGCCACTGGCACGCTAAGCCTTTGCCTCCTGGCTGAGACTCAGAGCTGAGCTGGCATGACCGGCACCTGCTGCAGCCCTGGTCAGCGCCCCAGTGCGTGTGCAGTACAGGGACAAAGACGTGGAGGCCGCGGGCTGATGGCAAAGCTGCGGAGGCCTACACTTATAAACTTAGCTTTGCCACATCCTAAAGGTTCCAAAGACGGAGACGCTGTGTTTACAGGGAGACTGAGTCATAAGGGCGACTTTCCAAGCAGGAGAAGGCAAGAGGACTTTGGAAGTGTAGTGGGTGGGTGTTGTGCCCTGTGGCTGCCCTGGCCCGCAGACACCAGAAAACAAACGCCTTGGAAGAGAGGAGTCCCTTCCCTGGAATCCACCAGCTCAGTGGCTTCTTTCCGGGAAGGTGGGTCACGACCTCCGGCGGCGCAGAACTTCAGAACACTTTCAGGGTCGCCTAGTTTAACGCAGCGACTCATTTGGGTAATTTGTGCCCCAAACTGGGAGAGTGGGGAGAAGCACCCCCCACCCCTCGCCTGATTCCCAAGTCTGTATCTCTGTCACAGAAGTCTAGGCACTTTCCAAAAAGAAAGAAAACGACATCCAAGGACCGGGAGCGGGTGTGCGCGGACCGGTGCCACTCGCCATGCACCGAGGTGTGTGTTCCGGGTGTGGGGTGCACGGAGTCTCAGCGGTGGCTCCGGCGGACCTCAGTGAGCGGGATCCGGAATGAGAGGCTTGGCCTCGCCTGATCCCCGAGCCCCTGCGAGGCTAATGGAGCGGGTGGGAGCAGCGCCGAGGGCTCATGTTTATTCATGCGGCTTTAAACAGCCTGGTTCCAAAACATATTAATCAACCGTTCCAACTACTTATTCAAGTCTTTTTTTTTTCCTGGAGAAAACCTAGTCCCCGAAAAGGAAGAACATCAATCCCGGCTCTACAAGCTCAAGGAACGAGGCAGTTGGCGCCTTTTTCCCGCCAGCTCTTCCCCACACAGCCAGAAGTTGGAAGGTGGGAGGTGGCTGCAAAGAAGGGCTGGGGCTATAATCAAAGGCTCACCACTGGAGCTGGGAACAAACTCTCAGGTGGTGCTCAGGGTCTGCCAGGGACGGATTATGCTTTGCGACAGTAGAGTCCCTTCACTCGCACTGAAGTCCCTAGCAAAGTCCTATCTGAATTCTGAGTCCCCCCCCCCTTAAAAAATGCCCACTTGTATTGGATGAGTTTCAGGCTGCCCCAAATCTGTTTTGCACTGTGTGCTTGCAGGGGTTAAACTCGTGGAACAGAGGCTGACCCCAACTTCAGAGATCCTCTTTCCTAAGTAGCCCCAGCCTGGTGGTGGGGTTCGCTGGCAAAGTGTGGGGAGGCCTTCAGGATGTTCCCTCGCTTCACTATCCCTTTTTTATTTTGCACGAGGATCCTGTCGCATCGAGCTTGACCATCGTCTCGCACTCTCCCCGCAACCCAGCAGGGACCTCTATTCTCAGGACTGAAGGGGCAGGGGCGTTGCAAAGGGATCTGGACTGGAATGCGGACGCGGCGCAGAAGGGTCTGGAGGGCTGGAGTCCTCCACCTTCTGCAGTTTGGTGGTCCAGAGGCTCCTCCGACTTGGGCGGCGCCTTCCCAGGTGAACCCCAAGTAGTATCAGCACTGCTGTAGTTCTAGTCTGTATCGTCTTCTCGTTCTGATTATTTCCGTTTCTTCTATGCCTACCTTTCCACCCGTTTCACCGGGCACCCATTTTGCCTATGCTGTCCTAAAGAAGTTCTCCCTATCCTTTCCCAGGTTCTACGTGCCTCCTCTCGTTCCTCTTCCCCGAGCGGGTCGATGCAGGCAAAGTGAGGCCATCTAGGGCGACCATTCAAATAATCCAATTTGAAACAAACATCAGTGAAATGAAAGGGAGCCAGGGAGAGCGCTCATGCAAATGTTTGTTGCACAAAATTCCCGTGTGTTGAGAGCAGTCCCAATCCTGTATAATTTCCTTGGCTTTCAAAGTGCTCCCGCGCAGACCTGAAGCCTGATGGAATCTCGCCAACAACTTACAAGTCTGGGGTTTCCCTTGTAGTGGTAAATAAACCGGAATCCACTCCAGACTTGGCTGTGTGTGTGTGTGTGTGTGTGTGTGCGCGCACGCATTGCGTGCATAAACCAGTTTTGGGACATGAAATATCTGGAGGCAAACGGAGAAAGCGCTAAAGGCTCCCCTGAATTCCAGTGGCAGTGCCTGTGGGCACTCCAGATAGGATAAACTGGGCTCTCAGTGGGGCACTGGATATTGGTGCCTAATACACCTTCGAAATCGTAGCACTCCAGAAAGCTTGCTCCTCCTCACGCTGAGGAGAGCCCTTTTAGGCAGTCCCTCTTCGGCAGACACACTTCTCTCCACTCCCGACCTCATGGAAAGGTGGCCCCAGAGACAAGCAATCTGAAAAGCCTCTCTGTTATCTGGGTTGTGCTTCTTCTTTTGGGATTCCAAAGCTTTCTGCAAATAGCTAATTACCTTGGGGGTGATCCCGAAATAAAATAGAGGTGGGGTGGGTTACGGAGGAAGGTGCTCAAGTGAAAATGGCAATCCAGGAATATCAGTCTGTGAAGAGTTTCTGAAGACGTCCTCGTAATTTCCCTTAAGAAATCTTGTTTTACTAGTTGATCTCACTAGAATTCTTTGCCTAGAGGCTCAAAATGAGTAATAGGCCGGGTGTCTCCCAGCCCTCGGCTCTTGTGACAATAAATACATTCAAGGAGAGCAATGGGGTGTTTACAATTAGTACCCAAACTTCTTCTGCTTGTCAAAAAGTCCCTAAATAACCCCTCCCCCAATCAAGCGCGGAGCCCAGAGGAGGTAGAAATCAGGTGCAGACATCTTCAAAAGGAATTAAAAAGCCAAAGCCGATTTTATTTCCTCCAGTCAAGTGTGAATGATGGGGCGGCCCGGCAATGGTGGTGAGGTCTACGGACAAAG